>CM060900.1:307514744-308114744 GCA_030762935.1 Hymenopus coronatus | reverse complement strand
AGATCAGAACTCATGTATTCCTTTTCAGATTTGTGGCGGTTGTAGTGACTGTTCGCTTGGAATCAAATTAATATGTTGCCTAACCATACTCCTATCCTGAAAGGTGAACTTAAAGGAATTTACATCACCTCGGTTTTCCTTAGACAGTTGCTCCTGCTTTTTTCTTTGTAACAACTGCTTCAATCCTCTTTGAACTCACGCCAAAAATATTCATGAAGATGTTCTTGCATAGCTGTTAGTGATTGCCCTTCCCATCTGGAATTGTGAAACTTACATTGCACTGTCTTCTATTTTCTGTTGGGTGATTATAGTTTTCATGTCGATGCCTTTTTACTGGAGGTAAATTGATTAGTCCCATTAGATAATTTCCTTGTTCGTTCATGTTTAGGGCACAGTAACCCTCAAATAACTGCACTCTCATGTCCCTCAATTCTCTGCAGCTGTAGCAGCATTTATAGGCTACCTAATAAAATTAAATAATTACAAATTAAGCGCACTATACAATGAATAATAATAATAATAATAATAATAATATTATTATTATGCATGTTTAGTTTGACAGAATATTGTTCATACTAACCCCACTAGTAGGTGGCTGTATAGCTGCTACTTCTCTTGTACCTTTTGCTGTCACATAGGCCTTTCTACTTATTCTGGCCTCATGATGTTTCTCTTTAAATGATCTAGGTGTATTTGCATTAGTAAATGCACTAGTGTTTTCATTATTTACGTCCATAACCATTATAACAATGTAGAATGAGATACAACTTATGCTTGATGTCACTGAACAACACGAGAACCTCTGGCAGACACTTAGCTCTGTTAGCACTGCAACAGCGGAATATACACCTAACACTATCTGTTGCTTGCTGTAAAAACTATATGAAATAAAGGAGGCACTGGCACCCAGTAGCTTGCAATTGGCCTTGGCACATACAACTAACCAGGTATAACTCATGTGCTTGTATTTTGGCACTTAGCTCCTTTAACTTTTCCGCTCTACAATTATAGAAGTAAATTAGTTTACACATGAGGTAGCAAACATATAGCCAGGGTTAGTATTTCTCAAGACAAAGCAAGTTGCTATACATAAACATGAGTATTCCAGCATGCAGTCTGCGCTAGTGATTATTTCCTCTCAGATTTATTGGAAGAAGCATAACATAATACCTATTTTACTCTGAAAAATTCAATACCACAGCCAGAATTTGAGAATTTGAACACAGTTCTCCTGCTCTGCATGAGGTTGCTTTAACCATTCAGCTACTGTGACATGCTAGTGGGCTGGCCCTGTAGCTCAGTTAGTAGAGCACCTGCCTGCTGTGTGAGGGGTCCCATGTTTGATTTCTGGCTGGAGGGTGGGAATTCTTCTGACAGAACAATCCTCAAACTGAGTCATGTTTTTTATCCAGGCAACCAACTGGTATGTCTCATAACTTCAGAGAATGCCTTAAAGGTGACTGGCATATCATAGGTACCTTAGTATCCTAGAGATATTCACATAGATGTCAACTATTGGGAAATTTGATTAGAATATTGTAAGGTTAAAACACATACCTTTTGTGGGGCTTTTAGATAACATTACCAAAATAATAACAATAACAACAACATAATAAATGCTGATAGGTGTATTCAAAACCTACAGAAGGATAACCTATGGAGTGAGTTTCTAGCTTAAAATTTATTCTGAATTTTGTATGTACATTTAACAAATACTTACCAGCTAAAATAATGGTATTGTAATCTTTTTATCACAATTTCCCAATGCAAAATAATTAGGCAAACTGGTTTTTGGGGTCAGTCTTTTACCTATATTTGTATAGCAGTAAGGGGGCATGATGTAAATATCAGGCGTTTTTCTGCAAGTTAGGCCTTTATTTAGATCTTTTAGCACCCCTGGAGTGGGGACAAAGAAGGGGGTAGAAAAAAAAATGTTCCTGCTCCTCACTTGAAATACATATATTTATTATTTTTCTTAACATATGGGACTTCCCTTCACCTGTGTGTATAAACAACTTAAATGCTAAACATCATATATGTGCACTTCCTGCAATTACAACAAAAAAATTCCAATACAAAAAAATTACATCAAGTTTCATAAGGTGTCATCTACAACCAAGAACCAAAGACTCAATTATTGAAATAACAAGAAGCTTCCTCTTTTCCCCTGTCATTTGCAAACAATTTTACGAGTTCTTCATTGTCCAGTTCCACTGTTAGTCAAATTCAAAGCAAGGACAGCAAGATTACCTTAAACAATTACATTTTGCTCTATTATACATAAATGTCTTTTTGTTGAGCAGCTGGAAGCAGGAGTACTCGAGTACCTTCATAGAGCTATGTTCCTGTTTAAGTTAACCCTCTCTAAGCTGTTGCCTTTTATTATCTTGCGGAACTGTGGGAGAGAGAATGATCCATTTTCATCAGAGAAATGATTGTGAATTGTATACATTCAAGTACAAATGCTTAGTCTTCAAGATCCGAACATTAGACTTTTTGAAGTCTGGATGATGCTTTCTGAATCTTAAGTGTACTGAACTCAGTCATCTCTTTGCGTGGCATTGTAGTAATTAGATAGAGGGATGGAAGCAGCCTCATTGCAGATGCTGGATATGAGGGAATCTGTGCTGGAGTACTAGTGGACACTGGTACAGCCATGATCAGACCATAATCAGATAAGACATGGCAGAAGGCTTGCTGACTAGGAAACTGATTCGGCCATATGAGATAACAGCAATGGGTGAAACCTAGCCAGAGATTTTGTTGGAGTTGACCCTGGTATGGAGTGCCATAAGTCTGTGGGGTTCATTGTGAAGGTGTGTGAAGAGGTGATATTAGATCTGGATGCCCTCAGGAGCCACTGTGTGATGATCGACATCGGTAGGAGGTTCTTATGTCTTGGTGAGGATGAGGTGGTACTCCGGAGTTCCAACAGACATCCTGGAGTCTGCAGGGTTACCCTGAAGGAGGGTGGTGGCCAAACATCTGGTAGACCAGCTGTCAAAAGACCTCATGAACCGTCCAATTCATCAACACACCAGGAGTGTGAGCAAGAATGTTTTTTTCTTTGGATACAGCAGACCTAAAAACGTATATTTCCAGTGAAATCTTGGTAACAAATTTTTGGGTGGAAATTTGATGTGTTCCGTTCACATGACTTTCTGTACATCTCTGTAACAAATTATTGTTAAAAAGTTTATGCTTCTACTTACTTCATGCAAATCAAGAAAAAATTAACAGAAATAGTCTTATTATTTGCTTCCTTGTAAGTAGAAGCGAAATAAGGGCATACCATAGGTTAAGTAATAGTCAAAAGCTGGTTGCTATATGAAGTTCCCTTGTTTGTATGGACAGGAGTTGACAAATTCCTGTATGAGAAAAGTATACATTTTTTAAAGGTGAAATAAACAACTAGGAATATATTAATAAATGATCAACTGGATGAAAAAATGTACATAACATAAATTCTGTGTTTTAACATACTCTACATTTTTTGCATGGTAAATTTTTGTCCATCTCTTACGGTTTAGCAGTTATGCAAAATTACGTAAAATTAATCCAGAATAAAAGTAGTCTTCAGAGGCTATTCCCAGAATATTCAAGATGTATATTTTATTTGTTAGGTAAAAGCTTTAATATATTATATTTTAATCAAAATCATCACAGCTATTTTTGAGAAAATCAAAATTTTTGAAAAAAGTACCATGTAAAGGGTAGTTTGGAGTGGGGGTATTTTTCTCAAAATCTTCATGTCACGTCCCTTGAAGATACTGAACTTAAATACCAAGTTTGGTATTTTACCCACTTTTCGTTTTTGAGTTATCGTGTTCACACACAGACCTTTTTCTGAAAATGCTTTTTTTTTGGATACAGGGGACCATATCGAACTGGGTATCGAATTTTTGGGTGGAGTGCAATACCTTCTCTATTCACTATGTACATAGTAGGTGTAGAGAGAGTAAAAAAGGATGGCAAATACTGAAATAAAAACTGCACAATGTTATATTTATGTGCAGTTTTTTTTTTTTTTTTTTTTTTTTTTTTTCACCTTTAAAAAAATTACTTTTCTCGTTTGGGAATTTGTCAACTCCTGTCCATAGAAATAAAGGAACTGCAGTCACATAGCAACCAGTTTTTACTATCAATTTCACTTCTACTTACCAGGAAACCAGTAATAAGACTATTTCTGCTCTTTTTTTCTGGATTAGCATGAAGTAAGTAGAAACATAAGCTTTTTAATAATAATTTGCTGTAGAGAAAGTCATGTGAATGGAACATATCAGTTTTTAGTAAATCTGCTGTCCTGGAGAACACAGTCCATTTCTTAGCACTTTCTTGTGTTTTTTCTCTCATTCAATTAGACGTTAGCCTATAATAATTTATACCTAATATGTTCTGATTCAGAAAGCTAACTCCTAGTAAGCTATAAATATAACAATGTTCACTTACGGTTGATCATCTTTTGAAAAACTGAAAAAGCTTATGTCCTTATTTATATTTGAATTATTTCTGCAGTTAGATGCTGGGCACCAATGGCCTCCTTTCTTCTTACTACTGTTCATTATAAGAGCAGTAAAGCTTTAACAGTAAATAAATATTGTAACTTGTGCAGTGTACCATATAACTGTTAGGTAGAATATAAGCTCAGCAGCTAAAGTACACAATTAATAACCTTAATATACTGTATATTATGAGGTGCGCTGTTTACTCCATCCCAATATGGCAGAATTCGCGCATGCACACTGAATTTTGGCACACAGATTTCAGTCGAGTTTCCTTTCTGTATACTCTCTATTCTGTGGCAGAAGTGATGTATCACAGAACCCAGACCAAGGGGTGTAGACCCAGGTTCCAACAATCATGGGCAGGACCATGCCATATGGTGGAGAGGTTAAACTGCACCCAAAGGGAAGAAGCGGGTAGTACATTTGGATCGTCTAGCAGACTATGGTGGTTCAGGTTGGAATAACCAGTCCTAAGGAGGAAGCACTCTCTTAATGCTGTCTGTGTATGTGACCTCTCTCAAATTTGCTCTGGTATGTGTCAGTGGAGCTGGAATGGGTAAAAGGAAGAAAGGCACAGCAAAACAGGAACCTTTGGAATATGAGATGTCATGATCCTTCTTGAGTTTCAAAATGTTTCTCCAAACTTAGGCTTCCAGAAGCTTCCAGGAAGTTTTGAACATAATTTTCTAGCTATAAAAGGAGGAAGGGTTGCAGTGTAGTGTTGTGTTGGGGCATAAGCCATGGATGATGTGCAGCTGTAGACTCTGTGTATTGAAACATGAGTGAATCATTTGCAGCTGTGAATTCAAAGATTGTATTTGTGAACAGTTTTTAAGCCAATAAGGACATTTGTTATAGTATTGAAGGAAGTGAAGGTAACATGCGCCCGTAAGTTATCTTTGAGGAACTTTTGCTCAATTAGATGATCACTCAAAGTGCCACCATGCATTAGTTCCTTGCTGCTCTTAATAAGCTGTCTGGTAAGATTGTTGGCTGATGGTGTGTTTACTGCAAAACCTCGCTTAACAGTACCAACTTTAGAAACTGAAAAATACTGGAAAATGCAGAGGTTGGAAATCCAGTCAATGGAATCATTGCTGCTGGATGAAAGCAGTAGTGCACTAGTTTCTTCGCCTTATAATGGTAGGAAATGCACCTGGTTAAAAGCGTCATTGCCACAAGATGGCAGTAGTAATGCATTATGTTCCTTTTAATGCTGTAAAATGAGTCTCCATCTTCAGTGGAATAAATGTTGATGCATGAATACTAAGTGTGATAATTAAAAAATATGAAATGTTATTTAAAATTCAAAGCATTAAAATATATTTTCATATACAAATTGTTGCTGATTTGTCCAGTGGCAGAGTGACATTGTTGGAGAAACCAACACACCCTAAAAAGAAGTCTGAAAATACTAAACAACATTGCAAGAGAAACCAAGTTAACATTTTGGGAAAACATTTACACATGGAAAAACAGGAACCCTGTTTTTAATTTTGAAACCCTGCTAGGCAACCTAATGATGCAGAGGTTCATGACAATAATAATCTTTTTAGCGTATAAACTTATACAAGTTTCAAGCATTGTCAAAATTAAATGTTTTTACAAAATATTTATAATTCATTCAGTCTGTAAAAGCACTTATCATTCAATCGCCTGCAGGGACAAGGTCAACCACCTAAATGGACGATACTGGTAATCGAGCAGGAATTGACAATAGAAGCACATAGCTTCAAAAACATATCTTGAATTTACAGAATAGTAAGTGATATAGTGTTACTAAGATCGACATGCTAAGTAAATTCAATAATTAGAACACACTGTTACACAGTTCCACCATATATTGTAATTTTATTTAAAAGTATTAAGTTCTCTTTTTCTTTGCATTATCCTTCAGATACAACTAAAGGATCCAAATCTAGTGGATGAACTTTATGCAATCCCTCAAAATGCTCATATTTCCACTGAAATGGGGAGTTACATTTGTGTGTATATCACAGATTCAGGGTTTAATATTCCAAAGTAAACTTAACGAAGTGAAGAAGGATTTAGACCTCCTACAGTAGAAGTTCAGGAGTGAATCTAGAGGTGAGGCTGAGATGCTGTTTTAAGAGAAGGTTGTGAATGAAAAGTCAGCATTTCTAAAACCAGAATGAAGAAGAACTTCACTATTTGCAGAAAGAAATAGGAATTATTTAAATACAGAATCACAGTTGTGTTGAAGCAGTGACATAAAGGTGTTTAGAGAAAAGTGACAAATGAAAATAATGGCACTTTTTTTTTTTTTTTTTTCCCCCGCCTTAAAAAAAATATGCACAAAGCAAAGTATAAAACTGCTTTTGTATGAGGGCTGTTCAATAAAGAATGATTATAATTTTTTTTGACAATATACCTTTACACATCCTCATAACTTTGATGGTCATTCTCAAAATAGTCTCCCTTGGATGCAATGCACCTGTCCTAGTATTTCTGCCAGTCTGCAAAGACATGCTGGAAACCATTTTTTGAAAGCTCTTTCAAAATTGCCTCCACAGCCTACACAACTACTTCTGATTATGGATGATGCCTCCCATGAAGTTGTTTCTTCACATTAGGGAATAGGAAAAATTCACACAGGACTAAATCCGGACTATAGGGAGGGTGAGGGACACACTTCACATTGTGCAGGATATTCAGAAACAACATTGGCAATACACGGCTGCACATTATTGTGATGCAGCATCCAACCTGTCTCTTGGAAATGTGGTGTTTTGCGCATAATATGGGCTTGGAATTATTTCAGGACATCCCTGTAGTATGGTCCAGTTACTAATATGTGTGCAGGTACAACATGCTGATAACCATTCCATGAATATCAGAAAATGAGATGACCATAACTTTCCAAGCAGAAGCAACCACTCTTGTTTTTTTGGCAGTTGGTGATGAAAGAGATTTCCACATTGAACTTCGCTGTTTGTTCTTCAGATCAAAATGATTTAGCCAAGTTTTGCCAGCATGATTACCTTCAAAAGAAACTCCAGATCTTCCTCTAACATCAACTTCAACTGCATGCAGACCTGCACATGAATGTCCTTTTGTTCGGGAATCAACCATCTTGGAACCCATCATGCACAAACACGTTACATGTGTAAATTTTCTGTCATCAACATAAATTTACGGTATTTTAGAAAGTGTTCTTAAGGTTATTCATTGATCCTCTCACAACGACAGCAGCGGTGTTGATGTTTTTTTCCATAAGAGCAGTAACCAGTGTGCCAGGTCCAGCTTACTTTGAAATTAATTCTCTCTCTTCTTTAAATAGTTTTAACCACATTGGAGCTGTGCTGTAGGGAAGAACAGACTTTCCATAAGCTTCCTGTAGCATTGTATAGGCCTCAGTTGAAGATTTGTTGAGACGAAAGCGGAATTTCAAAACTGCATATTGTTCCTCGCACATCACTCCCATTATTGCAGTAGGTGATACTGAAGATGTCTTTGTTTGTCCGCCTCTCACAGGCTGGAACCAGGTGTACCAACAGTGAAACTACTACATCATGTTTGTTACATATTATGCTAAAAGAATATCATAAAATTAAATTCTAGCACAAGAAATTATGACCATAAAAAGATTATGATCATTCTTTATTAAACAGTCCTCATTATTGTAATTGATATTTAGGTGTTTATTAGGATATCTTTGGTATTATTTTTTTAATGCTCATAATGTTTTGAGTATAATTGGTTCAAATGCACTAAGTCCTAAATATTTTTCATTATAAATGTGTTATTAAAAATGGTTTTGGTGATAACAGCATTTGGGAAAGTACAAAGAGCTTCAAAAAGCATCAGTAAGTTTAGGAGATGCCAGTTTTTCCTTTCTCCTGAAAACTTTTACTATGCACTTAGTGCTTTTGATTTGATGGTACTCAAATAGCACTGACATTTTGAACCCCCCCACCAAGAATTAAAATAACTGTTTTACATTCCAGTTGTTTCTAATTATCGTAGATAGTTATCTCATTACCCTCTGCAGCAACAAAACTTCTTACTTGGAAGTCCTGATTTTGAGTCCCAGCCAGATTTATTTAGTATTACCTACCATCCAGAGATTCCAGAAATGAGAGTGAATTGTGTGTGTGGGTGTGAGAGAGAGAGAGTGTGTGTGGGTGCATGCATGTGTGTGTGTGTGTGGGTGTGTGTGTTTTTTTTTTTCAGTAAACTTGCCTAAAATTTCAAAGAGTAAAAGTGCCATCATATTTTTCAAGGACCCTGATATGACCACTGCAGACAAAGAGGACTATAGAAATTAATAAAAGTTTCACATGGAATGTACCGCATTAAAGGTAAAGAAATTACAGTAGCGGGTATACAAGAGTAAGAAGAAGAGGGAAAAAATTACAATATTTACTTCCTACTTTCTTGGATTTTCTTTTTTTTTTTTTCTTTTAAATTAGGCAAGATATATTTTGAATTACTGCTTGGTAGTCTATGGCCTTAAGGTATATCTTTGGTTGAACATTTTCTAGAACTTATTACTGAATGAAAAGAACAGCTTACTTCAGGTATATCTTAGCAAACTGTGTTTACTCTGATTTTCTGCCTTTTCATGTTTAGGTGCAAAAATCATTAAGTCTCAAGGGAGCTCAGATATAATTAATCAACATATAGGTTTTGTTTTGAGTAATTACTCAGTTCCATTGAAAATTAGCTTCTTAAACTGTCCTAAGCAAAGTAGAATATGAGGGTCACTCCAGTATTGAGAATGAGTGCAATAAAGTGTTCTTCGGAGAGAATGAAAATACTTTCTTCGTAAGCAGCTAGTGCAGCTTCATGTGATTCATATTGTTGACCTTAATTTTTTTCTTTTATTTTTGGGAATTGAAATACTTTGCATGTGGCCAGATCTTTACTCTAAGGAGGATGGGACAAACGTCTGACTCCTGCAGAAATGGGGTTATTCCTAGTGGAATGTGGATAGTAATGTTGTTATGGAGCAACAAACTTCCAGACCAATTCTGTAACATTTTGTTTTCAATTTAGTGAAGACTTGTGGCAGACATTTTGCAGTGCACCATCTGGGAGTAACACTTTTTTGTGCCTCCATTGGAATTGTCCCAATATGACCACTAACCAAGAAGAACAATCTTCTTGCCAGCACTTCTTGCTCACTTTTGTTGAGGGATCCTCCCCTGCTAATCCTAAACCAATGACTGCCACCTAGTTTCTGGATCATACTGGTATATCTAGCTTTTGTCATCTATTGCAATGTTAAATATGTTGTTTGGAACATCCCTCATCAAATTGTTCTGTCATTTCCTGCACCATTACACATGGTTCTATTTCTGCTCATTTATGAAAAGGTGAGGGTTCCAATGACTACAAAGCCTCCTGACATTAAGTCTCACTTGCAGCATGATTTTTCACTGCTGTTGATCCAATATTCAAAGCTATTTGAATCTGATAATATATGCAATAATGGTCTTTGCATAAAATGTGCTTTCATCGCATTTGTATCTATTTGTTGTGTAGCTTGCCATCCTGCATAGTCCAAATCTTCAAGGGAATCCCTTCCTATTCTAAACTGTGCAAACCATTGATAAATTGAGGATAGCAAAAGGCAAAGCTCCCCAAATGCCCAGTACAGTTTTTAAAGGCATTCCCTTTCCCCTAAACAGACTTAAAAAATCACAAAAGATCATTGTGCAGATTTGCTCTCACTTTAGATCCCATCCTAGCATATGACTTACATCACCTCCATCCACATTCATAAAAGGCTAATGCTGCACATTGTTGGAGCACACCAATACTTGAACATGTTACTATCTGAATTTCATTCTAAAGCTAGGAAGACCTGCTTTGGCTTACCACAGCTCATAGCTGCCCATTCGCAATACTTTCAGAGTAACCATATTTATTACTTTTGCTTTCTAAACTTCACTCCTTCTACTAAGGAAAATAAAATGAGAAAAAAGAAATGTTAATGCTCCTTTTTATACTTTCATGATTCATTCTATTTATTTACTTCAAATATTCAGAATATTTATAATGTAAATCATGTGCATGTGTTGTCTCTGGTATTACATTAGGAGCATATAGAAGTGAAACTATGCATTCTATGAGAATGTTTTGCAATGGGAAGTTCTGTATCTCATCCTGATTGCTGACCTGACTTTTTCATAGCTTACCACTAACTTTGGTGATAATGTGTTAAAAGTTTTTATAGTACTTAAACTTGCAAAGAATTACAAGTGGGATGACTTGGTTCTAGCTTGGGATATTCTCTCAAGCCATTAATCTAACAAAACCATTATAATTATGCATAAGTGCCTAAAAATCAAGTTTAAAATTGAGTTTTATTGACCTAAATTCATTTACTAAATTGAGTCTCAATGCTGCATATTTTAAGTATGAAAATGTCTTATGGTCATTTAACTAGCATATCTACTAAAATTATTAAGGGAGATATATTTTTTACAATTTTCCAATTCATTTATGTGTTTATGCTGACCATAATCATTTTAAATCTTGGATGAAAATGCACATAGTTTACTAATTTGATCACAGCCTTCAAATATGTTTCTATTAGTGAAAATGTTTTTCATTGCAGCTATTTTCCTTTAATTAGTTTTTCTTCAGTAACTGGTGTCTGAGGATTCCCCCTCCTCTAAAAAGATTATTAACTCCCTCTTTCTTATTCTTTATATGTGGCATGTACCCTGCCCAAAATTTCTCCTAAATCTTCTCTAATTTAAGCCAGGGCAGTGTCTAATTTTCCATTTATTTTTTCTATATTTCTTTTACTCATAATACACAAATGAATCATGTAGTGTAACTTAATACAATACATACAATATGAATGAGAAATTGTTTTGAGTTGGAAATCATAACACTAGACCATCACTAAATGGTTAATTTTACTGGACAAATTTCAAGGCATATGCATTTAATAGTCAGCAATCTCCAACTGATGCAGCATTTTTCGTTGTGTTTTTTTAAGTAGTTGTATAAGGTGATTGGTGCTCTTGGTATATGTGCTTATGATGGCAAATAAAATGTCATTGTATTGTCTTATTTCTAATGTGGATTTTCTCTAAAATATCCGGTTCTAGTGCTTATCCTACAGGTTTTATAAGGTTATGTTTCGATTTATATCACAGTGTGATGATCAGAAGTGGGGCAATGGTGGTGTCTGTAAAACATGAACTCTAATTTTTTAAATTTGTGGAAATAGGCCAAAGTTAATGGGAAAAGAATAATTTTTCCAGTCCTGAAACCAGGGCTTCTCATGGTGCATTCACTGGTGCACTGCATGGTGCATGATGCAAAATACCACTTGGCTAGGTTAATGACAATGCAAATTCCAACTCCTCAACTTCTAGCGACAGTGATGTTTCATTATGCTTGTCGTGCTGTCTCTCCTGTCACCTTCCACCTGTTCTTCCTCACTGCAAATTGTCCCAATTCGAGAAGTACATCTGCAATTGGTCTACGCACAGTATTTTTAGGCATTTGAGTGGTCGTGACCTAGATTTTTCATATTTATGTGATTATTTTTAAGAAAAAATTTTAATCTATAAGTATAATAGATAATAAATGCTGAATTTAAAATGCTTTAATGCTATTAATGCAGTGCTTCTTGAGGAGAGAGAAAAATCCTTCTCCATTTTAGTTACTCAAATTTATTTTGATATTCTCTAGTCAATCAGCAGAGTTTAAATACTGTACTGCTTCTATTCACTCACTATCAGCTATGAAATTCAAGGGAAGTAATTAGGGTTCTCTTTCAAAAGCTGCTAAATTATGTCTCGACAGTTCAAAGGTTTTGGGTAAAAACTCAATGATGGGTAGGTTTTAAACTAAAAAAGTTACAATTTTTAGGAGTATTACAATGTGATTATGTATTTTTGGAATAACTAATGAGTTGTGTTATAACTGAAAGAATCTCTTGTATCACAGTAAGAATTTGTTGGAAGTAGGTAATCAACCACTAGTGAAATAACTTTTCAGTCCAGATCTTTGTTAAGCAGCAAACTTCACTCTAAAACTAGATATTAAAAGCACTAAGGAAAATAAGCTTATTTGCTGACTTAAAACAAATATTCTGTCTGTATAAAAAATTGTGTTTTTTGTTTTATTAGGTAATAAAGACATTGTAATTCCAGTTAACTGCTAATTTCATGAAATAAGTTAAGCTTACATTTCCAAAGTTAAAGTTTCATTTTATTGGAATTTACATAATCAGGGTAATAAAAGGTAGATTTGCCTCATTTTTAGAATGACAATAAGGAACACTCAAGCCCTCCAGCTTTTGAACGTCTGAAGCAGTACTGTTTGTTAACATTTTAAAGGAAGGCCAAATGTGATTTTACTCTGAAGTATATGCATTAAAACAGTGGTTTCACATTATTTCCATACAGGAAATTCCCTCTAAGTATAATTAATTAGCCATCTGTATGTTTTGATGAACTATCATACTTCATACCTTAGGCTTTTAATTGTATTAGTAAAAAAACACTTGCATTTACTTAAGGTCATAAAATCCCTGACAAGCCACACTGTAATTCAATGTGATTTTAATTTCACACATCAAATTAGAACAATCACTCCATTCTGTATTAAATTTTTTGTTAAAAATGGAAAATACTCCTTCTACATGATAAAAAGAGCTAAGAAATGTCTGCAAATATGACATTAGCATACTTCTGTTGGAGATGTCCAATTAAATGTTATTAAATATTGTCAACTGTTGCTTTTTAAATTTTGCAATATTCAATATCCATTTTTTATTATTATGAAATATTACTCGTAAGGAAATCCTTTACCCTCTTCAATCCCACCACATTCTGTATTAAAGCTTCTACTTCAGTTCTGTGATACGCAGTTGCCTAAGCTGCTGGAATAACCATGGAACACATGCTGGATGTCTTGCATATCAGTTATAATTGAAGCTATTATAACTGAAATTGTGTTTTATACCATGGTAGGGTTACTACAGCTTAACTCGCTGTAACTGACTGTTCTTCACTCTTATTCTTCTTCACAAAGTAAGTTACTTTCTGTTAGAAACAGATTACATTGCTCTTTTATGAAGGTTGTACAGGCATGTTTCAAAATGCAGCAGAAAACTCGTGAATTCAGCTGTTAAATACGGTAAGAATTTTAAAGGGTGGTTTATCTGAATCCATGTATGGAAATGTACGGTATAGGTGCAATGGTACATGACAGGGGTGGTAGCAGCAGCATAACTGTAATGACCATGATGGATATGAATTTGTATTTAGAAAACAGAAGAAAGAACGGAAATGTGTTGTATGTGTATGATGATAAAAAGTGATGGCAGCGGTGGTGGCTGCATTGTTGTAACGATGATGATGGATATGATTTTCTATTTAGACAAAATACTTACTATAACACATTGTACATTTTTTTACCTAATTTGAATTTGTGCAGAAATTCACATTGCGAGTAGGAGAGGGATGTAGAATTGAGAATAGAAATATACCAGTTTGTCTGTGTTTAGTAGATAACTGTGGCAGCTTAGCTGTAAAACGATTATGAATCTGATTTTCATTTAAGACAACATACTTAATTGTTTTACCTAAATTGAATTTTCACATAAATTCATTTTGAGCGGGAGATACGGAGATGGACGGAATATATGCAATGATAAAACATGGGGGCGGAAGCATTACTGTAATGAAGATTATGGATGCTATTTTCTATAAGGCAATATACTTATTATAAAATATCATAAAACATTTCACTAATTCAAATTTGCACATAAATTCACAGGCAGCACAGAGACAAATGGGAAATCGGAAATGTACCAATATATGTGTGGCTCTCTTTCTGCTTTACCGTTGGTTTCCAATATAGCATTATGTGCAGCCACTGAAATGAAAAGAAGTCCTCTAATTTTATTCTCAGACATTAAACTTTTTTCCAATGTAAATGCTCATTTTTGGCACAAAATGTGTATCATTCATCGCGACCTTGGCGATAATCTATACCATCTAACTTAGGCTTTGCCACTGCCGTACCCACGAAGTTTGAAACATACTCTTTCCCCGCATGGTATTCAGAAAATATTTGTCGCGAATGCAAGACAATTCCCCAGTTCTGAAGATTAATATTTTGGAAAAAAACATAGTGTTGTATTCTGATAAATACGGTATATTTCTTTCCTCTTACAGGTTTTCTAGCAGTGTGTAGCTATGTGGTTGGATCACGTAACCATGCAACATGACCATGCACTCTAGAAAATGCCATAATACAGCACTGCAACATGAGCATGTAACCAGAAGTTATCATTGCATTGTATTGAATAAACATGTTGCATTTCAAAATCCAATATTTAAGCATAGAATGGAGTATGGGATTTTTGACATCCCATATGGCAGCAACATGGGACTTGGTTCCTCCTTCTCAAATATGGGAAGTCTTGTATAGTATGCGATGTCTGGCAAGTCCAATAAAAAATAAGTGTCATAAATAAATGCAGTTTAAGATGACTTCAAAGTAGTTCATTCTAAATAAATTCTTTCTATCCTGTTGTGCGCACCTGCACAAAAATTCTTCAAGCAGTTGTAAATAGAGTTCACTTACGAGACATTCTATGTTATATTAAATAAGTTCTCCTTGCTTATTTGCAGATTCCAGTCAGATAAAACTTATCTTGGGAAATGGAAATATAACTTACTTAAAAAAAGTTATTAACTAACTCTAGTTAGCAGGCATGGAGTTGGTGTGTTCTGCTGTGGAGTTCAGTTTGGAACATCAGATATGTTTTGCAAAGAAATCGCTTCTGTCATCAGTGGTAGCTTGGTTTAAATTCCTATTGGTCTCAGTTGGTTATGTGCTGGCTTTCTGATCCCACGGTTGCAGGTTCAAACTTGGCCCAGACCAATGATTCTTAAGTGTGCTTAAAATCAGCAGTCTGTCAGTAGATTTATTGGCATGTAAAACAATTCTTGCAGAACAAAATTGTGGCACATTGGTAAGCACTAATATGGTCCTGCAAATTGATAGTCATTAATAAACAAATGTTTTGTTTCCTGTTTGTATTACACATTAGGAGGTGTGAGTTTTCTGATGCCTTATTACAAAACTCATAATTTGCTGATTCTGATTACTTATGTGGGGAGGTCTAATGGGCAACTGTGACAATTTATTGTGATTGAATTTGCTGTTGCTGATTTTTTTTTTTTAAATTCTATAAGTGTGCAGCAGTTACCGTTTTATCTATTTCATTAACTCCTGTATAACATGTGCATATGGTACAGATGATGTTTCACACCAGTGAATGCATCTACAATATAAAATGTAAGTATATAAACCATCAGCTGCTCTGCACTTCTGTAGCTTCAAAAATGACAACTCCAGCCTAATGAAATGCAGAGATCAGTCTACAAGGCCATCAGATGGGGTGCTGATGGCCTTGTAGTTCAGCGCCCTTAAACACTAACCATCATCATCAATCCCGTAGAAGTCAGTTCCCCAACCCCCCAAAAATTATGAATATTAGTATGATCAAAACTGCATTTACACTAGAACTTTCTCATATGTTTTTCAGTTTCCAGAAAAAAATAATTAAAAGGGAACTGCTAATTCACAGAAATGTGTTCTATTGTTTAGTGATTATGTGATATACATATAAATAGAATACCCCCGAGTATATTGTAGTATATAACTCTAAAAGTTCATCTATGGATCCATTTTTGTCAAATTTCAATATTTTGTAGAACAACCATTTTTATGACTAGTTACAGATGTCTTATCACCAGAGAAGTATAAATTATTTACTTGCTTGGTTTTTCTATTTGTGTAACACATAACTTGTTCTTTAAGTTCACACATCTTATAGAATTCTTTCATCACCCTATGTGGAAGAGAGATACAGTTGTCATTGCTATTGCTTTAAATGTCTCAAAACAAAATAACATAGTCATCACATCTATGACATTTTGTATCATATTCACAAAATTCCATCTTAAAAGTGTATCTTATTGATTGGATGAGAAATCGTAGCATCACAATGTACCATGAAGATATCTGGACAATGTGCTGATGGCTTAAAATTCCTCTGGTAATGCATAACTTCATCTCTCCATCAGAGTATCCAAAGTTCAGTAGCTTAATGGATATGCTGACCAAATGTTTTATTTTGATGAGGCACTGCCATCCCATATACTCCAGTTACCTCATTTTATAATAGGCTCCAATTTGCACCATTTTTAATAACTATACAGATTTAATTACTCTAAATACTCTTGGCCTTCAGCCAGATGAGTTCTTTGTGAAACACTCAAGTTGTAAATGTATGCTTACATCCTGGTCAGTCACAAATTATGATCTGTAATCAATCATGAGAATCACTGTAATTAATTTAAACATGAAATTGGAATTTTTGTTAGTATGCTGGCAGCTCTTTCATATCTCACACTTTTTACTCTGCTGTGAGTAGTTTTACCACATCAGTAATTATTAACTTATTAGCAATTGGCTTCATACTGACAGTTTTTTATTTTTAAAATGTTATTAATTTATTTTTAAGTTTCTGATTATGTCTGCAATATTAGAGACAAAGAGCAGTGTCAAAAAATAATCTTGGTTTGTCAAAGAGGAAAAGCAATTTAAAATGGAATCAAAATACTGTTTGCAATTGTAATGTCCATTTATCCATTGCCCATAAAGAAATAAGCGACTCTATTTAACCAAAAACATAGGCATTCTGAGAAGACTAGCGCTTCTAGAAGCCCCAGCTCATTTATGGTGAAGTACAGTAATAAAAATGTTGTTCTCTTTGGTCTAGGGGTACCACTGGTTTTTGGTGCCATATGCCGGAACTTGTTAACTGAGCTATCTCCATCATGCTCTGTATCAAATTTAGTCTAATCAAGTACTTACTTGGCAATAAAAGTCTTTATTTTCATCATCCACAAAATTAATCATAGTCTGCAGGTCTTTTTCTTGGCCTCCAGAAGTGGAATGTTGTCTGGTAAGGCTTCTAATTCCATTGATAGAATTTGTTCCACTGTAATACCCCTTTTTAATACATTGCAAGCTTCCCATCCCTGAAGTTCACTGAAGTTACCTTTGGACATAATAACACCCGGATAGTCTTTTGTCACTCTCAGCCACTTAGAAGTGTCTTATGGTTTTGCTGCCTTTTCAAAGTCAAACTTTCCACCCATATCTAAAACCTGGAATGGTTTTGAAGTTCTTGTAGTTGTTATTACCTTCTTTACATCTTCCAGCACCTGGTCCTTTGCACCCTTCCACCTTTTTTCAATTAGTATAAAGTCCGTATCAGATGCAGTAAAACTGTGTCCCACCATGAGGAATTTGTGACCTATTTCTGTCAACATATCCTGTAGCAACAAGGAAAATATACAATAAAAGGAGCATCCTGTTCTTGATTTGACTGCAGCAGTTGATCACTCCAGATGCAAAGATTTTTTTGTAGGTTAGGGTTTGCTCATTAAAGCATGAACGAGACAAGAAACCATTTGATTACCTCCACGTGAAGATTGGCCTTCGTGTCACAGACACATTATTGCGTCCAATACATCTTTGGAAATATGAAAACTGAAATTGTAGCATCCTGTCGAGAATAGTACATAGTAGAATGGGTTAACTTCGGGATTTGGAACGCTTTTTACTAGCTTATAGTGATAGTGCACTTTTTACCATTAGGCAAAGTGCTGGCAATTGCATCATTTTCCATCATTAAAAATGCCTGTCTTTCGATGGTGGAGTTCCTGTTAAAGTTTAGCTTTTGTTGCTTTGGTGGCATCTTTACTGTTAACTTCAATATGAAGCCAGTCACAAGTCTTACAAGTGTCGACTTGACACTTTAGGGAAGACACATTAGGGAAGCCATGAAGAAAAACCTTATGGTAAAATTTATAGGTAACAATGCTGTTTGGATGTTCTTTTTTGAAGGCAGTATAAAGTCTGTTGGTATTGATCAGATCTTGTGTATTCCTTTTCAGATTTGTGGCGGTTGTAGCGACTCTGTTCCCTTGTAATCAAATTAATATGTTGCCTAACCATACTCCTATCCTGAAAGGTGAACTTAAAGGATTTTACATCACCTCGGTTGTCATAAGCAGTTGCTCCTGCCTTTTTCTTTGTAACTGCTGTTTCAATCCTCTTTGAACTCACGCCAAAAATATTCATCAAGTTTTTCTTCATACCTGTTTGCAATTTCTCTTCCCATCTGCAATGTAGAAACTTGTAGTGCACTGTCTTCTACTTTCTGTGGGGTCATTATAGATTCCATGCCAATATTTTTTAATGGAAGTACATTGATTAGTCCCATGAGATAATTTCTTTGTTTGTTTATGTTTAGGGCATGGTAACCCTCAAATAGCTGTACTCTCATGTCCCTCAATTCTCTGCAGCTGTAGCGGTATTTACAGGTTACCTAATTAAAATTAAATGATTACAAATTAAGCACAATATCCAATAATAATAATAATAATAAAAATAATAATACTTGGCATGTTTAGTTTGACAGAAAATTGTTCATACCACATAGGCCTTTCATACATAGGCCTTTCCACTTATTCTGGCCTCATATTGTTTCTCTTTAAATGATCTAGGTGTATTTGTATTAGTAAATTCACTAGTGTTTTCATTATTTACTTCCATAAACATTGTAACAATACAGAACAAGATACAACTTATGCTTGATGTCACTGAACTACGTGAGAACATCAGCAGGCACTTAGCTCCATTAGCACTGCAATAGGTGTTTGAACATACACCTAGCGATATCTGTTGCTTGCTGTAACAAGTATTTGAACTAAAGGAGGCACTTGCACCCAGTAGCCGGCAATTGGTCTTAGCATATATGATGACTACCCATGTATAGCTCATATACTTGCTTTTCCACTTTACTAATCCTTTTCTTGCCACTCTCCCCATTTCAATTTGGGCTACTTCATTTGCTGTTGCACTCATGGCAACCCCAAAACTTCCTTACAAAACATCCTGTGGACAAAATCTACAACTTCCCATCCATTTTCAATACCATATTTCAATACCATATAACATCCTAGCCTCAACCATAAAATTATTTACACTTTCTAACCATTTCACTTCCATCTCTGTTGTTTTATATAAACAACCTCATACTGCCATCCTTTTGCTAGCTAATATCGTTGTATGCTGTGTTCCATCTTCTGTGTTAGACTTTGTCGCATTTGTACTTCCTGTAGCTGCATGTTGATCCTGTAGATTGTTAAAAGTTTGCTGACTAATTTCTTCTCGACTTAACCTGCTGCTCCATATGTTTATTTCGCCCATAGAAGTTGCATTAACTCTTTCAATCCAAACATCTCTAACATATGTATGTTTTCCTGCCACTCGCACTTCCATCATACATCAGATTAAATTTTGTTTTATATTTCTTTGGGCTGGTGTTAAATCCTTATTGATAAAAATATTTGTGCCTTTCAACATCTTTGCTTTTCCAAGTGTTTTGTTTATTGCATTGTTGAAAACTGTGCTATAATTGGTCTTTTACCCGCATGTTTTCCGAAACAGTAGGCTTCCGTAGTCTCCCATCCTTGAAATTCCATTTTTAGATTGTCTCTCAATATTTGGGATATTTCTTGTACTGGCCAAACTCCTCTTCTTTCTTTCAAACCTATAAAGACCAAATTGAATCTTCTTCTTCCTTCATCTGTTCTTTCAATTTTCAGTGTTATTTCATCTACTTCTCTTCTAATTCCTTGAATTTCTTTACCAATATCATCTTTTATTTCCTTAGCTATTTTGTTTAGATTGACACCTATTCGTTGCTCCATTCCATCCATTTCATTAATTTTTTCCAAAAGATTTTCCAGAATTGCCTGAATTTCTTCTACCAGGATTTTGTTCAACATCTCCAATCATTAATAGAGCTATTATCGGTGAGAAATTGCCTTGTGATTGACACTTGTGGGGAGTGTCATCTGCTGGTAGGAGCTCGTCAGGTTGCTGACCAATCATAGTGTAGGAATACATAACCGCCAAAGTGGAAATTTACGCATGCGTTCTCATGCATGACTGATCAATTGTTTGCAATCTGATTGTTTGATTGCATTGTGTGAAAAGTTCGGTTGTGTTACTCACAGTGATTGTAAGGATTTGCATTTATAATCGTTACTACCTTTTACATATCGCGGACATTGCTCTTGTTCTCATCCTAGAAATATCACGAGTGACACTGTAATTTGAAAATCTCTTACATCTGTGATACTTTCGGTTACTTTAGCCGAAATAATACAACTTTTCCATTTAATGAAATACAGGACCCAATGTGGAAAGGAATAGACGAGGTAACTAGTGAGAACTGGGGAAAAATAGTTCTACATACGAGGGGTATGCATGGAGAGAAGAAGGCATTTTAGAGGAAGCAGTGGAACGTTTGTCGCTGCAGACAGACAGCGAGTAAATAGGGCAATAGCATACCGAGGCAGCCACGTGTCAACAGAATGTCAATCACAAGGTAATTTCTCACCAATAATAAAATTATGATTCCCAGTATTAAGCAGTTCATCATCACATTTCCCTCAATTACCCCTTTTTTTAATTTCATTCACATGAATGGTCTTATTCTTGCCCTGTATGCTGAAATGTTCTCTCCCATTGCTGTTTATGCCAATTTTCTTCCTACACTTCAGGAGCTCACTGGTAACGCATCTTTCAATGAGCATTGAAAGAGGAAGGATGTGTTATCAGTGAGCTCCTTAAGTGTGAGAAGCAAATTGGCATAAACAGCAATGGGAGTGGACATTTCAGTATACAGGGCTCATTTAGCACTCCATTTTTTAGATATATTAGGTGCAGTATGGGAAGATGTGAATGACACAAACACTATCATAATCAGTGTAGATGCCTCAAGCAAAAATGCATGAAACCTTTGCTCAATCATTGTTCTGCACCATTGCTTAGTTCTATTGTTAAGTACAAAATCAAGGACTATATCATTACCTGGTAAAAAACCTGATTTATAGTGCACTATGTTAAAGGAAGCTATGGATGGATATGCTTTAGAATACAAAATTGTGTTTTGTGAGAGAGATACCAGCTCCAGATTTGGTGGATGTCGCAGACTTGAGAAAAAATAATGTATAGCTTAAACTACAACTTTACATTTGGTAATGGCTGTAGGCCAAAGTACATATATGTGTCCAGTGAGCTATCTTCTGTTCACCAATAGATAAGGGTGTTTGAGAATAGTTTTATTTTTATAAGGCTTTTACATCTGTGATAAGTAAGTTGAGGTTACTTTAGCCGAAATAATACAAGGCTTTTATTGATATAAATAACAAAATTTATCTCTTTATTCATGGATGTAGTTCTGAAGCACCAAGGTTATCATTTCAATGAGGTTTTAAATAGAGGTGACATATTCCATTTCCTAGAAAACAAAACTAAAGGTTTATCATACATTTAAGTTATAAAGACTTGAAGCCAATTTATAGACCATCCAAAGGAGCACACTTAGAGTAGTAAATACATGGGGTTGGGAGTCACCAGTGTCCAATTGAAGGGAAGTTATTTTGAACTGCTGGCATGTGTCTATGAGTGCAGATAAAGTTTTAAACTTTGTACATCTGATAAACCACATATTAATTTCTTTTAAATCTTATTGCAGTAATCAAACAATTTTAATTAATTTTTACATATTATAAAGACAAATATGCTTTACCTGTGTTGGTCTTGTAATCACATGCAGAATAAAACTATTCAAGTTCAAAATTTAAGCACAGTGTGTATTACTATGTACTTATTAAACAATCATGTATGTGCCAATAGTGTGGCAGCCCTGTTACAGCCCTTTCAGCATATTCAATCTACTGTGAATTATAATGGAAATTAAGAAAACAAAATCTTAAAATCACAAAATGATGGTGCATCAGCTATATGTGAGCAAAGGAAGTTGATCATAATCATTGTCCTCCATGAGCAATTTACAAGGCGCCAACTCTTCTATTTGTTTCTCTTATTTCAAAAAGCCTTTGGACTTAAGCGATTCTTGTAGCATCCAGAGAGCATTGTTTTTTAATTAATAATATTTTATGATTCACTATATTACGTTTTTCTATTTCTGTTTAACTATTTTCAACTACAATGTTTCTGGAATTGTATTGCTCCATATTCCATGCTTTCGGTAATAAAATTTCACTTAGCTTACAATAATCTTGAAACACTTTTAACTCATTGGAGCGCAAGCCCGAGTATAGCTCGAGCCATCGAAATGTTCATGAGACCCAAGCCCAAGCATAGCTCGGGCAGGTATTTCTAACACTTTTAATGTAATTCCACGACCTTAACTCGGTCTTGGCCTATGCGGCAAAGAACATACATCAGTTATCGTTTAGTTGTCTGATTTGTGCTGCCATCTGTCCTTGCTTTAGTCAACTATTAAGACTTTTAGGAGATTTAGTAATATTGGCTGATCTCGAGTAGTCGCTCCATTTTCTTTGAAGGTGGTAATCTGTTAGCTACGTTTTTGCTCTTAAATGTTAAAATGCTGCATTTTTCTCAATTTCTGGGAACTGAAGCTGAAACTCAGGATACAAATGAAGCTGTGGAAAATTCTGATTCTGAGGAAGAGTTTTTCGAACTTTGAATAGATGGAGTGTATGCATCTTTACACAGTTTTTTTTTCAAACTCATATTTGATACTTCTTGTAAATTTAAAATAAAATATTAATACAGAAGTTATGACTATTTTCTTACTTGTTGAGAAATCCTTGAATGCCATACTTTTTGATTGTCCCAATACTTTTCGGCAGATTTAATTGATGTACTGTAAATAATAACTCAAAGTAGGCATAAAAACCCTGGGTTTCTTGGCACTTCAACTACCGAAATGCCCGGGCTTCAAAGTGTTATTTCTATTACAGTTAATTTCTAATAATAGATTGATACAATAACAATTCCGTAATTTTATGAAACATAAACTATTTTCAAGCTTTATCATGCCATCTTTAATGTTGATTTTCCATATTTAGAGTACTTCCTCTTACTTAATGACATATTTATATTTATTAAATTTTACAACCAAAAGTTTCATTAGTGCCAATTAGACCTGCTAATTTGTACTAAATGCCTATTTGACAAATGGAAGGGTGGTGAGCATTTTTTTATTGTAGAGCCATGACTTGCATGTGGGAATATTGTTATGATGTTGCATGTTCACATCAGTGTTAATTAACACAACAAAATCACAGATATATTGGTCCAGGATTTGAATGTTCAAAAAAAGCATGCCTGTGTAAGGATTGTAGTTCAGAATTTTTTTTTTACTGGAATCGTTTGTGCTTCTAAATATTCAGGTTCATAGTTAATTAATAAATGCACTTATTGTATTAAATCATATTTGTGAGGCATCCAGGATTACAACAATAAACACTTCAATAACACACACACTCTCACCCTCTCTCTCCCTCGAACTTCAGGAATAATGGCAAGCCCCACCTGCACATCTTTACCAAGGTGTGTCCATATGTGCATGTTGATGCTCCATTGTGAGATTGTAAGTGTGTGTGCATTAATTGCTGTCAATCTTCTTCTTCCCATACTGATGATTAATGATAGCTTCATGCTAATCACACAATATGAAATTACTGAGTGTAACAGAAAATTTATGCTATGTGATGCAGGACTTATGCAAGATTGTGAGTCATATAAACCCTAAATCATATTGCATGGTCTTTTAATTCATGTGTTATGTGAAAGTATAAGACCTTAATAGACCTGGGTATATATGGACCTTTAATTCCTGCCAGATTGTAGCATTTTAAGTGTGACTGTCGAGATAGTGCAACAGATTTGTGAATCCGAGCTTTAGTTTTCTTATTTCAGTGTGGTTTGTATTGTGGGCATGATTGATTTTTGTCATTTAGAATTTTATCAACTATGGATACAGAGCATTTTGTGGACAGTTGTGCAAGTTCAGTTTTTAATATCGCCTCAGAAAATTACAATTTGTCATCTCTCAATTTCACATATAAAATCTTAAATTCACTATCCAGGAAACTTGTAATGACAGGTCCTTTACATGTACTTGAGGATGAAAATGAATTGAATTGAATTTAGCAGATTTATCTAATCGGAATTGGACTTATGTTGAAGTTGAGAGTTTTTAACAGCAATAGAATTCACACAGGCCCATACTATTTGTTAGATGAAATGTGGAAATGAGCTGGTAGAATTGATATCCCCAACAGTACATAGTGTGACTATGACTGTAGCATTACATGCATACATAGACCACTAAAACTTTGAGATTATTTTGCAATGAAATATTGCATAGTATGACTGTAAAAATGAAACTTTATTGCTATTGATTATGCTGTTCATGGTGCATGCTAACACAAACAGATTCTAACCAGGCGAAACACGGGAAGTATTTTCTCAATGGGAGATAAAACTCTGGTTCATAAGCAACTTTCTAAGTACATTAACAAAATAGAAAAGATGACCTGTAGAGTGCAAATGAAATTCAGTTATCCATTAACAGAAGAATCACTATTGTCATTTATAATTATATGCTCATTACTGGTGTCGGATTTTTATATAAATAATTGCTTTTAATATGCGCAGGGTGGAATATTCCAATCTAGGTCCAAGAAGTGTATTTGCAAAATTTTATTTCACATAAAAATAAGCATTTCCAAAAAATAGATATATGAATAAATACTTTTGATGTGTTCCTGATAAATAGCCGAGAACTTTTCAGATTTTAAAAAAAAATCTGAAAAATATTGGTAATTTCTATGCAAATACTTTTAACTTTTTTTCCCATTCTATTTACAACACAGAATTTTATTTTATAACTGTGAGAGTCAAATTTCACTAGTCGGGCCACTTGATGTTGTGATGAATGCTGAGGAACATTAATTTGGTTTTTCTAATTTTACTCATCTAACTACATTTTACTTGCTACACAATTATTTGGTCCCTTATTCATTCATGTAATATGGATATTACACATAGCCAGTAAACTATGAGCAGAGAGACGCGGCTTAGGCCACAATATCCGGTGTTGTTGCAAACACGGGCATCGTAAGAAAACTTTGCAATGAACCATTTCTGTTAATGAACTTAGGAAACGTGCAGGATTGCTCAAGGTTTTCTGGAAGGCTGTTATGATGCACTTCATTAAAAACAATAGTTATTTTTAAGAATAAACCAGATTTTGAATGGCTATTTAAGTAGGTCACCCAACCCTTCAGGTCAGTCACTACAGCCAAGGTCAAGAATGACTCTACGACAGCTTCATAAAGGGCATTGTCTTGCCCCATGTGATCCTTGGCCACATCAAACCTAAGGTAAGATATTTTTCCTAGAGAGGGGCTTCTTTAGTAGCATTAATAAAGCTCTAAATCATAATTCATGGCTCGTGTTAAATTCTCTACCTTTTGAGCTGTATCGAAATCCTTTCTCCCCTGCTTTTGTCATGAATCAGGTTGTGACAGTATTGTTAGAATCGCGACTTTTGGGTGGTTACATTGTTAATACCTAAAAGAGTTCCTCTTTTCAGAAGTTGGGTTTCTTTCCTGACCTCTCAAATTCTATGTAGGTATTGTGATTCTGTTATGATAGGGCTCCTCTTTTGCTGCTTTATAGCATTTGTATCTATTGCCTGTCTTATGTCTAATTAGCTTCCCCCCCCATTCATCTTGTTCTGTAATAATGCTGGGCAATACTTAGTACAAAACCTCAGAGGGAATATCTGCATAAACAGTTTTCCTAAAGACCTAGGGAAAGATTTTTAGGAAACTGCAATAAAACACTGGCATAATCTCAGCATATTTATTTTCAATATTTTTTATTATTATTATTATTATTATTATTATTATTATTATTATTATTATTATTATTATTATTATGAAACAGTCATTAATATGTGTGTTTTTAATCTTGATTACATTTGCACATTTTAAATTATAGTTTGTGAATCCAGGTAATAAATTATACATAAGTTGCAGGCAATGAAAGAAATTCTGGTGAAAATTTAGTAATGAATTAAATTTCTGATTATCCCAAGCAAAAGTGGGTTTTCACAAGCACAACATTTTGACTTACCAAACATATAATATCTCAATTTTACCCAAGCTGAAAGAAACCCCTCTTTTGCCTACCCTAGGTAGCTATGCAGCAAGCTTTGCTGTGCTTATTGAAGAGAAGACCATCCCACTCTGATGTTCCTCACTGAACTGACTTGGCTTGCTAAAGGCAGTGGCCGGTGAATCATTTTGCTCTTTCCCACCAGGTCGCAGTAAAGTTACCTATTACATCACTCTGGCAATTTGTATGGTGAGCTTGGCTCTTCTGTAACTGTGACATAAGTGGTTACCAACAGTGCAGTTTGAGCTGTGGAAGGGGATAATGGCTCGGTCTGTTGGACATGAAGTTAAAAATTTGGCCTTATATCTCAAAAGTTACTTGCTCAAGTCAGCAGTGATAGTCCCACTTCTAAGGAAATTTGGAAGTTATATAAATCTATTAAATCACAGCATTCTCAGATACAAACATATACAGACAGATTTAAGGATGTCTAGGACATTTCATCAGCATTGCAAAGTATTGCAGAATCTTTGTCCGAAATGTATTTATATTCAGGTCTATGTGTGAAGAGACTGCTAAACTCACAGTACTTTATTGCGCATGCCCATTTTAGAAGTCAGGGGATTTACACATTGATAACATAATATTAAAACAGTTATGCCTGATTCTACTAACAAGCCTGCTGTGCCAACTTTGCCCTTTGCCAGATTCTTTATTGACCCTGGCACCTTGGATATTTGGGCATAGTTGTGTAACTTTGATACAGATTTACCCACTAATATGTGGGAAATTATCAAAAGAAACAGTATCTCCCAAGCTATTTAAGAGGAGCTGGCACCACCTGTTTCCAAAAGTTCGTTCCCCAGAATGTTGAGTACTAATGGGGTGACCTCAGTAGGGGTTTGAAAAAATCCTATACAGACCTAGCAGGGGAGAACATTTTGGAATTTCAGCTCTGCTAGCAGGTTGAGGAGGTTACTAAGCTACAGAGAATTATGTATACGAGATGGGGTCAACTCCCAACTGTTGGAGGACGAGCAGATCCAACACATACTGGGGGGTCCTAAACCCTCTTTGTTGTAACAAATGTTGCCGGTGAACCCATGTGCAGTAAAGGACCTCATTCAGTGCACACGAAGAATTGAAACAGCCCGTTACCTGGCTGGGCATAGAGTTGACATGTTGCTACCACCCCTACCTCCTGTGGAGGTTATTTCAATCCCAGACATGTCATAACAAATTCGGGATCTTGCACCTGGCAGTACATAGAGTTGACATGTTGCTGCAATCCTCACCTCCTTTTGTGGCTATTTCAATGCCAGTCATTGCAGAACATATTCAGGATCTCACACAGGATATGCATAAACTAAAGCAGCAGAAACATAAGTTGTTTATTGAGAACATACCCAATAGAGATGCACAAATAATGCAGGAGTGAGCAGGCTTAGGGGTAGGACGTAGTGGTGATCAGAGACACCTGATGGGGCGAGGACACCCGCAGCCTGTTGGAATGGAAGACGGCTGCCCCATTTGTTTCAACCGCCATCAGCCAGGGCACTTAGCCGTGAACTGCACCAAATGTGCACCAAAAAATCTAATCTAAATTTGAAATCTAAAAATCTAATGAACAATACAGAATTGTTCTGTTAATAATGTATAACATATTTCACTAAGTGTACCACAGAAAAATCACTTAAGTACACTAACCTATGTATTGAAACACTTTTCCCTTTTCTTGTTTATGCTTCTGCTATTTGAGAAACTGCAACCAAACACCACATATGTATTCCCATTATACTGGTTTGAAACTTATGGTCTAAATTTACTGCTTAACTTAACATTTAAAACATCTTATTTTTGGGTGCACATTTAACTCACGCAAGGCATACTCATCTCAAAAGTGTAGTATCTAAATATGGCAGCTTGGCAAAAACATGTTGCACCAACCACAATGGATAAGTATAGTACATTTCCTAACTATTTTCTCTATATCTGTGGTTAGCACATTATATCCTTGGAGTGTCTAAACAGGTACACGCTGATGCCAGTGGAGTAGATTTAGTGTGCTGCCTGCTCATAAGAATTTCAGGTCAAATGGCATCCTTTTTTTTTTTTTACCACAGGCAATGACACTGATGATACATGGAATGAAGATGGAGCACCGGTGGAATGAGATGGCAGGAGAAACCAGAGGACTGTGCTGCTTTGTCCACCACAAATAACACATGCGGTCACCTGGAATTGAACCCAGGCGATTGCTTTGATGAGAGGTGAGTGGTCTAAACATTTGACCTTGGCATGGCCTTAATTGGCATCCCATAGCCTATGGTAGTCATGTGCTCAGGAAAGATGAAAAGAATTGCAGTGTATCCACTTTAGGCCTTACATATATGGTTACCCTGTGAATTATTATCATACACTGATTTTTATGTAATGTAAAAGATCTGACAGGTAGTTTGGCCAGATGGGCTTTAAAATTACAGGAATATGTCTACACAATAGTTTATAAATCCAGGCAAAAACCTACAGATTCTGACATGTTTATTTTCCCCAAAGATCTCCTTTACCCAGAGTAGCAAAGTCAAATGGAGGAACTCCCTACTTACTTATTGACCCATATGTAGTAAACAGATGAACAAAAAATAGACCCTCTGTTGGAACCAATTATATCTGTCTTGAAGGACCCCATCTGTACCCAGCACCTCCACCATATGTCACAATCATGGGGGTTGTGATGGGGTACTAGCTACTTGGGATGGTGAGTGGTAAATCAGTGGTAGAGAAATAGCAACAACTGAACTGAAATAAAGTTAATGTATTTAGAAGTATTGTTAGTTTCTTAGTTATGAGTGTTTGGTTTACAAAATTAGGGTGCTATAATCTATTTCATTATTCTTGGCCTTATTATTATTCGAAGAAGGGGGTAGTAACACAAGTCCTTACCTGAGAGGTGTGTCTAGAATATGTTGGGGCAAGTACATAGAAGGGCCCAGATCACCGCGCCAAGATGCAGACGCAAGATCAAAGATTGAAAGACGAACAACCCCCAAATTGGATCTGCAACTCTTTAGGAAGGCTTTTTCCATATGGTGGCTGTATTCCAAATATGGGGTGCCACTGCCCTATTTTGATTTGAAAGAGCAAATCAACGTAGCATATTCAAAATGTTCTAGAATATTTTATATGACGTGTGCAGGAGCAAAGTTCCACATGACTGTGCAATTCTGCACGTTGACTAGTAGAAGTTGATGACGTATAAAAATCCTCTAGGACTGTCATCAGAAGGAGTTAGCCACTTCCATCCTATTACTTACATAGCTTAACAAAGCTTCTGTACTTTTAAGATGATGTAACTTGAAATCCCAATTAAATTCAGAGTATCATAAAATGATCAATAAAATATTACTAAATGTAAATTAAACTCTTCCCAATAACACGTCTGACAATGTCTGCTGATTCAGTTGTATGTGTGAGCCTGGGAAGTACAGAATTCTACTCCAAGATTACGTCCTTCATGTTGGTTAAACCTGGCTAAACAGATAAGTAATATGCTGACCTCAGTACTGTTTGTACCGGGTTAGTTACCATCAGATCACAAAAGCAGTTAATTGTTTAATTAACAGTGTGGATTAAAAATTGCACAGTGAAATCAAGTGTGCATGAAATTATGCATGTATGAACTAGGCTTTTTACCACTGATGGGAAAATATTATTTGCCAACCTTTGTGAAATCTGTTATTGAAGACCCACATTCCCAGGTAGTGCAACATTTGTCAGGAACTAAACACATAGCAACTGGATTACATGCTTGTCAAGGCAATTTCCTATAGGAAAATTATTGTCCTCTTCTTTTGGCATACCGAAACATTTAGAATTTTATTCACATTTGTGTAAAGCATTTATTTCAGCTGACATTCCCATTTATAAGGTGAAACTATCACAAGTCTGTTACTAAATATTCAAATATATACCCTCCTAATGAGTAAACAGTATGGGAAAGTTATCAATCAAATTTCTATGTCACATAAGGTTCATTTGTGAAAACTTTACAATCTGAGTCACCACTGATGAAACTATCATTGGTAGAAAATTGTAATTTTAGGCATAGTGAAAAATGTCAGAAGAATTCTCGACAAAATTTCTTGTTAGCCTGTAAAGAAATGCTAGCTGTAACTCATGCAACAATAGCCAAGTTATTTAATGCAGCTTTAGAGACCTTATAGCTAAGTAGTGTAAAATATGACTTTGTATTGCTTTTACTTATGGTCTCAGCAGCATATATGAAGAAAGTTTCTCAAATATGATTCATGTATAGTTGTGCTCAGGCTGTAACGGCCACAATTCACAGGCTGTAAACCTGGTCTTTCCCGTGCAGTTTTATTGACTGAACCACAATATGGAGGGTTTATGTTTTCTATTATGTTGAAATTGTTAGGATGTAAGAAGGGTGAGTTGAACTTTACCTCATGGAATGTGGCCATCAAGGCATGGACAGAACTATAACTTGTTCATGTTCTGCACAATTTGTGTGAAGCAATCTAACCCTTTATCCTAATGTGGACAAGCCAGTTTTCCAATGGGGAAAAATGTTCATAAAAGCCCCATTACACAGAAACTTTAAGAAATATGAATCCCAATCTTCAATTGACTCCTACACCTGCAATTACATATTGGGGTACCTGACTTAAAGTCATGGTATATTATGTAGATCATTTTGAAACATTTTTATCAGTAGTACATGAACTAGACAAAGAAGATGCTTCTACAATTGAGATTATCAAAAATGCAATGTGTGATGCTAATTCAAAATATGACTTGGCCTTCATATCTTCCAAACTAGAAGCTTCTGTTGAGTTATTAGGTAATTCATTAAAGAAAATCAGTTTGTTGAAATACAACTTTACACTATCTCAAGTTCATAAGCATAAGGTGTAAGAAGGAAAAAATGTCAGGCTCTGTTTGAGAAAAACAGTGGCTGTCCAGCTGTTTGTAAACTTGCTCAAATTTTGGAAGGCCAGCAAATAAGTGAACTTGAAAATTTGTATGTGAATTCCCCTCTTCAAGTATGCAAGGTTGATAACACAAGATATAAAACATTCCTTTTCCTAATTTAGGCATTACTCAAAGATAATAATCTAGGCTATGTGATGCTCAATCTGGAAATGTCATTTGTTGTGCTTTGTGACTTCAACATATTTAAATCTGATGTTCCAGCATTCATAGTTCTATCAAGCTAGATGTTTTCTTATGTTCTGTTCTACGATTTTGCAAATATTTTTTTGTTTTAAGGCCAATTTTTAGAATTATTAGTACATAAAAAAATTAATGTATTTAAAGTCTTTTAGTGTATAAAAATCCATGCTCTACTTATTACTACCAAAAAAGTCTGCATATGTGCAGAAGTGTTAAGATGCAAGGTGAAACACAAAACTTTTATGTTATTTTTTTGTATACTTATTAGCAGAATGCAACTATGTTCACTGTGACATGACTTATAGAAAGGCTATAAGACTATAGAGCATGTGTGCGCGCCATGCCCTACTTATTACTACCAAAAAAGTCTGCATATGTGCAGAAATGTTGAAATGCAAGGTGAAACACAAAACTTTTATGGTATTTTTTTTATACTTATTAGCAGAATACAACTATGTTCACTGTGACATGACTTATACAAAGGCTATAAGACTATAGAGCATGTGTGCACGCGCGCGCGCACACACACACACACACACACACACACACACACACGTACATGTGAGGGAGAGAGAGAGAGAGAGAGAGAGCCCTGTGTAATGAGCAGTGGTGTCTTGCAGTGATATTTTCAGGGTAGGCAGTTATCCACAATATGCATATTGCAGATCTAGAAGAAACATTTGGATTACATTTGCTTATAAAGGAGATCAATGCATCAATTCTTCATGCTGGCATATCCTGTTTTTCCAATGAACAAAGAAGTTCACATTCAATAAACGGCACTGCTAAAGCTGTAACCCTGTCCTGTCCCATTGTGCTCTGTTAATGGAAGAGAAACTTCTCTCAGCACTGCAACTTGGGGAAGGAATTGTTGCAGCTAAGATAAACAGTCTGTTAGTTTCTGGCAACCACTTTGAATTTAACTTTCCACAAACCATTTTATAACTTTGTTTACAATTCAAGACAAGAACTGTTCATGAGAGTATACAGACTCGAGCTTGTTTGTCAGTCTTGAAAAGTCAAAATATATGATGTAATAATTTTGGACGGGAAAACATTTCCATTTTTACTTCACAATGTATAATTATAAGAACCTAAAAATATGCATTTCTAATTAATAGGTACTTACAAAAGGAATTTCACTTCTAATTCTCTATTTCTTCAAAACATATGTTAATGCAGCAATAAACTTTTTGCACACAATAAGCTTTGTGCACATGTTGTAGCTGTCTTCTGAAAGCCTGACAACAATCGGCAGGGCAGACAAATTTACTGTCTGTCTTGATGTACAATGCATGCGTCACTCCAGATTTGTAACAGCATTTTCTCTGATGCTTCTTACCTGGTGCCAAATACATGGAACTGTGATTGTGACATCAGAAATGAGGCTGTCACCCTCCATGGTGTAATGGTTACCATGTTAACTTCATATACCCAAGGTCAAAGGTTAAAACGTGGAGGACAATGGATTTTTTCAGGCGTAAAAATCCTTACCATGACTATTTAAAGGAGTTTTTTTTTTCTTATATTAATTAATTATTTCTTTCTCTCCCTCTCCAAAATGCTTATCTAATATGTCACATATTTAAAACACTAGTGCTGCACATGTTTCATACATCAAATTTTAGTTTCCCGCCCCTTCTTACTCTCCTTATATGGAGAACTTCCGCCCCACAGGACTTACATGCTAATGCTTGTTGAGGAGCAGACAGGCTTTGGATTGATTAGAGTATCCAGGGATAGGGCCTCATCCCAATGCCTGTTATGAACATGAAATAAACTATATGAAATGTAGGTGAATGAAAAAGGTGATGATGGAGCAACGGTGGAATGAATGGTCAGGGAAAAAGAATAGCTCCGAAAAGACTCACTCATACCCACTTCTTACACCACAAATCCCACATGCAGTCACCTGGGAATGAACCACAGTCACTTAGGTGGGAAGCAAGTGGTCCAACAACTCTGTCACAGACTGCTATTACTATTATAAAAAGTTGTATTCCATCTCTCACATTTATGTTTTGATTTCTGGAACTTCGGATGATAAAGACAAGACAGTATTAGATTTGTTTGCAAAGAGTTTAATTTTATGGCATATGACAAAGTATTTTCTTGATTTTCTTGGCTGCAGAAAACATACTGTTTGTGGGCCAAGTACGCTATTCATAGTCCCTTAAATTCGAACACTTAGACTTTGTATGCAAATTGCAACTACAATAATTATCATAGTAGTTGTTTAAAATGACACCATGTATCTCTCATACCTTTTAAGAAGTTTTGCATAAGTGGTAATTTAATTTTCCTCTCTTATCAAGAATATTTGCCAAAATCTTTTCACAAGATTACAATACTTTTATTGTGAGGTGTATGAATGACAGGGAATCTATCTGTAAATTGGTACCCCTTCTTCCCAAGAGTTTGTTTTCAAAGAGGAATCGTACACAAGTCTGTGTGCTAAAGTATACAGATTTTCTGACATTACAACACTTACCCACTACCTCTGAAACATATGGTCTTAAAGTGCATCATCCCCTGTACAACATAGACTTTATATCCACTGATAAACTAGCACTCAGAAAGGAGGAAAAGTGGAGGGGCAGCAGAACTGATTAGAAACAGGGAAGTGCATAGAAACCATTCCGTATACTATGGTCGGTCATATGTTGGGGTAAAAAAAAGCTCTGATCAACTAGAATAATAAATTCTTTGGTGACAAAATATATATGTAAAATTCTGTTACAGAAGATTCCTTTGTCCTGCAAGGAAAAAAAGTGTGTGTGTGTGAGTGTGTATCAGATCTTCAAATGTTGTAATTTTCAGTTTAAATAAATGCCTTGTGAATCTTTATGGTAAATAAATAATTGTAATATATGTTTCCTGTGTTTTGTAATTAGTGTGCTTAAAAGTATCAATGATTCATGTGCCATGTGTAAACTAAAGTGGAAAACTAGAATCAGACTGAAAAATTCAGTACCATAGCCAGGATTTGAACCATGGATCTTTGGGCTTACCATTTATGAAAATGTACTTCTAAGAACACTAAATTACGGATGTGCAAATGAATATACCTTGATTTAAAATGAAAACTGAAAAGCCATTATTTTGAAACCACTGTCTAAACTAATGTTTATATGGAAGATACAATGCCTGACAGCAGGAGAACAGACATAGCCACAGCCACGTGAGACATGAGTTTGGTCAGTGATTTAAACTGCTGCTAACAAAACTCAAGTGTAAATTGAGATTTGTGCAAAACAAAAGTACTCAGTTGTGGCAAATTGAAGGGTTTGCAGAAAAAAGTGAAGATAACAAAAGTTTTCATTACTTGCTAGTGTAAGCAATATAAATGCTATACTGCAAGCCAGAGGTAGATTTTGATGAGAACATTAAAAAGGTTTAGAAAACCTTTGTTCTATCTTTCATAAATATGTGAAATAACGCCTTGAAATGCAGAGACATTGACAACGTAATGCTTTCCCTTGCAGGTGGATGGGAAAATCACACTTGACAGCTAAGGTCAGGCCTGCCGCAGAGTAGGATGGACACTCTGTCGGATACCATTGCAAAAATTACTTCTGCATTGCAGGAACAATATTAACTTTGCAGTTCCTTCATGTAGTTTCAGCAAAATGTTTATGTAAGAAACTAAAATGAAATATAATTGTAGTTTGAATGAAACAATAAAAGAAAATAAATGTTTTGCCTTAAACAATTACTTATTATATACTTATGTAAAAACCAAATACACACGATACCTTACAACTATCAAATGCTGAAATGCTTAGATGCTTATTGAAACATTCAATGAAAACAAATTAAGTAAAATTAATTTCTTCATTTAACATTTGAAGGGAATACATTAAACCAAAGTAAAGATTTTTGTTCACAATTCTAATAAGTGAGACTAACAATTACACAGTATTTTTATTTAAACATTTCATAAAATGAAATACAATAAAAATGATTTACAGTATTGGGAGCAATATCTCTACCAAAGACATAAAAGCTAGTGAGTGAGCAACAATAATAATAATAATAATAATTTTATTCACCATTAGACTTTACAAAAGCAATAGGTTTTGTAAAAAACATATGTACAGATATATACAAGCAATGTAAGTATTATGGTACAGTTTTACAATTATTGATTTGAAAATTACAAATGTTACTTAATTCTAGAAAACTTAAAAGTGTTAGGACTAATCTTCTACATACATGTAATCAAATAAAATCTGAGGTATGGATATTACACTCCATAAATTCATCTACAGAGTAGAATGCTGTTTTCTTAAGCTATTTTTTTACTATTAAGGTAAAACTGTTCTATGGTAGGTCTCTTATATTTGGTGGGAGTTTATTAAAAAGTTTTAGCTGTTGGTAGCAGTGGCTATTGATACCCTTGGTTAATCGGCTATGTGGTGTATCTAAATCATATTTACATCGGGTGTTAGAACTATGTACAGATGATCAATTTACAAAATCATTAATATTTTATTTGACATGCATAATATTGCTGAATATACAGGGTGTTTCAAAAATACGGGGCATAATTTCAGGTATGTATTTCCCACATGTAGACAATCATGTTAGTTCAGTATAACATGTGTCCGGAAATGCTTCATTTCCGAGTTATGGCCTTCACAACATTGAAATTCACTGGAACGATTTTCTTTCCGCAGGTTGTTGTCATTACAGAAGATGTTCAAAATGTCCACCTCCTGCTTGAATACAGACCTCACATCGATGTCTCATTGACCTGCGAACATGATCCCAAACTCCAGGAGTATTGCGTATGTCCTCACAACTTGCCACAATTCGATTCCAAAGGGATTCCAAATCCGGCACCAGAGACGAATAAACCAATGATTTTAAATGGCCCCACAATTAGAAATCGAGAGGGTTCAGATCAGGTGAGCGTGGAGGCCAAGCAATTGGGCCACCTCTACCTATCCATCGATCAGGAAACCTTCGATCCAAGTACCGGCGAGCCGTAAGACTGAAGTTTGCAGGAGCGCCATCATGCAAGAAGTGAATGCGTTGATGATTGATCAGTGGAGTGTCTTCGAAAACATCAGGTATGGTGTTTTCCAGGAAGTTTGTGTACGCCTGCCCCGTAAGTCTGTTTACAAGTACACGAGGTCCAACTAATCGATCACCAATGATACCGGCCCACTTGTTGAGGGAGAACTGCACCTGGTGATGAGATACAACAGTTGCACGTGGGTTTTCATGCGACCATACATGCTGATTGTGGAAATTTGTTATGCCATCTCTTGTGAACAGTGCTTCATCTGTAAATAATACGACTGCAGAAAAGTTCGGATTTACACCACACTGCTGCAAGAACCACTGACAGAACCTAACTCATGCAGGGTAATCTGCTGGTGACAGGGCCTGTACACGTTGCAAATGATAGGATACAATTGATACTTGTTCAACAGTCTCCAGACAGTCGTATGAGGAACATTGACTTGCAACGCTAACCATCGTGTGCTGATAGAAGGAGTCCTGTCCACAGCCTCCAGAATCTCTTCCTGCACTTCTGGAGTTGTAAATCTTGGTCGTCCCCTTCCCAAACTAGGAGAGGTGAATGTTCCATACTCGCACAGACGGGAATGGAGATGTACAAATGTCTTCCAATCTGGACATTGTCGCTGTGGGTACCTCTCCTGGTACAAACGACGAGCCAGCGCAGCATTGCCGTCCGCCTTACCGTACATGAAGTGCATCTCTGCCAGCTCTTGATTTGAATACATGTCGCACAGTCTTAACACCTAAAGAACACTGAATGTAACCTTCCTCAGAATGAACTACCAGAGCGCCCTCCTAATGTCTCCTTTGACGGCAGAGACCTTCGGAAAGAAAAACGTTCCAGTGAATTCCAATGTTGTGAAGGCCATAACTCGGAAATGAAGCATTTCCGGACACATGTTATAATGAACTATTTTGATTGTCTTCATGTGGGAAATACATACCTGAAATTATGCCCCGTATTTTTGAAACACACTGTATATAATGAAGGTAGTGTCATTATCTTAAAATTCATGAAGCTAGGCCTATATGTTTCCTGTGGACCTAATCCTACCATTAGTCTAATAACTTTCTTTTGCCAGATAAATACGCTTTTTGATTTCGCACAATTTCCCCATAGCCTAACCCCATATAACAAGTGAGGATGAAAGAAAGCATAGTATGAAGTAAGTAGTATATCTCGACTTACACACTTCTTCAATTTGCATAACAAATACCATATTCGTGCAAGCTTTTTGCAAAATTGAAATGTGTGTGTATCTCTTGTTAATCTGGTGTCCAAATGTATTCCTAACAGTTTTACTGAATTCTTAACTCATTGTGTCGTAATGTAAATAGTATGTTGTTAGTTTTTTCTACATTCATAGTTAAATTATTTAGGGAGAACCAAATTTTTGCACTTTCCATAGAGGAGTTCATTTGTTGTTTTAGAATATTCATATCCCTGTTGCTATTCAGTAAATGGTATCATCTGCATATAGGATAGAAATACCAGAAATGTTAAATTTTAAATCATTTACATATATTAGGAAAAGGAAGGGTCCCAGCACAGACCCTTGTGGGACTCCTGCTATTATGGTTTCTAGATTAGATGTCTCATTATTTATAAGTACCATTTGCTTTCTCTGCTCCAAATATGACATAAATAATTTTAATTCATTCCCTCCTATTCCATAATAGGCAAGTTTGTCAAAGAGAATATTATGCGAGATGCAGTCAAATGCTTTTGTTAGATCTATCAAAGTAGCACCCGTTACCTCTTTATTTTCAAAACTTTTAAAAATTTCTGATTAAGCATTCTACTGCTTTTTCGGTAGAATGTTCTTTTCTGAAACCGAACTGCTTGTTATCTAGAATATTATTTATTGTAAAATATTTATAAAGTTGGGTCAAGATGCAGGATTCAATAACTTTACTCAGTATAGGTACTATTGTAATGGGACAATAGTTTGACGGACTGGTTTTGTCACCTATTTTAAAGATAGGTATGACTTTTGAAACCTTAAGACAAGTGGGAAATATGCCCTGAACTAATATCTGATTGAACAGGAAAGTCAATGGTACAGCTATTTTGTCTATTATTTTCTTTAATAATTCATTGGAAAAACCATATATGTCCTGGCTATGGGATGTACTTAGACCTTGAGCAACTTTGATAACCATGTCTGTTGAGACTTGCTGCCATTTAAAGTTATTTGGTACTATGCTAGCTAGTGGAAAATTGTGTGATAAATCTACATGGTTCTGATTATTAGTAGTATTTGCAGTCATAAAGTTTTTGTCACTTATTTTTTTAGAAACATTTATGAAATATTCATTAAAGTCATTTGATTTTATCGGTATTTCACATTTTGTTTTATGATTGTTAATAGCACCCTTAATTATGGACCATGCTGTTTTATATTTGTTTGTAGCAGATAGAATTAGATTGTCATTTGCTGTAATTTTTGCTGTTGTGATGCATTTTCTATATAGTTTCTTGAAGTTTTTATACCTATCCCTATTTTCTGTATCTATGCTAAGTCTGGATTTGTCATTAAGAATTAGTAGTATGTTACGCATTTTGTTCAGTTCGGGTGTAAACCAATTTGGTGTCCTTGTTTGAGATTTTTGTTTTCTACTAATAATTTTTTCTGGGCAGTTTATACTAAAGTAAAACGTAATTATCTGGTTAAAATAAGTAAAGTTATTTTCTATGTTACCACTGTTGTATATTTCTGACCAATCTAGTTCCATTAAGTTTATTAAAAATGAACCTAACCTTTCTGGTGTTAATAAACGCTTAGGGTACTGCACTATTTCATTTGATGATATGGTACATTGTTTTTCATTAGCTGAAATTCAACCCAAATACTAGCATGATCTGACAATATATTTTGCTCAAGTAAATGATATTTATAACCTGTACTATATATATATATATTTGTTACAATGTTATCGAGACATGGTTGATTACGTGTGGGTTCATTATGAACACAGTATAAGTTGTGTAATCTTAACATATTTAGAAAGTCATTGGTATCTTGTGAGAGGTCCAATATATTTACATTATAATCGCCTACAAAGGCTATGCGGCAATCATACTTATCCATGAAGTAAGTAATTAAAGTTTCCAAGTGATTTACAAAACATTTTACATTAGAGTCTTGCGTGCGGTATACAGACACAATAATGAAATTATATTCACATAGTCTAATGGCAACGGTTTCACAGATTTTATTTATACTGCATACTGATGTATCAATTATTTCAAACTTTGCATTATTCTTCACAAAAATTGCTACCCCACCATGAGTCAAAGGGGCATTTCTTACAAAAATTTTCACCTAACACAAAGCCATTGGGTATGTAGATGTTGGATTCTTCTTCGGAGAGCCAGTGCTCATTAACACATAAGACATCTGTTGGCACTTTATCCAATATTAGCTCTAACTGTCCTAATTTATTTCTAATGGATTGTAGGTTCATTTGAGTAATAGTAACATTGGTATTCTTAACACTAGTTTTGTAACTTTTGAACTTACTGGGAATGTTAACTTCACTGCACAGACCTACTGAACTTCCTAGTTTTTTGTACTAGGTAAAGCTGCACTATTTCCAATAGGATTTTGCCCTACCTCACCTTGTTCATTAATGCACTGGTTTTCTCACATAAATTCTGCAGTCACTTTCACAATAGATTCACTCAGAATCCTTTTTCCTGTTTTATTAAAGTGCATTCCTTGCGCGGTATAAAGCTTGCATCCTGCTTTGAAAGTGTTTATCAATTTCACGTGTTGATGTTTCTTGCACATTTCAGTTATGAACGAATTTATAGCAGATGTGCGTCTGTTTTCCTAGGAGTGCTGATGTAGATCATACCTGCGTGGAAGCTTCACCACAATCACATTCATATTTTTCAAATTGCTTACTGCTCTTTCTAGGTTAGATATTACGTTTTCTGGCTCGCCATTTGCGATATCGTTACTTCCACCTAATATTACCACACAGTCATCTTTTGTGTATTTTGAACACTTTGCTTCTATATTTTTTGTTACTTCTTCAATGTATGCACCCGGTTTAACTATAGCACTTACACTATGGTTCATTCCTTCCATGTTATATAACGTTTTCGCTAGACCTCTGTTATGGCTGTCGGTTAGTAGTAGAGCCTTCCCATGTGGTTTCTTCACGTGGTTCTCTTGTTGTTGTTGTTGCTGCTGCTGTGATGTGTTTTCCTTGTTGTCGATTGTGTTCAAGACTGTGTATTTATTAGAGCAGACAGTCAGGGAAATGTTCACTTTTTGTTTGTTCCCAATTTTACACTTTTGTTGTACAATATTCCACATCATGGTTAACACCTTTATTTGCTGCAAGTTTATAATTATAGTTTTCTTCTTTTAGTTTTTCAATTTCACTGAGTGCATGCTGCAAATCATTTTTCATTACCTCAATGACCTTCTGTAGCGAAGCTATGGTTTCTTTGTCCCTCCTGGTGTCGTTGCTGCCTGTTGTAATTTTATTTGCTAATGCCGCACAAGAGGATGGAGTATTGCTAAACCCTATTTGTTTGTTCTGACCATCTTCACTGTAGGCTTCATTTCCTTGAGTTTCTCTTCGACTTAATTTATATTTGCAATTATCACACGAAACTACACAGTCGGGCGCCATCTTGACTTAGTCTCACCATGCCCTTGTTAGGTTTATGTCAGTTTTGTTGGAGCTGCAATATACTGTTGCAATTATATTATCCTGGCATAAATTATGATTTGTACAAACATAACTGCTAAAGTATGAAAAAACAAAACAATTAAAAAAATAAAATAAAAATAACAAAGGGCATAGATTAGTTTTTCTTCATATGTTTCAATAATATATTTCAACATCTTTCATCTTTAATGGAATCGCCACCTAATCGTCTATATGTTTTCCATCTAAAATGAAAATCCAAGTCACATAAAATGTGTGATTATGGAAAATAAGAGGCCAAAATTAGAATACGAGAAAAAAAGGTTTTTTTCTTTCTTTTAAAACTGGTATTTCATTAATATAGAAATATACAATCCTGTAAGTTAGGATCAGACAGATATACTAAATTGTGATATAAGAATAATACAATATCAATTTAAAAAATAACTGTCACCTCCTTACTGGCTAGTTTTCATTTCTACGAGGGTTACCAAGAAAATTTTGAGATACACAAAAACTATATTGGATAAAATCACTTGGACTGCCGTAGCCTTTCGAATTATTCACCATCACAATGTGCGCACTTTCTCATTCTCTCAAACCACTTTTGAGAGCACTCCTACCACTCATTGTTATGAAGGTGTAAAGGTTCACTTTCAAATGCTGCAACAGCTTCTTCAGGGCTCGAAAACCTCGTTCCTCGCATGTGACTTTTCACTGTGGGGAACAAAAAGAAATCACATGGAGCCAAATCTGGACTGGGGGGGGGGGGGGGCATGAGTCATCAATTTCACCTCTGTGGACTCCAGAAACTGGATTACTGCTTTGGCTGTGTGTGCAGAGGCATTGTTGTGGTGGGGCAGAATTCCTCGCAACCCTGTTCTTGGCTGCAATTCACAAAGTTTTCATTTCTACGAGGGTTACCAAGAAAGTTTTGAGATACACAAAAACTAAATTGGATAAAATCACTTGGACTGCTGTAGCCTTTCGAATTATTCACTATCACACTGTGTGCACTTTTTCATTCTCTCAAACCACTTTTGAGAGCACTCCTACCACTCATTGCTATGTAGGTGTAAAAGTTCACTTTCAAATGCTGCAACAGCTTCTTCAAGGCTCGAAAACCTCGTTCCACACATGCGACTTTTCACTGTGGGGAACAAACAGAAATCACATGGAGCCAAATCTGGACTGTAGGGGGGGGGGGGGATTAGTCATCAATTTCACCTCTGTGGACTCCAGAAACTGGATTACTGCTTTGGCTGTGTGTGTGCAGAGGCATTGTTGTGGTGGGGCAGAATTCCTCGCAACCCTGTTCTTGGCTGCAATTCACAAAGCTTCTAAAAAATGTGGGTTAAGCAAACTGTTATGTACCAGTGCGCAGTAACTGTCTTTTGTTCCACAAGTGGAATGGTAGCCACATAACGAGATTTAGAGAAGAAAGTGGCCACCATTTTCTTCCCGACGCTGCGCGGCTGCTTTACTTTCACTGGAAGATCATCATCAGGAAAGATCCACACAACTGACTGACGCTTAGTCTCAGGGTCCAACCGGTAAATCCAAGTTTCATCACTAGTGGCAATGTCAGAAACCCACCGAGAATTGCCTCTATCGAATCTGGCCAGCATTTTTCACCCCATTCAACACCGGTGCTCTTTTGCAGATCGGTTAGATTTGTGGTGCACCCACCAGGATGATACCTTTCTCATGCAAAAAGAGTCATGCAATATTTTCAAAATTGCTGTGTTATCACATTAAGTTATAGTAATAATAATACTTGTAACATTCACCCATGTTTCTTTCATTCTTCTGAGTAATGATTTCCTTCAAATCATTTTCCTTCCTCTTGATTCCATCCCGATGCTTGACACACATAATCAGTCAAAGAATCAAACAATACTGGCTTCCTTCAGTTGCATTAATCACGTAATAGTATTACTCATAGAACAGTCAGCAACAGTTATAAACCATTGTCAACATTGGTCCCATATGGTGAAATTTTTATCTTGAAAAGATGACTCAAGTTTCTTGCTTATTTTATCTATGCTGTAATTAGGGTCAGAGCTGGATTGTCTCTCCAGCGCACAATGTGTTTAGGATCAAACAGTTTTATGTCTGTATGGTCCTTAACATAATTTATCAAATGCTAATATAGCTGCTTAACTTCTAGGATATGGAAGCTTGAGTTACACTTTTCTGATCCCAAGATAGGTATTAACTTTGGCAAACCTTACATAGCAATAAGTGAAAAACCACAGCACTGTAGTCACCTTTGTCTGATCCTAAGCAGTCGCAACTATGCATGGGCTCCCGTGTATTTCATGAAGGCGTAAACCTCAATTTCAGTTTATGGTATGCAAGAGTATAATGTAGTAATATTATTTTTCACTACTGAAAGTGTGTAACCTAATACTGACAAGTAGTACACATGTGTACTTTACGGTCATTTCATTACTCATTTCATTAAATTCTAGCTCAAAAACCCTTTCTGCAGTCACATGATCTTAAGATCAGTAAAAGTAGTTAAAGTAAAATACAAACAACAAAGTATATAAACTTTGCAAAGTTGTATTTCCAGATTGTGTTATAAATTTTCTCTACTAAGTTTGTAAATTATTTTTATATTGTTAAATTTTGTTTAATGTATGGCATTAATCCCTAAAGTAAGGCATCCTATCTTTTCAAAAATAGAAGGAAACATTTATTTTCAATAATTGAAAATTATTGTATAATATATTTTTAAGGCTTGAACATTCCTCTATTTTTTTGTATAATCATCATTTCAGTCAATACACTTTTGTAAGTATTATAGTTATTTTTGTATGTCCATGACTTCCCAGCTTGTTGCCATAACAATGAAGCAGCGTTGGGCCTCATCTTTCACCTCATTGCTGCTGAACTACCTTGCGGTCAAATGTTCTTTCAACTTAGGATGCAAGTGGTAATCATGGGTTCCAAATCTGGACTATAGGGTGTAAGTGGGGATGTCCCAATCAAAATTTTGCAGGAAGGCAATGGTTTGACAGGTGACATGGAGACAAGCTCTCTTATGGACAAGACATATGCCTTTGTTCAACGTTCCTCTTCTGCAGTTCTGAATCACATGTTTACATCGATTCCTCGATTTTTGATCCCACTTCAGAGTGCTATGGATGGTGCTTCAAGAAACCTCAAGAACCAAAACCAGGATTAACTCAGAGTGATCCTCTGATCTTGAAGCATCATTTGTTCTATCCTAACTACTGTTTTCACTGGAAATTGGTAACCTGCCACTTCGTTCTTTGTCACAAGTTTCAGTGTGGCCAGCAGCAAACTCACCACACCACTTGTGGACATTTTTGACATCTATGCTTCACTTCATTTACTTTAACTACTTTGTAATGAACATGGATCAGTTTAATACTGAATACCTGCTTAAACTAACTTTGCATCTGACATTAGTTGCAAGTGGGAATTCTGTTATGAACAGCTGTTGAGCCAAGTTTGTGCATTCCAACAGCTGTTTGATGACTTCCTTGGAAGTGGGGGAAGCGACAAATAAAACAATGTGGCCAGTAGTCAGGTGAACTGTTTCTTTGTGGCCCTAGAACTTAAGAAACCTTAGTTTGTTTAATAACCTTTATATTTTTAAAGTTTCCATTAAAACATTCACTTAACCTGTACACTCAGACTTATGGGAGTAGCTAGATTACAACGTATCTTTTTCTTTTCTACTTTATATTAATATTTCATCTTCTCTTCTGCTTAGAGATTTCTTCAAACCTCTGTAACTCTAATAAACATTTTATCAATTTCTCACCTAGATAGTGTTCAGTGCTAGATAACACAGGGTGCTTTGCTTGAGTTTGGATGTAATATATTGTACTCTGCCCATTGATTAAGGTTACTTATGTTTTCAGTTGTAATGCATTTTTCTAGTTTTTCTCAACTGAAGTAAAGAATGACCTAATAAATATTTCAAGAATTGCATCCTTGCAGATTCATTTCTCTTCTGTCTTGAAGTCATGAATATAATTTCCATGTATAAATAAATAATGGTATCACCATTAACCGTTGTATATTTCATCATGTTTTCTTTTAGCTTTATAGTTTATAGTTCAGATCCTTTTATATACTCTGATCTAAACTTTTTTTTCTTTTTTTGAATGTCTTAGATAATATTTGGAGGAGATAAACAAATGCTAAAGGTTTTAGAAAGAGGCAATATTATGATTTCAAAATAGCTTAGCAGGTTAACATAAATGATATTAGTATGTTATTTTGGGACATCCATAGAAGAGATATTGATAAAGTAAACAAGGATGAAAGAAAGGGCATAGCTTGGGCAAGAACTGAAGTTTGGAAGTTAAGAAGTTAAAATAATATTTTTATATAGAGGAGAGAAAGACCTGGAACACATAGCTGATTTTGAAGGGACCCTGAACTGGAGAGAAAAACTAGTTATAGGGGCATTTGAAAAACATAAAAGCTTAGTTTTAAATAAAATATTTAGAGAAGAAATCAAGAGTCTCTCTCAATATTTATATAATATAAAAATAAACAGAAATGGACTGTGAAGAATAAGAAAGACAATTCAACTGTGGGTAATATCTGGTTAATCAGTTTGCAATAATAGCAGTAGCTTTATATTGAATGAATGGTCAGGGCCAAATTTCAGTTGACAAACCAACTGTAATTTTTTCTTAGTGCTTTACCAAGGAAGTTAAAAACAATGGCAGGAGTTGAAGTACACCTACATCCTGGCATGTCAGAATATGTTTTATGCTCATCTTTAATGTGTAACTCTTTATTTCTTTTCTTTCCTGACATTCTGCATTTAAAAATTAAAGAAAATCTTGTTTAATGAAATGTTTTCAGGAACATACAATTTAGATTGAGTAAAAATACTGGGTGGTTTTAAGTTTTTAAAGAAATAATCTTTCAGGAATATGTAATTTGAAGAATTCAATTAAAATAATGAGTGATATTAGGTCACCAAAGCATATGTTATCACTGTTTTTGGTACCACTTTGTGTTGGTTTGGTGTGGAATGTTGCTATTTAATTACTGCCAGGACCATTTTATATGATTTAAGCTTGCCTCATTTCTATTTACTGCAAATGCAGAGGCATTTTCTTGTATACCCTGGACAATTTTTCATCTACTTCATTGTCTTAAGATAGCACTAGTTTTAATTGCTCTCTTCCAAATAGTGACATTCCTTATATTTTTCACATATTTTCACTGAAATGACTATTGTGTAATTATGATGAATTTTGTGATTATGCTGCTGGTTCAGAGTGGTTTAAAATTGAATCTTGACACAGTTAACCCACATACATTAATTTCTTCAGATTGAATCCTGTTGCCATCTCCCTTCAATACTCCAGATTTCTTTCTTCTTATTTCAAGATAAACATTCAGGGCAAATCACCTTCAGCCAAAACTATGAGACTTCTACTATAAAAAAGTATTTTTTGTGAATGAATTATATACCTAAACCTACTATCATAAGTAAGCTGGATTTGTGTAGTTTCAGAAACTTGGAAACGTTTCAGAAACCATTGTTCCCAGTGTTTGACTAAGATGGATGTTTGTATGCTGTAGAACATATAATACCTATAACTAAGCACCTGCATTTTGTACATTTTGATAAAACAAATTTTTAAGCTTATATATTATTATAAAATAATGAAAATTTGGTTTCTTTGAGCCTGAAAATATTGTTTTGCATTATATTTCACTAGAATTCCAAATACACATCATTTTACAAGCAGGAAGTTTTATCTGTGTTCATACATGGCATAGTCATTGGTAGTAAAATTTTTGAGAACCCCTACTTCAAAGATTTACATTGATCAGGCTGTATAAATCTCAATTATAAAATGGGGATGTGTATAATTTATGATAATGATTATATTTGCAAATTTTAACAAGTTTCCATTAGTACTGTAAGTTTTACATTTTGATTCATGATGAGTGTAGTTTTAAATAAGTAGGTAATTTAGTCTGCAAACAACACTTTTCTCTTCATATTGTTATGCAGCTATATGCGAGACTAATCACATGGATGGCACCAACCAACTGTTTGTTTGAAGAGGTAAATAGAGATAAGGAGGAGCTTTTCCAACTGACATAAATTCCAGAAGCATTATCGGAAATATCACAATTTTTCTGGAAGCTTCTCACCCCACTTCCTAAGAATTCTCTCCAAATTCCAGTGGTAAATATCGAGTGACAGTGAGAACTGAATATAGTAACACTGGTGTCAGAAGTAGGATTTAAGTGCCATGATAGAGAAAATGCTTAAAAGTGATTAGTCGGGATGGCGGAGGAGATGGAGATGAAGTGTGGAATGGAAAGCAAAATGAAGTGTGTAAATTCTGGAATGAAGAAGCTGGAGACAAACATAGTCTGGAATGAAAATGGGAATTGAAATGAAGAATAGAATCAAACTATATTGCTTAATAGCAGCTGATCCAAGCAGATGAATATAAGATACATGAACTTGGGTGTAGAGAAAAAAATTCCAAAAAATTCCTGATCTACAGGTGTGGCCACTCAGGATATAGTTTCAGATTTTGATGGTTGAAATAAATTTTCTGCTAGCAGATGTCGCAGAGTAATACTGATGTAGTGGAAGCCCTCTGAGTGATAAACCTACCAAGTCCTGTTCACAGAAAAGCATCTTAAAGCCATATGTAGGTCATGCTCAAATGTTGCCTCTGAAAGGTTTTTTTTTTCCCTATAACAACATCACTGACAGGTGAACAATCTCGAAAGAAAGAACTTTGGCTAAAATAGCTATTTTTTATGTGAAATAATCTAAGACCTGTGTTATATGCTGGTTTTGCTTATTGCTATAGTGTGTAAATCAATACTGTGGTCTGATACAGCATTTTACTTTCGATTTTTGTTTTTAGGTATACATAAATTTTGTTTATAAATGTTGCACCCAGGTTTGTAGTGGTTTACTTGTTTCAAGTATTACATTGTACATATTATATAAACCAGTTGTATACAAAGGTAACTCTTGAGAGGTACTAAGGGCAGAACTGCCCCCCCCCCCCCGAACTCCAATCAAGGTGGGTTGCACATACTGTCATATATGCCTACAGTGCTCAGTAGTCAATATACTCTTTTAAGCAAACTTGAACAGAATACCAGCTTTGCAACCTGTGAAGTATAATTTTCATAACATTTTCTGTGGCTCCACATGAACTGCATATGGAATCACTTACTCTACAGAAACATACAAACATAGTATGTTCAAAAGAAAGAGATTGGGAGTTACTTAAGTGCTTGCCTAGGGGTTCATTCTCCAAATTGTGATTATTTGCATCACATGTAATGACAGTGTTTGAATCCACATACATTTGCGAGCAAAGGTTCTCTAAATTGAATTATATTAAAAACCAACATCACTGTAGTCTCACAATGATCATTTGGTGCATCTCTTAAGGCTGTGTACATCATCCTTAGCAGCAGATATGGATGGACTCAACCACAGTAGAACATATCACTGAAGTAACAACAACAAAAAGACAACACTAGATACAGAAGAGGAAGGCCTTGTGTTTACATACCTTCCATTATTTTGCATAGCAGCATGCCCCAATGCTTCACCTGGAGTGGAATGAGTAACTCTGCCTCTTCCCTCTGCTCCGTTAATTTGGACATGCCTGATATAAATGTATGTTTGATATGGATCAGTATGAAAAGGGTGGGTGGTTAATTGGCTTCTTTGTATTTGTATATAATATATTAAAAATATGTGCTGAAATAGATTAATAATGGCTTCTCTTTGAATTTATTCTTCAACTTGACAGTTATTAAAATTGCATTAAAAATAACACTCATTTTGGTAGAAAACAACATTGCTTTTGACCAAATAATGCATGTCCCAACCATAACTAAGGTAAAAAGACAACAAAAGCAAGGCATTGCCAGGTCTATCAGTGGTAAAGTTTGAGAATTGATAGATGGAAAAAGACTGGGATCCTCTCCTGTCATTCAGAGCAGGGTGCCTATTATTGTGGTGGATATATTTGGCATCACCATTGACTTGAGGAGGACAAGGAATATGTATCACCTTCAAAATAAAATGGATCATGCCCATACTTATCCCAAATATGCTTGTAGTTGATCACAGGACTAAGCTGCAGGAGGAAGTCTGTGGTGAAGGATCTTAGGGTCCCTGGCCTAATTGCCAGTTGTGGAAAAACTGCAAAGAAAATTTTCAGCCTTGGCTAGTGGAATGTGCCCAGAAATATCAAAGCATAAAATTTAACATGCAATGGGGGCCTTAAATGTCCACCTTGATATATTCCGGTGGCCAAGCATCAGGCCAATGAGAAAAGCAGTATATAGCCACCAGGCAGTAGCAGAAGCACCTGCCCGGAGGAGGAGAGCACATAATGTCAGTGTGCATGAGCTGGAAATATGCTATTAGTGGAGTGAAAATGGCTTTTGGAGTAGAATCATGTGAACTGAACTTTACTGCAATACTGCAGGCAGGAGCTACATATCTTTCAGACTTAATCCCCACAAAGTGGTTTTAGATGAAACAACTCTGGCACCATGTTGATTTAAGCAATCCAAAAATGAAACACTTTCTTGCAATTTCCTTTGTTGATGAAAGATCTGGGTTAACCAATAGACATGGCTTAGAATAGGGTGATGGCATGCAATTTCCTTCATTGATGAAAGACCTGGGTTAATCAGTGGATGTGGCATAGAATAGGGTGACGGCAATGCAGGAATATGATTCCATTTATAAATGAGTAGGTGCACCTTTTTCAGATTGTGCCAATGCAGCAAAGTTCAAATGTAGCTAGACATCATTCCAACATGCAACAGTATAAAAGCAATAACTTAGAAGGTGTTAGATATCTGTGGTGAACTGTGCAATGAAAGACATCTGAGCCAGTTGCAGAGAAGAACAATTTTTACTTATGTTCATACAGACTATACAATGTTGTGTTTCAAGGAGTTGCCGTGATTTTGAACAACTTCTTCACACCACATAAATGAGTTAATCATGCTGCCTTCTTGGAAGTTAACAATTTTTAAGAAGGCTGCCTTATTGTTGCACTGCTGGATTCTTGGTCTGAACGCAGTAATGTAATAATCAGTAAAAATCACTAGTGATCGTTTTGGATAAAGATTAGCCAAAAGAGTGCCTTGAATAAGGTATTGAAGGCCTCAACCAGCTCTGGAGTTCACTGTGATGCCTATGAAACTGGTAATTTGGAAATGACTGTGGAATGGTGGCTGATGCTTGAATTCCAACAACAGAAAAATATCATTTCAATTACCATTGCATCTTGTTCAGTCTTTGAAAATAGTAGAACATTTTGGATAGCTGTAATTCAGCCAAGAAATGGAGAGATACTTGCTACAGAAACTTACTGTGACAAGTTAATTTTTTGGAATGTCAGAATGCTTAGATTGACATTGAACACCATATGGAGTATATGTCAGTTGTGGCAAAGTGAAGTCTAGGAAAAACCGTGTTTTCTTTATGAAGCAACTTAATATATGTATGGTATTACATAATAGAAGAGTCATAAATTCTAGTTCAGAAAGTTCAAAATGTGTGATTAATGGCTGTTTGGGATTTGGATGTAGATTTTCACAAGCTATATCACAGAGAATGTTGCAGCTGTGAGGTTGCTTGTTGAAGTAGTGAGAAAATATTCCCAATCAGAATACCATATTTCATCATTTGGCTCTAGTTGCAGCAATAATATATGAAATCCCCTGAATGATACATTGAATCATCCTAAAGCACAGCATCAAATTTATTCTTTGTTGTGCCAAGCTATTTTAGACTGAAGTGATGTTTGCAAGAGATGAATGATTTGGGTGTGGTTCAAATGAAATGCTGCCGGAACAACTGAGGAAGCTCCTGTAGCATACTGTGGAATGTTGTCTTTGTGTTGAATGCTTTGACGTGAGGATACACTGTATATTGGACTGGTATGAATAGCCACATAACACCATTCAACAAGCTCTTGCTCTAGCAGGCAAGAAAGAGACTGCAACAAATGAAGTCACAGCCAATATTTGGCAGTGCAATGTCTGCAATAACTGCTATATTGTATTGCAGCGTTGCTTTTGAGCCTGCAAGATGGCTTGTACATTTGGTGGTAGACTTAGCAGATTATGTTGCACTAGTATATTTCCAGGCACAGGTGACAAAGGAATTGACAGTTCTGCACTTCCTGAATTCCTCCTACATTATTAAATTCCATGAGCATTGTTCCATGTGCACAAATGTGTAGTGGGTCAGTTCGAACATTAGCACGCATATAATTATTATTGCAGGAGATTATTATGTTTTGCACATCAGCCACATGACAGCTGTTTTTTTTTTTTTTGTTTGTTTTTTTTTGGTAGTGTTTAACGCCCACTTTAACTACTAATGGCACCGCAGGCGGTGACACTGATGGCGGGGGAAACCGGAGTACCCGGAGAAAACCCGCCCCAGCGCCGTTTTGTCCACCACAAATCTCACATGCGGTCGCTTGGGATCGAACCCCGGCCGTCTAGGTGAGAGTCGAGTGGTCTAACCACTCGGCCACGGCGCGGCCATGACAGCTGTCTAGCTGTGGCACCATGTAAGTTTATTTTGCAGCATCCTAAGGGAAGTCAGCAATGCTGAACTGTGCTTCAGCTTGAACAAACATAGAGCCTTGGTTTGTACGACCGAAATATGGTTCAACAGTAAATGCTACTAACCTGTTCCACTTGTCAAGGATATGATTAAAGCATTGAAGATGGCTACTTTAATGTATTTTCTACAAGAGTAGGTGACTTTGCTATTGTAAGTCTTTTATATTTAATGCAAAAAGAAGGAAACGGATGAGAAGAAATAATAAAAACAGTGACATAAATAGCTCCTTTGGTGCAATGAATATGGAAAATCGGGATGTGTACAGTTTGTAGGTGATTTACTCAAATTAACAGTAATAAAAACTTAACTCACTGTGTTTACAGTAAAAGAAGGTGGTGGTAATACCTTGGGTTAAGTTGAGAACTGTCCAGCTGAAGGCAGATGATATCACATTTAGTAGTAGCAGTGCTGGAAGATTACACCTCAACCTGTTGCTGGGCATATGGGTGTTAGAAATATTAGTGATGAATTTCAAATGTTTGTAATTGGAACATCGGAGTTTGTGATGATGCTTTCCATGTTTTAAAATAAAATCCTGTCCTAAGCAGACAGGATTGCAAACCTATGGAGAAGAATCCTCTCAACAGTAGCATCAGCATATTATAACATCTCCTTGCATTAACATCAGTAAAGTAGCTAAACAAGAACTTCAACTCCCTATGGAAACTTGACACTCTTAAGTATTAAAAACCTGTATGACTTGCTAAATAAAACCTAAAAATTTTGATCCTCAGGTAAACTGTTTTATTTTATGTTAATCCCAACATACCAACAGAAAAACATTTTGGTTATTAAAGGAACTGCAGAAAACAGTCATGCTACACAAGATTAATCTGTCAGGCTGATATACTCAAATGTTTACTCGAGCAGAGATCTTTGTATAAGAGTATAGCAATAGAGGCATTTTGTAACTTTGTGAGCAGCTTTAAAGTATTACAGATTTTCACCACAGACAGACAGATTATAAAATTTTGTTACATTATTTAGTAATTTGTTGACAATAATGATACAAGGCTTCTCACAAACTTAAAATTATAGCATTATTGCATTGCGCTAATTACACACACACACACACACACACACACACACTCACACACTCACTCTCACACACACACACACACACACACACTGCAATCTGTAGATCCTATTATTAGATTAGACTCAAAGCCCAAACTCTAGGATGTAGATCATGTCAACAATTACATTTATTCATACTTATTAATACATTTATTTACAATGAATTTTCAGAGGTGTCAGTTTTGCATAATTTTCAATTACATGACTATTTCCAAAAGCCTACCCATACATTTGCATTCTTTGAATATTCATGTTTATTATATATACAATGTTGCATTATTACCAGTATTTTTTCATTGAATGAAATCCTCCTCTGTATAAAAGGTGTGCATAATAAGGTATCTTTTTAATTCTGATCTAATTTTGTTTTTGTTCATTTGCAATTGTTTTATAGAAGAGGGAAGTGAATTAAACAAAACTATTCCTTTGTAGTAAACCCCTTTTTGGAATAACTGCAAATTATTTTTCTTGGTTATTTATTACAAAGGACAATATGGCTAGAATATATTCACAGGCTAATGGTAAAATTCCAAACATTTTGAAGAGTGGTTTGCAGTGAGTTGATCATCTTTCCCCTGTCATTATTCTTATTACTTTTTTTGCATAATGAATACTTTTTTAGCATTTACTGAATTTCCCCAAAATATTATTCCATTGGTCATCAATGAATGAAATTATGCATAATAAGCTGTTTTTAGTATGCTCTTATTTATAAGCTGAATTAAAGATCGGATTGCAAAGCATGCAGAGCTCAGATTGAGTAAGATATAATCAATGTGGTGTTTCCAATTCATGTTACGATTAATCATAAGACCTAGGAATTTTGTATTACAGGCTTCTGCAATCTGGTTATTTTCATATTCTATCCTTAGGTCTGCCATGTTTTTATGCTTTGTGCAAAAGTTAATGTAGTTGGTTTTTTCAAAGTTTATGTGAATTTTGTTACTTTCAAACCAATCATTTAGTGTTTTGAAGATTTTATTAGATGAATCTGGGAGCTGACTGACATTGTGTTCTTTAATTATATTTGTGTCATCCGTAAAAAGCACTGGATAGGCATTGTTGTTTATTACTGTAGGTAGATCATTTATATACACTAAAATTAATAATAATAATAATAATAATAGTAAGGGACCCAGAATAGAACCTTGTAGGATACCATGCTTTATTTCATACCATTCAGAATATGCATTGCTATTATTTGAAGTATTTATTATAACCTTTTGCTTTCTTTTTGATAAGTAAGATGTAATCCATTGATACCCTTTGTCCCTAATTCCATAGTGTAATAATTTTGACAGAAGTATTTCATGATTAACACAGTCCAATGCCTTTGATAGATTGCAGAATATTCCTAGCGTGTTATGTTTGCCATCCAATGACTTGTGAACTTCATTTGTTAACTTGAAAATGGCGTCACTAGTTGATATGCTCTTCCTGAATCCAAACTGCTCTTTCGCTAAAATATTATACTTACCTAGATGGTGATAAATTCTTTTAAACATAATTTTTTCAAAGATTTTCAATAAAACTAAGTAAAGATACTGGTCTATAATCCGACATTTCTGAGATTTGCCCTTTTTTGTATAATGGCTTAACGATTGAATATTTTAATCTGTCTGGAAATGTTCCTGTTAACATGCATATGTTACATATATGACTTAAAAGTTTGCAAATGTCAGCACATATGATTTTGTGCTTATGTCATCTTATCCTGATGAATTCTTGCTTTTCAGGGATTGTATTACTTTTTTTATTTCGGTTGCACTTTTAGGTACTTAACTCTAAGGATGTAAAATTTTCCATACAGGATTCCTGAAGGTACAAAATTGGATCTCTCTTAGGCTGTTTCTTTGTCAGTAAATTTTCTGCCACCTGAATGAAATATTCATTAAATGTGAGTGACATATACCAGGTCTCTTTTTTAATAATCTTCCATATAGTACTAGGCTTATTGTGAGAGGACTGTATTTGTTTTTCATAACAAAGTTTTTTAGCTGCATTTATAACCCTTTTTAGTGTTGTCTACGTCTACCGCATTTACTTTCTCTAGTTGCTAAATAAAGTTCTCTTTTATGTCTATGTGGTATTTTTATACCATTTGTTAGCCAGTCATTTTTAGAATTGTTATTAATTTTCTTTATGTGGAGTGGAAAACTGGAGCTATGAATTCGTACGAAAGTGCTTAAGAAGGAGTTAAACTTATCATTCACATTAATATGCAGTGTTATCGTAGATACTAACTTGCAGGGAGGGACAAGGTATTTTTTGTGCCCCTAACTTTTATCGCCCCCTCAACAGTTTTACTGAAGGGGTCCAGCCCCCCCCCCCCTCGAAGATCTATTTCTCATTAAAGAAGGAAAGAAAGGAAAAATAATGTTTTAAAAGATTAAATGGAGTTTTAAAGACTAACCTTTATTTCAAATGCATAATTCAACTGTTAAACTAAAGCAATGATTATGCATTATAGGCTGTAGTTTCATTTAACAACAGATCATAATCGGAGCATACAAATTATGAATTTCTCTTTTGTTGAATTATCTTTATTTTCATTATCCATTATAGAAGAGTATTTTGTAGAGTTAGTATCTGTAATCAGTTTTCACAGTAAGGTGGTATACAAAATTAATTTTGTACGGGATGAGAAATCCACTTAGAGGTTGCTCCAATATTTGAGTTTGAGAGTATCCTCGCATATTAGCAGTAGTATTCTTAAATTATTTTTATCATTTGTTTAGCCAGGGATTGTATTTGTCTAAATGCTGTTGCTGTCATGCATTGTGTTTATGAAGAAGCCACGAGTTCAGATATTCATTTAGTGGCAAATGGATTTATAAGCAGGAATGAGCTTATGCCCATTCTTATTGCATACGTTACTGGCAGTGGACACTGATGATACGTGAAATTATAAGTGGTCAAGCAAACTTGGAAGGGAAGCATCCAGGCATAATTTTAGTGTACTTCCCTGGCATTTGCTGTTTTGAGGACAAGAAAAAACCTCAATCAGGTAGGATTTGGACCTCAGACCTCGCACTCCCATGAGTCCATGTCTTAACAGCCTTGACTACCCTTGTCAGTACAACAAAACGTGGCTCAGTTGGTGACGATGGAAATGATGAGATGGCGGTGAGTGGCTCAGGAACCCCAGGTGCCTACTATGGTAGGTATGGGTTTGGCACACCCGGGGGTTCCCGAGCCACTCACCGCCATCTTATCATCCCCATTGCCACCAACTGAACCACTTTTGGTGTTTGTGTGCCTATTTGTTTGTGTCTGTTTTTGTGGGAGTGAGTTAACTCGCCTCATCTTCTTCCCTTTCTAGGCTTATTCTTTACATATTTAGTTTTAAGGCTTTAGATTTATTAACTCCTGCCTCACCAACAGGGATCTTTATTCTATCTCCGTGGTTTCTGTCCCACGGTTCCAGCACGGCTTCCAACATGTGTGCTCTTCGGAGGTCTCAGGCATGAAGGTTGAGTGGGCCCTTCCTCCTGCCCCTATGTGTAAGCCTTGGGTGCGGAGCCCGTCCATACCGTTATGTACACCCATGTAGCTTCCCTGGGAGCCCAGTCCGTTTTAATTTCCCGACAATTGCTGCTCTTTAGGTTAGAATTACGGACCGGTCGTGTTACCGTTAACGGAAACCCGGTGTAATCAACTACAAGTCCCCTGAATCCATGTCTCCTTTATTATGCAACATGGCATAGTAGGAAGCCACAGGTGGTTATACCTGTGGTAGGGGCTTAAAGCTGGGTTGTACAAGGTGAAGGGCTTACCCGTATGGACCAACAGTGGTGGCTGGTGGGTAACTCCTTCTGAGGTATTTCTTGAGATCGGTCTGGCACAGACCGGAAAGTACTTTGGCATCTTTTTTTTTTTTTTTTTTTTTTCTACCCCCGGATGGCAGACTGACGCCGACGGATCCGGAAAGGGGTCCTTCCATCATGCTATATCCGCGCAAATCTACTTCATTTTACCGCTTTTTAGTTGTGACCATGCCCTGCGAAAAGAAAACTATGCGAGATATCAATCGTTTTTCATACAACGCGAGATTGGCAGGATCTGCGGTAAAGTGACCAATGCCACCAGAACGGGAAACGGTACGCTTTTGGTTGAAACGAAGACGGAAGACCAGTCAAAGAAAATCCTGAAGGCCAGCTTGTTGGGTTCCTACCCCATAAAGGTGGCCCCCCACAAGACTTTGAATACATGTAGAGGCGTCGTAACTACCTCTTGTATAGACGGTCTTTCCGAGGCAGATATTGCTACCAATGTATCTGCCCAGGGTGTATGCCAAGCGTACCGTCTGCTCGGCAAACGTGATGGTGAATCAGTGGCATTGCGTACGGTGTTTCTGACTTTTAAGGGCACCACAATACCCGAGACCTTGTATTGTGGATATGAACGCGTCTCTGTGCGACCGTATGTGCCGAACCCAATGCGCTGTTTTCGGTGAGAAATGGTTAGGTCATACGCAAACTCGTGCACGTTTGATGCAACATGTGGACGCTGCGGCCAGCCTGCACATGATGGTGTCTGTTCACGAGACCCTTGTTGCGTCCATTGCCGTGGGAGTCATACCGCTAGCTCCCGGCAATGCCCACGATTTTTGGAGGAAAAGGCCATTCAGGAGCTAAGAATCAAGGAACGACCAACTTTTCCGGAGGCCCGGCGCCGCTACCAGCAGCTTAAGCCTGCGACCACCTTAGGCTACGCCTCCGCAGTTCGCCGCACTCATAGTGCCTCTGTGGCTCTTCAAACTGCACCGGTTGCTGAAGCGTCCACTCAAACGGAACTGCCGCTGACCTCTGCCGTCTTGCCTGAACGACCTGCTCCGCCAGTTTCGAAAGCTTCCACTTCAGCTGACCCTCCGTCTAAATCCGTACGCCAGCCGTCACCTACTCCACCACCTGTTGCCGCCTCTCATGGGCGTTCTCGTAAGAAGCACAAGGTGGCGGTTAAACCAAAGTCCCGTTCACGTTCTACGAGCCGTAGAGCGTCTACCGGATCCCGACCATAAGAGTAGTCCGATGGGGACACAGGCCGTCCATTTTTGGGCCAGAGGTCTGTGAAACTCAACCGTGCCTGTCGTTTAACTGTCCATTAGCTTCTATTGAGAGTTTCCTTTGTTCCACCGCGCCTATCTCAGATTTCTAGCGTCTTTCCTTTGCGCCATGGCTCTGCTGACATGGAACATTCGCGGTGTTCGCTCCCATAGAGCTGAACTACAGTTGTTGCTGCGGTCTTATGATCCCTTGGTCGTCTGTTTACAGGAGACGAAGCTTCGCCCTCAAGATCCTTTTGCAGCCCACCGTTACGACCCGTCTCGCTTCGATCTTGCCCGAGGAGGGGTCTCCTGCTCATGGGGGTGTCATGATACTCGGGCGTGATGATGTCTATTGTAAGCCACTATCGCTTACAATTGCCTTGCAAGCTGTTGCTGTCCATCTTTTCTTCCTGGTTTCACCTTTTCAGTCTGTAACGTTTATGTTCCTCCTTCAGCTACCCTCAGTTCAGCCGATATGGTCACGCTCCTTTCTCAACTCCCGGCCCCTTTTGTTTTGTTAGGTGATTTTAATGCCCATCATCCGCTTTGGGGTTCCTCTAGGGCAAGTGAGCGAGGGACGCTCTTTGTAGGCCTTTTCGACCAACTTCGGCTTGTTGTTTTGAACACTGGTGAACCCACTTTTATTTCCGATTCTTCTGCCACGCATTCTCTCTCATTTGGACCTTTCTGTTTGTTCAGTACAGCTTGCTTACCGGTTACAGTGGAATGTGGTATCTGAAACCCATTCCAGCGATCATTGCCCGTGTGTTCTGAGTTTGCTCTTACACCGTGTATCTTCGTCACGAGCAGCAACTTGGCAGATAGCTAGGGCTAAATGGGCCCTCTTTTCAGCAAAAGCTGTTCGACGCAGTCGATCAGATAGTGGAACATTTTATTTCTGTTCTCTCGGCCGCCGACTTATCTATTCCTCGGTCGTCTTCCCATCCCAGACGATTGCCGGTTCCTTGGTGGAATGCTGAGTGCCGAGAGTATTCGTAGGCGCCGGAGGGCTCTTAGGGTATTTCACCTTCACCCTACTCTGGATCATTTGATTTGTTTCAAACAAGCCCGCGCAAGGGCCCGCCTCGTTATTAAGGATAGCAAACGGGCTTCCTGGGCTTCGTTTGTTGCCAACTACAATCGAGTAACGCCTTCCTCGGTTGCCTGGGAAAATCTACGACGTGTTGCCGGTAAGCAGCCCAGCTCTTCCATAACAGGCCTTCACGTGGGATCTGCTACCATCGTCGATCCTGTAGCCGTTGCTGACGCCCTTGGTAGTTCGTTCGCCTCTGCGTCTAGCTCCGAAAACTATGATTGAGCTTTTCGTATTATCAAGGCTGAGGTGGAGTCTGAAACTCTCTTTTTGCTCTTTTAACAATGAGTGCTATAACTATTTTTAGTATCCAGGAGCTTGAGAACTCCCTATCGTCCTCTAGACTCTCTGCTCCCGGACCAGATGGTATTCATATCGCCATGCTCCAGCATCTTTCTCCTGCCGGCAAACTCTTTCTCTTGTTTCTCTACAACCGCATCTGGTGCGATTGAGTGTTTCCTGCAGTCTGGCGCGAGGCCACCATCGTCCCAATCTTAAAACCTGATAAGGATCGTCATCTGCCTTCCAGCTATCTCCGATCTTCCTCACCAGTGCACCATGTAAGGTGATGGAGCGCATGATCAATGGGCGATTACGATGGTGGCTCGAGTCTCAGAAACTTCTGTGCAACATACGGTGCTGCTTTCGCCGATACCGCTCCTCGACTGACCACCTTGTCTCCCTCTCGACTCACATCCTTAATGGTTTTTTACGTAAATGTCAAACTGTGGCCATATTTTTCGATATCCAGAAAGCTTATGACACCTGCTGGAGGGCTGGCTTATTGCGTACGTTGCATAAGTGGGTCTGTCATGGCCGTCTTACAGTGTTCCTCCGGAAGTTTATGGAGAAACGGGTGTTTGGTGTGCATGTGGGCTCTGTTTGCTCCCGTGCATTTAGTCAGGAGAATGGAGTACCTCAAGCGTCAGTTCTCAGTTGCACGCTCTTCGCCATCGCCATCAATCCTGTTGCTGATTGCATTCCTGCTGGCATTTCCTCATCCTTATTTGTTGTCGACTTTGCAATTTATTGCAGCTCTCGGCGCACATGCCTTTTGGAGCGTCACCTTCAGGCTTGTCTCGACCGTCTGCATAGTAGGGGCAAACCGAGAAAACCGTTTGTGTCCACTTCTGGCGTCGGAAACGTTAGGCGCCGCCTTCCCTACATCTTGAGAGCCGGAACCGCTGCCCTTCGCCGAAACTGTTAAGTTTCTTGGCTTGGTGTTCGACAGGAAGCTTAGCTGGTCGTCCCATATCTCTTCGCTGAAGGCTAGATTTGATCGAGCACTTAATATTTTACGTGTTTTATGTGGCACATCCTGGAGAGCAGATCGCACTGTACTATTACAGCTATACCGTTCGCTTGTTCGCTCTAAACTTGATTACGGGTGCGTTGTGTACTCTTCGGCATGTCATTCAGCCTTACGTCATTTAAACCCAGTTCACCATCGAGGGATTCGCCTGGCACTGGGTGCGTTTCCGACGTGCCCAGTTATTAGTTTGTCTGCGGAGGCTGCTGAACCTCCGCTGTGCCATAGGCGTGAGGGGCTTCTTTGCAGCTATGCTCTCCGCCTCCTTGCCATGCCAGATCACCCGTCTTTCAAGTTATTCTTTGACGAGTCTCTTGATCGGCAATATGCTGTTAGTGCGCTGGTCTTGGTACCTGCCGGGTTCGTTTTCGTGAACTGCTTCGGCTCTTGGATGTTCAGCTACCGAATCTGTTGTCACTGGGGGAATGTTCATCCCCTCCTTGGTTATGCTGCGACACCCCGGTTCACCTACGGTTGGCATCCATGCCGAAATCAGTTACTCCGTCCTCGGCCTTCCGCTCCGGTTTTTTAGAGTTGCAGGCCGAGTTTCCCAGCCATTGTTTTATTTTCACGGATGGTGCAAAGGATGACCGTGGTGAGGGATGTGTTTTTGTTTTCAATTCGCGGAGTTACGCCTTTCATCTTTTGGGACAGTGTTCAATTTTTACCGCCCAACTTTTCAGTATCTATCAGGCCCTTCTTTTTATCCGGGGATAGGATTTTAGGTAGTTTGTTATCTGTAGCGATTCCCTCAGTGCACTACAGGACCTGCGTGAGCTGTATCCATACCATCCTTTGACACAGCGTATTCAGGATCGCCTGCATTCGCTCGCTGATACTGACGTCAGCGTGTCGTTTGTTTGGGTTCCTGGCCACGTAGGTGTGAGCGGGAATGAACAAGCGGACGCAGCTGCCAAGTCTGCAATTTTAAATGCTACTGTTTTTAGCTCCACTGTTCCTCCCAATGATGCTCGTGTCCTCCTGCGCCGGGCCTTTCTTTCGCGCTGGTTCGCGGAATGGTCCGGGGTGCGTGGGAACAAACTCAGAGAGGTCAAGTCCCTCCCTGTCCCCCGGACTACTTCCTCGCGTGCATGTTGCCGCGATGAAGTGATTTTAGCGCGACTGCGTATTGGACATTGCCGTTTTAGCCATGAGTACCTTCTACGTGGGCACCACCGCCGCCGCCACCGTGTATGTTAACGAGATCTACATTTTTTGTGTAGTTTTTGTCTATTTCTCTGAGTTATGCAAAATTCATCCAGAATAACTCTGCAGGCTATTCCCAGAAAATGCAATATATATATTTTAGTTCTGATGCAAATACCTTTAATATACAGTATTTTTAGTCAAAGTCGTTAGAGCCATTTTTGAGAAAAACAACATTTTCACACATTTTTCCATGTAAACGGTAGTTTGGGGTGGCGGGATTTTCTTCAAAAGGTCTGTTTCCCACACTTGGAAGATACAAAACATAAATACCAAGTTTGGTATTTGCAATTTTTGCTTTAATCCATTTAATTTAATAATTAATAAAGAATTCATTCCATGAATAAAAATTTCCTTTGAGCTCTGCTGCCTCCCCACACATACACACCAAGCTATTTCTAATGTGTTTAATCAGGGGACCTCAAAACATATTACGGTGAAATCTCGACATCGAATCGTTGGGTGGAATATAATACCTTCTCCACCTACTATGTATTTTATATGTACATGCATGTTAGCGAAAGTAAAAAGCAAATACTTTACAAAGAACAACAAGCCTGCACACATGAAAGAATAGTAAAGAAGGTCCTTGAACTTGAAAGGAGAAACAAATCCTTTGAAAACAGTGAAAGTCAAGAATAAAACATTAAAAGAGTATTATTTTACATATATATTATTTATTTAGTTTACTTTGTAATAGACATGCTTCAATAAAAAGATGACAAAGAGGACGAATGTGAGCAGTACTTTCGTATGTGTTCTACAAAATAGGTATTTGCACTCCGTAACACAGGGTTTACTCTACCTGCGGTCTAATGGTCAGCATACTAGATTCTCGCCCAAAGGTCCCGGGTTTGATTTTTGGCTGTGGCAGGGAATTCTTTAACTACAACCATCTTCGATACCTACAGAGTCTCTAAGTATGTGCCCGCGCGTGTGTGTGTGTGTGTGTTTAGGTGTTTAGTATAATGTACAACTTAAAAAACGCCGTTAAGAACCTTACAGTTCAGCGAAAAATCACCTGCAATTTTTTGTAAACTAAAGCCCTCGATATGACTACAGAAGTTAAAGGGGTTATATAAATGAAAAAAATAATGACAATATTCTAATCTTTGCTCCTTTGCATAAAGCTATATCTCTTGTTCTGTTGCTTCGGGAAGAAAATGTTATACAAGCCACTGCACATTGTGCTTTAATCTTGAAGTTTGTTATAATTTTGTACTTCAGAATCCCCAGATTCAATAAATAATGCCTCATATAATTTAACAGATATAAGTGAGGCTCTGTTTAAGAGAGTTCTGTCATATTGCAGTCAGTCACCAACCTATACATCTGCTTGACAAAGCGCTAGAGAAGGCAAATATCCTTCTACAAAACCAGTGGCAGACAAGTGAGCAACATGAATTATGTTGACTTAATCTGCTAAAGTGCTAAAATAAACCAGTCATTTACTAGGAATTTCTCATTTATACAACCAAACTATTACAAGGTATTAAAAACAAACCAGTCCTATGGTATACAAGCGTTTTATTTTTCCTTTCTGTATGAAAAAAAATAAATGAAGCAACACAAATAGTAAAAGAAGCACTTTCAGACTCTTAAGATCTTAAAATAGGTTTGTGTTCAAAATAGGAACATTAGGTACCATAAATCTCTTCCATAACTTATACTATGTAAAATGTGACAATGTTTTAACTATCATTAATTTATTGATACAAGTTGAGGCAAATAAGTTTACCTCAACCTTGTTGATAAGCATGTGTGTGCGAGAAACCCCCCCCCCCTCCACACACACACACACACACACAAACACAAAACCCCCTTCCCTCGCTGTTCTTGTCCTTTTGTTGGTTTTGGATCATTCCATTGTAACTCAGGTTACATTTTCACTAATACTTAGAAGATTTATTTACACTTGAAAGCAAAATGTACGGTTTTTGCAGAGCTTTTTTATTTCCCCATATTAGCATTCAATAGGCAGGTGAAATTTGATGTAAAAGCTTTATATATTGTGCATAAAGAGGGAAAAATAAATTCAAATTTTGACTCATGCTGCAGTTAAACGAGATTTCCAAACCTAAAAGCTAAACAGTTTTTTCTGATGGAAACAACTTCAAAACTACAAACTTCTACATGTATAACCATAACATTAATAAAAAAATGTGCATAATTATTTACATTTTAATTTAACTGTTTACAGTTCTTGCCAGGCGGCACCATGGCCAAGTGGTTAGACCCCTCGCCTCCCTCTAGGTGTCCTGGATCCGAACCCAAGCATCCACATGTTGGATTTGTGGTGGACTAGTACATAAAGAGGGGAAAATAAATTCAAATTGTGACGTATGCTATAGTTAAAAGGCATAACATATTTGCAAATCTAAAAGCTACAATTTCTGTTCTCATGGGAACAACCCAAAACTACAAAGTTGTATGCTTATAACCATTACATTAACCAATAAAGTGCATAATTATTTTCATTTTAATTTTAACTGTTTACAGTTCATGCCAGGTAGTGCCATAGCCAAGTGGTTAGATTGCTTGCCTCCCATCTAGATGGCCCACGTTCGATCCCAAGGGCCCGCATGTGGAATTTGCAGTGGACAAAGCAGTGTGTAGACAGGTTTTCTCCAGCTCCTCCAGTTTCCCCTGCCACTCATTCCACCAATTGATCCATTATCACCTTTCCCATCATCAACTTCCTCACCCTTGTGCCTGGCTAAGGGCCAACCACTCATTCCAGGTTCTCTGTTTAGTGGTTTCATGCTGTTGACTCCCCAACAGGTTTCTGACCCCTAGGCATTCGCTTATAAGTTCTAGGCAGGTGTGAATCCTACCTAGGAGAAGGGCCGACTACAAAACAAAATAGTTCATGCCACTTTTTATTTTGACCCATGTTATGCAGCCCTGTGACTCACATTACACTTTCACAATACCATTGAACTTAAAGTGTTCACGATGATTCATAGCATCTGGAATATGTAGCCTTCTGACTACTATATCTGCTGTATACAGTATTTCATCTTTTCTATTCTATTGGCCATCTCCAATATCTTCCAAATTCTTCCATTACTCCCACTAAATAGTCTATGTCAACTTTTTTTTTTTTTTTATTATTATTGTAGGATAAAGTTTTCCATCACATTTTATAGCACACCAATCTCCTACTGCATAATTCTCATGTATGTCTTCAGTATGTGGAGTTAAGGTAGCGACAGAAGCTTCATGTGATACTTGAAATAGCAAACTATTAGCTGTGTTTTGAAAACAGTGATTTTTTTAAATTCCTTGAATATGGATAACATTGTTAAATATAATGTTCAGTCCAAGTGATTTGTTTCTTGTATGCATTTCATCATTGGTATACTCTGAAATGCTTATGTTGGTATATTAGCAGCAGACACTAATGTTGCTGCATTTGAAACCAGAGATTTCCTCTTCCTTACAGCATCCCAAACTCTTCTCTTTACAACTGCACCAATACCATCAACAAGACCTTTCCCATGGGAAGTTGCAAAGAAATTCCATGTTATTTGAACATTTGTTTTTTTTGCTGTATAGCAGGCAATGATGATACAATGTAGCTTGTTTTTAAACTGTGTGGCTGGACCATGTCTGGTGGTTCAATAAATGCAGGCACATAATCTTCAAGGATGTTGTCTAAATATGCACAGTGTCCCTGGAATGGGGTGTCTGAAGCTATAACAAATGAATGATGGTTTCCAGAATGCCATAAAGAAGCCATAAATTGACTTGAATATATGCCAATGTGCACTCTTTATTTCATCTTGCTGCACACATGTGTAACTTTCTGAAAAATTTATTTGTAGAAGAGCTACAGTTTTTTATATTCCTGTGAGAGTCCTTGTTTTCTTATTTAGTTGTAAGCATCAGCACATTTAACACAACAGTGCTCTACGAAGTATAATAAAAGCTGAGTGATGTAGTTAAAAAGGTTTGAAACACTTCCGTCTTGCGTAACTTATACAACATGATTGCTAACTGTCATTTTTCTATACAAACCAGGATGCTGGTGATTCATTAATATTTTGTGATATGTAATGTTTCTTAAAGCCATTTACATCTTTTCAAACATCACACTGGTTCAACCAGCATTCTTTCATTGCACTTTCACATATTACTATTTTCATAAAAGTTGTTGAATACATTGATACTTCATGGCAAATATCATGCAAAGAATTCAGGGTATTTATAATATTCTAATGTCTCTTGCATAAGCATACATTATGCAGAAGTTTAGAACTCAATAAAACATATTTTGGATGCAACTCAGCAAAATTACTCTTCCCAATCTTCACTGTTGGGTTTTCTGTTCAAAAAGTAGCATTTGCTTCCAAAATTAAAAGCATCACGTGTCTGTACTGAAACTTGATCTTCTCTTTACCAACACAAACAGCGACAACGTCTTTTCTTCCAGGAGCCTGGCGACTGATATCATTTCTAAGATAAAAATCATGGTCCATTCACTAAGTTTCAGTATTTTAAAGAGTTTTCTTTGTATACTAGTAGGTGTAGTAATAGAATAGGAGCAGCCAAGAATATCCATTATAAGTTTCTTAACGGCAGCAGTTTTTTTCCTAGGACTTAATGTTAGAGCTCTGTTTGCTCCGGCTACAGCTTTTCCCAAAGAACTAGAACTGTTATAAGGTGAGCTAGATGTGACAGTGGTAATAATTTTCTTCTTTGTTTCTCTACATTTTGCTACCCTGTTTCTTGTACTTTCTCTTTTTTCCCTGAATAACTTATTTTGCTCCCTTTCTTTTACCTTCTGGCGACTTTTTCATGTTTCCACTAATGTTGTAACTAAAATTCTTCATATTTACCTTCTCTCTTCTACTTTTCTCTCCTTTTTCTTTGTCTTTCTGCAGCAGTTTTAGGCATCTTACTTATTTAAATGTTTTATTACCTGCAACAGACACAAAAACACTAATGCTTTAAAGTTTAATAAAATTTACACTAATCATAGATCTTATAAGTAGGTACACCCGTTGCCAAAAGAAATGAGTCATGTCTGAAACGACAAATTCGTCTAAGTCCCTGCTAAAGCACAGCGCCTTGTATACACCATCCATGAAAACAGTTGTGTAGTGGCAGCAACAAGTTATCACTAGTTCCATATCTTAATATTACTAACCCATATGATCTATAATCAGAATCAAGTACATAACTTAAGCTTCTTCAATAACAATCTATCAATATTAACGACACAAAACATGATACAGTTAGGGTTTTTAAACTTGCCACTTTGTTCACTGTAGCACTGTGACAAAACATAGGTTACTTCTGTGTTGAGGGTTGCAGGTTCACTTCTTGCATGTAGCAAATGTTTTTCATTTTTCTTCCTTCTCTTAAAGATCTTGAATCGACATATAGCGGCTATTTATTTTACATATTTCATACATGACGTTCAGTACAGTTAATATGATAGTTATAATGATGCTTCTTTAAGGGTTTATTCTGCTGAACATCAATATGCTGCACTCAAAACCATGTGGTAGGCAGAAATACTAAAACTATTGTTAAGAACACCAGAGTTTTAAAACACTTTTTAAGTTCCCTTTTCTTTTTTGTGTACTTAACACACCCTTCACAAATCAATCAAACACATCCTTCATAAACCGTGGCTTCACAATTCCATCATGGTCATGCATCTGTATCATGTTGTGGTTGGATATCAAGGGTGTGTTATGGCAGCTTGACAATTCAATACATGGTAATACTCGATAGTATTTTGATTCCCTTTGTGAGAATGTGTTTTGAGAATGTGTGGCCTGAGGTGAAAAGCAGGTTCAGCTCCAATTACTTGTAAACAGGCAAGGATAAAAGATGGCTTCTGTACACAAATTCAAAAAGCTTGGGCTTTTGTAGCTTCTTGTCCACATTGCTGTAGGCATTTATTTTGTCTATGCCCTGAAGATTGAGGGCTGTTATACGGGCTCAGGGTTCATGCAGTGTACGTAGTTTATTGAATAAGGTAGATGCACTGGATACAAAAAACTAGGCAGGTTTTCAGATGGGCAGGTGAATGGTAAGTCATTAAATCTCACACATCAAAATATTCAAATACTTTCTAATAAAATTGATCACCTGAACATATTTATTAATGAAGAGAATCCGATATTCTAATCCTTACTGAACACGGGCTAAGAGAACATTAATTGTTCAATACATTTATTTATATTATGGAATTAGTAACAGTATTTTATAGACAAAACAAAAAATGGGTTACATCTTTAAACATGGAAGGACAAATTGAGTTAGCCGGTATTGAATTGGTATAAGCAAATAATATTGGAATATAGAGGCTGCCAAATGGTGATATAAATATATTTTTTGAGAAATTAACATTATTACTAGAGACACTTCTGGTGAAGAAGGAAACACAAGTTTTAAAATTAGAGGATATAAATATTCAAAAAATTCACAAACAAAAGTCAAATTTGAATGCTTATTAAATGAATTTAATTTAATAACAACAATAAATGAACCCACTCGTATTACTACTAATACAGCTACAACAATCATATCACTAATGTTTTTAATATACCATGTAAAGCCGAAGTTATTTACTCATGTCTATCAGACCATACTGCACAAAAAATTAGTTTACATGAACCAATAGTAAATGAACATTCAAATATCGGTAAAAATAGAATAAGCACCTATAATTCCTTAAGTGAAACCAATCTATTAATGTTAAAAAAGGCCCTAAATGCGTTCTACTGGGGGGATATGTACAACAAATCAGATCCAAACATAGAACTTAATAAATTCTATGAAACATTAAAATACAATATAGATATTTACTGACCATTTATTAAAGTCAGGAAAGGAAAAGGAAAAAGAACAACAAATCTTTACTGGATTACAATATAGATTTAACAAATGCATATTCAGCTAAAGTTAGCACCTTTCCAAGCTAACAATAGCAGTTCAAAAGATATAAAAACTGAGTTAAAAAATTAAAACTCATCTATAATCAAAGAGTTATAGATGCCAAACGGAAAATCACTAGCAGTAAAATTCTAAATTCTTCCAGTATAAGCAAATCCAGCTGGAAAGTAATAAATGAATTTCATAAACCCTCTAGTATCTCTAAATTAAGAAATGGTGCGTTCAAGATGAAAGAAGGTACAACTCATGACCCTAATAAGAGTATAGAATCATTTAATGATTATTTTGCCTCTATAGGGAAAAATATGAATAATCAAAACAATATAAATGCAACAAACTCAAGCCCAAAGGAAGCTAATGTCATAATGAGATCAAAAAATTCAAGTATTTACATTTTACCAACAGATACAAATGAGATTCTAAATGTTATAAAACTATTAAAAACAAAAAAATAGTGTTGGCATAGATGGTATCCCAATGCCATTACTTAAAGTATGTAATCAAGAAATTGTAAATCCTGTTGTAGACATAATTAATTCTTGTTTAGATCTAGGAATTTTCTTAGAAAAATTAAAAATATCAAAAGTAATACCAATCTTCAAAAAAGGTGACAAAACAGAATTGAACAAATAGCATCCAATATCAATCTTACCGGCAGTTTCAAAAATCTTTGAACTAGTAATTATAAAAGTCTAATGGGTTTTTTTAACAAATTCAACTTGATACCTGAACACCAAAATGGATTTGTCAAAAATAGGTCGACAATCAGTGCAGTTTTACCAAGTATAGATGGTGATATAGAGAATATTGATGCTGGTAAATACGCAGCAGCTATTTTATTAGATCTCACTCAGGTCTTTGACTTTGTAGATAAAAAATTATTAATGAATAATTATTATAATGAATTAGAGGTCCGGGATTGTAATTAATTAAATCTTGTATGACAAATAGGTTACAATATGTTTCTGTTTATCTTATATATGCACAATGTAACAAATTTTGTTTCTGCTGATACTAAAATAGTAAAATTTGCAGATGACACTATATCACAACCAAAAGTGACACACGCATAATGCTAGAAAAAAGCATAAATGAAGTAGATACCAAACTGTTGAACTACTTTAATTTGATTAACCTAAATATAAACCCCAAAAACTGTGAAATTATAAATTTTGGAAATAAACATTTAATGCACTGTTACAATTGTTTATTGATAACAAATTAGTAAACAGTGTTGACAAAGATCAGCTTCTTGCTATCACCTTGGATAAAACATTATCCTTTACTCTATGCATAGATAAATTAGTACTAAAAATTAGTAGAAATCTATTCTTACTCAAGCATCTAAAGAATCATGTTCCAGCAGCAACTACTTGGATTGTTTATTTCTCACTAATTCATTACTTTTATTTAATGGGGCAATACATATAATTCAAACTTAAATAGAATTTTTATTTTACAAAAAAGAGCAATACGAAATATGTCAAATTTAAAATGACTTCATTCATGTAGGGAAGCCATCCAATACCAAAAAGTAATGACACTACCAAGTCTTTACATTTATAAAACCATTTTATGTATGGTAAAGTACAAATTCCCAATGCTAACAAACTCAGATATTCGTGATCATAATACAAGAAATAAAAGTAGCCTAGCTATCACTACATACAGACTTAGCTTATTTGAAAAGCTGCCAAGTTATGCTGGTGTAAAACTGTAAAGTAGGCTCATAGCTGCATTAAAAAAAAAAAAAGTGAAAGAAATTCAAAAGTGTCTTACAAACTTATTTAATAAATAAAGTGTTTTATTCAGTAGAGGAATTTTTAAATAAGTAACATATTGATGTACTCAATTTCATTAAATAAATGCTACGTAAATATACAGCTAATCTATTTACTGATTGTACATGTATATGTCCGTGTGTGCGTGTGCGCGTGCGAATATGACTTTTTGCCTGTTTCAAGGAATGTAAACATAAGGTGAAATAAAGTATTATTATTATTATTATTATTATTATTATTATTATTATTATTATTATTATTAATAATAATAATAATATTAACCCTGAAATTATTTTTTTTTCTTTTAGCTTAGTTTATTTACACATACTTCTAATTTCTCTTCACATACTATGCACATATGGAGAGGGTACTGCATTCCATCCAAAAATTTGATACCTAGATTTCTCCAGAAATAAGCGTCTTTGAGTCCCCTGTGTCTAAAACGTTCATGTGTCTGTGAGCACAATAACTCAAAAACAAAAAAAAATCTGAAAATACCAAACTTAATATTTAAGTTAAGTATCTTCCAAGAATATGACACAAAGATTTTGAGGAAAATCCCCACGACAAACTACCCTTTACTTGAAAATTTTTATTTTCTCAAAAATGACTAACGATTTTGAGTAAAATACTGTATATTAAAGATATTTACATGCCAAATAAAATGCATATCTTGGAAATCTTGGAATAGTCTCTGAAGACGTCTTTATTCAGGACGAACTTTGCTGAATTTTATATAACTAATAAACCATAAGAGGTAGACAAAAGCAATTTTTGAGATATTCCTTGTTATGTGTTTGAGTTTTAAAGTGCTTTACACTTTTCACATACGAGAATTTGTTAATTCCTGGCAATGTAAAGAAATGGATTTTTATCCACTTGGTAACGAGCTTTTAAAAGATTTGACTATAATTTTAGTAGAGTGTATTCCGTTATTTCACTTCTACTTATCACGTCATTTCTGCTAATGTTTATCTGGATTAACATGAAGTAAATATAAGCATAAGCTTTTTAATAATAATTTGTTACGGAGATGTAGAGAAAGTCATGTGAATGGAACACGTGATATTTTGTTTAGTTATTTTTCACAAGGGTTAGTTCAATTATGTTTTTGTGTGCATATATAGGCCCATAACTTCAAATGTCAAAGTTATATTAATGCAATATTATGTTTTGCATATCCAATCATAAAATTAAGAAACATAAAAGAATCACTTATAGAAAACAAAACTGGGCTTGTAGGCCGTGGTCCACGGCCTACAAGCCCGGTTTTGTTTTCTATAAGTGATTCTAACACCGGCCGTGAAAGCCTTCGAACTTTAATAAACATAAAAGAAATGACAGGCAGCGCAAGATTTGAACCTAGGAACTTTTGAGTGGAAGCGAGGTATTTTTAACCTCTCAGCCACTGTAATGTGTTCCGTGATCTGTTTTCAGTACTCAGAAGTTAACCATTGCGCTGCCAGTCACAGACAACTGTACAGTTATTTCATGTGTGTTGTGAACACAGCTCTTAAGAAGATACCCGAAGCTCTTCGATTGACACATGGAATCTGGGGATTACTCAATTTTTGTGGCGACGGATGTACATCATTCTAAAGATTGAGGTTATGCTGTATGTTTAGTGCATCCACTTCTATACAAATGAACATATATCTACTTTTCGGTATTTTAAGGTACTATAATGTATATTACATGACTTAAATTACATTCTAAAAGTTAATTTTAAAATATTGCTAATGCATCAAGAGAATTATTATAAAATGTTATGTCAACATATCATAAAGTCGTTTCTCACATCAGTACATCCAACATTGACTATAACTTAGATGTGAAAATCTAACTTTCATATGTTTTTGTGACTCAAGTTACACAGAATTTGTACTACTTTTAGGGTTAAAAATATAAATCATACAGACACTGGATATTGCATATATACAGTCTATCTGTATGATAAAGAATGCCTGTAAATATAAAGTCTGCAACAACAATGTTGCTTACCTTATTAAATATACAGTAATTTGCAAAATAATAGATAATTACTAGCATATGATTCAAAGGACTAACATGTAACTTCACATGATAGCTATATTGAATCTATATAGATTGCACACAATCCAGTGTTGCCAATTTGAAGGGACGTTTAATCATTGTAATATAAATGTTCAATTACACAAACTTATTGATTTTAAAATTTGCTGTATATGTCCCTAAAATCATGGAATGACCCTTATATACCAATCAGAAATGTGTTTTACTTACATCTAGTTACCTTTATGTTTACCTAATAAATTAGAAGAGCAAATTCCATTTGATATAATTTACTTCTGAATATTAAATATTATGACTAAATGCCCAAAGGCACCTGCAGGTTGTGCCCTGCTACCTTGCCCTAAATTGTAGCAGGTGTGTACGTAGATTTTACTTAGCCAGTAGCATTGTAAAGAGGTGAACACATGTGCATCTGTCCATTACATCACTCACTGCATTTTCACGGGTGTTTGCACTCAGAAAATGGATACTGAATAGCTTTATCTATTATTTCAGAAGCTTTTTCCTTGTATAATTCTTTTGAGCGGACAATAATGGCCCAAGAAAGGGTAGGAAAAATGATTGTGTGCACCTTCCTCCTCAGCTCTGTAATTTTTTGCCAAGTAAGTGGGACCTATATAAGGAGGGCAGCAAGATCCAGAGGAGGTCAGTTGTAACAGTGACTACAGAGAGTGCAGCCACATAAGAAAGAGCCAAATCAGTTTACTAAGTGAACATTCTTCAAACTGATGAGAAATAAATTTGTTCTGTAGTCATTGAAATAAACACTTTGTTACACTGGTTTCAGGAACCTGGAGAATACATGTTGCCATTAGCATCATCCTTTTCTGCTGTCACAGAGTCACCAAATTGCTAATAATATTGTGTAAATATTCAACTGTTGTATTTTTCAGCTTTGAACCCATTATCCTATACAGATTTTTTTTTCTCTATCAGATTACATCTCCTTAGAGTCTATTAAATTTCTGTGGGTCCAAACATCTAAAAAAATGTGTTTTTCAGTAAAATCCAATATTCACTGCTTTGCTTTTCAACATTCAACAGCAACTAATAAACTAAAGGTCAGAATGCAGCAAATATTTTTTTCTTAGAGTAAACCAGAACAGTGAAACATATCTAGTTTGAATTCTCTATTTTTAACAATATAAGTGTTACAATTTTTTAAACCAAAGATTTATGGAAAATGCTATACTTATTTAGTAGAAAAGTCAGGTAGCATAAAACATTTTTTGTTATTGGGTTTACAATTGGGACAAAGCAAGAGAAAATGTTCACAAGGGTTGGAGAAAGCTTTTAAAACAATCAGAATCCTGTAACTTCTAGTACTCATTGCTTATAACAATAAATGGTTTCTATAGGGCTAGAATAGTTGTGTAATGACATCTTTTTTTATTTGGTTTAAACATATGAATAATGTTAGATGTGCATGAAACAATGTTTCCTGAGTCCAAAAATGTAAATTTTACTATACATATTTTTGCATGTTTTTTATTCTTTTGTAATTGCATAATATTTAGAGAGTGTTGTTACAATTATACATATTTTCAATTTCTCACAGGAAAATGTTCAAAAATGTAATGGATTATGTATTTCAAAACAAATTAATAAAATAAAACCTGAGACAGTAAACGGCGAGCGGTAGTATCACATTTTCAAAGAGTTTCCAATTGTTAAGGCGGTGAATATTATATCAAAGAACTGCCCATGTAAACTTATTCAGTGGGACGATAATAAAGATGCAGTCTGGTTTTGTTTGTGCATGTAGAGAGATTGCATTAACCTCCAGCGTTCTCTAGTTATATCTGATAAAATGCCACCAGTGAAATAGAGTTTATCTACTTGTATGTGAATACGAAGGTGTGCATACTACAAATGGACTAGTTTTATTTTGTGTTACATGTGAAAGGCATATAAGTGCAGACACTTGTTTCCAAGAGATGCAACATTTAAAAACAACAAAACATTTTAAAAATATTTCACTAAAAAGAAAGTGCTAAGCAGTCAATGCTGAAGTTAATACAAGTATCCAAATGAAGCAACTTTTCAACTTCAGGCCCCCAGTTGTCAAACTTTAATAAGGACCTATGTGAAGCTTTTGCTTGTGCTGACATTCAGCTCCATAAATTCGAACATATTAAATTACATGCATTCTTAGAAATGTATATAAAACAGGCTATACCACATGAGTCTACTCTTCACAAACATTATGTTCCATTACTTTATGAAAATAAATACAAGAAATTCATGAGTCTATTAAGGATAATCTAGTCAGGGTTTGCATGGATGAAACTCCAGATGCGTGTAAACGATCTATATGTATGTCGGTATGCTCAGTGAAAATGGACTGCCAAAGGCTTATCTTCTAATTGTGGAAGAAATAGTAAAGACAAATCATTTAACAATTGCAAAAATATTCAATAATGCAATGTTGCTTTTATGGCCAGAGGGAGTTGGGTATGAAAATGTAGTTTTGTTTTTATCTGATGCAGCCCCATAAATGGTTAAGGCAGGAGGGGGTTAAAAGTGCTTTATAGTAGACTGATCCATGTAACATGCTTGGCGCATGCAATGCATCACCTGAGTGAAACTGTGCGCTTAAATTTTCCCAGTTAGTAGTTTAATATCAAGTGTAAAAAAGGTTTTCCTTAAATCCCCAAGTAGAATCAGTCTGTTTAAACAGTTGGCTCCAGGAATTCCACTTCCTCCTGAACCGATCATTATGAGATGGGGGACTTGGTTACATGCTGCCATATATTAGTGTAACAATTTTGACATCGAGAACATACTTCAAGAACTAAACGAAAACGAAGCAGAAATTATTGTTGAAGCAAAGGGTGCTATATGTAGGCAGGAATTAATTTACATTAAGTCACATTTCAACTGCATTTCTACAGCCATCACAGCACTCGAATGAAATGAAGTACCACTTGTCACAAACTTAACTTTAATAGAAAGTCCCTCACTAAAACTAAAGTCTGTTCCAGGTCAAGTTGCAAAAAAAGTAGTTGAAAAATTTGAATAAGTAGTACAAAACAATCTAGAGTACCATACATTACAACATATTGCAAATATCATTTCTGGTAAAACGGAGAGCAAATTGTTGAACATCGAAGAAACATTGTTGCTGGAAGGAATTGTAAAGTTTAAATATGCACCTATAACATCTGTTGTTGCCGAACATTATTTTTCCCAGTAGTTATCAATTCTCAGAACTAAGAGAGAATCGTTTCTATTTTCAAACCTTAAAATGGTTACTGTTATACAATGCAATGGGAAAAATTTCGTTCACTTCAGCAGCAGCTGTTCCAGTTCACAAATTCAGTGAGTTTTACTTTAATTTATTATTTTGGTGAATAATAATGTTAAATTGTATTTTCCAATATAATGAATATTCAATGAACTCACAATGATGATTTTTAAAAATTGTTATTTCACCATTTTTGTGAGATTTTGAATAGCACATATTTTATAGGTTTTTAATGCATATATCGCGGTTTTAAACTGCATTATTACACATATTTTACATTTTTTTATGCATAACTATTCGAGCCCTAGTTATCTATTCAGCTCACAGCTGCCATACAGCAAGCAGATAGCGTGGTATGATAAAAGTTATCATAAGTTTGTAAGGAAGTATTTATAATATGTGAAACACTGTGAAGTATTAAAAATAGTAGTTTTAGTATGGTTTGTAGGTGCACAACTACTAAGGCTATTAGCGCCATGATGTGTTAATGTAGGTTATTTATTTTGTAATTTTGGTAAATAGTTGTGAAAGGAAAAGCTTGGAACAGTTGAAATGCTTGTAAACTAAGAAGAAAGGCAAAATAATAATGAATGCGCCAGATTATTGAAGAAAATGAGTGTTGGTAAGGGAATAAATGAAACGGCTTAAGCTACCAGGTGTTTTTCTAAACAGTAAGTCTATTGGATAATAAAGAAACAAATGAAAGGGTTTCTTAACCGCAATGGTCATTTAAATGTTCCACGGCCAGTTCCACCTTAACAATTCAAGGCATTTAATTTGTTAAGTGTAGGTGAATATGCTTCGTACATAAACATTCGTATCTTTGGTGTTCATTAAGATATTTTAATGAAACAAAAACTGGCTTAAAGCTCATTAAAGACACTATACATCTATCATAGAAACAAAGAGAGGCTGTATTAACAAAAGTTTAAATATTACTAATTTTTTTCTCTGTAGCAAAAGTCATTCTGTACATGGAACGCACCTAATTTGAGAGTCAGGCTTGTGTTATGTGCATACAAATGTATATACATATAGCTAGCTAAGTAAAATGTTCTCTGCTTCAAGGTTTAATCATTCTGTTTATTGCTATGATGCAATTACTTTTGTGTGTTTGTGAGGAACACCCAAGCTGCAAAGAAATCAAATTTCTCTGTCAGCATTTCTATTTATGCTTTAGAATAAATACACAGCGGAGATTTATGGTAGAGCCGTGTAACTACAGGGTTCACAGTTTTTTGTTTTAGCTATCAGAAAAGCACATTTGAAAATGTTATATCTCAGCTCTGACCATGGCTTCAACTAGCAATGTAGCTAACAAATTAGCTCGTGTAGGCAGTGTATGGACTTCAGAAATTACTTCAGATGAAGTGGAGAACTTTTTGCTATATGACAATGACTTTGATATTGACGGCAAGTTTTCAGATTTTGAGGGGGGCGTTGAGGATATAGGTAGCAGTGAGGGAGAAAGTGACTCTCTTCCTTCAGGTGTTCGTGAAGAAGCAACATTGTGCGGTAGTCAAAATGACTCCAAAACAACTGGACATATCTTCACGAGCACAGCCTCTGGTGTAGAACCTCTAGCTCAGCTGACTTCTGACAGCCAACACAATTGACATTTTCACAAAATTTTTTACTGCTGACTTAGTGTCTCTCATTGTTCCAGAAACAAATGCATGTGAGAGCAAGGTGAAGGAAGACTTGACTTCTAAAGGCAATTCAGGGCCTAAGAGTAGAATTCAGAAGTAACACTGAATGAGATTTACAGGCTAATTGGTCTAATTACGCTCATGGGTGTTATTCTGAAACCAACTTTAGACATGTACTGGTCTATAGATGACATGCTGGCTACTTCATTGTTTGGGAAATGCATGTCAAATAACAGGTTTACTGCCATTTTGCGGTTCCTTCATTTCACCGGCACAAAAAAATGTAAATGATAAACTACACAAAATTCAAAGAAAATTATGTGCATGGTGATAAGGACACTGTAGATTAAAGCTTTGGAAGGGCCACTTAAGTTGGAAGCAATACATTAAAGCAAAGTGGGCCAGAGTTGGCATAAAGAGCTTTGACCTTTGTTAAAGTAAAATGGGATATCTTTACAATAGCTGCATTTACACTGGTCAAGGAACTGATAATTCTGGAGACAAAGATTTGGGCTCCATAGTAATGCACCTGATGGAACCTTTACTTGACCAGGGTTGGACTGTATATTTAGGTAATTGGTACAGCTCCCCTAAATTATACATGGCCTTATACAAAAGGAAAACAAATGCAATTGGAACAGTATGTTGAAATCGTATTGGTTTGCTGAAGAATGTGAATACAAAGACTCTAAGGAGAGGAGAAATGCAGGTGCGTGAGCTCCCACCCTTGACCTGCATTGTTTGGCAAGATAGGAGGGTGGTTATGGCTTTGTCCAATTGCAGCTCTAAGATTTTGATGATTGACGCTGGAAAAATAGATGCCCACACCAAAATGTCAATTTTCAAGCCTGATGTTAACCAGGAATACAATATGCATATGGGTGGTGTAGATCTAGTAGATCAGGTATTGCAATCCTATTCTTCTTTACGAAAAACAGTTAAATGGTATAAAAAGGTATTTTTGCACCTGCTGGATATCACCATACACAATTGTTTAGTAATTTGGAGAACTCTAAACCCACGTAAGACAATGACCTAACTGGACTTCCGCATATCAATAGATCGTAGCCTAATTGAGTACTATAACATTCAGAGGCCTCTTTATACAGGGGATAAGAAATATACATCCCCTGCACCTCTCAGACTTGAAGGAAAACACTTTCCTAAAAGGATACCATGGACAGCAAAAAAGTTGCGACCATTTTGAAGGTGTTTGGTGTGCCGCAAAAAAGGAGTTTGTAAAGAGTGAACGGATATGCCATGAATGTGGAGATGTGCCCTTATGTGTCTATCCATGTTTTGAGATGTACCATTCAAAAAGGAACCTTTAAAGGTAAGACTTTATTTATTCTAGAATGTATTTAAATTTATTATAAAAGACAAAATTTAAAATAATTAGGGTTAAATAAGCATTAAATGCATGCATGCAAAGGACATCATATGACATCTATATCAGTTCTCCTGCATTTTAAAATTTACATCATATGATGTCCATATCCGCAAAAAGGTTAAGGATGCAGATAAATATAAAGCAAAAAGGGAGGGGGAGCAAAAACACACTAGGTTCAAGCAAATACTTGTTACAATGGGAAAGTGCAAAATACTGTGTGGTGCATTGTTCATTTTTTGCTGTTTTTAAACATTCCACCTATCTGAATATAATTTTGCCAAGAGTAAACAATGATGATGTCCTAAAAAATATAAAGAGAAGGGATAAAGTGCAGCTGAAAAATAAATGTGTTAATGGCCTTAAACAGCTGTACAGATAATTCACTATTTGGTGAAGATATTGCTGAATTGGTAGACCTATTGTAGCTGGGCACCAAAGTTCTAACATACGTATAGTACATGTGGCAATAGTGTGCTGCATTTAACATGACTGTCTTCTAAGGCTGAGATGCATTTTAGAATCTCCTGAATGGAGTAGATGGAGACAAAATGAAATCTGGAATAGAGAAGACATAGAGAGAAATGTTCTAGAAGAAGACAGAGATACACAAAATTGACAAACACAGGCCAGTATGAATGACATGGAAGTGCTTGGTGGAAAGTTGGAAGACCTTGGTCAGTGCATTAACACCCTGGAAGACCTTGGGAAATATACTAGTGTCCTGGAAGGAAGAGCCAATGCTGGTGCCAAGGAACTAAAAGGCATGGTGGAAAATATGTTCAACAGAAGTCTTAAGCACTTGTAGTTCAAGGTGCCAAAACGGGACTTAACATGTGCAGCATCAAACCACCAAACTGCAACAGATAAATTTCAAAGTCTTCTGCTGACCATTTGCCACCATTGCCACCCAAAACTGAAGATCAACAGTGGAGGAAATCAAATTGCAGATAGCCAGCCTCCAGGAAAAGGCAGCGCTCACCTAGTTATATGTTCCAGGAAGTTGCCTACACTATCGGTGGGATATGTGGCACTGAGAACAGCAAAGCTTGAAGTTCAATGACTATAATACAGTTCATGAGCATTAAGAATAGGGATGGCCAAGATAAAGGTGTGCAAGGAGCAGTGACCTGACTACTCAAGTATGCTTTATGGCCCAAGGAACAAGAGCATGTTTTTTTGCATTAGGTCATGTACCTATTATATGTGCATGATTCCCTTGCTTATGCAAGGATGGAAATGAATAAGTCATTTAGATGTACCATAAGGGGATGATTACCGAAAATTTGTAATGGGCAACAGTTACTATCTCCTTACTATGCTTTACAGGTTAGTGGTTGGAGGACATTAACCAAAGAACAAGAGTATAAAATACAATGGGGACAGACATTCAATCCAGAGATGATGACAACTTTCTAGTGGCTTGTGCTTGGGGGAAGTGGCCTACCAGCACATGTAGTGATGGATTGTGCACACCAAGCCGATGAACAGGCAGGAAACAAGTGTGGACCACCATAGTGAGAGAAACGTCAGAGCCATCTTCTTCACCACCGTTTCAAGTGAGGCTATGTGCCTTAGGCAGTAGTGAAGATGAATGAACATAGGCGGCGGGATTCATAGAAAACTGTGCTAGATACCAGTGGACACAGGTTTAGTTGTGACTGTAATAGACCTGACATGGCAAGAGGCTTGCCGACATGAAAACCCAGTCTGTCCTTCCAACTAGTGTTGGCATTGGGAAACACCTTGCCTGTGGAGAAGGAAGCCCTACTGACCGTGGAACAGAGCACTCAGAGCTTGTGGGTGTCCAAACCAGCTGCAAATATACCCAAGAGCCCAGCATCATCACAGAATCTGGATTCTGGGCTGCTTGCTTAAAAGGGTGGCCGACCACCTGATCGACACAACTGTAGATAGGCTGAATATACTTAGGCGACACCAGTCTGTCTTCAGCTAAGGGAATTGCAATTACAGTCCCACAGTACTACAAGGCAGTGGAAATTGCAGTCCCAAGTACTGCATCACATTGACACTGGGAACTCCTGGTCTGTCTGGTAGTCACTAACACATGTTCCTGTTGTGAAGTAATTGGGAGGTACAGGACATGTTGAATAAATGAGATCCAGGGGAAGTATTGAAGAATCTGAAAACCCTTAGTGCTCTGCTATACTCTTCGTGAAGAAAAGAACACTTCTACAGGAGTTATAGGAAACTTAATGCCATCACCAGAAAGGACTGTTTTTCCTCATCTCAGTTTGATGACACCCTGGACAAACTTAGTCTCAGTGCTTCTCTGTTTCTCAGACTTTGGACTTGAAATCAGAACTCTGGCAAGCGACTCTAAGTCCCAGAGACAAGTAGAAGTCTGCATTTTTAACAGGGAAAGGGATTTGACAGCTTACAGTTAATGTTCTTTTGCCTCTGCCACATGCTAGCCCCCTGCTCTGCTCGCGTGGCATCTGAGGGACTCCACGTGAGTTATATTCGCATGTTATAAGAAAATAGATACTGTGCCTGACCTGTGCTTCCATCTACTTTTCAATCATCTAATCACACATATATAGTCACAGCCACAAGCATGCCAGTCGCACATTAGAGCTCAAGAAAACAAGTTGTTTCCTTACAAGTGTGATTAGAGTCCATGAGACGCCATGCAACCTTCATTACTATAATGGTAACTTATTTTACTTTTGCATTTGGCCATAGTATTCATGGATATGAAAAAGAGATTTAATCCCAGTATTCCAGAAGATATGAAGATCATTCTTGAATTACTTGAGCAAGAAGATAGTGACCTGGATATTTAAAGTGATGAGGAAAAAGACATAGAGACAAGAAAAGAAAGCACGGATACAGAACAAGAGGAGGATTCAGGTGATTCAGGCAATTATGCAAGTGATAGTTACATGGGGTGTGATAAAGTGACCAAATATGAAAAACGTTCGCACTAAGCAGCAAAACATTATTATTCATTTGCCTGGTGTAAAAGAATCTGCGAAAAATGCAAAGACTGCAAAACAGTGTTGGGAAGTTTTTTTGTTTTGTTTTTTTGTGACAAAATGTTATCCAATATTGTTGACCGTACGAATATAAATATTTCTGAGGTGCAGCAAACCTATAGTCAGGAAAGAGACGCAAGGCCTACTGACATAACTGAAATCAAGGCTTTGGTGGGAATATTGTACGTATGTGCAGCACGGACAGATAATCATGCCAACACTAATGATATTTGGGCATCTGACAAAACTGGAACAGAACTTTGTTGTCTAATAATGTGTGAAAACTGTTTCAAATGTCTTCTGTCTTGCCTTACGTTTGAACACAAAAGGACCAGGGGCGAAAGGAAAAAGTTTGACAACATCGCTCCCATCAGAGAAGTATTCACTTCTTTCATAAATGATTGCCAGAAAGCATACTAGATGAGAAATTGGAAACTTATCGTGGAAAACATTCTTTCCGGCAGTACATTCCTAGTAAGCCAAGCAAATATGGTCTGAAAAGTTTTGCTCTCGATGCTAGAATGTACTATACTGCAAATATGGAAATATACACTGGGAAGCAGCCAATGGGCCCTTTTCCAAGTTAGTAATAAACCCTCTGATGTTGTCAAGCATTTGAGTTCCATTATCTCTGGGTCTGGAAGAAACAACGCTCGATAACTGGTTCACTTGAGTTAAACTAGCAATTCTGCACGAGAGAAACTTAACTGGTGGGAACCATAAGAAAAAACAAAACTAAGATCCCTCCAGAATTTATAGAAACAAAAAATTGGCAGCCACAATCTTCTCTTTTTGGGTTTCAAAAGAACTCTACTCTGGTATCATATTTGCCAAGAAAAAATAAGATTGTGCTAGTTCTCTCAACCATGCATCACGATGCATATATAGATGAAGAAATGGGAGACGAAAAGAAACCTGAAGTAATAACATTCTACAATGCCATGAAATCTGGAGTTGATACAGTGGACCAGCTATGTAGCACATTTGATGTTCATAGAAAAACCAATAGATGTCCAATGGTTGTTCCTTTCTTGGCTATAGTGTTCTTTGTTTTATGATATTGTTTAGAAGCACACAGCTGTCTATCTTACCATTACTTTTATATTTTTACGAAGGTTTGTGAAGATGGCCGTTTATTTCTTTGCGCATTGTCCTTTCATTTGTTGCCATTGTTGAGGCACTCAATTATTATTGTAATCTGTATTTTTATGCGATACCTTTTTTGTATTTTGAACTCCTTTATAAATGGTATAGGCCTGTTTCTGTATATTGTATTCTTTGATTTGTTATAACAGATCAGTTGCGTAGAAATCTTACTTTTTTTTTTTATTTAATGTCTTATTTTAGGTTAATGATTCTAATTTGTCTTAGATATTCTCTCAAATTACTTTTGAATGTATATTAAACTGCATATACATCACTAGATTGAACTGAAAGGTATTAGTAGTATTGGCATCTTTCAGACGCCATGTGAGCTGCTATGTTTGTTCCGGCCACACGAGCAGCACAAGGTTAACGAGAGAATTGATTTGCAATACCTGCCTTAACCTAACCTGAAAATGAATACAAGAAAGTGGAAAATCTTTGGCCAGGAAGTGAACTACTTGGGCCATAAAGTTTCACTATCTATGGTCGCTCTGTTGCTAAGGTTTAAATCTCTTGTTGTTTATTGTTACTAATTTTGTAAAAACAGTGTTTGTGTTTATAAACAGGTATTCCTATAGCAACAACAATGTTGTTCCTTCTACCGACTTTCTTTAAAAAAAGAAAAAAAAAACTATTGCAATTATTAATTTTGAATGCAAAGAGCTGATACTTTTGATTAGCTGCAGTAGCGAGTTTACAGTTGGCCACATCAACCTGTTCCCAATTCTATCACTGTTCCAAGTCCTGAAATGATGCCCTTATTATCAGGTCTTAAAATGTTTGAAGTATCTATGTTTTGTTCAGCATTACCAACTACTCAATCAGTTGGTATGAAGAAGTGTCCTGTAATAGTAAAAATAGGTCAAAAGTCTATCTAGTACTAGAAGCATATTTAACTAAGCACACTAAATGAACTGCTATGATTGCTCTGTTGCTGTTTTGTTAACATTTATCAGCAATCAATCAAACTACAGATTTTCCATCATAGCCTTCATTTCTTAATGTGTGATAGAGAACAGAGATATATCTTAAACCTTCGTATATTGATTGTTGGTCCATATTTAGCCAAAGATATGTTTTCAATCTGTTGATGTGTAGTGCCAAACTAGTTGTTCATCACCAACCTCATTTTTTATTGTGAAATGGAATTGACTGCATGATTAACATGTATCTCAAACAGGATGCCTATAAGTTGGCAAATTTAGAATGGGAGGCTCTGTGTAAGATTAGCAGTGACAAAGCTAAAGGCTTTACAAAAGAGGAAGGGCTGGGCGCTGGAGAAGAATGGATTTCTATGGGCTTCTGGAGCTCCTGATTCTGGTCTAGGTAATTGATTTATGAACCATTTCTTAATGGTACGTATTTACACAAAATGCAATGCAGAGATGAACACTCTGTTACAACCACTTGTCTGGTTATGGCAAAACATTCAAAAACAGAGAACACTATCAGTAAATAATAATGCTCTCAAAGTTATTGCTCAGATTCTACAGTTATAGTTATTGCCGGCCTGGGTTCGATCCCAAGTGACCGCATGTGAGATTTGTGGTGGACAAAGCGGTGCTGGGGCGAGTTTTCTCCGGGTACTCCGGTTTCCCCCGCCATCTCATTCCACCGGTGCTCCATCATTCATGTATCATCAGTGTCACCGCCTGCTGTGCCACACGTAGTTAAAGCGGGCATTAAACACTACCAATAATAATATAGTTATTGCATTCATTATCGTAGTTAGAAAGTGAGAGGTGTAACAAGAACAGGTGCCTAATGTTCTATTGCTATACAACATTCTGATATTTAAATCTGTTGATAACAGTGATTGAGTTAGCAGTCGCTTGATCTCTGTGTAATGACTCAGTAGTATCTCAAACTGCCAGTGATGTTAGCAACAACTAAAAATTAATTTTTAAATCTCAAAGAAATAAAGTTTCTGAAATAGCACAATGACAATAATCAGGTCAATTGCATTAGTTGTTTTGAGTACAGGAGCCAAAGCATGTTGCAGACTAAAGTGTAAAGAATATGGCGAGCAAATACGTGGCCCTGAAATGGTAAAACTTTAGAAAACTGTAAATCTCAAGTGTGTATGTGCACGCATATATAGGCACTCCATTTAATTTTTGGTCTATAGAAGCCAATCAATAAAATATACTTTTGGTGAATTAATTGTGTTCACTATTTTTAGGAAAGATGATTATTTGCAGATGTGATATAGCACTATATGCCAGTAATAGTTTTTACTCCTGTATTTATATGTTTCACCAACTGTAAAGCACCTTCAAATGTGTTTTGAAAATGGAATAAAATATGAAATGGACTTGCAATGGAAAAATTATACTGAAATACGATATGAATATGAAACCCACAATTTGCCCAAATTAAAACTTTTCATTCCTTCCCATCTGTTCCCTCCTTTCCTTTCTTCTTCTGGAAATTTAAACTGTGAAATTTATATACTCTTGGAATGGTTCTGGCACTTTTGTTTACCATTCTTGAAAGTAGAATGTTAATGTAAATAGGGAGCAGTTTCCTTTATTGGGTGAAATTAGCATAATTAATAAATGTTGCTTATTCCATCATAACGCTTAAAATAAATTTAGTCTGATTAAAATCTGAATTTTTGCACATAGGTAAACAAACCGAATTGATCCCAATGAAAGCGCAGCCATGTTCAAATACTGGAAATTGGTCAGTGCTGAAATCAATTAAAACTGAAAACTGGTCAATAAATGACACTAAACAACACTTGCTTCGTAAATTTCCCAGAACATGTTTCAGAGGCTAGTTTCCTCTGTTATCATTGACTGATCACTGGTGGTGAAACCAATGAACCCATAGACTCCTCTGGCAATGGTTCTAGGATCTTGTACAATTTTGTCACTTTGGGGAATTTCAAAATTGAAAATTCTGTCTTTTTCTTCCAGATGAAAATTTGTTCCCAAATTGACAATTCTTGCTTTCCTGTTAGGTGGTTTAGTATAGTTTTAGTTCCAGGGTTATAGGTATCGTGGATTTTTGTCCAGAAAGAGTGGCAGTTACTGGTTTTTCTAGATGCTTGAGTTTTATGCATCAACATTTTCCATGATACTTTTCTCTTGGTTTTTCCAATGTAAATTTGATTGCAGTTATTGTATCTTCTTTGATAAATTCCAGACTTTTGATTTGAAGAGCTACTGTCCTTGATAGCTGAGTACAATTTTTATGGTGTATTTTTAACCTGAAACCAAGTATGTTCTGTTTTCTGAAAATCTTTTTGAATTTGTTGAACATCTGTGGTTGATATGTGAGTGTTTGAAATACTTCTCTTCTGTACTGATATCAGTTATTTACTTTAATAATATTTTGTGTGTGTTCAATTTTTTCTTTAATAAAATTATTTGATAAATATTTCTGCAATTTTAATTTTTTTTTTTTTTTTTTTTTTTTTTTTTTTTTTTTTTTTTTTTTTTTTTTTCTGCTCCATATTTATATGCTGAAAATGTTATGTTCACAAGACTGGCATTAAACCATTTAAAAGTATTTTGTGGGATTTTGGTTTGTAGGCATTAGACTTTATGTAATTGTCTGCCTGTTGGTTTTCTGTAGATGTCAAAGTTTATTCTGTTTCCACTTGTGATTTAGATGTAAAAATGTTAGCTGTTAAGCTGTTTCTGTTTATAAGGTGAATTTTCTGCTTTTTTCTTACCATATTTAACAACTTTAGTGCATCTTTGCGTTTACTTTTCATTGACAGCGTAATGGTTTGTAAGTGTACTATCAGGCTGTTTGTGGCTAGTCCGATTCTAGTAAAAAATTGATTAACCAGTTGGTGGTCCGCTTCTGCCTTTTTTCACAGAAGTTATAGGATGGCATGGTGCCAGAAGATATGCTGAAGGATGGTTAATCAATGTATGTTGCAGTTCATAAGTTATTTCAAATGAAACATAAAAAGCAATGCTTTAGTGAAAGAAAAAAGTTCTGCAGCCACATAGAGGAAAATTTTGGTTTGACAAGCTTTTTCATCTTGACACGTAAGCATGCGAATAGATTTCAAAGATTTAGTGAAAGAAATATAGCATGATTTTGATTGAAATGAGTAGCTTTGGTAAGGGATATGAATACACCTAATTTCCAGCTATTAAAAACTATGTAAATTCCTGTTGAGATCAAATATTTATGGTTTGCCCAAGCAATTCTGCTTAGATATTGCAATATATTTCAGTAATGAAAATTTGAAAGAGGCAGGAGAACACAATAAGCATTGCAAAATATTGGGGTATATTCTATGATTTTATTTAAGTGTTGGATTCATGAAAATGTATACATTATTTTAATATTGTGCATTTTTCTTTTTACTCTGCTTTTTATTCAGTATAATTTTTTCTTTTTCTGTGTTATGCTTTAAGCCTCTATGAATTTGTCCTATATTTTTCTTTGTATTGCCATAACGTATTTTTGTTCAAATAAAATTCAAAATTTGATTTATGAATTTTCATATTTGACAATGTGATTTTAATTTCACATTAATGTTATTTCACAACATAATAATTTTTTTTACAATTAACTTAAGTTGTATGCTTTTGCTTCAAAATACATGCCACAAAATGCTAAATGTGTAAATCGAAATGCTGAAAATCATCCCCCTAAATGTACTTTATTTTAAATATTCTTTTCATGAAGATCACACATGTAATAGTGAAACCTGAAACTGATAACGTTAAAAATAACATACAGGTGTGTGTACCTAACTGGTATCTGTTTGACAGGTACTTTGAATATTGCTTTTAGGTGTTAACTTAATGTTAAAGATTTACGGGTTCTATTTTAAATAAATTTTAAAATGTTGACATCATCCAAGGCTGCCTTTCTTGCTAGAGGTCCTAACAGTTTGCTTTTGCCAGCTTATCTGTGGAGTGGATGCTTACAGTTTATCTGAAAAGTAAAGACTACAATTACATTACCTTCTCATATTTCTAAAGTGTACCAATAACTTATGTTTTGTACACATAAGTTAATGGTACTTTCCATTGTCATTTTCATAATTTATGTCAATGTGCTAAATGTTTACATAAAAGGCTTAATATAACTCTTAAATTTAAAAGTGCAGATTGTGTTTATAGAACAGTAGTTATGAATGCATGTTTCTCTTTTTCCTTAGCATGTTCACTTTCTGCTCAAATGTTAACTTCATTCTAAGAGAATTGTTTTACCATTTGAAAGAGTAATGTCAAAAAGTCCCAAGTCCAGGGAGTAAATCTTTCCAGGAATAACAATAAACTGAATGTTTCTCAAAATACTTGTACAAACCAAATGTTTGTAACATTGTGTAATAGTGATTCATATTTTTAGTATTCTTAGCAACTATGAATTGCTTAAGTCTGTTATCTGACATAAGGGGTGTACAAAGTTAGTGGGCTTGGAGCATATTTTTAAAATCATAAGAACCTGTTTAGAATAAATATAAGATCTTTTCCAGATTAATACATTTTTTGAAATATTATATTTTATAACAAAACAGAAATTACAACCATAGTTCTTCTAATGTTCCTATGAACAGATATCAAATCTTGCATTGAAAGATTTCATTTTATATAAAAATACAGAAACAAAAACAGTACTTCTGGGTTATGAATATGCTGCACTCTCCATTCAGCACTCATCATAATCTTCAGCTAATTTTCATAACACCATAATCTTCATCTTCATTATTTGTCTCACCAGATCAAACAAATTACTTACTGAAGTTGACAGCTTAAGGTTATAACTGCTTCATCAAAGACTTGCGGTTGCACCATGGTTGAATGGTTAGACCAATAACATCTCACCTAGGCGGCCTAGGTTTGAACCAAAGCATCACAGGGGCAGGTATTTTTCCGGGTTCTGCGGTTTCCTCCACCAGCACATTTCACTAGTGATCCATCTTCATTCCATGTATCATCAGTGTCACCACCTGCAGTGACATAGTAGTGAAAGTGGGCTTTAAAACCTATAAAAGAATCACAGACTTGATATCATCAAGTTTCTTTAGTTGAATTTTAATTGGTCCATTGTAATCCTTTCAAAGAGGGATTATATTATACTTAAAGATTGTGTAACAAATTTCTTTAAAGGCTCAACAATTATTTAAATATAAAGCTTTTAAATCAATTCTCGACATTAGCTCAACGCTAGACAGTTGATAATTTATAGCTGCACACCATCCATGGCCCGCACACCACTAACACTCCAGTCATTCAATTTCCAGTTCAATTTACAACAGCAACACTACAATTCTTCCACCTTTTATAGCAAAAAATGACACAAACTTTCTGAAACTTTCGAAGATAGTAGAAACTGAAGCCTAGAGAAACATCTCGAATAACAGAAGAATTGTGATGTCATGGGAAGTCTACAGTTTTGGAGGTTCCGTTTGCAGTGAACCATTGTTTACCATCAAACCTGCGATGTCCCACTTTCCAGCTTCACTGCCACATGCCAGAGCGAACAAGAAAGCATGCTAGATGGCATTGTCATGCTGATCCCCCTTCAGGGCTAGTTGTCCCAACCAGCACCGTCATAGCAGGCTAGACAATCCAAATGTACTACCAATTTCTTTCCTCAGAGTAGCCTTTGGATGGGGTAGACAACATAATTTATCCTCTTCACCACAAGGAATGGTCCTTAAAATGGTTTTAGAAGTTTGGGGCAGCACGCCTTAGTCTGGTTAGGTGATACAGCCATACCAAATCTCCTTGTTGGAAACCTTGGCTGTTGGTCTGCAGATCGTATCAGATCTTCATCTGATCGCTCTCTACCTGGATATTTTGGTGGGACAACTCATGTATGTCATGAAGTTGGTCAATGACTTGATGCAGCCGATTGCTGGCTGTTCTGTTCCAGGAGGGCTCCCGAACATCAGGTAGCTTGGTAGTCGCAGTTCTCTGCCAAAGACCAAACTGGCCGGTGTGAACGTGGTGGTGGTGGTGGTGGTGGTGGTTGTTGAAGATTGGTAGGCCAGCAAGAAAAGTGGCACCCTCACATCCCAGCTTATTTGGTGATTGGCCACAGCCTTCTTCAAATGTTCTTCTGGGGTCTTAATGTATTGCTCAATCATACCACCTGACTGTGGGTGAAGAGGTGTTGTGCGTATCTTGTGCACTCAAAGTTGCTCCAGCCTTTTCCTCATGAGGTTGAACTCAAAATTGGTGACCTGATCAAATACATTGATAATCCATAGCGACAAAACAGTTCCTCAACAAGGTAGTTGACATTGGTCTTGGCCCCTTGGTTAGGGATGGCGTACACCTCTGGCCACGTGATGAAGTAATCCATGACAGCCAAAGATACCTGTTGCCTCTGTTGGACACTGGGAATGGCCCAGGTATGTCGATGGCTATGCATGGGTGCTCCCACATTATACTGCTGCATTCGGTCCTGGCTGCTGGTCTGTAGGCCATGACTTGCCCCACATTCTTGACTTATCTCTCAGCATCTGCCTGTAGTTCCAGCCGGGAGTATCATTGCCGGAGCTTGCTAATGGTTCGGTTGGGTCCCAAATGTTCTCCTGAAGCCCCCACATACACTTCTGCAATCTTATCTGAGGGAGGATCAGCTGCTCTCTCTGGGTCTTCCCATCACGTGATTCCCATACTCTGAACAGCACCCCTTCTTTGATCTTCAATTAGTCCCATTGGGCCCAGTACGACTTCTACACAGTACATCTTGGTGTGATGTCCTCCCAGCTCGGCCTAGTTCCTGCCTTCACTTATCCCGAGAGTGGCCACTATTTGGCATCTGCCAGCTACTCCCTTCTCAGATCTGCACTATCCCATCCAGCAGTAGACACTGCTGAAACAACATGAATAGCTGCAGCATGCTCCTTCTCTTCAACTTTAGTGCAATGATCGCACTTCTTTGGACAGGGTCATTGGGACATGGCATCCACATTGGTGTAGCTCCTTCCTTTGCATTGTTCTGATTAAGAGTTGTATTCTTGCAGCCTCTGCAAGCAATTGCCTGCTCCTGGCCATCCTGGATTTCTGATAGAACACCGCCAATGCCAGTGTCACTAACATTGGTGTTCACAATAAAGTTGCTACTAGGTTGTGGAAATCCCAAAATAGGAGCATTTCACAGTGTTAACTTTAACAACTGGAACTCTGCCTCTTCTGACCACAGGTAAGGTTGGTGCTCTTCTGTAAGACTGGTGAGGTTTTACGATGTTAAGAGAAACCTCTGAAGAATTGGTAGTAGTAGCTGCATATTCACAGGAAACTTTGCAGCTCCCATTTGTCTTTAGTGCAAGGCCAGTCTCTCACCGCTCAAGCCTACTAAGGGTCCGTAGCCACTCCAGATGGTGAAATTATGTGGCCCAGGTAGTTTACTTCCTTGCAGAAGAGTTGTCACTTTCGCATTCAACTTTGAGTTAATTTCCTGCAGTCTTTGCAGTATCTTGTTCAGGTTCTTGAGAAGTTCTTTGAAGTTACTACCCACGACAATGTCGTCCAAATAGGCCAAGCAGGGTCCTAGGTCAATCCTCATATCCCTGATTCCATGAGATGCTGGAAAGTAATTGGTGCATTGCATAAGCCAAAGGGCATAACTGTAAATTTCCAAAACCTTTGACCAATTGAAAACGCTGTCCTCTCCTTGTCTCTAGGATCCAAGGACACATGCGAGTATCCCGATTTCAAATCCAAAGTTGACAACTACTGGGTGCGGGCAAGTGTGTCCAGAGTGTTGTCAATCCATGGTAAGGGGAAACAATCGTTTTTTTTTTTTGTTTTTTTTTTTGGTGACAGCATTCAGCTTCCTGTAGTCCAAGCAGAAGCATAGCTCACTGTTCTTCACCAAGGGCTGTCGGACTATTCAGGGATTCCCCTAAACTTCATGTCCTCCAACATTACCCGTATTTCTGCTTGCTTCGCCAGGGAAGCACATCTTAGTAGTTGCCGGATAGGTCGCATGTCTCCAGTGACTATGTTATGGAGTACTGAGTCAGTGCAACCATAATCGCCATTCCCCTCCACTGAAGACAAATTGGTATTGACTGAGAAGACACCGAACATTCTCCAGTTGTGAAGTGGTCAGATGGTTGGCCACTCTCTTCATATCTTTCAGCCGAGACCCAGGCCCTTCGTCGGTTTTGGCTGTTCAGATTTGTCACATGGTGTTACACTAACAGCTGGCTCGCACTTCCCTATCTCCATTTCAATCTGGATCAGCCTCACATGTACTTTCTCCTGGCAGGGCAACACATAGTCCATGTAGTAGTGTCTTCCAGTCCAGTATGATGTTCCATGATCATTGAACTTCCAGCAGCATCTTCACCACCACCTTGCTTCTTGCAGCACAACTACATCTTCCTTTCTACCAAAATCGACGAACAACTAGCTGGCATGAAAAACGACATGAAACAACATGGAGAAAATTTTGAAGAACTTGGCAGAAAAAAGTAAGACCAGGACCAATGCTTTAATGCCCTGGAGAAAGGAAGAGTCGAGGGAAGCACTAAGGAACTGAACGCCATAGTGGACATGGTGCTCAATGGGAGGCTTACGGAGTTGAGGATCAATATGCCAGGATGAAGCACATCTCCATGCATTACATAACAGAAGTAGGATAGGATGTCAACCTTTGAAATCTTTCACCAACAGTTTGTCGCTGTTGCCTCCCACAACTGACGGTCAATAGAAAAGGAAGATGTATAGCTAATAGCAAGCCTCCAGAGATAGGTGGCAGAGGTACCGAATTTGATCCCAACATTGGCGAATTCCAGGAAGATCTGGAAGGCCTTTGGGAGCCATCACTTCGCTGCAGCCTACCACAGTCAGCTTAAGGCAAGGCTGCAGCAGCCAGGTGAAACAATGCGGAATTCACCCTAGCCATTGAACAGCTTGTGAACAAAACCCACATGAATTTATCACCTAGCTACATGTCCAAGGAAGCTGCCTACTTTTTCGGCGGGATATGTGAACAGAGGTACGACAGCACATGATGCTCAGCTACTATAAGACGATACATGAGGCATTCACTGCAGCACTCAGAAGACAACAGCTGTGCCCACCTTGAGGACCGGGGTGTTCACTATGACAGGGAGAGAGAAGCCACAGAGAGTCGAGGACCTTCAGGTGGTGGGTGCTGGGGATGTGGCGAGTCAAGTCACCTAGTGAGGGACTATCCATACCAAGATGATGAGAAGGTAGAAAAGAGTATAAATGCCAGCATGGCAAGGTGCATCTCTGGCCCTACTTAACCTCCTCGAGTGAGACTGTGGCTTGGGCAGAAGAGTAGATGACAGCCTCATTGCAGGTGGCTGGGTACAAGGGAAGCTGTGCCGAATAATCATAGACACAGGTGCAGCCATATTTGTAATCAGACCTGATATACTGAAGGGCTTGACACCACAAACACCCAAGCAGCTATACCAACTACTGAGGGCAACAGGCAACATGTTGCCTATGGAGAAGGAGGCTTTGATGGAGTTACATTGGGATGGAGCACTGTAAGCCTTTGAGTGTTCATCATGGGAGTGACTGAGGATGTGATACTGGAATTGGATGCCCTTAGGAGCCATGAGGTGGCAGCCAAAATCGACCGCAGATTTTCGCAACTGAGCCAAGATGAGTTGTTGCTCCAGAGCCCACATGAACAGTTGGGATCTGCAGGGTGATTCCTGAAGGATGACGTAGTTGTGCCTGCAAGAAGCAAGGTGGTGGTGGTGGTGGTGTTGATGGTGGTATTGAAGGTGCACCTGGAAGGTCAACAGTCAAGGAGCCTGATATTGCCTGGAAGATCACGTGTTGCCCTAGCATTGTTGCCTTGTCGGGAAGAAGTACCTGTGAGGCTGCTGAACCCAATGGACACTGACAAGGATGGAGTTAGGACAGTGCAAGCTACTTGTGAGTGCATCACCATGTGACAAATTTGACCAGCCAACACCATCACAGGAGCTGGGACCCAGACTGAAAGACTTGCTGAAGAGGGCAGTCAACCATCTGGCCACTCCACAACTGCAGAGTGTTCACCGTCTTCTCAGCTGATACCTATCTGTCTTCAGTGAATGTAACAGTGATTAAGGTTGCACTGACAGGTACTCCGCAATATCAACACTGGAGTCTTGTGACCTATCTGGCAACCACCAAGATGTGTTGCCCTGGCAAAGCAGGCAGAGATATGGGACATGTTAGAGGACATGAGATCTAGAAGTATCATTGAAAAGTCTTACAGTCCTTCATGCTCCCCTATAGTGTTGGTGAAAAAAAAGAAGAAGAATGGGGAGCTATACTTCTGCACGGATTACAGCAAGCTGAATGCTGTCACTAAAAATTACTGTTTCTGTTTACCCTGGATTGATGACACCCTGGACATGCTTGCTGGTGTCCAGTAGTTCTCCACTTTGGACTTGAAATCAGGATACTGGCAAATGGCTCTAGATCCCAGAGAAAAGGAGAAGAGCACATTCTTGACAGGTCAAGGGCTTTGACAAAATGCACCTGGCCTCTGCAATGCACCAGCCACCTTACAAGACCTCATGGAGGCAACGTTGAGAGGGTTGACCTATGACACCTGCCTTCTCTATTTGGATGACGTGATGGGAGTAACTTTAAAGAACATATCAAGAACCTGAATAAGATACTACTAAGGCTGCAGGTAGTAAACTTGTGAAGAAGTGCCAACTCTTCTTGAAGGAAGTGAACTCATTAGGTCACATTGTCTCACCATCTGGAGTGCTATGGACCTGGAGAAGGCTCAGGAGGTGAGAGATTGGCCTTGCCCAGAAGACAAATGAGAGCTGCAAAATTTCTCAAAACATCTCAAAACCTCTCACCCATCTGACAGAAGAGCATCAGCCTTACATGCAGTCAGAAGAGGCAGAGAGCATATTCCAGACACTAAAGTCGGCACTCTGCACTGCTCCAGTTTTGGCATTTCCACACCTGGTGGCAACTTTGTTTTGGACACTGATCTCGGCGACACCAGCATTGGCGGAATTCTATCACAGATCCAGGATGGCCAGGAGTGGGTTACAGCTTACTACAGCTAGACTCTTTGCAAAGCAGAAAAGAAACACTGTGTTACCTAGCGTGACTCCTGCCAGTAGTAAAGGTGCTGGAGCAATTCCACAAATACCTATATGTTCAATCATTCTACTTGAGGACTGACCACTCTGCCCTCACTTGGCAAGCTTCAAGAACCTGGCGGGACAGACTGCCTGTTGGGTCCAGAAGCTGCAAGAGTACAGCTTTACATCAGAACATCGGAAACAAAGGAGCCATACCAATGTGGATGCCATGTCTAGACGGCCCTGTCCAGAGGAGAGTGGCCACTGCACTAAAGTGAAAGAGAAGGAGTTGTCCGTGTTATTTCAACAGTACCTGCAGCTGGATGGAATCGCACAGGACTAAGGAGGGAGCAACTGGCAGATGCCAATGTGGGGCCACTTCTGGGAGAAATGGAGGCAGCAACTAGATTGAGCTAGGAAGATATGACACCAATGAGTACTGCGAATAAGTTCTACTGGGCCCAGTGGAACTCGCTGATCAAGTACGCAGTACTGTTCAGAGTATGGGAGTTGTCTGATGGGAAGACCCAGAGAGAGCAGCTGATCCTCTCTCGAAGTAAGGTCAGAGAAGTCCTGGAGGAAGTACATTGGGGACATTTGGAATACAACCAAACCATAAACAAGCTCCAATAATGGTACTACTGGCTCTTACTATGGGCAGATGCTAAGAGATGGTCCTGCCAAGTCATGAGTGTGTGGCAAGTCCAATAGTCAGGATCGCATGTAGCAGTATGATGTGGAAGCACCCTTCGAATTCATAGCCTTATATATAGATGTGCATTGCCCTGTGTCTCTTAGGGGCAACAGGTATCTTGGTCGTCATGGATTACTTCAAGTGGCAGAAGATGTATGCTATCCCTAACCAAGAGGCCATCACAAACTGCCTCATGGAAGAACTGTTTTGTCACTATGGGATACCAATGGAGCCACACAATGGTCAGGCAGTTTGAGTCCAACGTCATGAGGGAAACACTGGAGCAGCTGGGAGTGCCCAAGATGCGCACAACACCTCTTTACCCACAATCAGACAGCATGGTTTAGCAGTACATGAAGATTCAAGAAGAATATTTGAAAAGGTTGTAGCTAATCACCAGAGAGACTGGAATGTGAGGGTGCCACTTTTCTTGCTGGCCTATCACTCTTCAACCCCTGATACAGTAGATTGATACTGGCCAGTTAGATCTTTGGCAGAGAGCTGCATCTATCATTTGACCTGATGTTCGGGAGTCCTTCTGGGGCAGAACAGCCAGCAGTCAACTACATGGAGCATCTTGTAGGCCGACTTCATGACATGCATGGGATGGCTCATCAAAACATCCAGGAAGCAAGCAATTGGAATAAGACCCATTATTACCAGCAGGCCAATAGCTTAGGTTTCCAGCAGGGTGATCTGATGTGGCTATAAATGTTAACGTCTTTCACATCCAGATGCCTCCCCAAGGTAAGAAACTAGTAGTACTTTTGGATTGTCTAACTTACTACAATGGCGCTGATTGGGATAACCAGCCCTGAGGAGGTAGCAGTGTGACAGTGCAGTCTTCTTTAACAGTTATTCTCACGTTCATCTTGGTATGTGAGTCATCACAGTTGGAGAGCTTGGGATATGTAAGCAACACAAGAAAGAGCGGCAAAATGTAACAGTAATCTTCGGGAATGTGACTCTTCTCTGTTCTTCTCCAAGCTTAGGCTTCCAGGATGTTTTGTGACATTATTTTCTAGCTATAAAAGAAGGAAGAATTGCAGTGTGTTGTGTGTAATAAATTGCACTGAGTCGAGAGTGACTGGAGTGTTACCACACAGTGGTGCATGAGCCTTGGAGTGTGTGCAGCCTAAACTGTGTAAGCGTCAAAATGCCGAGTGAAATATTTGCAGCAGTGACTTAAAGATGTTATTTGTAACTTATTGTTGAGTTAATAAAGATATTTGTTACAGGGTTTTACTGGTGAACAGCAGGTTTCAGAAGATTACAACATTATATTTGCTCAAAAAATATATTAACAAACGTAAGCTTTTGCCATCACATTTATTAATATTTTATTTTGTTTTCTTATGTATTTTGTTTTTGCTTTATGTCTATAAACAGGTAATGAAAACATTTGAGAATGAAGTTGTATTTTGTTAGAAGTTGACTAGAATCCACAGTAAATATTTGTACTAGGGAATACCAAAACCTGCTGAAAATTATGCCCACCCAGACCAGGAAGAACATAACAATTCTCCCCTGGAACTTTCATCATGATTCGGCTACCCAATCCACCTGAAGGTCAAATTAGAGCTACAAAGGATGGAAGAGAGATTGTTGCTTTAGCCAGCATGAATTGAAACAAGAACGTAAACCAGTTTAATTAATGTCATTCCATAATCTCTAAAAGCGGAATGGTAACTCCTCCACTTTGATGGTAATTTCTCAGCAGCTATAGCTCTGTATATTGCTCCTAGTTTGAGCAACTCATTTGTCAGATTGTTAAAACCTTTCCCCTCTACAAAATAAATGTTCTTAAATCAAGTGCACAGAAAAGTAAACATATGTTCAAAATGTTGTCTTTTGCATCTTTAGTATTGACTTACGTCTGGATTTTTATGTATGTATGTCTTCTGAGAGGGGAAATGCACACTATATATGTTTGTAAGCATGGAAAAATATTGTATACATTAGACATAACCTTTGCACATATCTGACAGAGTATCCACAATTTGTGAAAAATGTTCCCAAACTGAACTAGAACTGTTGAAAACATCTTTTCCCACTAACGGCAGCGAAAAATTGGCTTGTCAGGAGAGCCAGCCCAAACTGGTATTTAGGTTCCATGCATGGCAGTGATGCATAAATTTACAGCATTCCATGGTGACAATATGAAACCACTTGCATGCCCAGGGTTTACAACTAATGGCCCATTGCCAATCTCTGGTTTGTGCGGCTTAAGAGGGAAAGAAATAAGCACATCCTCAAAGCATATATTTATCTAAGTTCAACCCTCTTCCATCTGACATCAGCCTTTAGCTGATTAAATATTAACATTCATATTCAGTCTCACTGCTAAATCTACACTGAGAGCCAAGTGGTTATAATTGGGCACCTATCAGTGAGTGCTACGTAGGTTTGTATCCCAATAGAAGTTTATTTCCCACATAAACAATGTTTATTATGCATATCATAATATAATTTTCAATTGTAAAGGCTTATTGGTTTTAAGGCTATTGTGCTTGTATATAAAAATGAAATACTCCCCTTTTTACTTTCTGAATGCATATTATGTACATAGTGTATAGAGAAGGTATTGAATTCCACTCAAAAATTTGATGTCGATATTTCACCAGAAATATATGTTTTGAGGTCACTGAGTCAAAAAAGAAACCATTTTAGAAAAAGGTGTGGGTGGGTGGGGCAGCATAGCTCAAAAACGAAAAGACAGTTAAACGCCAAATTTGGTTTAATATCTTCCAAGGATGTGCCAAGAAGATTTTCAATAAAATTCCCCCTCCACAATGTACCTTTAATGGAAAATGTTTTGAAAATTTAGTTTTTCTCAAAAATTGCTCTAACAATTTTTATTAAAATATTGTATATTAAAGATATTTACAACTGAAACAAAATGTATATCTTGAATTTTCTGGGAATAGCATCTGAAGACCTGTTCATTCTGGATGAATTTTGCATGATTGGTAAACATTAAGAAATAGACAAATATTTACTGCACAAAAAATCTCTATCTTGTTAAAACACACAGTTAATGTCTGAGATGTTCCTTGCTGACGGTTCCAATTTTAAACTACGTAACCATTCTCAAATGGGGGTTATCTGTTGGCAATGCAAAGCGAACCAAACTTCAATTATTCACATAGTGACCAGCTTTAATAATATTTGACTATCGCTTTAGCCTAGTGTACCCCCCCCCCCCACCTTTTGCTTAGAAGCAATCAAGTAATAAGACAATTTCTGCTATTATTTATCTCATTTAGCATGATGTAGAATAAAAGAATGTTTTATAAGAAGTGTTTGTTTGCAGAGCAGATATAGAAAGTCTTTTGAATGTAACATCACCAAAGTAAATGAAAAATATAAATTGAACTTAATACTAGGTATGTAAATTACACTTCTATTATTGCCCTCATTCTCCAGGGCATGGATGAAATGAAATGGGTAGTCAGATTTTGACAAAAACATACTTCATCTAAAACATTTTGTATTTGAGTTCATTAAACATCTTTTGTCTTTGGTCGATTTAACTTCAACAATGCTTTTATAACTGTCCACACATTTTCAATGAGATTCAAATCTGCAGGGCAAGGATGCCAATTAGCAATTGTGATATCTGCCTTTGTGAGAACCAGTTTGGGCCCTGCTGATTTGTTTGCTTAGGATGATTGTTCTGTTGGAATTTGTTTATATCATTGGGAAATCTGTTCCTCATAGAAAGAAACATGATATAGTCTGGGATGTTCGCAGTGGCGGCTGTTGTGTAGGAGCACAAGAGCACGTGAACCTCCATTTATTCTTGGTGGATTTCCTTTTTCTCTTTCAGGAGACATTTAATAAAATAAGTTATCTGGGGCCACTTGTTTAAATATACCGCGTTCTGCTCTTCAGATTGAATACAGCCGAGAACCTGAGTATGTGACAACAACGCTTGTAGCACAGGCCTTGTGTGCTAACGTACAACTAACGTTTAGCAGCTCTGCGCTTGCGCGGGCAACAAAGCAGCTTGGAATTTTACAGCCAGAAATGAGCACAGTGCGACCGTGCACTGTCATTCTCATTAACAACTCCAGGGTTCTATTTATCGGTGGGAGGTGCTGATATCTTTTTTATTTATTTTTTTTTTTTTTACAAAATACAGTTCCGGAGTCTGGTCGGGACTCCGGTACTGTATACCCTACTTTACCTATTTTTCTTTTTACTTTGTTTGCTGTCTGATTACTGAATTTCTGTTTTCTTCTTTGACACACACACACACATACACAAACATATAACACCCATGCCCAAGGCGGGACTTGAACCCACGATCCCCTGCACTGCGAAGCACCAAAGCAAGACGCCTTGGCGAAGGCAGCCATGGGGACCGGCTATCTTTGAGATTTAGTTGAAACTATCCGGAAATGCAACTGCAGTCTTTGAGACGTGCTATTTTTCTTAGTAATTTGCATTTTATGCGAGAGTTAAGCTTAAGAGAGAGTTAAGCAGCTCATAACAGAAAACAACCTTAACAAAGAAACTTTTCCGCAATTAACGAAGCTACTGAAGATTGTTATCTCTATGGCCACTGGATGTTCATTTACTAGCGTCTATTTGTGTGCCATCAAGTCTCTGCGGGCCATCTTGTGACATTCATTAGCAACGCCAGCAGATACACAGCTTTGGCAATTCATTTATGCCATGTTCTTTGCATTGTAACTTTTTTCTCTGGAGTGGTAGGCAATAAGTTTCCCTGCACTTATAGTCGAAAATGTCACCTCAGTTCTGGATATAACCTATTCCAGCTGTGATGGACATTTCTTTGAAATGCATGGCAAACTGATTGTTTTTAAGTTGCTGCTTTTTAGCAACCAATATAGCAAAAAGCCCTGCTGCAGTCAAAACAATGCAAGGCTGTGTGGTTCAGTCCAGGGTAATTGGAATTAATTGTAATTACAAGATCATACTGCAAGAGATCACTGCATCTGCTAGAAGTGTAGGATCTTTCTGAGGAGGACATTTTCAACCTGAACCAGGTGAGTGCAACTAATCCCTTCCCTGGATAATCCCTTTATTTAACATAACATTTAAATACAAAAGAAAATCAAGTAAACTTATGATTTGAACCCACATAGTTTCAACTAGAGTAATGTCCATCTTACCACTGAGTGCACATTGCCAATCTTATGGGAATCTTGCTGTTTATCACATACCTAGGGACCCTAGAAAATGGTAATAAAATTCTTAAAAATTGCTAAAAAAAGTGGTGAATGACGGTGAAAAAAGCTGATATAAACAGGCTCGTGCATGTGGAAAGAGTTACCTCTTTGAGTCAAATAATTTGAGGCAGTTTTAATATTCATGGTGTTTAATGTCTTAAAAGATAAGCATTAAATAAAGCTAAACTACAATTCAATATATGTAGTGAAATGGTCTTCTAACATTTGTAACACAATGTGTTTTTTCTTACTTTAAAATATTTCCCCAGCATTATTTCCACATTTTGTGGCTTTAAATTGGTGCATAAATCTGATAGTATATTTCGATAGTGGGAAAAGACACGCTCAGCAACAACATTGGATGGTGGAATCCATATTGCCTGAATATTTTTATCAACAAACGTTGGTTATTCATTCCTCATTGCCAGATATATTGTCACAATTTACTTGGTCCCATTTACTGCTGCTTTCTTAATGCTGGCCGTCAAGGCAGTATACCCTTCAGCTAGTTCATGAAGCAGTAAATCTTTCATCACAGGCATGCCAGCAATGACAGAATGCAGATTTGGACCAACTGAATTTGTTAATATATTTTGTTCATCAAATAATATCCCCATATTGGTGATTAACCCTTGCCCTTTATCCTTACATCATAACAGTGATAGTTTTGTGTGATATTTATGTCCTAAATTCTGGAATGTTTGTGTAATGCTGTAACTCTTGTGAACTAAAGTAACAAGTTTTTGTGTTTCTTCACCCATTACACCATTACCTACTGCCTCAAATGTGCCAAGAATATGCTCGATCTTTGACATTAGTTTGTGCACATATGGGTATGAATTACCTTCAAGAACCTGGATTAGATCGATAACTTATTTACAATGTTCTAAAAGAAATGATGCTGAGGCCACTATCACATTCACATCATTTTGCGTAAGGTTTCAAAAATATTTGACTGCATAGCTTTCCTCTTGCAGTGATTTAACATGTTCCTTAAGGTATTCTGTAGATTTGAACCATGAATTCCAGTGAGTTAATACAGTCATTGGAAACAGAGTGCACTTGCTCTCATCATTTACATATTTCTGCCTTAGGAAGGAAAGGAAGCATGTTTCCCTTCTTTGTGTTCATAAACATTGCCTTTGACTGAGCAACACAGGTATTGAGCTCAGGAAGAAGGTTCGACCACATGCTGGCTATAATATTCAATTTGTGTGCCCAGCATTGAATGTGCACCATACAGTCTGAAAATGGTATTTGCAGTGAATCCACACAGGTATCCAGATATCGTGCTGAGACTGAAACAACTGCTACAACTTTATCAAATTCAATACTGCAAGACATAACATCACTTAGTATAACACGAGAACTTTCTGCTGTTGTTACATTTTCCAGGACTTTGACCCCATCCTCATATGTTCTAGTGGTTTCAGCGCAAATAAGTGAACGAGGCAAAATTATAAAAATGCATTGTCTTTTCTGGTCTGTAGTCTCATCACTCAGGATCACCACTGGCTTGTCCTTCACTGCCTCCTTTAGAGCCTGTATACGTTACTCCAAGCACGTAACATACTTGGTGCACAGTGCATCAGCATAAGGAGGATCCCCAGCACCTAAGAAATAAAGAGTCTCAGTAAATTCTTTGGACAGCAGCTATTTCTGGAAAAAAAAATAAATAAAGGAAAGAAAGATTGACCAAAAAGTGTTCTTTTAAAACCACTTATTTGCCAGAATTAATTCAGTATCCCCCTCTTTTACAAGGGAGCAGAGGAGCAGTGGTGTAAACAGGGGGAAAGGGTAAATCACATGAAGCCCTTTCACCTCCAAAAAGTATCCTAAAGTGCAGCTAGATTACAACATTTCCCATACAATAAGAAATAGCCTTATTTCTGTGCTGACTGCTGAAAGTAGGCACAATTCTGGTAGATTTCTGCTTTCCAGGAATTTCCAATTAAGTACACTGCTTCCAGGATTGAGACTTCAAAAGATGCATTTTTTTTAACTTCATGTTTTATCCTTGAAGAACTTTAACTTCATGGTGCGACAGCCCGAGATCCATAGCTTGCCGTTGGGTTCCCCACCTCTGCCCACTATAGGTGTCATGAGTGAGGTGGAGTATTGGAGGGTGGGATGTGGTAGCGCCCCGCTCCCTTTCGTTCCCGGCCTTGAGCTGTTACTGTTCCATTCAAGTAGCTCCTCGGGGACCTAACGAGGCTGAGTGAGCCCCGTGCCAAGTCTCTCAGCAGGAGAAATAAAAAATGTAAATTGAACTTTATTTATGGACGCTCTTTAACTGCTGTGGTTCTTAGCGTCCCATTCTATGTTGTACGTTAAAGACCGCTCAATTTTGCTCAGAGGCCTATTCTTTCAGGTTTACGGTTCTTCTACGTGCGGAAGACATGCTAAGGAGTTTTACGCCCGAAAAAATCCATCAGCCTCCACCGGGTTTGAACTTGCGACCTTGGGTATTTGAGGCTAGCATGGTAACCACTATACCACGGAAAGCTACACTCAGCAGGAGAAAATCCCCACGCTTGTACTGGGAATCGAACCTTAGTCTCCCGCTTGGTAAACGCAGCCGCGCTACCACCTCACTAAGTAGACGACCATTCTTACACCTATTTCTTCAATAAATTTAATAATAAATTCAATAAATGTAATACTTATTTACTTATTCAAGACATGTATTTCTGTGAAGTCTCTGTATTTAATTTTTGGGTTGAATACAATACCTTCTCTACAGAAAGTAAAGATAGGCAATCAAGTCTCATCCAAGATGAAAATGTCCCTGGGTTCATATTTCAAAGCCAGCTCCTGTGATCTGCCACTGTTATGCCTCTAACAGCAATAGATTCTCGACAAATAGTTTTGTTATACATCTTTCTGATTCGATTAACCTAGCCGATGGATGCGCTAACATTTTGGATCCCAATATCACAGATATTGGTCTTTGGCATAGACACCATTTGGCCATCGGATAATGGATAACTCGCTAGATGGTCACAAACGTATAACAGAACATGCCTGAAGCGGGATTCGAAGCCGCGACCCTTTCACGGCCGAGCGTCGATGCCAAACGCGTCAACGAGGCCATAGCTACCGGGACTGCCGAATCCCAAGAATGTTGGCAACCTTAAAAGCCGGGATTTCTATGAACTTAACGGAACGGGAAGTCTAACACATTGGATTAAATGATGCTTGGATTGACGGTAACGAGAGTTTACGAATGCCAAACTTCTTCCCGTTGTTAATTTTGATGTTAAATGGCAATAAGAACCAGTCGCGTGAATGAGTAGCATGATAAACCGTGCTAATCGTGAGTCATTTCCGTAACGTTAATTCAGCATTTCTGAACTTCAAGTCCCGTCATGTTAAGTTCGTCGTAATCCCGGCTTAAGTGTCTTTCTGCACGCCATCAACTGGCTTGGTCTTTTAATCGAAGTTTCGAACCAGTTTCCAGTTTATTTGTATTGCGAATATTGCGTATTTTAGGTTTTCGGATGTCGGACCGCATCCTGAAGCACTGGATGTAGTGCTTTCCATGTTTTTAACCACCGAAATCTACATGAACACAGAAATCATAAACTCACGTGTGTAATATGGATGCTCTGTGTTCTCAAACATGGTGAACACACAACGCCGACACCGTATATTATTACATAATAACAAAAAAGAATTAACGGATATACGAAAAAGCAACGGCAATTTTCAAGAAATAACTTTAGCCGCCGAACTCATATAGAAAGAAAAGTGTCAAAAGAAAAGCGTAACAAACAAATCGATTGCAAATGTAAATGCATTCGCAAGAATGACTCCATTTGCGAGAAAAAACATGCCCAAAACAGTTCTCAGCCAAGATAAACTTCATAGTTTCAAATGAGGGATCATAAATGCGGATAATGCTGTAATTAATTTAAAGAGAAAAATTTAAAAAAAGAGTATTAAAACTTACCTGGAGTGTAAAACTCCTAAGATTTGCATTCTCCATTTTTTCAAGTGGCATATTTACAGCAAGGAATGCTTCCGTCAGATGCTTCACTAATTCTTCTTTTTCTTGTTTATGATGCTTGTTTGGCAGCTCCAAGTAGCGTAGCATTTACCATTGTCTGGGGACTTTGCTTGTCCTCTTTTTAGGGATTCTGCTTTCTTTGCCTTGTGACTTTCTGTTGCCACATGTTTCTTGCAGCTATCCAGTCTATTCCAATCTACGATGGAGTTGCAGTATTTGCACATGTATATTTTCTTTTTGTGATTAAAAACATAAAACCCATGTTTTTGAAACTCATCTATGCGACTATGCACCGTCACAACTTTAGGCATTTTGGAAAAACAAATCGCACTCACAGACTTCTTTTTTTTTTTCTGTCAAAATCTCAAAGAAATTCTTGTCTTGCACCTTACCCAATAATAATAATAATAATAATAATAATAATAATAATAATAATGTGTATTTAAGTCCATATACCAATTTACATAGGTGTAGACCAGGTCATGAATACAATTACAATATTAATATGTGCAATTATTTACAAATTACACATTGACAATAATACAGATTTACAAATATATAATCGAGTACATAGTTGTCATTATTGATATTCTTTTAGTTTATTTTTAAATACATTTCCTTTGAGAATTTTTAAACATTCGGGTAATTTGCTGTAATAATGTGCCCCAGCAGCATATGGATCTTTCATTATTTATTTAGTATAGGTACTTTTATGGAGATCTAACTTATGTCTTGGTCAGGATTATGCAGTTCCTTATTCGTGATATATTTTTCCAGTCTTGAATAAGCAAGCAGTATCATTCTATATAAATATAATGAATAGACTGTGAAGAATTGTCTAAAATTTTCCCTACAACTTTCTTTGCTTTTTAACTTGTAGATTATTCTTAAACATCTCTTTTGTAGAATAGTGGGAGTCTGCACTAGATCCCCATTCTTTTCTACCACAGGTGATGTGTCGAAACATTACCCACAGTACACAGTAATTAATAGATTATTGTCATCATATTTTGATGAATGACTAATTAATTATATACCTTTAGATATTTGTTTTATCTATATATTGTTTCACGTAAGCAATAATAACACCTTACAATTCAAGAAGAAACGTAACTTCTCACTCAGTTGGTAATAGCGCCAGTGGCAACACCAATCAGACTTTGAATTCATTGTTGAACTAAAAGAAAAGAAAGCGATTGGACGTCAGAAAATATGCATGCATATCACACACTCCGATAGATAAAAATTGTATGTAATAAAGAAACCATACAGTATGTTGCTGAAGCAAAATTTCTTGGGATATTAATTGATCTACACCTAAACTGGAAAAGTCATATTAAGAATGTCACATCCAGAATAAACAAGAGCCCATTATATCAAGTATGTCTTAAAAAGAATTAGTAATCTGCAAATACTAAAAATGATTTACTTTTCCTATGTGCAAACTGCACTTGCATATGGTATATTTATTTGGGGGTCCAGTAATGAAATAAGCACACTATTTATAATGCAAAATAAAATACTTAGGTTAATGTTAAGTCTGCATAGAACATCATCATGTAAACCACACTTTCAACAAAATAATATTCTTACATTACCAAGTCTCTATATATTGAAAATGTCTGGTTTATACATACTTATTTAGTACAAACAACACTATCCATAAATATAGTACCAGAAACAGTGATAAAATACACATACAGACTGCCAGAACAACCAAAAAGGTGAATTTTATACTGCACAGGGGCATACTTATGTACAACCAAATCACAAATAAAATTAAAAGCAGTAACTATACAAAGTTTAGGAAAGAATTAAAAAAAAAATTTAATTGAGCAGAGTTTCTATAGTGTGCAGGAGTGTTTTGATTATTTTAGAAACTAGACTAATTTTTTGTAGTCTGTATATACAGATTGTAAGCATTACTTATGTTCCCAATAATCTTTAAAACTGATTATATTTTTTTTTTTCTATTGTACAAAGACTTATGTATTTATTGACTTATATATAGTAACTATTAAGTCTGTTTTCTGTATATAATACTCTATTCCTGACGAAACCACGAAATTGTAAAATGTCCAATGGTGAATAAAGACTCTCTCTCTCTCTCTCTCTCTCTCTCCCTCTCTCTCCCTCCCTCTCTCTGTGTCGTAAAACAGCATCAGTGGAACCTTCCAAAGTTTTCTAAATGAAACTTCCTCTCTGGTTGTGCTTTATTTTATCTTTGATAATGAGGGGCCCCCTGCTTTGAAGAGCTCCCTTTTATTACTGCAATTTAGATCACACAGTTCATACCTGAGAACTAAGAGCCAAATGTTATCATCAAGTATATATAAGTATACCTATAAATTTAACAGAGAAAGTATTTATGAATGTAAATGGAAATCTTTTAGCCTAACAACTTTAATAGCCAGCATAGTACACATAAAATAATATACCTTGATTCTTTGCTCAGTGAGCATCAATTTCTTGGAGTTTGATACTTAAATCCTGGACTTTGAAGGTGATACTTCAAGTATGTACCTTAATTACTTAAAAAGAAAAACAATAAAACAGGCTACATGTAATCATCAGTCAACATGAATAGTAAGGAACTGTAACCTGAAGTAAATGACATTGATTCAACTTCTTATTGGCTGAGCTGAAGATGTTCTTTGATGTGAAATATAGTACAGCAGAACCACTGTTAACCAGAACAAAGAGGACAAAGATGATTTTGCATAACCAACATTTCAAATAAAAATAAACTCTTATTTTAGGAATTTTTAGACAAAAGTAAATGGAAGACAAAAATTATATATATTTTATAATATTAAGAAAGCATAAAATAAGACACAAGTGTATACTCAACTCGTTTACAAGTTACTGAATTTAGAAAAAAATAAATGAAATGTTCCATATTTTTAACTGTACTGGACTAATTTTGTGTGAAAAATACTTCTAACTTATTTTGTTTTTTCTTCCCACTTCACTTTCTAGTCACCATGTCACATCATCACTTCATTAGCAAAATACGTCGTCATACACATAATGCTCTCTAAAATTATTTCTGTTTTCAGTCATTCCAGTTAAAAGTGTTCCAGATTACAGAGGTTCTACTGTAAGAAGATTTTTTTTTTTTTCAATGAATACAAAATTGCCAATGCTTGTTTCAATATGAATTCATCGATTTTGCAACAAACCTTTCATATTGTTAGAATGATAGCCTTCAAGGAAACATGTTGATATAAAAATAAATATTTTGCATATTGGAGATTGCCAAGTCTGCTATGAAATTATATATATATATATATTTCTTGCACATGCATATTAATGCATGATACACATCCACATTTGCTGTTAATGCCTCCTGACTCCTGTTTGCTGTTCTAAACTATATGTGGTTACTAGGGAATTTCAACTTGTAATATATGCTTTGTATGAGGTGAACCCATAGGCAGGGTTAGCTTTCTTCTGGTGAGATAAAACTGGTCAGAACTACCAAAAAATATCTTAAATAATATAAGCTCCATTTTTATATGATTGACCTTTGTACACGTCTCTCAAAAATACTTGGAGGCCATAACATGCAGATCTGTTTCATATGCTTAGTTTACCCTTTCAACAGAAGTATAGTAGATGGGAAAGGGGCTACAAGAGACATCAAATGCAAAAATAAGCTTAGTTCTAGTACTCCCCAATTTGCTGTAAAAGGGTGTGCTAAGGCCTGACTATTCAGAGGTTGAGTGTTCAAGTTTCAGGATATGATTTGTAATTTTTTTTATGGGAGGGGGGAGGTCTAAATAAATTTCCTTTTCAGGATATGATTTGTAATTTTTTTTATGGGAGGGGGGAGGTCTAAATAAATTTCCTAAGTGCCTTTTAGAAGTACGAGGGGCATACTGAAAGTCACGAGCAACCCATTGTAAACATTTAAATTTCAACATTGTAACAAAACGAATTGCAGGATCGTAATCTACAGACTTTAAGCCACATGTTGACATATTGTGACGTCATTAGCTTCTATCACGAGACCACAGACGGTGTTTGAAAAATGGCTGACATTGATGTTTCATTTCGACAGCGTGCTGTCATTGAATTCCTTGTGAAAGAAGGAAAATTTGCTCCTGAAATTCATCTCAAACTTCAACGTGCATATGGAGGTGTCTGCATGGGTGCCAGCCGTGTTAGAAGATGGGTGAAACATTTCAAAGATGGAAACACGAGTCTGCAAAATGTGCCTCGTAGCGGGCGCCCTCAAACTGCCTCTACAGAACGCAACAATGAAGGAGTTGATGAGCTCATTACAGGAGATAGGCGTTTCACTGTGAATGAAATTGCTGCGCAACTTGGAATAGGACATAGTGCAGTGCAAGAAATGATCCACAGCTGGGTTATCGAAAGGTCTGTGCCCGTTGGGTCCCCCGTTTATTGACTGAAGACCACAAACTTCAGAGAAGAATCATTGCACAAAACCTTCTTCAGAGATTTCATAATGAAGGTGATGAATTTTTGATGTTTATTGTGACTGGAGATGAGAGCTGGTTCCATCACTATGAGCCAGTGTTGCTCATGATTTTCAGTATGCCCCTCGTATATATTTGCTCAAGTTACATTTGTTTGTTATATAGTAGTTATACTCATAAATGCCCTCCTATTATTATTATTATTATTATTATTATTATTATTATTAATAATAATAATAATAATAATATTATTGCTGTTGGATATAAAGGTCAAATGAATATTCTTTTCGGTATATGATTCTATTATTAATAATAATGCCCTTTTTATATGAAAAACCAAGCTGACTTCCATTGAAGTGATTTGCCACGATGGTGGGCATGGGAGGTTTAATACCAAACTTCTTTAGAAAATTCTGCAAACATTTCAAGTGAAATACTGATGCCGCCTATAGTATAGCAGCTGCTGTTCTCAGAGGTTCAGTTGTCATCTTCAACCGTCTGTAAAAGCATATATAATAATTATAGTTGCAATGTTTGTGTGTATTTTACTTTTGATTTTGTTCTCTTATCATTTTATTTCATTTGTTCCATGTTAACTTTATCATTTTATCACAACTCATTTTAATATTTTCTCATTCGTATTGTGTATTTGATTTAACCAAGTTTGTTTAGTATGCTTTGTCATATAAAGTTGAAAAAAATTATTGGTATGTGGGTAAGGGTTTGAGATAGAATGAAATGCATTAGAATCTGCTGGACTAGTGGCAGGCATACACAAGATCTCATTAGCAAAGTGTAGATATGGAAAGCCAAAGATTTGTGATTCGAGTGTTTTCCATAATAATAAATTACTATTATTATTATTGTTGTTGTCGCCGTCATCGTTGTTGCCATAATTGTGAATTAAATTAAAATTAAACTCTATTTATTCATAGTGTTTAATGTTTCTTTCACCATGCTAGCCTTCACAGATAGCAAAACTGGGTCAAATTCAAGGACTAACATCATGGATACCATGAGTAGCTCATAAATAAAAGTGTATGCACACAGTCATATCATAAGTGCTGTCACAAGTTTTGACCTTGGCTTGTGAACAAGCGAAGCAAATTAGGAATGGGGTGGTTAAGAAAAGAAAACAGGGTTACAGTCATTGCCCTGCATAAGTTCAAGCATTCAGCTACCACAATATTTAGGCTGCTGAAACAGTTAGAATCGCCTTCAGGTTCATATATTGCTTTTGCACCATAAATTGTTATGAGGAACTTGGAGCTGTGGAGGACAGAGAGATTTCTGGTTGGACTCATTCAGTTCAAACTCTGGTGGTAGTGAAAGCGAGTCAAGAAAGAATTTGCAGAAATCCTGTGTGAAAACAGAAAATTATCACTCATGAGATGAACATTTCAAAAATCAGTTACAAGGGTTCAGAACAAAAGGCCTTGGATCCTGAGTCTATTGCTGCTGGACTGGTCAGCTGCTCACATCTTGACTGAAGGCAATTAAGAAGGAGAGATCAAAGAACCTCCTCATGCTGAATGGTCACAAAAACATTCTCTTTACAGATGAGAAAATGTTTATATGAAGAGAAATTGAACAAAGAAAATTAAAGTGTATGCCTTTAGTAGTAAAAAAAAAAAAAAAAAAAAAAAACATGTGACGTTGCTCCTCCTGCACAAGCACAATGCGCTCATCACCCATCATATGTAATTGTATGGTTTGGGGGGATATCTTATGTGGGTGCAACAGAGGTTCATTTTTACAAGAAAGGTGGGAAGACAAATGCTGAAGTTTTCAAAAATACTGTCTTAGAGAAAATTGTGAAGCCCCTCAATTTGACAATTTTCAGGAATAAACATTGGGTTAATTCAAAATCTTCTCGGGCTTCTAGCCAGGTAAAATCATTTGTAATTGGATAGCTGATTATGTCCAACTATATGCAAAACATTGTGTTTACATCTCTCATATGCTTAATATTATTTCCATTGATGCAAGTGTCGTAAGGAAAAAAAATTCTGCTTTTAACCTATTAAGGTGCTACTAAATGCCGAGCTGTGTGCACTTAAAAGTAGTTTCATTACTACAACCATCACTATCATAAGTTTTGTTGATAACCTTTGTTTGTCAAGAGCAAAAAGTTAATATCAGTATTTAACTTAATTTTATACACGTTTAAATACAATTTCGTAATAACAATAAAGGTATTGCAGCAGCAATTATTATTCTTATTTAAACATATTTCAGTTGCATAAATGCCATGTGCTAAAAGTGCACTGTACTTTCTAGTTTATTCCTTGATTCCCCTTCAAAGTATAAAAAATAAGTAGTTATAAAAAACACATTGTTTCTTAAATTAAGATTCTATCAGTCCAGACTGCTATCCTATAAAATAGAAGCATAAAACTTTACAGAAAGAATGTGACTCATTCTTTTGAATTGTGACCCAGATTCTTATATGCAGTCCCAATTGCAAGATAACACGTGCTAAATTTCATATGCTTAAGTCAGAGATTGAAAATTAACCATATTTGAAAAATGTTGGTAACATAGAGGTTTGGCTTTCCTTTTAGTTACTCTCAAAATGAACTGTCCATAACTTGTTTCCTTTTATTTGTAATATCACAAATCATTGTTGTAAACTTATAGGTCCCAGCAAAATACAGATTCCAGTGTTGTCATGGTATGCTCAGGGATATAGATAGTGTACTGTCCTTATTGTGGCATGCAATTTTTGAATTTAATTCATGTTTTCCAAAAGTAATTATGAATTAATTTTAATGATATTCAAGTGGTAAATATTGTCATTATTGTCTTAGTTCTATACATAGTTTCAAGAATGTGGCTTTAGAGTTTCTCCAGTATCTTGTCAGTTGTAGTGTTTGAACAGGATGTCACCATTTTGAAAACTTCCAGAATTGCAATGCAGAATGTGGTAGTTTGTGTATTTATTCAATGCTATATATTCTCAAACTTCTGCGTAAGATGTTATTGATTTTGTTTTGGTCCAAAACAAATTCAAGAGCATTTCATCTAATATACACATTGATACACTAATGCAATCATATTCAGAAGGCATTTGACATATCTTATTTAGATGTTCTGTATTAGTCACTATCAGCCTACTCCAATCACTAACTTCTGGGTATATTGCAGTGCTGCAGTTTTTTTTGGGGGGAGGGGGCTTTCCACAGTATTGTGTAAATCGTAGAGTACTCCTGTGGATTCCACAATGTGTGTGGCTGGTTCCAGGGGCTTAGGCTGTTTAGTTTCAAATAAGTGTAATGTGAAGCATAAGTAAACCTTCTTTGCACTGGTGTCTTCAATAGTACCAGAAGCTGTTGAAATTCTTAAAGAAAGTTATACTACAGACATAATCACATAACAGGTTGTGCTAGTTAACTATAGCAGAGAAAGAGCCATTCAACAAAAATTTTGATTGAAAATAATTTTATTGTACAATTGGCACTTCACAATTTTGTTCATTAACATGACAGAAACATGACTTGAAACATGGTAAGGAACCTACCCAGTAATAGGCCTTATAACTATTGTACAACTAAATGTGTATGATAGTTTCTTTTTAACCTTCTTTCTATTTGAACAACTGGGAGGTGTTCAGGAACATGTTGAGCATTGGATTTGAATGGCTGATGAACCTGTAGTAGAAGTCTTAAGGGCAGTTGACTGCTAGTGGTATTTGGAGATACTGGTGGATGGTAGGTAGTATTGTGGACACCCATGATGCATTTGTTATGATCCAGAGGAAATGATTTGGAGCTATTGGTACTCTTTTGATCTTGAATCTGAAGCATAACCATATATCCAAGCTTGTCAAACAAAGAAGATATAGATCATTCTTTTGTACAGCAGTTTATAGGTCTCACAATACTGTAATTGGCAGATTTTATTTCTGATTTTCTTCACTACATTGATGATAATGTGGTTTCTATGTTAATTATGTTACCTAGTTTTAGTCTAAAATACTTATCCAAAATAGTTTTAGGACATCTTCATTACATAGGTTTATATATGGTTTGACAAATTGGCTTTATAGGTAAATTGCTGCACTGATTTTGATGTTTTTGCAATCAATATCCTGCATTGCTTACACTACTTTCGATATGTGGAGTGTACATCTTCAATTTCACTGAAGATGAGTTGTCCTCTCCTTGCTGAGAATAAGCACATAATTGGCCAACTTTGCAAATGTAACTTAATGTACTACTGGGAAATAAGACATACATAAGATGCAGTATTGGGCCACATAAACTTCCTTGAACACTGGACTGGAATCAACAGTTTCCCTGTTTAATTCAATAAATTGTACCTCTCAAATGGGATTGAATTATCTTATAGAAGGTGTCAAGTATTATGGACTTAAGTTTATAAAGTAAATATTTGGAAGAGTATTAATTGAGCAGTGGAAGGGAGTAGACCTGTGGTGAGACAGGTCCATAGATAGAGGAAGAACAAAATAAGGAACATGACAACCAAGGATACAATGAACGTGGCAAGAAGAAAACTGAATTAGAAGAATTAATGGAATGACATAGAAGAATGGAAAAAGACAATGAGAAAGAAGAAATATGTACACACCTGGAAGAAATGGGGGATATATTAAACATCAGAATAAGAGTAGAAAATCTGGATGATAGGAGCAAGAAACATAACTTTGTAATTATGGGGGTAGAAAAAAAAAAAAAAAGAGAAGAGATGCCAGACAGAAGATGAGAGAATTTTTAGGAAGAAGACAAGGAATGTATGTGAAAAGTTACAAATTTGTGAAGCATTCAGATTCAGAGAAAGAAGAGGAAAAAGGAATATACTGATAAAGCATATAAGCACACAGATGGTGCACAATGTATTAAAACAGACAAATAAGCTGAAAGATACAGACATACACATCAACAAGGACTTAAAATATAAGCAAAGGATTTCTTTTAAAAGTATTGATAGACCACAGATTGGCGCACAAACAGGAAAGCATGGCACACTAGGAACAGGAGATATTGATTTATGGAAAACTGGCATAAGGAGCACCTGAGGTAAAATACCATAGGATGACAGCACAGCAACCAATAAATAACAAAGTGAAAAACAGGATACACAAAATTCAATGAAGATGCACTGACAAGCAAGTTTGTATGACCAAAGCAGAATGAGTCAACGTGGTGAACAAGCAACAGACCTGGTTGACAGAGAGAAGAAGAAGGGGAAGAAACAAAGTGTGACACACCATGAACGGGAAAAGGTGACACAAAGTCAGAGGAGAAGCTTATAAACAAAGTGATGACAGTGAATTAAAGTGGAAAAGGAGTCACTAAGGCAAAGGAAAAGAGGGAAGTGGAGCAGTACCATAAACAATTGTAAAAAGAAAGGTGAGAAAAGAAAATGAAACAAGTATTGGGATTTATAAATGGGTGGATAAAGACAAAGGAAATATGGAAGCATGGTTGAGTGTTGGGTGGAAAGAAAGTGGAAAGTGAAAGTGAAGGGGGAAAGTGAAACTGAAATTCAAGTGTGGGAGGACAAATTGTAAGGCCAAAGGCATATAGACATCAAGAAAGTTGTTGTTATTTATGAGAATAAGGAGAGTAGTGCAGAAACAGGCACATCAGGATGTATGACCAGACCGAGCAAAAGCTAGAAATGCACAGATAGAGTAGGAAAGGTAAAACAAAGTCCTAAGGCAAGGGTAAACTAGAGGTTTCAAAAGTGATGATAAAATCAAAGGTGGGAGAGAAATGGTAAGTGGAAATAGAAAAAGGAAAGGCTGAAATGGTGGGTAACTAAGAAAAGGGAAGGAGATATAAAGCTAGATATAAACAATAAGAATGCACATGTCTAAAATCTTAAAGTGTATAATATAAATCTGTATTATAAATTGTAGGAGGCTGTCCAAGGACAAAAGGAGAGGTTCCCAATTATTCAAAGGGCAGCCTTAAAAATGTATGTGATTAATACTAAAATTCAATCATTCACTTAATAAATCTTCATAGGCACTTTTGACATCCAAAAATAAGCCATGACATGCCATATTTTCTTTATAGCTCCATAGAATGACATCAACTAATATCAATGTAATTGCTGTAGGCAATTATGACTACTCTGAAGCCAAACAGGATATTTGGGATTACAGGTTCAGATCAACCATTAAATTAGGAAACAGCAAACATTTGAGTAACTTGAAAAATAATGGAAGAAGACTAATGTGATGGTAGTTTCTTTAGGCAATTATGAATGCATCTGAAGCTAAACAGGGTATTTAGGATTATGGGCTTCAGATCGACCATTAATGTAGGAAACAGCAGATATTTAAATAATTTGTAGAATTATGGATGGCTAATGGGATGGCAATTTCTGGGATTTTTCTTAGGTTTATTATTGCATGTTTTCAATTCTGTGGAAAGTAGTTGTTCACAGTATTGTATTGTATGGGTTGAAAATACAAAATTTCTGTAACCACTTACAGAAATGATCATGGTTTTTTAATGGTAAAAAAGAAAAAAAAAAAAAAAAAAAAAAAAAAAAATGGTCATGCCAGGAGCTTTGGAGATCTATTGATTGCATTAAGTACTTGGCCCAGAGTAAAATAAAGGTAATAGCAGTAATGACCTTCCTCAGGGTTCTTGTTCAGTGTAAAATCTTGAACACAATTTGCCCAGAATTGCTGTTGTAGCACTTTTAAGAACAGATCAGTTTTTTCCTGAATGTTGAATACCATTTACCATCAGTATTTAAAGGTGGAATACTATCATCCAATTTATTAAAGTTTTCACTTTACTTCAAAAGAAACCATCCTTGTAACTGAGATTAGATAATTCAGCTTGATGAACTTAATCTTTTTCGTCTTGTAGCTATTTGCAAAGACAATATATTCTGTTTTACGAGGATGTGAATGTATGTACACCAAATTGTTGGAAGTAAGGTTTTGGTGGTGGCAGTGGCGGTGGCAGTGGTGGTGGTGGTGGTGGTGGCGGTGGCGGCGGATGGCTATTATTATTATTATTATTATTATTATTATTATTATTATTATTATTACTAGTAGTAGTAGTATTAGAAGAAGAAGAAAAGGTTTAAGTTTCACAAATTACTATACAGTTCTTTATTTGACTGTGGGTGGTATATATTATTTCTTTTAAAGAGGTTCCTGTTTTGTGAATTCCGGGAGAAGGGATCAACTTATGACAGGAAAACAGGCATGTGCTTATGGAGCAGAAATTAGACGAAATCGGAGAAAAGTTGGAATGTCACCTCGAAAAATCTCTTGGGCATCTTGCACAAGAAACTGACATTTCAAAAGCTTCAGCATGGAAAGCAACAAAACTTTTTAAACTCAAACCATACAAGGTTACTGTTATCCAGGAATTTCCCACATCTCCTGTGATAAGGTATGTTTTGGTTTATTTTTATAATTGGATGAACGTTAACGAAGATGGCGGCGGTTGAGAGATGTGAAACAGAAGTGTCCAGGAGTTTGGGGGCAAATAAGGGAGAGTTTGCGTTAAATGGAGAAAATAAAATGAGTTGTGGCCAAATCAAAGGTGGATGGAATAGTGAAAATGGAAGTTCGAGTGGAGCGGGTCGGAAAAATGAGAGATCTGTGAATATGTGTTGTGACTGGAGATCGGGCGACGCGCATGAGAGTGTAGCATCACTTCGGTTAGTGATCGAGATCCTCAGGAAAGACCTCGTGGCGGCAAATAAAGAAATAAACGAACTAAGAAGTGAAAATAAAAGAATAAGGAATGAAAATGAGAAAACAACGAGGTGCAAGGAGGGAGATGAACAGAAATGGCCTAGCAGAAGTGAAACAGCTCAGTGGGTAAACGTGAATGCAAAGCGTCGGTCCCGGGGAAACAATTTAGCGAGTGCACGGAAAGATGAAGTTCTGCTGTCCAATAGTTTTCAGGTGCTGGAAACGAACCCAGCAGCACAAAACCAAGCCGACACAGAAGAAACGGTGCATTCTGAAGATGGAAGCCAGCAGGAAAGCACGCCGAGCAAAACTAAAAATGTGGGTGAACACGTGTTCGAGAAAAGATCAGCCATAATTATAGGGGACTCATTAGTACGTCATACTAGTGAATATGTGGACGAAGACATCATAGCGTATTGTTTCCCAGGAGCCAGGCTACAGCATATTGAAAAGAAACTACGGGAAAACAGAGATGACCCGGACAACATAGTTATACACGCGGGCACCAACAACGTACGCAGCGCAGACACGCCTGATGATATCATGCGAGAAACGTTACAGCTGGTGAAAACCACAAAGGAACTCTTTCCACGAGCCAGGATTTGTGTTAGTGCTATTTTACGCCGCAGAGATGAAGATGATCGCTTCATAGACGCTATAAACTCAGTGCTTGAATGGTTATGCAGTGAACATGACTGTATGTATGTGGATGGAAATGCATGGATTAGAGACTATGACTTGGGTCGTGATGGATTACATTTGAACAGAAGGGGGTGAGTAAATTTGGCAGGTTGTTAGGTAGGGTTGTAAGCCATCTCAGGCAAAAAAACCAAATTGTGTAGTGAGCGGTGTTGAAAAAAATGGAGTCTATGGTTATCTGGCAAACATGGAAGGTAAGGAAATCACTACAGAGCCCCAAAAGGCTTATACTCAACTTGATACCATTAGTAGGAAAAGGGGAGGGGAAGAAAAAAAGCAGACAATAGCATGCAAAACATTTCAGACAGGTAAGAAAAATTGTTTAAAAATCTGACATTTAAATGTTCAAAGCTTAAGTAACAAAGTAACTGAATTAGAGGTACTAATGGCATCGGAGGAAATGAATGTACAGGTACTATGTCTCACTGAACACTGGCTCAGTGGGCAGAATGTAAATTGTGTAAATATAGCCAATTTTGAACTATCATCAGTATTTATTAGGGACAAATATATGCATGGAGGATCAGGGATATTTGTTCATGTAGAAATAGAAGTGAAAGATGTAAAAGAATTGCAGTATTTAAGTGTAGAAAAACATTTCGAGCTCTCAGTCACTGAGATAACAAAAACTCAAACAGTAATAGCATGCATTTACAGGACACCTGATAGTGACTTCAATACATTCATAAAAAAATTAGATGAGCTACTGCAGAAGTTAACAAAAAAAAGTATAAAAATATTGTGGTGTGTGGGGATTGGAACATTAACTTACTGCAGCAAAGCCAAAAAAGCATGGAAATAGAAAATTTATTCAGGGTTTTCAACATAATTAATACAGTACACGTTCCCACTAGAATATCAAAAAACTCGGTGTCACTTATTGATGTGTTAGCTACAAATATGAACTATGATCAGCCGGCGCATGTAATGGAAACGGGTATCTCGGATCACAAAGCGCAAATCCTAAAAGTATCAAGTCAGTCATTGAACAAAAGTAGAATAACAAGCAGTAAAAGGCATTTTAATGAAGAAAATCAAAAGCAATTTAAATACCTATTAAGCAAAGAAAGTTGGCATGACATTTATGAAGAAAAGGATGTACATGCAAAGTTTGATAAGCTAATAGAAACAGTTCATCACAATTTTAATATAGCATTTCCACTGAAACAGGTTAGTATAAAGAACAAAAACCAAAAAGGGTGGGTGACCAAAGGTATAAAAGTATCCTCACAGAGAGTCAAATTCCTATCAGTGTTGGAAAAAAGGGGAAAGGTGTCAAGGGAAAACTTAAGTTATATAAATAAATATAAAAAAGTATACAGGAAAGTTATTAGGGATGCAAAAAAACTGGAAAATGATAAATATATTCAAAGAGCAACAAACGAAAGTAAGGCAATCTGGGAAGTAATCAATAAGGAAACCGGGAAAAGAAATTTGTGCATAAACGAATTTGAATTGATGCATGAAGGGCAAAAAATCAAAGATCCAGTTAAAATAGCTGAATTGTTTAATACATATTTTGTTGAGGGTCCAAATAAACTAGTAAGAGATAAATATGACACAGGGGTTAAAAAAGCAAGAGAAAACAGTAAGGTTAAAAGATGCATGAATTCAGTATTTATTAAACCTATAAATGAGCAGGAACTGATAAGGGCAGCAAAAGGGCTGAAAAGCAAGCTCTCAGCAGGTCTAGACGAGATTCCTGATCTAGTAATAAAGGTTTGTGTAGAGGAAATAGCAAAACCATTACTGAATATCTATAATACCTCCTTTGAGACAGGAGTTTTCCCAGATAAATTAAAAACAGCTAAAGTTAGGCCCCTCCATAAAAAGGGACCCCAAGATGTGTTACAAAATTACAGACCAATTTCTATGCTATCAGCATTCTCCAAGATTTTGGAGAAGCTAATGTTCAATAGAATTAGTAATTTTTTAGAGAAAAATAAAATTCTCACAGATACACAACATGGTTTTAGGCGAGAAAAATCTACTGAATCGGCAGTTTTTGACCTAGTTGAAAAAATTATTGCTGCTATTGAAAAGAAAGGAAAATCAATAGGTTTGTTCCTTGATCTAACGAAGGCATATGATGTGATTGATCATGATATACTACTGAGAAAGTTAGAGGTGTATGGTATTAGAGGAATAGCAAATGCATGGTTTAAATCTTACCTATCGAATCGATCTCAAGTAGTAGAAATTAGCAACCTGAATAAAGAACATCTCAGTATACAAAGATGTCAATCTATGCAGAGGAAGGTAGGACAGGGGGTACCACAGGGATCTATATTGGGGCCTCTTCTTTTCTTGATTTATGTAAATGATCTCCCATTATGTGTCCAGGAGTCTGAAGTGGTGTTATTTGCTGATGATACAAACCTGCTGCTAAAAGCAAACAATGACAGAGATCTTCAGAGAAAAGTAAATGGGGATATAAGGAAATTGATATACTGGTTTGAGGTAAATAGACTGCTATTAAATACACAAAAAACTGTTGCTATGAGTTTTCATTCGAGTCATCTTAGAAATGTGGCAAAACCGCAAATAAAAATAGACAATGAAATCATAAAATATGAAGATCAAACTAAATTCCTGGGGATAATTATTACAGAAGATCTTAAATGGGGGACACACATAAATATGCTAACCAAGAAACTAAGTGTGGGATGTTACATATTGAGTACATTGAAAAGAGTGACGAGTGTGCAAGTTTTTAGAAGTGCTTATTTTGCATACATCCATAGTCATATAAGGCATGGAATAATGTTCTGGGGGGCATCAACAGAATCTGAAAAAGTTTTTCGGTTGCAAAAGCGAGCCATAAGAATAATGACTGGCGAATCAAGTAGATCTCCGTGCAGGGAACTGTTCAAAAGGTTAAGGATTATGACTGCACCAAGTATGTATATATTAGGAGTTATCCATCATATCAGACGAATAAGGCATCAGTTACCAGATAACCAAGAGATTCATTATCATAGCACAAGGCAGAAAGGAAATCTACATGTGCAATATTGCAGAACGAATCTAGCCAAAAACAGTGTAAATCATAATGGAATAAAACTGTGTAATAGGCTACCCCTTAATATAAAAAATATTGAAAATGTAAATCTGTTTAAGAAAAAACTCAAATTGTACCTATTAGAGAATGCATTTTATTCAGTTATGGAATATGTAAATAAGTCTTACTAATTAAGGCAGTATGGATATATGTGGTGACCCTAAATGCTGTATGCATATGTGTAGGAGGGTGTGTGTGTGTGTGTGTGTGTGGTGTGTGTGTGTGTGTGTGTGGTGTGTGTGTGTGTGTGTGTGTGTCCTTTTAACTTATTGTTATATTCCTATGTAACTTATTGACGTGTCCATATCATGTATACATGATCTGAAGGATGAAATAAATGAATATGAATATCACCACACTGAGTTGCTGTGCACCCTGGGGCCTATCAGACTCGAACCCTGAAGTTGTCAAGCTATTGAGTCCTACTTATATCTTAAATCTAATACATACTACCTACATTCATTTTATTTTCATCTTCACCCTGCTTACTAATTTTCATCAACCATTTGGCCCTTACTCCACCCAAAAAGTTTCCAATTTCAATTAAATTTATCCTATATTTTACACTCGCTAACTTCATCACTTGCACTTTTTTGATATATGTTGCCCATTTCTTTTCACCTATCCTCTCTCTAAGCATCCTAGTTTCTTCACATTCTAAAACTATATACCATTCTTTATCCTTCAGGTGACACAAGGGGCATTTCTCCAAATCACTCTCTCTTCTGAGATCCTTCGGTTCCACATCCCTGTTCTAGTCTTTGCAAAGCCTTCTCTTGCTGCTTTATTACATATATCCATGTGTTTTTCCCTGTTCCGTACCACTTTCATCTTTTTATACATTGCCAAATGAGCTTTTCAAATTGAAACTTGCTATTATCTTTTGTCTTTCAATATCTTCCTTTCTTAACATAATTTCTTTGTAGTAATTTCCTAGCTTTCCACATATCCCTCAAAACCAATTTTCAACATAATTGCTTTTATCTTAATTAGCCATAATTTTTTGATTTAGCAGTTCCTGTACTATGAAGTATTGATGTACAATATTCTGTTAATCTAATTTTCGAATTCTCGCCCAATATTTTAGCACTCTTTCCACAATTTTCCCTCTAGTTCCTAATTCTGCATTGGTGAAGCTCTTGTCAAGCCCAGGATTTGTATGCAAAAGTTTCTATGGATCATATCCATATTTGCGCCCTCTTCCTCCAAAACCCATATCTACACCCATATAACATTTTTGCCTGTACTACAAATATGTAAACTCTCTCTCTAGCCATTTTATTTCCATTCCTGGTAATTTGTCTAAACATGCTTTGACAACTTTTAATGCAATTTACCTTTAGATGATAATCAAATTTATTGACCACCTCAACTTCTCTCCCTTGTCAATACCATTTCTCATCTTTTCCTATATTATCTTTTTTAAATACCATAATATTTGTTTGCTTACATTAATTCTTGGATTGCTTCAATTGTTCTAACTATTCCCATATTGGACATAGTTCCTGATACTAAATCATCTGCAAATAGCAAATCAGGTATTTCCTCATCAATTATTGATACATGCCTATTCTCCACTTCAATTGCATCAAGAATACCATCTATAAACAGATTAAATAATACATGACTCAACATACAACCATTCCAAGAAAAGAAGCAGTTGTTCACTGATAACTGCTCATACATAAAAATTACATACACAAGCAGTGCTGTTTACCATTCAAAAGTAGTATTTTCTGCCCCCAAGCACAAAAATATCTATCATTGGTATTTTAAAAATTATGAGTTTGCTATTCTGAAGAAAATGATCCATCAACAAGGGCCAGTGCACCACTGAACTCCAGTTTAATATTGTGGAAAACTGTACGAATTAGAGAGGGGCATCTTTTTATTTACAACAATAGAGAAGTCAGAAGTGAGCTCAGCTCCCAGTCTAAAAGTCTGAGTAGGCTGTGGTTCAAACCTTGCTCAAAGTTTTAAAGTTGTATTTTTTTTTTTTCTCCAGGCTTGTGAATGGCATACATTTGGAGTGAACTAAGTTTTTATTCTTACTGTTTCTTTAAAAGTTTAAGTGAGTTTACGGAGGTATTCACATACTATATTTTAACATATTGCATAGGAAAAATATTACCGTTCTTCCAGTGCATGACTTGTAACACGGTTTGCCATTATCAGGTAAGCAGATATGAATGTGTATGTTAAAGATACTTTCAGAGTAATAGTGCATGTGTTTCACTATTTCTGTTACTATAGCTTTAAGTAGATTACTCATCTGCAGTTTCACGTCTGTAGCATGTTCTGCTTTCAATTAGAAATGCAGGGTCCAAATCACGTTAAAGCTGTCAATCCCCCCCCCCCCACCCCTGAATCAGATGAATGATATAAGTTTGGGATGAATCCATTTTTCACTTGCAGTATTTTTCGCAGAATGTAAGTAAGTTTTATGCAGGCATTTTCATGGTATATTTGAAATTCTTGTACATAGGATACATTACTGCAGTTTGCTTGTGTGTGCATTGTAGCATGAGTTGATGAGTAGGTATCAGGTTGTGAATGTGCTTCTAATAGCTGTCCATGCATACATTCAAGGTCATTCCAGACTAATAGCATGTATATGAATTGCTGCTCTGTCTGCTACTGGAACTGAGATATTCCTATCGCAGCCATGGCATACCCTTTCTTGGAGTTAACTGTAGTGGTGGGAAAAGTTGTTCTTTTTACAAAACAGTTTAATCTGTTTCTTGCAACCACGAAACAGTTTCGAAATAACAGTTTCCTGCAACAGAAATTCCCTAAACTGTTTTGCCGCATTGATCAGCTGCAAAACTGCTGCAGACATGTTTTATACCACCAAATACTATTGAGATAAATACAGTCCATTGATAAAATCATAATGCACCAAATAAAACCGCTCACTAGGTTCCCTGAAGAGGAAATCATCAAATTTTGGAAGCAAAGCATTGTTGCACGTTAATGAGAGGGAATGAGTTTGCTTAGTACAATCAAATTTCGTGATAATATCAGACCGCACGCTACAAGGTACAAAAGTGCACCTTGCGTTAAACTTCGGAAGCCATGACAAAATATTTGCATTATGCAACACAACAAATGCAGCGTAGTAACTGTTTCAATAAGTGAAACAACTATTCAGGCATTGCTGTTATTGTTGCATGAATCTGTTGCAGAAAACGATGCATGAAAGAATAACAATTTCCAAAAGTGTTGTTGTGTTGATGAAACTGTTTCAAAATAGCTGTTGTGTTATATTTGTCGCATCACTAGTTGCTTTATGAAACAGTTTTAGTGGTGAAACTGTTTCAAATAGTTGTTGTGCTGATGAAACCATTTCAAAATAGCTGTTGTGTTATTTTTGTCCCATCACTAGTTAACTGATATACATTTTCTTTATGGGAAGGCAGGAGGAAACTCACGTGAAGCAGCACAGCTTTATATAGTCAGATGCCCTCAACAACACCAACTGCATTATTCTACCTTCCAGTCTATTCACCAATGCCTATAGGAAACTGTGCATCGACCTATCACTGGTGCAAGACGAACCTGTCACACACCGGTTTCAAGGAAGAGGTGTTCAAAAGGATTCACAACAGTCATTCAGCCCATTGCATGTTCTATGGGCTCAAATCATGTCAGCATATGGTAAGCGATACAGGAAGATAGACTCCATCTTCTGAAGGTATAGGCCTTGACAACAGCTGACTATGTTCCCCAAGTGCAGTTTTGTAACTGGGTCCCTGAGCAGCATAGTGAACAGCGGAATTCATTTTCCCAAATGCTCTTTACTGACAAGTTTTTCTCAAGGGAAGGAATTGCAGTAATCAAAGAAACGGGTACATCTGTGATCCTGAAAATCTGCATACAAGTGTTGAAAGAAATTATCAACACATGTTTGGAGTCAACATATGGGCTGGCATAGCTTCAAATTACATAATCGGCTTGTACCTTCTTCCATCATGGTTAAATGGGAACATGTACCACCAGTTCCTAGTCAGTGTGCTACCGGGGTTTCTAGAAGAATTCTCTTGATGTGTGATGCTATATGTGGCTCCAGCATGATGGAGCCTTGCTCACTTCGACAGCGATGCTAAGAGGCCATTTAAATAACATGTGTCCAGGACATTGGATTTTACGTGGCGCTGATATTATTTGGTCAGCACATTCCCCTGACCACACACCTCCTGATTATATTCCATGGAGACACATAAGAGCCTCATATACGAGACTCCCGTTAACTCTGGTGAGGATTTGCTGCAAGGATATTAGCTGCATGTGACATAATTCGTAACACTCCAGGCATCTATGAAAGGATACAAAATAGACATATTCAAAGTTGCAGACACTGCATGGATGTTGGAGGACGACGCTATGAATGAATTATTTAGTTCACCATTGCTGAAAGTTGGAGCTACAAGTTTGCTTTGGTTCTTTTTGTTCATGTTATTCCCAACTTCCCTTAATTAGAAAACCACTACCACCACCACCATGACCACGACTACCACTACTACTACTATTTCTACTAATTAATAATGATAATAAAAATAGTAATTGTAGTAATCCAATTCGAGGCACAAATAAGAGGCTTGGTTTTCTTTATTATTTTGTGTGAATCAGGATTCTTAGTTGGGTTTCTCCTTTGTCATATTAAGGATTCTTCCATTCTAAAATGGGGACAACAAGTTTGGTTTTCCCTTCTAATCCATTTTTCTTTTTCCTTATTGTTTGCATCCCCCCAAATTAGGTGAGTGAATAGAAAAATCAGTTTCCTTATTATTTCTGAAGTTTTACACGGAATGTGCAGATAACAGAAACACTTTACTTATTAGCTATTCTTCATCTTTCTCATAATTTGTGCATACTTTGTACATACACATTTCTAGTATCACCCTTTTACATCCATAAACAAAGATTATGGTGTTCATTGCTCTTTAAAATTATTTTCTTTGTTTAACTTATCAGCACTGGTCAGTGCATGAAATGGATTGTATTTAGTGTCGCATGATAACATCAATCGAAATAGGATAAAAACATTAAAAAAAAAAACTATGGTGATTTGAACCTCTAAGCAATCAACCATACGAACGACACTATGGTCTCTTAAATTTTACCACTCAGATATTTTGCCCTTTGTTTTGCATATCTACGATTTCCTGCAATTATCAGCAACTCAGAGAAAATGTATCAGTGCATACTGGCTCATTATTGCTTTTGATTTATTGCAGCTGACTGTGACCTCATAGATCATAATGTCCTATATCAAAATGTTCACCTAATGCTCCTCTGCAATCCTCAAAAGTTTGTTGGTTGAATTCTGTAACATTCTGTATAATATGCCTCACCAATCTTTTGGTTACCTGATATTCTGAGTCAGTCTTCCCTTGTGTTAAGATACCCTCTTCCCCATTCATATTTCCTCCCGTGTCATAACATTGAGAATATTAATTGTTGTATCATTTCATCTTTTTTACCAGTAAATGCTTTTTTTTCTTTTTTTCTATTAAGATTAATATATTTTTAACACTTGTACCTCCTCCTGTGTTAAAACTAGGGTTGAAATTTTTAGATTTTGACCTATTTTGTTCCTTGCTAATTAATTAAGAAATTTAAAGATATGTATTCGTTTTACACTTCCTGAAGCAGAATGTGAATTTCATTGGAACCAAAAAAGCCTAAACAAGGGGTTAATACCTAAAATAACCTAAATACTGCTTACCTTATTCAAATGAATGTTATTTTCCCTTTAAAACTCATCAACGACTTGGATGAAACAAAAGCTTTCTGCATTGCCAAGGCCAAGTAATTGCTTGAGTACCTTCTCTTCTCAATTTCTTTGCCTGTATCAAGATTAATTTTTGTTTCACACCAGAAGCCATTCACCAACTGGAGAATGCAACCCTCCCACCCATTGGTACCCTGAATAGCATTGATAATACTTTCAGAAATGAAATAGTGGACCAGTGGTAGTTGCATATTCATTGAAGCTGCATAAAATTCCTCAATGCAATCATGGTTTTGAAGACAGGAAGGTCATCAATTTAGTATTACAGGGAGAAAAACAGGAAAATTACCCCTGGAACCTGCTGCATTAGCATACATGCTGTACAGTCCAGCACCATAAGTTTCCATTGAAAGAACTTTTTCTTCATACAAGAATATGTTAAATGATACTAGAAAATCATTTGTTCCAGAAAATTTGGGTGTATATGTTGTTATCTATCGCACCAACAATACAGTAATAGACTCACCTCAGTAATGCAGGAGTAGCATCACTGCCTCTTATATAAGAGGTCATGGGTTAGAATATTGCTTAAGGCGAGTTGCCAGATAAGGTTTTTTCTCTCTTTTGGGGGGGGGGGGGGTTCCCTTATCCTGAGAACATGATTGTCAAGTAACTTTAAGCTCCATGAACCCCGAGATTATTTGAGCATCATTCCACGATTTCATTCACTATTCTATATGACTGATCAGGTTAAAGAATATTGAGCTACCAAAAAATAATAATAACCTATAAAAAAAAAAAAAAAGAGTAAATCAATTATTTGTGTGTTTTTATGGACATTTTTGACAATGTAAACATTTGTTTCATAAATAAATCTCACAAAACTGATAAAAGGGGAAAATTATTGGTACCTATGCTGATCCACAAATCAAAATCTGAAAGAACCTACTTTAAGCACACAAAAAACCTAAAATGAAGGTTTACATCACTTAAAAATCCAGAGCCTAGATATAACTTTACTTGTTCTGATTGTACCGTAATATCCACTAATATTGGGAAATTTCAGATACGAGAATTTAAAGTAAGTGCTTTCAGATTGTTTAAAATATAACCCATATTGACCAGCCAGTCAATTACAGTTTTGAATGGGAAAGGCATAAAAAGAGAATATATAGTTCTCAGTAAAAATTGACAATATCTTGATCTTCTGGATGAATAAATAATTTGATTTGATTTACTCAAATGCAAATAAACTTCTCACTTGCGTTATCAACATTTCTATTTTTTCATTATTTATTCAATAATTTCCTGCTTCTACTTCTATTTCTCCTGACCCTGTACTGAAGTCCCGATTGTTATGAACTCTGGATTATATACTTACAGCTTATCCTCTTACAGTCATTTTGCAGATATCTTAATAAGTAAAGGTTGTAAAACTGAAGAAATAGATAGCATGTATACAGTATCTAATCATTAGGGCTGGGATTTTCTTGCCATATAAAATGCTAAAAAGATGCTTGTAAAACTGAGGAAAATAAAAAAATTAAAAAATAAAACATGATCCTAATATCAGTTAATCCATTAACACCATGTGTTGCTTTTAAGCAACAGCATTTACTTTGTTTTTGAAACTCCCTATGTTTAGGGTTACCAGCCATCTGGATTTTGCCCAGACCAGAGAGTCCTGGTTTTGTTACAGCATCCAGAATAGAAAAATGTTCAGAGTTTCCAGTATAAAACAGGTGTTTGCTATTATTATCATAGATGTATAAAATTGTTTACTCTGATGCAAAGGAAAAACAGATAGAAAAATTATGGTAAATTGGCAGCATTGTTCTAGTACAGTTCCTTTGCTTAAACAAGTGTATTCCATTTCCTGTCCTGCGAATTTACTTTCCTGAACAGAAGTACTGTCATAATGTTATGTTCGGCTTTGTTTAGTTGCTCACTTCTTCCTGTGCTGTTTCCACGTGGTTACTGTAAGAAAGTGTGATTGCCAGGTGTGAATTGAGTTAAAGGTTAGAGTTCCAAAGCTTTTTGTGATGTTAAAAGGTGTGAATCGAGTTAAAGGTTAGAGTTCCAAAGCTTTTTGTTATATTAAAAAAGAAGAATATTAACTGTTTTTAATCATTTTGGGTTTATGGCATAGGCATTGGGAAAAGAAAGTTTGTATTTAATGAAACACTTCAAAACAAATACAAGTTTTTGAAAACACATGGTAATATAACAATTGTTTGAGTGCTCACAATGTAATGGAGTATTTTCTGAACTTCATAAAGATAGGGGAGACATTGAAGACGACCTGAAAGCTGGTAAACATAAGAAAGCTGCTCATGCTGCTTCATTGTCAAACATTACAGCTTATTTTAAAAGTAAACAACTGAGTTCCAGCGAGCTTGCTTGTGCCACCAAGGAAGCACATCATTCTGCACAACATGCCCTGAGCTTCAGAACATCTTACTGTACATCCCGGCCTATCAAAATAATATTCTTTTTGAGCAAGTTTTCATCAGCCGGGACTAAAACAGAGGCTATTTTTGTGAATGTGATTTCTCCATTCTGTTTAATGTTGTGTTAAAAGCACTGGAAGAAGTGAATTATATTGATGTAACTGTTGATAGCTGCAACAGAAAAGACCAGAACATGGTACCAATTATATACAGTTTTTAGTGCACAAGACGAATTCAGACAAAATTGTTGTGTTTTGCTGAATTACCAGGAGATGTCTCTGAATTGTTGAGTGTTTGAAAAAACATAGTCTAGATAAAACATTGGTTTGTTTCACTGCTGATAATACAAACACTAATTTTGGAGGGGTAAGAATAAGGGGTGAGAAGAATATTTTTAGAAAACTAGAAAGTAGCTTGAAAGACCTTTGTTAGGCATAGGCTGTTCAGCCCACATAGCACATAACGCAGTGCAAACAACCTGTGATGGTCTTCCACTTGACATTGAGGTTATTGTAATTAAAGTGTACAAGTACTTTGACACATACATAGTAAGAACCACAAAACTGAAAGAATTCTGCAACTTTGTAGAAATTTAATATAGAAAGATATTATCTCATAGCAGTACTGGGTTTTTAAGCTTGCTACCAGCTACTGATAGAGTTCTTGTAATTAATGATTTCTTCTTGGGACGAGAAGATGGCGACAGAGTACGTCGTTGAAAGCTTGGAAATTATTCCAATGCTCACCTGGCTGACGTCCCTAAAAGAAATAATTTTTAACCAGCGCCGGGAAAGTTTCAAATGCTTAATTCTTGCAATGTTTTCTGCTTTGAGATTTTACTTTCCCTCCAGCTTATTTCTTTACAAATCCCCTGAGTGAATCGTATTTAAAATTTTTGATGGGCACATTGCAGATTTTCAATAAGCTGTGTTAAAGCTGGAAAGTGATAACATAATTGCCAAGAAGATTTCCTAGTATACTGTGACCTAGTGTCTCAGCTTAGAGAAAGAAAACTGCATAAGGTTTTGCCATCTTCTGCAAAACAGCTGTTCAATGAGCTAAAGAAAAATTATGACCTTAAGGAATTTGTTAATGTGATTGAGAACTTTTATGATTGTTGTATTCAATACTTAGAATTGTGAGGAAAATAGTATTTAGAAAAAAGTGCAGAAGCTGTAAACAGTATTGTATATCACTCTGTCAATATTGATGTTCTATTTGATGAGGTACATTGGTGAATCAAATTATAAAACAGAAAAAAGCAGAATGTAATTCATATTCAAAGTATTTATCAATGACGATGATTGAAAAATGGCAATCTGTGTCTGCTATACTTACTGAAATGAATATGTCTGTCAGGAACATGATAAACTGAAGTGTGTTCTGTATGCAATTACCAGCAATATTTCCTGTTAAAGGGTTTCTTTCTCCTGTGAGTCATATTTGGACACCTTCAAGGGGCAGATTTGTGGCTCCCACGGTTAAAGAGCTACTCAACATCAAGTTTAACCCCAGGCTCTCTTGTAATGAATTTTGAGTTGATAAAAGTCTAATAATCAATTTCTTAAAAAAGTTATTTTAACAGAAAAGTACTAAAGATATGTTTGTTATTGGATGAATGTTTTGTAAATGGTTTATGAGTTTAATTAATTTTGAGCTCAATTCTGGTGCTGAGTACCAGAAAGGCCCAAAGCACGAAAACAAAAATGTGTGAAAATTAAGTATTTCTGAAACTGAAATTCTTGTTGAATGCTCTTGTGTCTGGATTTTTATTTGGTTTTGGCTGCACTCTATATACCACAGATTACATGTAAAAAATGTATGAACTCACTTTATATTATAAAACTTTTATGATATTAGCATATATTTATGTTTATATCTAACTTTTTCAGAGAATAAGGATACTCAGTAAAATATTTTCATTTTCTCCTGATTTCCTGAAGAAGTTTTAGTAACACACAGACACTAGAATTGCCCTAAAGCACAGAAAACTCTTCACTCCATCATTTCATAATCTTGATCATTACAATTGCTAACATTTGTTGCACCATTGGGCTTCACATTCAGAAAGAACTGTTTTTCTGCTTCAGGCATGTAAGGCATCAGTTTCATCAAATCTCTATGTTTCAAATTAGATATTTTCCTTCCACCTGGGTATTTTGTCACTAGATGTTGTAGTACGCCTATGAACTGCAGAATTGTCTTCCATTGGTCTCCTTTGATGAGGTTTCAGAAGAGTGGCAGATTCCCATGTCTCTAGGGTAGAGTATATTTCCTTGTACTTCAGTTGTTGGCACTGCTGAAAATTTTAGCGTTGTAAGGCTCCTATTATTTCCCCCCCCCCCCATGTGTATTCCCTTTTGGCTTATTGATGAGTTCATTAACAGCAACAAATTTTTTAAAATATCACCTGTCTAGCTCTTGCAATAACTTCACACCATCCATCAGGAGAGAATACTATTATAGTTTTTCTCTTTAACTACTCTGTGTATTCAAAGTCAGCATCACGTGGCAAAAATATGTGGCCTCGTACTAGAAATATATGATGATTTCCTCATATTCACCAGTATGTACTAAAGCATAAAATAAAGATAGAATGGTGATATTTTTTTTCTGGCCAGGGCATGAATCTGAGTAGAATATTAGCTTCTTTTTCTCATTGGCAATTTGCTTTACAGCTTTAAATAAGCATGATGCTACTTCTTCACTATCCCCAGACAAGCATACAGGCCATATTAACTGAACATCTGTGGATACCTAAGTTGTATGTCCAGAGTTTTCTCAGATACTTTTCTCTCTGTACTTATCATAGAAATGGGCAGGGCTTGTTGCAGGTCAAATGCTATGACACAGGTATCACTATCTTCTTGGCAGCTTAGGACAACATCCTATTACATCATTTTATAAGCTCTTGTTGCCTTAGCTTGATGGATTCTAACACTGAGTGGGAAATCATCCATACCCAAGTGCTTTGCACTGTCACACACTTTACAGGTACCAGTTTGTGGGAGTTTCAGTCCAATATTATATTCTGTATTAAATGCAGTTCGATGTATATTGATCTTCACTGGTTCACTCTTTTTCTCTTCACACATCTATAGTCTATAGAGTTCACTCACATCACTAACTCCTAAAATATATTTCCTATTTGGATTTTTTTCCTGTTAAATAGTGACTCTGATATTTGGGTTAAACATCTATATGTTGCTGAATAAGATTTAGTCTTTCTTCGGAAATTTTCCTTGTGTAGCCTCCATGTCTGTCTAATGTGGGAAAAGCATGTGGATTCTATGTTGTCATCTTCATTATCTGTAGTATTATCAGCATCTGAAACAGTAGAAAATATAAAGAATATTTAAATGATACAAAAAATGTTCTACCTATGATAATGGTAACAATACACATGCAGTACACAAAATAAAATCGGACTTCTACCTACCTGCACTATTTTATTGCTATATTGGCATTTTACCACACATAATAATTTATATGAGATGTAATAAACACTCAGTAGAGCATTTCTGCATACATGCACTTTGCCAGCACCTGTACATGATAAGTAATTTTCATAAGATAAATTCCTACTCGAAACTTTAATTTCTTTGTTTTTAATCCTACTGAAGTATCTCTTTTGCAATGTTTTTCAATTATGAGGCCTTTAAGATAAGCATTTTATAAGTTGTAATCACCAGGTTTATAAAATTTGATGAAATTGTTTGTTTTATCTTCATTAGAAAGCTTGAAAAACTCACATGGTAACTTAACCTTCCTTACTTTCATCTCATGTGTTGCAAAAGCATCCTTCTCCTTGCTGTTTATGTGATACTAGCTTATTTGCATTATTTTCATATTCCTCTCCACAGATTCTTTTCTTTTTTCTGATTTTCTTTTTCCACTGACTTTCATTTCTTTTGCAGTTTTTACTTTTATTTTGGAAATTTCAGTGTCACAAGCTACTGCATTCATCTTGAAAATCACAAGGTATATCAAACAAGTTTGCCAACTTAATACAAATTGCTCTCCCCATCCCAAACATTATTTACAAAAAAGGAAGTAGTTTGTATTATTTATATCATATTTCATGTATTAACTTTGCATATAAGTTAACCATATTGCTTTATTACAGCCTCTGTGTGTCCAGTTGAACATTTAAAAACAATACCTACTCTATATTAGTGTGGCACTATATATTAACAAATGAGGAACACAGAGTACAAAAACTCATACTGTGCTTTCAGCCTATACGGAATTCAATGTCAGATGAAATGAAAGAACATGTTTATATAACTGCTTTCATAAGGAATAAAGCACAGCTATAGTTAGTTCACCAAAGGTTTTACCTAAAGCAGCAGGAAGATAAAGCACTTCTCCAATATCATCAGACAACCATGTATCGGACGTAAATAACATTTGACAGGATTAATTATGTTATTTAGCATATGAAGGGCTGAAAAAAGGAAAGATGCACTAGGCATGCTGTGAATTAATAGTAAGAACTGAAATTCTGACATGCCAAGTTGGCTCTTGCACAGACTGTTTTATTCCTTTTCATTCACTCTAATTTATGGGTCAGTTTTTGTCAAGTGAAATAATCGCAAAGAACAATTAATTGCTTCACACTTCTGCACAGAATTATCCTGCCAACTCACACTGTCTTTCTGTTTTAGAGTAGATATTTTAGTAATAAGTAATTGTATACATATTTATGTTAATTTAGGTTTTACATTCGTTGCAGGCTTTATCTAATTTTATAGTTGTCTGTGATGATTTCATTAGATGGAATTAACTATGGCACATAAATGAACAAGGTCTGTCAAGACCTCAAGATGAAAAATATTTTACAGACTGAATAGAGTGGCTCAGTATTTGTAGAAGTGCTATTTACGACATCCATCGGTGCTAAAAAATGCTTACACTAGGTTTCAGTAATTTAGATTTATATTTCAAAATATAGGGAGAAGTAGTGAGTAAAAGTGCAGTCTCTTATGACTTGTGATAATATACAAACACATTAGCTATTTATTCTCACGAACTGCTCTCCATATACACTCGTTGAAGGAGCATAGTAAACAACTTGTTTGTTAATTTGTGTTGTGCACAAGTTAAATGCTAATCTTGCAAGTTAATGTAAGAAAAAATTAATGAATTACAACAATTATTTATGCTTATGTAGGGTATGAATCTTTACACACTATAGTTTCAGTAATTATACATTTTTTCGCTCAATATATTGAAACATAAAGAGTAAACTCCATCCTCTTAAATGTGAGTACAGTCAAATCAGCATCAGTGATTTAAATGATACTGGCTGAAGTCAACAGCTAATGGAGAGTCAGCTTGTGAAAACTGAAAATTTAGTTAGGATATTTTCTCATAATAATAGCAGGCATTAACTTTATCTAGTGAAACTGCTAGCTGTGAAAAACACCTTCAAGAAAAAAGCTCTTGTGAGTGCTTAGCATTTTCATTTGCCAGCAGGTGTAATTCAAATATACAGAGTGAGTCACCTAAAACTTGCACCGTAAATATTTCTGAAATGGTAGGCGCTATTGATATGCAATTTTCACAGAACTGAACTGTAGGCAAGGGTTCGCATTTGCAGCTGATAGACAGATTTTTATAATTTTTAGAAAGTGTATTTGTATACGAAAGTTAAAATGTTTTAAATGGAACAATGCTTAATGATATTAAGAAAATAAAAGTAGAGTAAATTAGAATGCCAATGGTGTATTTTGCACAGTTCTCATGCAAGTAGTTTACGAGAAATCATTATTTGAAAATTGTATGCACCGACAGTTGTTTATTCCATTCAATTGCTTAGTTGCTAGGCTATGATGTTTGTTTACAATGTGTTTTCTCTACACTGATTGCATTGCAGCTTTCCTGGCAGTTATTTTGTGATAGTTCAAAGTGTAAGACGTGCTTGGAAGATAGAATTTACCATAGTAGAAAAAGCAGATATGCTTATAATTTATGGTGAATGTAGGAAGAATGTAGTTCGTTTTTGTACCGTGTACGTGGAAACATATCCCAAGAGGTCAACCATCTTGACAATTATTTGTGAACCTGTTCAACCAATAATGTGAAAGTGGTAGTGTAACACCTAGAAAATGCATCAGAAACAGATTAGTGCCTGGAGAGGAAGGAGAAATTAATGTTCTAGCTGCTGTTGCAGTAGATCCGCAAATTAGTTCCTGTGCAATTGCATGAGGAAACGGTATGAGTCAAGCAAGTATGCTACTCATTCCCCATCATCATAAGTTCCATCCATGTCACATCTTTCTCCATCAAGTGCTGCATGTCAATTATTTTGAGAATTGTGATAACTTTTGTACATAGGCATTAAGACATGATACTCCACATTGGTCATCTATCTTGTTTACTGATGAAGCAACATTTACTAATCATGGCCAAGTAAATCTAAAAAATGTGCACTATTGGTCTGTTGACAATCCTCGTTGGCTAAGTCAGGTAGAACGTAGCATCCATGGAGTGTGAGCATGTGGTGTGGAATAGTGAATCATCACATCATAGGCCCTTTTTTCTGCACAAGTATCTCAACCTCCTAACTGACCATCTTCCACAAATGTTAGAAGATGTTCCCCTTCAGACTAGGAGGAATCTGTGGTATCAACATGATGGCTGTCTGGCACATAGTGCAGCTTATCTTCAAGGATTGTTTCAAAATTGTCGGATTGGACAAAGGGGACCTGAACCTTGGCCGGCCCATTCAGCAGATTTCACTCCTTTAGATTTTTTCTGTGGAGGAAGCTGAAAGACACTGTCTACAAGGACATGCCAACTACACCAGTGATATGAAATGGCCTATTACTGCTGCCTGCACTGAAATGCTAGAACGTGTACAGCAATCTTTACATAGCAGACTGGAACCTTGTATTGAAGCTGGTGGTGGTCATTTTGAACATAAGCTTTGAGGGTACGTTTTTCTTTAGTCCATTTTGTACAAATAACAATTTTGCGTAAACTCCTTGCATTAGAATCGTGCAAAAAACACCATTGACATTCTAATTTACTCTACTTTTATGTTGTTAATGTCAATAAGCATTTTTCCATTTAAAAAATTGTAACTTTTGTAAATAAATACACTTACCAAAAATTATAAAAGTCTATCAGCTGCAAATGTGAAACCTTGCCTACAGTTTAATTCTGTGAAAATTGCATATCAATAGCACTTACTATTTCAGAAATATTTACAGTGCAAGTTTTAGGTAACTCACTTTGTATATCTAAATATGGTGAAAATGGTGTAGTTGATTTAGTTTGTCTAGCCCTAAAATAATTGAGAGGCAATATAGGAGAAATGCAAATTAAAAGTTCTGGTGTTAATGGGTAAAGGTAATTCAAAATTATGCAACATAAAGTAATACAGTTGAGCCAAGAACAAGTTTATCTAATACAGTTACACAAATTAGAAAAGATGCTATTCTTTAAATAATTGATTTATTTTACAGAAAATACTGAGTTACTATTTAATCAATCCTAATATGCAATGCACATTTTTTATCATTTAGAGATTTCCAAAGGATAATGAATGTCATTTATCTGCTAACAGTGCTTTATAATTGAGGAGCTCCTTTCAATTAGACTGATACTTGAGGAGCATACTGTAGCTTGCTGTAAGTTTCCTAGTAGTTCTCCAAGAGAAAACTTTTCACCCAACAGAACATCTGCAATGAAGACAATAAACCAAGCCCTTATTTTTGTGCAAAATAGGCATAAATTTGTTTGCTGCAACCTTCTAAATCATTTACCACTTTTTTCACCAAATCTCTCTGCTCCACTAATCTTATAAGCAAGTTACTGCACCAGATAAGAATCTAAAATTTGATTTATGTACAGAAGTTTACCTGCAAGTTTTCTGAGTCAGAAATAGGTTCCAGAGCAACTTGGAATGATGGCTTATCAGTACTATCAAAGGTGTCAGTAATATTTTTCATCACCTGTATTTTCTTGCAGTTATACTTTTATGCTTCTGTGCATGTTCACACATCAGAAATGCCAGACTGAATGCTGAATAATAATAATAATAATAATAATAATTGCATTTATTGTCAATAGACTGCATACAAAATCAATAATTGTATAAAATAGTCGATATAGCTACATGTAATTGCTCTGCTGTAAGCCATGACTGTTGGGCTCCCATTCATAATAGGTCTTCATCCAGTCGCTTGCTACCTGGATGTGTTGACAGGCCATTTTATGCATGTCATAAAGTCAGTCTATGAGCTTCTCTATGGGGCAGGGCATTTCCAAGCATTACAGTGCATGGTAGACCCAGCCTCTGCTAAAGACGAAACTGACTGGTGTCAACCTAGTGCTGTCATGAGTTGAAGATCTGTAGGTTATAAAGAAAAGTGGCACCCTGATATCCCAGTCTCTCTGGTGATTGGTCACAACCGTCCTCAAATGTTCTTGTAGAGGGCCTATGCAGCTATCATTGCCAATTTGCCAGAGATTTCTTCAGCATCGTGAAACTCCTCACTCATCTCACATGTGGTCAGAAGTCAGAGAGCATGCTCCAGGTGCTGAAGAAAGCACTCTACAGTGTGCATGTTTTAGGATTTCCAGAATCTGGTGGTGACCGGGTCACCAGCTCCTTTGCAGTTATTCCCAATTTTCTTCAGTATTTAATGCATGAGATTAACACAAGATTAATGGGCCCCTGAGTAAGTTTTGTGAATCTCGGAACCTTTTGGCGGACATGTAGTGTGTGGATTTTGTCAACACTATCAGCCTATCACCCAGTCAGTGTTTCGAAGTAGATGATGGATTTTCCTTAGAAGGCGTCGAACGACAAAGCAAAACTCTTCTTAATTTGTCATGTTTTCTATCATATATATGAAATGTTGGCCATCACCAACAGTGCTAACAGTTTGTTTTACATTTACAAGTTTGTAATTGGCAAATCTTAGGAACAATTCAGATCATTCTTTTGCACCTTTTAGTGATCAATTGTCCACTGAAAGCTTAATCTATGACTATAGTATACTCATCAATATGGTCATCGATGTTGCTTTGACACCTCACATAATTGAGACATCAGGGTAGCAATAGACACCCTTAAAATCAGTCAAATTGTCAGTTTTTTTTGCAGCAGTTGCCAAAGTTGCTCTCTTTTTGTTGTCACTCTGGGCTATGTATACATCATGTCGATCTTGCCATGTCACGCATATTCCACTTCCTTTATTGACAATTCACTGGATTAGTGGTACATAAATTTCTCCAAGCACTGATATCTACTAGAATCCAATTTTCTGTACATCTTCAGAAGTTGAATGTTGCTTTTCCTGTTACGTTTGCAAGGGGGATAACCTATTTTCCATCTGGTTATAGATGGAGGTTGATTTCAGTCTTGGATTGGAGTCTATGCCAAATTTCATGACACCTAATTTGGAGAGTCCTTCCACAATTGTGAAACTGATATTAGTTTTCAAATGGCCATTTGAGGCATTGCAAATATTCAGAGGGAACTCAAGTGAATTTTTTGAGAAAAGACAATTTGAAATGATTTCTTTCAGGCAAACTCGTAAAAAAAAGGAAAGAAAGATAGAAGGACTTGAACGATGAAACAGTATATTAGCCCACTTTGTATTTTATTAGTTTAATTATTATTTTTGCATAGGTTTAATATAGGAAATGTATCTGCTTCAGAAACAAAACTTTAAGGTGAGGAGTTGTTATTGTGCATGCCAAGGTTAGTTTCTTTGTTAAGCTTAGTAACACAAATGCTTTGTAAGCACAAGATTTTAGTGCATTAGAGACATAAGTAATAGGGAATTTTTTAGAGAAAGGTCTCTCCCCTAAAAGTTAGCAGCTCGGGACTTCTCCATTATAAAGAGCGGTCACATGAGTCTAACACAAAGAACTTACAAAATTAATCACATGGCAATGTTATTTTCATGCTTCTTTTCAACCAATCAGGATTAAGCTTCAAGATTGGATATTTTAGGTATATAAGCGATACGCTTACAAGAAATTAGACTTCTTGTTGGTGTTGGGGTTTCGCGTTACACTTGTGATGCTGTACACGGTACGCTGTAGGCTGTACTTTGTACGTATGCAAATGTGGTTGTGTTAGTGCCTGAGTATATGATTTTTATTACGCGAAACATTGCAGTTATTGCACAAGTTGTTTTGTCGTGTAATAGGAAAGTACGTGGTAATTATCGATTACCGTAAACAACGAGAACTTAGTAAGCAGATGAAAATAGCACTAGTTATTAACATATATTTCTATGTCTTCAAGAACTATTATGTCGGGAGTTGCTTGTAGGATTAGTGCCTCAACAAGTAACCTAGGTGAATAAAAGGTCTCAATACTGAAGAATCTTAAAGTGAAGTACTTCTGTTTGTAAGTCTACTCCATGTCACATACCCCAGTCATTCTTTCTCCCCTTAGTGAGAGTCAAATTTGTGTTCTACATGGATGAGCATAGCTGGCGCACCAGAGAACCACAAAGAGGTATGTACACTCTTGTTTATAAAGTATTTCACTGGTGCTAATCCAGACCGACTCCAAGGTAGACAAAAATGAGAGCGACAACTAATTAGGTAGGCTACTTTTTCAACTTACAATATACATCTGAATCATCTTCTACTATTTGTATTCCACATTGTTTGAATAGTTACAATACTGGATGTGTCTAATGACCCAATTGGAGCCACAATACATTGCTTTCCCAACAAAATGCTCAATTATAAAAATAAAATTACTAACCATAGTCAATGATATTATCACTGTTATTCTCTTGATTCTATTTTTGTTACTGCAATTCGTGAATTTGAGTGTTGATGACGTCCACAAAAAAATCTGCTCCACAGCAAAGGAACATACAGATACAACTCATGTATGTCCTTTATTTTTGAAGGATCTAAGGCAGGTTTTGCACATTTTCATTTCCAAAGCAGAATTTTTCTGATTTGAAATTTAAGATCTTTCCTTTCTGAAGTTTAACTGCTGTTTTTACTTCTAAATTATATTCTGTGTGTTTGTTGAACCCTTATTTGTAATTCTGTGTGAATTCAAAAGTTTTTCCATTTCAAAACTTTACTGCATCAACTAACCGAGTTTTGGTAACCTGTTTCTGAAGTTCATGACCAAATCCTATGTGAGGCAAAAGAAGCACAAAGGTGTTTTTTAATTTTTCAATAAATTAAGCCTAATGTTCCATGCATGCCTTAATGCTCTTTCAATGTGACCAAAGTTCATTTCACAGGGCACAAATGAGGGATTACTGATCAGTTACTATGAAATGGTTCAGTGTTTGATCTTATTGATGAATGAAGGTCAGATTGGAGGGAAGCACATTCAGCTTTTATTTGTTTGTTTTTTTGTTTTGTTTTCTTTTTTGCTTCTTGTTTTATCTTCTGCCCTAGGCAATTATCGCCAAACATTTTAACACTTTAAATCTTGCAGTCAATATTAGACAAATAATATGATGAAAGCTCTCTATCCCATAAGAGCCATGCTTAGCCTTAATCTCATTCCAAATGTACATTGTCAATTGTCTTGCTTTAATGTTGTGGAACAAAATTTGTACTTTTGCAACTTTCCTTTGTAGTCTGGATGCCAGAGATAAGTTTTTGGGTTAACAATGCTTGTTGAAGGTAAAAGGCTATGACCAAAATATATCACCTGTATTATTTTGGTGCCTCTTCATTGGAGTCTGAGGAACTTTAGCCTGCATTAAAAGTGCTTCCTTTTCCTATTCAAATTTTTTTATTTCTCATATTTTGCTGCTTGTTTTCAGGTTCTTGATGACAAACCTGTTTTATTGCAAACGTTGCCAGGGTCACTTTTTGCAAGTTCAAATCTGATGTTCAATTTCTGGTTAAATATGTCGTAATAATAATGCTCCGTAGTAAGCTAAAGTTCAGGTTACTTTTCTTATAGATAAGCAACACAGAGTGAATGTGCTTAAGGTGTTTTTTTTCTGCCATAGGCAATTATCACCGAACAATGTAATTGTCGATTCCTATAGGAAGATATTTTCAATGGAGACTTTTTGCATGACTGTAATGACTAGAGATTGTCAGCAATGACAAAACATGTTCTAAAAGCTTTGAATGATTATTGGGACTTATTTTCTTTCCTGGTTCCTTTTTTCCTTCTAGGTAATATCAGCTACACTGTATAAAGCTTAACCACAGACTGGTACTCTGGCACACTGTGAACTGTGGGTCTACCTTTAACAGGATCTCTTAGCATCTGTACTTTGTACAATCTTGGATTTATAGACATTTTGCAAATCATAATCAGCATTCTTCCAGAATTTGTCAAAAAATATTACAAATCCTATATACTCCTTTTCAAAGCAGGCACAGCTCTCTTCATTCTTCTAGAATATAGTATATTTATACAGTATAATGTTTGACAGCTTCTTTTCTGGTTTTTAGTTCTTTTGCTAGAATATCCTGCCACTACACTCTCTTCCACACTCCCCATTAGGCACAGCCAAACAGAGCTCTTCTATACTCAGCAGCGTAAACAGACAGTATTTTGATTGATAAGTTTTTTAAATGGCCTTGACTTGAATTGCCATAGGGGAAGGGATGGGTTACTTGGAACCAGTTCAAATACTTACATAAATATGAAGGAGAGCTAGTGAATTTTCCCTTCATACTTTCAGCCAGATTGTTCAAAATCATCGCTTGGTTTTTTTCAATCTCTATTTTCAAAGAGCAAGAAGAGTGAATTTAATAAAGTTGCCTCACATTATTGTTCTACATGGCTCATAATATATCAAAATAGTATCCTTTATCTTTGCAATGCCTCATTGTTTTCACCGATGATTCAAAGCATGACCATGGAGCTGCATACACCTATGTTGACTGCAGATTTTGGTTACTTAAGGCCTATCTTACCAAAGCTCAAGTTTTACAGCAGAATTTTTTGCTCTATATCAGAATATTTTGCATGTTCTGCAGCAGAAACTCCACTTCTATGCTATCTACCCATACTCCCTGAGCTCTTTACACAGCATTCATTTGCTTTACTCTTCACTCCTTTAGTGCAGGACATTCAGGACTGAGTATAACCTGAAAGGGCATACTTATCTTTTGCATGTTGCTGATCTTGGGTCGTTGAAGAAGGCCGCAGTTGCTACTGGTTTACAGGAATTTTATCACCCAGAATTTTACATCTTCAGTCCTCTGCGATATCAGAACTATACTCCATTGAGCTGTTCTGTCATATTGTTACGCAAAATCACCTGCACTTCGGGTAACAAATTACAAGATGCTAAACCTCCCTCTTGCCTTGGTCACTTCCTCTTGTGATTGCCTTTGCAAGGAGATTATTTTAGCACAGATGTGGATAGGATACTAATTTTAGTAATAGATATAATTCAAAACACCACCATGCTCATAATTGTGCCTTAGCAGAGAAAGCTTCTCCCCTGGTCATATTCTACTGCAATGCCTGAATTTGAATCCCCAGCAATGTTTCAGTCATTCAGTTGCCACCCTCCCTGTTGTACTTGTGGAAAAGATTATTGCAGAAGAGAAGATTTTTAGCTTTCCTAGCAAATTGAATAGAGTTTAAGTGTCCCTCAAAAAGGGTGAATTAGAAGAGAAAGGGAGCCACATCAGCTCTGATGTAAGCCAGGAACACCAACCAGGCAACGAACTTTCCTCTCACATAATCCAAGCAAAAGATCTAAATATACACAAGTTTAATTTTATTGTGATCACCAAAATAACATACAATTCAATAACAATGTACTCTTTGTGAAATGGGAGAAAAAATGATAATTGTGCATTGTAATGAAAAGCATAGAACTGAAGTTATAACAGGGCCTTATATTTGTGTTAAATTTTGTTTCACCATTTTTTTAGACACTGTATATTCACTGGAACTTTTTACAATTCATATCTGAGTTCATTTGGTAATGGTTAATATAATGTGAATAAAAGAAATCACTAGCCACACAAATATCTCTTTAGTCCTGCTATGTCTTATCATAACTTAACTTCTGTGTTTGCAGTATCTCTGCAGTTTTGATTACCTTGTTAATTAACTCATGTGCAGTAAGATGTCATTAGATATCTCTCTCCCTCTCCCCCTCCCATTCCCCCCTCTCTCCCTCTCTCTCCAGAAGCTCAACAAATGAACTTCCATGAATGTAATGGTGAGTCTGGCAGTCAGTACTGCTACATGAGGGTAGTTGTTGCAACATTTTATCATAATCAATTTGAATTAATGTCATACTTCTGAAAACATTCCAGGAATCTATATTTCAGCAGCTCCTCTATTTCCTTTGATCTTTTGGTCAAACACTATCTCTCACCAATGGCCTGTGGAAGGAAACATCTAAAGGCAGATCAATTTTATTGAGTTCTTGGGGAGAAAGATATAATATTATATTCTTTACACTTTTTATCACATATTGTGATAGATGAAATATTATCTCCAGTCATCACATGAGGGGAACCCATTTCTGTAAGTGAGGAACAGCTATTGAGAGAAACCATTCTTTAAAGATATGGCTACTTCAGCCGCAGCATAACTTGTTTGTCCTTATTGTGTGCCTTTGGCTCTTCCTTTGTCTGGGTATCCTACAGATGGGGTAAACAATCAATAAAAATTGTGGAAGAAAGAAATGTTCGACATAATTGATATAATTACATCATAATTGATGTATGAATGCCTTAGGGAAGTTTATAACTAAATTTGGATATTTACATCCTTTCTTCCTAACTTTCACTCTAATGGGACCATTTGATAAGTTGGTTTCATTACAACTGGTGATTGATCCTGGTTCTATTCCAGTGAGCATATTTTCTAAATTATCAAAATATTAATTCATAATTTCAAGCTACCTGTGTATAACATTTTATACTGCTGTCATTCTTTCAGAAATCCTTCTGTATTGTTGAGTAATTATCTTACCCAGTCATCTCCTGAAATGTTATCTTTAAAGCATGTAATAGCCTGATTCTGCATTCAAGATAACTTTTTGCTATTTGCCTAATGTCATAAGCAATGAAAGGAAGTGCCCATTCACCAACCATTATTGAACTGCTGTTCAAAATGTCCTTTTCTTCTGGAGGCAGAACAAGCTGTCCTTTTCATCTAATGCTAATTCTTCAGCCTTCTTCTGATGCTTGTCATGACATGTATGGTGCAGAACAGCTTAATTTTTTCCGCAGAATATTTCTTTGAAGTAGCACATGAGGTAAGATATACTTCTCTTGAGTTACTCCATTGCTTTCTCCAAATTATAATGGCCATTAGTTTGTGCATCTATCTCCCATCCCCTTTCTGTATATCCTTGGTGTTTCCTGCATGGTAACTTCTCACTTCAGGTTAGTAACATTTGCATATTTCCATCCAGCATGTAAAAACTATGCATTGAAAAATTATGATATTTCACATATATTTATAATACTTTGTATATACTTATCAAATTTTGTTTATGAGAGAAAACTATAAGAGCACTTTTAGTATTAAAGTTCCACAAGAATAGAAAACTCCTGCAAATGTAGTTTTGTTTCTTTATAAACAATGAAGCCAACATAATACAAATAAATTATCCTAAGAGAGAAATTTTTTACAATGGTTGCAACCTTATAATACAACATTTCTAATTCCATGCATGTAATTTCTGTAAACTGGTTTACAACTAAAAACTACAACATCCTGGCTTCAGTATGAGTCACCTTGTTTACATAGCATAATTTTACTTTCTAAGTTGGATAGATAGCATCTCCTTACATGAGACATTTTCACTTTTAAGTTATGATCTAAGGACTGTGAAAGTTTGCCTATGTTTAAGCCATAAATTCTGCTGTTATTGATGCTGTTTAAGCCAGAGTTTTATTTTTATGTTTTAGAATGCAGGATTACAAACCTTATGATGCACTTCCTGGTTTTGTGAGGTTGCTAATGGCCTCAGCAGCTGTGCACCTTAAAGCTCCTGCTCCATCACTACTGGTACTACTAAGAAGATGGCATCAGTTTCTAAAGGAACTTGTTACATCAGAATATGAATCTGAAAGAAGAGAACAACCAATAATAATCTATTGAATTTAGAATGAGTTTCACCATATACATATATATATATAAACTTCCATTTATTAAGTAAAGGTTTGTGTAAATATAGTATGACTCTTCTAAATTCACCAGAGGAAAAAAAAACATTCACTTTATGCATTGCTTCCCTTTTTAATATTAATGTGTATTTATATATAAAGGAATCGCCAAAATGTATGTATGTGCATCACTTCTGAACGACTGCACCAAATTGAACAATTCTTTTTTTGTCGTGTTCGTTATTGTTATGAAAAGGTTTGTGGAAAAGAAAATGTTTATAAATAGTACAGGAAAGTTTTTATAGTCTCATAATATGAATAATAACAGTGCCAAGGGAATGCACTTCGGTTAGTAGCCACCAGATGGCAGTGGTACCATGGTTATTTGTGGCTAAATGGCCTTAGTTATGCTATATCCCCCCCCCATTCAATGTTAAGGTAATGCACCAGTTTATCGAGACAATGACACAATGCAGCAGTGAATTTCAAATACATTTTTATGTTATAACTGTCTTTTCCTTACTCCTATCATTTAAAATAAAGAAGCAAAGGAGCTTTCCTGGTGATGAACACTTAGAGTAGGTACTTATTTATTATCCTCTAGTTGGCCATGGTACTGCTCAAGTTTTCTTCCCCATTCAATGCTAAGGATATGCACCCTGTTATGGAGTCACGTGCGCAAGATAACAGTGAAAATCAAATACATTTCTTATGTATTAACTATCCTTTCTGTTGTCAAATCCTTTAAATAAAAAAAACAAGTATTTTCTGTTGTAATTCTTTCAAATGAACAAGTTATATACTATGTACATAGCCAATTACCCTTCTTGGAATCTGAAAATGGCGGAGAAGCGAAGGGACCTGGATAGTAAACCGTTTTATGTTAACTTCCTATTGCAGATGTTGGTTATTTGAGGTTATGTGGTACAAGAGCTAGCCAAAGATGAACTCATCAGAACATGAAGATACCCGCATCACCATCACACTGCAATTGCTCTGCTCTTAATACATTTGATCAAGAAATATTTTGGGTAAATGGATAAATTTAATACACAAAGTTATCAAATAAAAATGTATCACTTGCCCAATCAGATCTACTTGCTCTTTAGTTATGTCATTGTTAGCCTTAAAAATGGCTGTTTTGACTTAGAAGGAAATAAAGAAAGAGATGGAAAACATTAGGAGTAAAGGAAAGGAAAGGAAGAGATTCGAAAAAAGCATGAATGTTACTTTGTGACTTTCTCCTTAGTATAATTCATTACCTATTTCAGCATTTACCCACTACACTATGAAAGCACTGCCATTACTGTTATTATGCCAACGGCATCCTTGCTATTTACTGCTTATGGCATCCTTTCCACGCTACCTTTTGGGTACGCTGTCTTAGTCTTTTTCGCAATACCAAAAATATATGCTACATTGCTCAAATTATAGTGCTTTGCAGATTCAAAGCCATTATTAGACATTGGCAATGGGAAAATTCCTGTTGATACTTCTGCTGGCCTCATTTCCTGTCCACCAAATTTTGTCACTTCACAACATCAAAGGAAGAATTAATATCAAAAGTGTTCCCAAATATTGGCCTAAATTACAATTGGTTGAGTAAACGAGCCATTTTAGCAGCAGCTAATAAGAATGTAGATGATTTGAATAGAAAAAATCAGAGTAAAATTTATGGACAAATGTATTCATTTAAGTCGATCAATTCCATTACCGATCCAAATGAGGTCGTCAATTATCTAACTAATTCCTAAATTCATTGGATTTGCCAGAATTCTGTCACACAATTTACAGCTCAAGGTTGACTGGGTAATAATTATGCTACACAATCTCAATCAGCCGAAATTGTGCAAAGGAACAAAACTTGCTGTTAAAAGAAATTATGAAAAAATTGATGTAAGCTACTATAATCATAGGAAAGGTCAAAGACAAGGATGTGCTTATTCTAAGAATACTGCTAATGCTAACCGACTTTCCTTTTGAATTTCAGTGTGTTCAGTTTCCTGTGCCCCTCGCATTTGCAATGACAATAAATCCCGAGGTCAATTGTTAGAAATGTGTGACATATACCTTGAATTGCCATGTTTTTCGCATGGACAGCTGTACATTGCATGCTCAAGAATCAGCAAACATTGGCACTATTTATTTTCTCTCTGGAAGGAAAATTGTACATTACAAGGCATTACAGTAAAGTATTGTCAAATTATTTAATTGTCATTCTATTTCATTGCATGGTGTATTGTAAATGGAAGATTTTGTTTCAGTATTTTCATCAGGTACACCACCTGTGTAAAGCCGGAGCGGGCAGCTAGTTTATTTATAAAAGTAATACTTGATCAATGCAGTTATTAGCTAAAACATCTTAAGGAACGAAATATGAACAATGGGTTTAGAGCAGTCAGGCTCACAAAGTGCATTCTGCACTCAGGGCAAGTATCACAATCTGGGGAGGGCAGGGGGCAACAAATGATGCATGCACCAGCTTATATCTTTGGTGTCCCAATGAGTTATTGTTGCTGCAATATGAGCTCATCTCAGGTGAATACAGATTAGAGAACCAACTAGAATGAAAGTTGACATTCTGCAGCTCTTATCTCATAGTTAGAATGGGAAATAGAAGTTCTGTTTCAGTACAGTATATGACAAAATGATATGCTTAATATATGCTATTGTTTAAAGAAAGAAATATAACATGAAGCGTCAGTGTAGAAATATACGTGCCACTACTTATGATTCAGTTCTGGAGATGACCTACTAAATTTGTTCAGAAGGTTAAACAGCTACAGATCATAATTGCATAATAGTTGTTTGAAGGAAGTACTTTGGATCCATTCAAATAGGTTCATTGTGCCAGATATTGCACACCTCTTACAGACAAAAAAAAAAAAAAATACAGTCCTCTAAGTGTATTTAACCAAGTATTTCACATAAATGTTGTAGCATTTTATGCAAAAACAATAATACTGGATGCTTTTGACTGTGCAGCTCTCTTTTGGCAGTTTTCATGTATGTAAATATTTAGTTTTTTGTTGCATATACATACTGTGTATATAATTAGATGTAATATATTTAATACATTACTTTTGCAATAGCATACCCATTTATTTAATAAAAATTACATCCAGTGTGATTGGCAGGCTGAGGGCAGCCCGAGGTGTGTTAGACGTGTCCCTGTTCTCAGAGAGAACTTAACCACGTTCTGACGGGATTGTGGGTTTTGTAGGATGGCGGGTGTGTATTGGGGTTGTGGAGTGACAGGAGGAGGCGAATATTGCTCCTCGACGGTTGCCTTGATGGTGCAACGGCCCTTGTGCACCGCTGGTGTGTTTTTATCAAAATGTTTCTTGAGATTAAATTTTGAATCCAAGCAACTCTTGAAGGATAATAAGAAGCTTAGCCGTAGCAGCTGTTGGTGGTGCTCCTTCGTTACCGGGGATGCCCGCAAGCCATGCGGGGAAGCCGGTATCGCCTGAAGCGGCGGTTTGTGGGATCGTAATCCCCAAAAGACCTAACGAGGGCGCTCCGATGGAATGGTAACCCTTTGTTGAATTTTGTTGCCCGACGCCTAATCTCGTCCTCCAGGTATGGTAGACCAGAGGCTTCGTGCAGGAGTCTCGTTGGAAAGCCTCGAGGCACAGAATAGATAGCCCGGAGACACCTATTCTGTACCCGCTGAAGCAACAGCAGACTGGAGTCTGCCGCCATGCCCCAGATCTCACAGGCGTAGATTAATAAGGGGATAATGAGAGCCCTCAAAAGGCGCAACTTAAGGGGAACCGTCATCGAGGACCTCAGCATCGGGTACAGTGAGGCCGCAGCCCCATTGCCCTGGCACCACAGCCCCCGGACGTGCTCCCTAAAAGTGACGCCCCTGTCAAGCTTCACCCCCAAGTAGGTGATGGTGTTGGTCCATTGTATCCTTCGTCTGAGGTACGTGAATGTGGGGAAGTTTGCGGGAAAGCGGCGCTTGGTGAAGAGAATAGCGTGGCTTTTCTCCAGATTTATGGACAATCGCCAACGCTCGCACCACTCTTGGATGAGGCAGAGGTGTCTCTGGATAGGGTTGAAGGCTCTGCGTGGGTGTTTGTTTGTACAGTATAACAGCATGTCATCAGCATACTGAGCTATGTTGACTTGCTGCACTGTTGGTAGGTCGGCCATGTAGACGCTAAAGAGCGTAGGGGAAAGTACAGAGCCTTCGGGGACTCCGCCTCTTACTGGCCTAGGTGTTGATTTGTGTCCCGCAACTGAAACTACAAAAAATCTGTGTTTAAGATATGAGTGTAGTAGGTGTATGATGTGTGTCAGGAGCTCCAGTCGGATGAGTTTGAGGAGCAGACCCGCGTGCCAGGTCATAGAGAAGGCTTTCTCCACGTCCAGCGACACCGCCGCAGTGTAGGCTCTGTCCTGGAAGCCCAGGGCAGCGGCCTCCACCACTCTCAGTAGTTGCTGGGGTGTAGAATGCCCAGGACGAAAGCCAAATTGGTGATCTGGGATGGCATGAATGTCGCCCAAGAGAGGGGACAAGCGGGCTAGTATTACATTGCAAGGACTAAAACAATTATATGATATGCATCTGCCACTGCGCCTCAATCCTTTACATGTGTCTATTGTCATCCCATGTACCCTAGCTCGGTTTACTAAAAATGAATGTATTCTGTGAATATGGAAACCTAGCATCTTCAATTTCTCAAGATTATGTTTCTGAAATGGAGAAAAATTTGGGAAGATAATGGCATCTTTCTGTATTATATCTATAAATTTAAAATCAGTCAAAATTGTACAGTGAGAATGTTGTTTAGTGTGCAGAAGATGTAAGAAATTGTACTATGGAAGATACCTAATATTCAGTCAGCACTTGTACTTATGTACTTTTTTCCCTCTCTTGCCATATATGTGACAAAGGTGCAAATTTGTGATTCATGTTACGGAAATAAAAAGAATAAAACCAAGTCATAGTCACAAATTTTAAATTTACTGTGCTCATTTAATATAGAACTATTAACTTCACAGTGGGAGAATCTTTTTAAGAACAGAACTATTGCTACTGGTATGAATTCCTATCATGTAGTCAGAGGTACATTATTTCTCTTACGACATTAAATAGGCTTTAAAATCAACTCCCTGTCAAAATCATTTCACATAAATTTAGAAGTGTGTTTGCCTCACGTTCAAGAGATCCTGAGTTCAAATCATGGTTAGGGTGAATTATGTGGGTAAGAATTTTTTCTGGGTTTTCCTTTATCCTGAGAAGACAATTCAGGTAACTTTAAGCTCTGTGCACCCTGGGGTCATTTCACCCATTTGCCATCTTATATGACTTGCCAGGTTAAAGGATGTTGAACTTTGAAGAACAAAAAAAAAATAAAAGTTTTCACACTCTTAATTGTGTTCAGTTGGTATTTGAAGATTACTTTTTAGGTCATGATTTCCAATTGTACAAATGAAAATTTTCCTGCTTATGTAGAGCTTATAAACAACAAATGTGCTTGACAGTGTCTTTGTAATTTTATCAATCTAATCATGTCTTTCATCTTGGCATATGTATAACAATTTTAAGTATGAATTTACACTTAATGGTAAGCTCTTTTTCTTTCTTTCTTCCTTTTGTAAATTATTAAAATTGCATTCTATATGAAGAGCTGAGAGTCACAGTGGGCCAACTGCCACTTTATCTAAACTAGATAAATTGAGGTAAAGTTAAGGCCATATTATAATTCATTCAATGCATATTAACTGTGATCACTTTTTCAGTTGAACTTGGCTAATCCAAAGTTAAAGGGAGCAAGAAAAAAAATTGAATATCCATGATTTTGAATTACAAAAGTTTGATTTTTTAAAAACGTTTTTAATTAAAACAGGTCTAAATTAAATGAAACTATAGGAAGGACAACAACAGAGTGTGTACTTACAGTTTTGTAATGTTAAAACTAGATTCAGTTCAGATTCCAAGTTTTTTTGAAGAAACTTGATATCTTTGTTTTTTAGCATTTAACCTTTGATTCACACAAGGCACTTCTAGTTTATTGAGTGATTGGAATATTGTTTCACGCACATTTTGTTGTCCTTCAACATAACACCTTAATTGTTGTAATTGATCCATTGCCTCAGCAATTATAGGAATTGTTTTCATGGGTTGTTCTGGTTCTTCATCTGAAGATAGGGCAGCAGTTTGTGTGTTCATGACGTTGCCCAAAATGTCCGCATCGGTTAGCTCCCCACCACAAGCTGCCAATTCATTGTCCATGTGCACAAAATCCTCATAGAGAACACCAGTTTCAGAATTTACATCTTCCCAGTGATTCAAGTGCAGGCACAATCGTTTCGTTTTCTTCAAGACCTTCAAGTCCAATATGACAGAAGCCAGCCTTTCGGAAACAGTTGGCTATGTGTTTGGTTTCACTTGGTCCCATGCACTACTACTCAAGCAAGCTGTTTCAAGCACATTTATTTTGAATTTGTCACTTCTGTCCAAAGTTGCTTTTAACAGAAGATTCTGGATTACCAGATATCTGTAGAAATGCTTGAATTTTTTTATTACTCCCTGATACATTGGTTTCACTTCTGACGTCATATGAGGTGGGAAAAACAAAACTTTGATATTCCTTAACAATGGGATACTGTTATGGCCTGTACAATTGTCAATAAACAGAAAACTGTGCAATTTTGTTTGCAAAACTTTTTGTCTAGCTTCAAGAGCCATCTTCCAAAAATTTAACTCATCATCCAAGCTTTTTTATTAGCTTCATATTATACTGGCTTAGATTTAACATTTTTAAAGCACCGGGGATTGGCTGACTTTCCAATCATTAGTAATGGAAGCTTTTCAGTGCCATCCATATTGGCACCAATCAGGAGTGTGATGTGTTCTTTGTGAAGTGTTCCTCCACTACATCCTTCTCCTTTAAATGCAAGTGTTTTATTTGATGTACATTTATAAAACAGCCCTGTCTGGTCAACATTGAAAATATCTTTTGCATTTTTGTCTTGAATCCACTCTACCAAACTTATTTTCCAATCACTGGCTGCTTACTGGTCAACACCTCCACTTTCTCCACAAACAGTTTTAAAAGAAATGCTGTTTCACTTTTTAAAACCGTCCAGCCATCCCCTGCTTGCGTTAAAATTATTTTTTCCCAGTTGCTGTGCACATTCTGCTGCTTTCGCTGTGAAAAGGGGTCGACTTACTGGAATTTTTTTATCCCCTGCCTGCTTGAACCACTATTTACTGCACTCATCGACATCAGGATTTTCAGGCTCTTTTGCTGCTTTTTACTTTTGTCGCTGTTTGTAACTACACTTCAAAATGTTATCCTTATTTTTGAGGTACGTAGACAATGTATTCTGGGGGATTCCAAGTTCTCTTGCTATGTCACACTTTTTTTTTTAAACCTTATTGCACTTCGCGAATGGCTGCTGTCTTTTCAGCTAAAGTAAGAGTTTTGTATTTTACACGTTTAGGTTTGGAGAGAGCCATTGTCAGCTCAGTGCACTGCTTAAACACACATTGATGATTTTGATGTAACTGTGTATATTGTTTAAAAATACTCACTTTACTGCACGGGAGGTTATCTGCTGCAAACGTAGACCAATATGTGACTGCAGGTATATAGAATGGAAAGGTGTGCAGTGTTCAGAATGACAAGTGCTTTGGCTGGCAACAAGTTCCTAGAATTGCACAAAGAAACTTGAGTAACCCACATTCCTTACCAGCAGGAGAGGGAATTGTAGCTACAATATGATGCATTTCCTGGAATTTAGCAAGGGAAGGGAATGGGACCACAGTACGGCGCAATTCCTGGAATCTATCCACCAGGTTTGACTAACTTATAATTTTTCCATTCACACCCATTGAATATTATATCAAATTATCAAAAAAAATATTGATTTACAGAAGACTTTTTAACATTGCTTTGTATAGGAATGTCAAGGGACCTGCTAAAAGCTTGAATTATGCACAATTTCGAATTAAAAATGTTTGAATTAATCAAATTTGACTGTATTAAAGTAAAAACAAGGTACAGAGGAGACTACATTTGTAACATAAAAGAGAAAAAGAGATTATATTTCTACCTCCAGTTTTGCAAACATTTATGAGGGACTGGTGAATGTAAGGTAAAAGAGACATAAAGTCTTCATGTTTTGCTTTACCTATTTTCACAGCTTCATTATAAGCTGGTAGCAGCAACCATGAGGTAGGAACAGTGGATGTAACTTTTACTGCCTTTCTACGTCTTTTTACTGGTGAGCTATTAATGGTTTTCCACTCATGTCATTTAATAAATATGTGAATTTAATTTTCATTGGTTCAGCAGCTTCAAATCTAAGCCATTTAATTTTCGGTCACTGAACCTTGTTACCATCTATAGTTTCCTTTCGTATTGAGAAATATGATTTTTTAATATCTTTGATATAAAAAAAAAATTGACCTTTACATTTCTTTTACAACATAGGGTTTGTTTTGCCTGCAGTGTTTTATTAACTTCAGATAGTCATTTCCTATAGAGAAGATTTTGCTTTGCATCTGGCAGATTCTATCTTATGTGTATTAATTTGTTGAGTTGGCATTTTAACACGTCAATTACATTGTTATTATGAGGGACTAGTTTCGAAAGCCTATGCTTTAATTTTCAACCTCACGGATCCAACTGCTTTTGCTGGCTGCGTTTGCTTGTGCTCTCTTCTATTGTGGTGAAATGAACTTCTTAACTAAGCTGTCTACTGGTGGGATTTCAAAGTTTATTAGGTGATCTTTGTTTTTCCATATGAGGATGTTTTCCCAGGTTGTGAGTTCATTGTGGCCTGACATGATTTTTAGCAATTTTGGATTTGGATCTAGATTGTGGTTTTCTTTCCAAACATCAATCAAAGATTCTATGCTGCTGAAGTCCCTATCATTAGGGAGGAATGAATGCCCTAATTCCAGGAATTTATGATTAATAATTTTGATCTGTGAATGGTTGACAAAACAGGCCCACAAGGAAGCTATATACTGGTTCCTGTTTTGGCCTCCACGGGTGACAGAATAAGAAATTAAATGGTTAGCATTAGTTTTCACAGTTTTAAGATATGATAAGAGGCATGATCCCACTTTAGACGCACCTCTACGAGCATTGTTTTCCCCCCATATGTACATGAGAACAGAATCATGTTCACATACATGTATACCTTCATTGTATACCCAAAATTTACTTTTGTAAAAGTATACATTGGTAGTGAGAAGGGGTAGCAGCAATGTCTGCTCCATATCAAACGTTAAAGTATGAACACTACCACCTTTTGAGTTTTTAATGTCTTGACTCATCTCACTTTGAGCCTTCTCTGCATGTCTCTTGTGTAGCTCCTATTCAAGTTTTAGATGTGATGTTTCTTCACCCACAGTCACACTAACGGTAATTATTTTATAGTACACAGAGCAAGTATCGCTTTATGGCTTCTTGAAAAATAAATTAAACTTAGTGTTAAATGCATGCCTGTAACACCACTTTTTTACATGGGACAATTTTTTTTCCATATACATTTTATAGTAAAGTTCATATATTTTACTACAGGATAAGTCTTGTGACAAATATTGGTGTTTGTCATTATATGAACAACTACAGTGACTCATCTCAGTTGGAAAACTTTGTATGTGCTCTGCCACCACTTCAATGTCACTTTCAGGTATCTTGTTTCCTGACTCATGCTTTCCACGACCATCTTGGAGAACCATCGTAGAAGTCACACTCAGCTCACTCTAGAACAACAGAAGTACATTCTGTATCAGTATATGTAGGGATACAGAAAACTAAAAATGTTTATAATTTAAATCGAGAGTGAGGTTAAGTCTAGAGCTGAAACTATTATACGCCTGATTAGATAGCATAACCTTTAAAATTACAAAGAATTTCTGTGTGCCATGTTTATTGAATCACGTATTATAACTTTACAGAACATCATAAAGGTTATGATAGACCTACTTACCTTGAACTTAATAAAATAAGCCCGTGAGTGTTGTTTATGATTTTCTCCTGCATCACCGGTTCCTCGGCACCTTTTTATGTTATAAACTTGAACCAATCCAGCAAGATGCATATTTTGCTAGTTGAAATCATCAGTAGACCAGAATGTATTGTAGACATATACTCGATTGCTTGCATCACTCAACGCTTGAAACATTGCAACCCACATTTACGTCTTTGTCAATGTATATTTTTGCTGATACAGGTTTTCCACTTAAAGTCACATATGCATTAGGTACCTTTATTTCTTTTTGTTTGTCTATCATTTTTGCCAACTATTAAAAATTTCTCTCATATTTCTTGTATTTTGTAGAACTTTCGTTGGTTACTACCATTACATCTGTCATGTTCTCATCCTAGTCATGTGATGGAAAAGTCAGGTCTTAATGGCTTTTCGGATTTAGCCCACTATAACTCTGAAGCGAATTGTAAGTTGTTTGAAGTGTTTTTTCCAGTCATTAGTTTTATTATAATATGAGGGATTTGGACCAGAAAAAACCATTTACCAAGTACCTAAGTCAGCATTGTAACAAAAGATGGGGTCAACATACAAAACATGAAAAATAGATTTGGCCCACTATGACTTTGCCCTTCATATTTTAGCCAGAATGTAATCCATGAGTTAATTAAAATCTGGAGTGTTTCATTAGCTAACATTAGGACTTAGATTAAGAAGTTACCCAACAATTGAAGCATATAGATGAATAAACATCTATGTTTCACTTTGTGAAATTTGAGATATTCAAGAAACAAGTATCTATGAAGTGTCTTGGATCCATGTTTGCAGATAACTTGAGCATATCTCTATAGATAGCTTCAATATTTCAGAATCTGCAGAGCGAAAAGAACATTAAAGGTCATGGAACAAAAGCCTATGTCATATTGCTCCCAGCATGAACACAGCAACAATACTAATTGAATGCAAACTAATGATCATATTCTAGGCAAGATGTTATTCTGGTGTTTTTATATATATATATATAATCTCTGTGTGTGTGTGTGTGTGTGTGTATTTCCATCAGCAAAGTGGTAATGCAGTCGGATGATATTGGTGATCACAATATATGGTTATTGCAAAGCAATGTACACAAGTTGACTTAAATCAGATGCCAGTAAAGGAAAAGTGACCCCATGAAGTGGAAAGTTGTAAAACGAAAATAGCTAAGGAACAGGGGAAAGCAAACACCAGTAAAAGAGGTAAGAATGTAGAAGAGCATTAGAAACCAACATCTAATTTTGATTGTAAATATAAGAAATTTGGCCACAAAGAATTGAAGTCTGAATAAAAAGTGCCATATTTCCTAGAATTTTACAAATTATCTTATGACAAGCAGAAACTTTGTTTAAAGTTTTAACCTAGAGGAACCAAATAGACCGAAGAAAAGGAATAACAAATGCAGCTTCTAAAAAAAAGGCTACATTTCATTGATTAAACTCTTTGCAGGTTTGTAAATCTACCCCTATACCACACAGAAGTATCCAGATTGTCCAGAGAAGTATGAAAAATGGGGTCAATGTGCCTATTGACCAAAGGAGTGGTCATTTTTGTTGTCTGCCCTCGTATCAATGATGAAATCAAAATCAAAGTTATAGAGCATATAAACCGTTTTCCCAGGGAGCCCATATATTATTCTCAACACAAAACTCGGAAACCATTCCTGTCACCTGATTTAACTATTGCTAAAACTTACAGTACCTTTAAAGCAAAGTGTCCCAAGGTTGAAGTGAAGCTCACATTCTATCAATGTTCTATAAAATAAAATGGAAAATGGACTCCCCATGAAGTAAAGTCATGTTGACTTGTTATTTAATAAAATTCAAGTTAAAATTATTAAGAATCAAACTACTCTTAACAGTGAAGAAATATTCATACTATACCATATAAAGAGTCTCATATTAAAACCTACTTACTTAACTTTGTCGGTTGGTTAGAAGCAAAATGTTTGAAAAGCTTTTCAGAATAATTCACATCTATCTTCAGGTATTGACTGGACAGCTGTTAAATCTTCTCTCTCTTCTGTGCTTTGGCCCTGTTGCCTTCTAGCAGTAGTTCTGCATGACTTCAAGTTGCTCAAACAGAAGAAAATACAGATTGAAAACATGCTGCACCACTTCAAAGCATCATACTTTTGCCACAAAGAATGAAAATGTAACTGTGCTTTGTGTCGATCTGCAACAAGTTCTGTTCTACCATACTCTTGCATATTCATCCATGTAGTACTACTAAAATTTTGTTATATATGATATTGGATGAAATAAAGTAACCTTCTACCTGAGGAATGAATTAATCGGGAAGAAAGGATTAAGGTGTATTAAAACACAACACTAAAAACTTTCGACTTAACAGTTTGCAGAGAAGAAAGCTTATTGTGTGTACCAATTGATGCATAGGACAGAATAACTGGTAAAATCTTGCATTCTTCAGGAAGTTTGTTACTTCAGGGTTTTTTGTCCCCTGAATCCATGCTGACTCCGTTGAGACAGCATGGCCTATAGTAGGGAGCCACTGGCGATTATTCCAGTTGTAGGGGCATAAAGTCGGGCCTTCCATCGGTGAAACTGACGCATACCGGTCAGTAGTGATAGTCAGAGGGTAACTCCTCTGATATACTCCTTGAGATCAGGCCTGTAGCGGGTGCTCCTGGCCGGCACAGACCGGAAGATTTAGGTGTCTTTTCTCATATCCCCTGGATGGCAGGCTGACGCCAACGGTTCCGGAAGGGGGACTATACCATCATGGCTCCTCTGCGCTCAACCCCTTCAACACCACGTTTTTTTTGTTATGCGTTTGATGTGTGAAAGCAAGACAATGAAAGACATCAGTCCATTTTATATACAAAAGGAACTGGACAGGATTTGCGGTAGTCACAAATGCAACAAGATGTAGAGATGGCACACTCTTGAGATAGCCACTTCAGAACAACCGGCCAAGCTCCTGAGTGCTTCTCTTTTGGGTTCTTACCCAAATAAGGTGGAGAAGCACAAAACTTTAAATAGTAGCCGAGGTTTGGTGACAACCTCCAGTTTGGATGGTTTAACCAACGAGGAAATAGTGAACTGTCTTTCCGATCAAGCTGTAGTTGATGCCTATAGATTAATTGGCAAACGGGATGACAAGCCGTGCCCACTACGTACAGTCTTCTTGACTTTCGAGCGAACTGACTTGCCGGTTTATATCATGTGCGGTTATGAAAGAGCGCCCGTGTGGCCTTATATCCCGAACCCTATGCGCTGTTACCGTTGTCAGAAGTTTGGACATACGCAACAACGTTATAACAACTCGACGGTTTGTGCGCAATGTGGGCAAAACGCACACTATGGCTCTGTATGCGCTGAATATGTCGGCTGTGGAGAGGCGCATCCATCCAACTCTAAAGAATGCTCCCGTTTTATCGAGGAGAAGACCATACAGGAGATAAGAATCAAAGACCACTTAACTTTTCAGGCAGCACGGAAACGTTATCTCGACCTTCACCCGACTACTCCTTTGAAATATTCCGCTGCTGTCCGCCAGCCGGTGCGGAAACAGGATGCTATAGTTCAGACGCTCCCTGGTCCTCGTGCCCGTGTGTATATAGGTATCCAGACCGTATCCTCCGAATACGTTTCTCCTCCAAAGGTAGCGCCACCATCTCCTTCTGTGCCATCTACATCTTCCGCCACTGTTTCTGTCCGCCCGCTTCGTAAATCGCCCGTTCGTCGTACAAGTCGTTCTCGCTCTCCTAACCGCACCCGCACGACTTGTTCGGACACTGATACCAGCGATGGCAATCTGGAATTGTGTACGGTTGGCGGCCACGCTAGACGGAGCCAAAGCCCAACGATAAAGAGAAAGCTTAAACTGAACCCACTGGTCCTAGGCAACCATTAATTCGCTCCCTTACCGGCGCACGCCTAATGAACAGCAGCCTTCTTACCGTCCTCGTTATGTCCTTCCTCCAATGGAATATACGCGGTCTACGCGCCCATCGGCCCGAACTGGATATTTTAATCCAGTCTTATTCACCCCTTTTCGTTTGCTTGCAGGAGACCAAACTTCGCCCTCGAGATACCTTTGTTTTACGTCAGTATACCCCGGTTCGCTTCAATCTGGAACCGGATGAGGGCTCTCCTGCTCACGGCGGTTCTCTGGTTCTGGTACGTGACGACATGTGTTTCCGAACTGTTCCACTCACCACTCAACTGCAGGCTGTTGCTGTCCACCTTTCTCTTCCCGGTTTTAGTTTTTCAGTCTGTAGTATCTATGTTCCACCTTCGTCTCCCCTCGCCGCTGCCGAACTTGTAAATTTAGTTTTGCAGTTACCTCCACCGTATCTTCTGGTGGGAGATTTCCACGCCCATCACCCTCTATGGGGATCTCCGAGGGCGTGTGCGAGGGGAATCTTACTAAGCGATCTTCTGGACCAGCTGAATCTCCCTTTTGAATACTGGTGAACCTACCTTTCTCTCAGACTCTACCGGCACCCTTTCTCACCTCGATTTAAGTCTCTGTTCAGCACAACTTGCACACTGTTTGGAGTGGAGTGCTCTCTCTGACGCTCACGGCAGTGATCATTTTCCAGTTGTTATTACACTCCTTCATTGTACTCCTCCAACCACTGGCACCCCAAAATTTCAGTTTAACCAAGCAGATTGGTCACTTTATGCTCGCCTAGCCCATTTTGCCGTTGCCGACTGTCTCACTGTCAATAGCATGGTTGAGCACCTAACTTCCGTTATCATAGCCGCCGCCGAACGCTCCATTCGCCGTACGTCTTCCCAACCTAGGCGTACCCGGGTTCCTTGGTGGAACGAGGAATGCGGCAAAGCTATGCGTGCGCGGCGAAGTGGTCTTCGGGTTTTCAAGCGTCACCCAACTGAAAACTTATTAGTCTATAAACGATTACGGGCTAGAGCGCGGCGCATAATCCGTGAAAGTAAGAAGGCCTTTTGGAAGCGATATTTGGAGAGCTTTCATAGCTCCACACCCACATCCGTTGTGTGGGATCGACTTAGGCGTGTAGCCGGTAAGGCAAAACCGTGCGCTATACCCGGTCTTAGGGTAGGAGGTGACACCCTGGTGGAGCCGGCTCTTATCGCAGACACCTTGGTCAGAGCTTTTGAGGCAGTTTCCAGTTCCACCAATTATGACCCAGCTTTTATTCCCCATAAGGTCGCGTTGGAAGCCCAGAAGTTGTCATTCCGATCCGATAACCATGAGGACTACAACCGCCCTTTTAGCCTTCGCGAACTAGAACATGCCCTTTCTTTTTCTAGCCATACATGTGTCGCTGCTTCAGCATTTGTCTACGGATGGTAAGCTCTTTCTCCTCCAGCTCTTTAATCGCATCTGGCTCGAAGGTGTGTTTCCTGCTGCATGGCGCGAGGCCACCGTTGTTCCCATTCTGAAACCTGGCAAGGATCGCCAACTTCCTTCCAGCTACCACTCAATTTCCCTAACTAGTTGCGTTTGCAAGGTTATGAAACGTATGCTCAATTGGCGGTTTATGTGGTGTCTCGAATCTCGGGGTCTCTTGTCGAACGTTCAGTGTGGGTTTCGTCGTAACCGTTCTATTATCGATCATCTGGTGTCTCTTTCGACCCACATTATGAACGGGTTCCTGAGTAAAAGCCAGACTGTAGCTGTGTTTTTTTGATTTAGAGAAAGCCTACGACACATATTAAAGAACTGGCATTCTCCGTACAATTCATCAGTGGGGTTTCCGTAGTCACCTTCCCATATTCATTCGGGAGTTCATGAAAGACCGGGTATTTCGTGTACGTGTGGATTCGGTTTTATCTGACTATTTTACTCAGGAGAACGGAGTACCTCAGGATTCAGTACTTAGTGTCACTCTGTTCCTTATAGCTATCAACCCTCTTGTTGACTGCCTTCCCCCAGGGATTTCCTCGTCGCTGTTTGTTGACGATTTTGTTATGTACCTCACAGCTCGGCATACCTGTCTGCTCGAGCGTCGTCTTCAGCGGTGTCTAGACTCTATTTCCTCCTGGAGTGTGGCAAATGGCTTTCACTTCCCCGCCGAGAAGACGGTTTGTGTTAATTTCTGGCGCCGGATGCAGCTTCCTACTCCTTCTTTCCGCCTAGGTACAGATATGGTACCGTTTGTTGAAGAAGCGAAATTCCTGGGCTTGCTATTTGATAGGAAGCTATGTTGGTCTGCCCATATAACTTAATTGATAGCGCGGTGCACACGTTCTCTTGATATTTTACGTGTTTTAAGTGGCACATCCTGGGGAGCCGATAGGAGCGTTCTGCTATACCTCTATCGTACATTAGTCCGTTCCAAGTTGGATTATGGGTGTATCGTCTATTCTTCAGCGCGACCGTCTATCCTTCTTCGTTTAAACACCATTCATAATTAAGGCATACGACTAGCAACTGGCACCTTCCGCACTAGCCCAGTCAGTAGTGTCTGTGCGGAAGCTGCAGAACCACCGCTATATAATCGCCGTGAGTTTCTCTTGTGCAGCTACGCCTGCCGTCTGTCCAGTATGCCACACCACCCGCCTCATTCATACTTTTTTGATGACTCTTTGGACGCTAATTACGCCTCTCGCTCCCTCACCCTCTTACCACCAGGGGTACGTTTTCGCAAGCTTTTAGGGCAAATGAACATGTCCATGCCTACAGTACTTCGCAAACGAGAAACCCATTTCCCTCCTTAGATTCGCCCTGGCAGCTCTTGTCTAGGTTCCTCTTGTTTTTCGAAGTCAACTACTCTTGGTTTCATCCTTCGATCCTAATTTTTAGCCCTTAAAGACGTACATCGCGACCACATATTTATTTATACTGACGGGTCGAAGAATGATCAAAGTGTTGGATGTGCTTTTGTGGTTGATAACTACTCATTTACTTTTCGTCTTTTACGACAGTGTTCGATTTTACAGCTGAGCTAGTTGGTATTCTTCAGGCTCTTTTTTATGTGCGGCGACATGCGCTACCACTCACTGCAATATGTTCAGATTCTCTGAGTGCTCTCCAAAGTCTTTGTCCACTGTATACTTACCACCCAATCATACAGCGGATCCAGGATTGCCTTCACTCGCTTTCGGCAGCAGGTGTAAGTGTAACGTTTTTGTGGGTGCCTAGTCATACGGGAGTAGCGAGAAACGAGAGAAAGCTGATTCTACTGCCAAGAGATCAATTACATCTTCTGTTTTCTTCTTCCGTTTCCACTAGTGATCTTAAGGCGGTGTTGCGAGGGACCATTCTTTCTTGTTGGGCGACTGAATGGTCCAGCACTACTGGAAACAAACTGCGGGCAATTAAAGCACTCCCCGAATCCTGGAAAACCTCTTGTCGCACCTCCCGCCGAGAAGAGGTAGTTTTATGTCGCCTGCATATCGGACACTGTTATTTTAGCCACTGCCATTTATTGCGAGGAGAGCAAACTCCAGTTTGTAGGTGCGGCGCAACCTTGACAGTGAGACACATTTTAACCGAGTGCCAATTTTTAGCAGCCACGCGACTGTAGTTGAATTTTCCCAGTGGCATGCATGACATTTTAGCAGACCATCTGACTGCTGTAGAACGGGTTTTATCTTTTATACGACAGTGCCCTATGATTGGACGTGTCTAGTTTTAATGGTGTTCTACAACTTTTGACACTAGTTTTATCTATTTCTTTTAAATATTTAAAATATAAAAACCTAAGGTGGTTACCTTAGGTTTTTATATTTTATTTTTGGAGTGTTATTTGCTACATTTTAATCCTCGTTTTAGCATCTGTGTGCGTGTTTTTATAGCATGAACTCTTAGGCCTAAGTTTTATTTTATGCTGGGTTTTGTTTTCTTACATCTTCTAGGGTGCTAATAATCTTGTAGGTTGGGCACCCTAAAACCTTACTTCTCTCTCTCTCTCTCTCTCTCTCTCTCTCTCTCTCTCTCTCTCTCTCTCTCTCTCTCTCTCTCTCTCTCTCTCTCTCTCTCTCTCTCTCTCTCTCTCTCTCTCTCTCTCTCTCTCTCTCTCTCTCTCTCTCTCTCTCTCTCTCTCTCTCTCTCTCTCAGGGTTTTTTGACAAAGTTAATAAAACATTCGGGACACAGCTTCCTCATGTGCAACAGAGACCTCACATTAATTTAAAAATAGAACAAAATTTCCATAGTCCATGTTCCTTCTGAATGGAGCTGTATCATAGGTGCACACGTAATTTTCATTAAAAGGGGAATTATAATAAGATTATTTCATGTTCTATTTTTGAAAATCTGTTACTTCAAGAAGCTTTTAAATTGTAGAAATGGACAGGAATGATTTCAGAAGTTTTGAACCATTGACCAGAGGCCTTGTGAAAAATATAGAACTAAAAATCATGGAGGCTATAACGATGAAGTTTACTGAAGAACAGTGATGTACCTATACATCAGGAAATTACAAAACACATAAAATTGCGAAACTAAATAATCCATAATAATAGTGAAATTATCAATGTTTTACATTGTTCCAGTGTATTCAGAAGATCATTTGATTATGAAGGAAAAACAGAGGATCTGCAGTATATGTTAAAATACTTGAAGGAGGAGTACCACATTTTCTATTTATATCTAAAAACAGCATAAGCAGAGCAGACAGATATAAGTCTATTCAATTTTTATTCAAAATTACGTTATTTTCTGATTACAAAGTAAGTTAATATGTTGATATAATTTTGTATACATCAATTTGAGGATCTTTATTTGTGATAAATTTTCAAATTTTTCTGTTCTTGTACAATCAGATAATGTAATAATTAGGAAGAAGAAAGGAAGGAAGATAGCAAATTATCGTGTAGAAGTGCCAGAAATAAGTGCACTGGAGTCATATTCTTGAAAGATTATCTTGATCACTTCAAAAAAGTATAGTATATTTATTGCTGTAAATAAACTCGTACAGAGTATCTGACATTGTCAAAAGCTGTTTACAATTTTACAGCAATGTACATAGGTTTATAATTCATTAATTGTTTACAAATATCAGTGAATGAGATACTTCTTAAGATTGCTTTTAAAACAATTCTTTGTACAGGACTTAATTTCTAATGGTAGCCTATTGCACAGTATACTGCCTACAGTAAAAAGGTCAGTATTAACTTTCAGCTTATCCACCAATAGTCTATGGAAATCCATAATGTTTCTAGTGTTTAGTTGATATATGTCACAATTTGTTAATATATCGTTAGAGTTCTTTACAGTTAACAATATTGTTTAATATGCATATAATGATACAAGAGTTAAGATTTTTTTTTCTTAATAAATGCATTTCTGCAGGTATTTAGCTTTTGAATATTGAACATGATTGTAATATAAATATCCTATTTATATGTACCTGTGCAGCTTCACCCCAAACTTCCAAACAGTAGCTGAGTTGCGAAAAGATAAGTCCATAATATTTATTTTCATTGTATGATTCTCTACATACCTTCTGGTTAGTCTAAATAGATATATCGACTAATTGTATTACAAACATTATTTGTATTTTTGGACCAGGATAGCCTACTGTCTAATAAGGGATGAGTTGAAAAAATATTAAATTTGAATGAACATTATTTTAGACTGAAACACCATAAATAGGTTAAAATAATGTTTACACTATGCTCATTTCTTATATTCATTGTGTTTGAGTGAGTGAGTGTGCACCCTCATGTCTTGGTTTACAGAGCAAAAGTTTGTTACTATGTAGCTCCTAATGTAACATAGATGAGTGTTTGTTCATATGGCTCAATTTTGCTAGTGATAGGGACAAATGTTTAAATAAAACATAGATTGTTGCTACTGCAGCTGTATCTACAACTTCCATAATCAATGTTTTCCCTATATTTTTCAGGGCTGGAAATCAAAATGGAGCCACTAAATTACAGACAACAATGTGAATATTAGTGAAGACATAAGGACTTCTACCATAATCTCTCTCACATCACCATCATTATTATTATTATTATTATTATTATTATTATTATTATTACTACTGCTACTACTACTACTATGATGACGATTACTGTTACTACTACTATTACTAAAATATGACCAGTGGTGTCAAAAAATGCTTTGATTTGTTCAATGGTATATTCAGGATAAAATAAAAAGCATTTGGTGGCAAAGTTAGTTCATTCTGATAACTCTTGGCAGGATAGAGTTTATTAGTTTGTGTATAGCTGAATATTTTTCTTTTTTTGACATCTTCACCCTTCCTTCACCCTAAATTTTTATGATGATGGCTTTAGTGGGCAAGCCACACATCATGTATTAAGTTCTCCTACACCAGATTTGCTTCTTCATTTTTTTTTAGTTTCTCATATAATGTAACAAGCTGGTATGTCAGTTTGATGATGTTGATGCTGTTGGCACTTGCATATTACCAGATTGTGACAGATATAATGAAAGAGGTCCAAAGTACTCAAATTGGGAGATACTGTAATTGTAGCATTACTGAATGATACTAGTTATTTAATAACAGTATGGAAGATGCAATTTGTATAAATATGTATTTTAAATTAAAACACACAATTCTTTAATTGTGAAACAAACATAGAACCTTAAATATCAACATATATAGGGGTGAATTTTATACATAAAAAGAAAATTCTCCTCCCCCCCCTCCCTCTCTCTCTCTCCCTTGTTATCCATGATTGCTTTTGTTGTGGTTTTCAAATTGAGAAGAAAAGGGGGAAGAGAATGTATTGTAATAAAACTGAACTGATAATTGTTACTGCAATATTATATAATTTATGCTTTATGTTTCTGTTAAAGTAAAACCTATTAGTAATAATTTTTAATTCAGGCTAAAATCAGTTGAGAAAGTTAAAATGTTGTTACCTTTGTATAATACTAGCTAAGTTTGAGTATAGTTTTTTTAGAACCAAGGTTATGGAGGTATTGATTCAGGACTGCTCACAACCATTATGTAGAATATTTGAGATGTGTATTAAAACTAATGAATATAATGAAGGAAATATCAAAGTTAAGAAAGAACTGCTAAAAGAGGTATCATATTAATCAAAAGAGGAGAGGAGTGCAGTATCATCTTGCCTTTAGGTTTTATCAACTGACATTGATAAGGTACAGTTTGCCTGATTTCCTGATAGCCGTGAGGCCATTCAAAGCAGCAAATTGTAGCCAGTTAAGTGTTTACATTTGCTGGAAAGAGTACCTTTTATGATTTGAGAGGCATACTATGGTCCTTCAAAGCTATTGCCTTATCTGCACAAGTAGAACTTGGATGGATTATTAGTATTCAGTCCCACAGTTGTAGGACTTCAAAGGACTCTGTAATTATTGCTTGTACATGAAGACTTAAAAATATATCTTTATGCACTGTGAAATGTGTTTATTTGCATGTTTATTTATGTTTACGTATCCATAAAAACTAGAAGGTGCATGCTCTTGCACAAAGAGAGATATATATATATCCTTTTTGACACAGGGGCAGAGTTCATAAGCTCTCTTAATTCCAAGAAGTGTGAGTGTAGAAATTACACAGTATTTTCACTTGAGTCATGCAGCTTATTGTTATATACAACTTCAGTTGCATAAGCACTGATTCTGCTATATTACATATAGTTTTTGAAATCTAAATTAAGTATGAAAGGAAACATTACATAAACTTAATCACTAATATAATCACATTAGTGCTAAAAAATGCAAACTATAAAACCAACATAACCTCTCTATTAAACTATGCTTCTTTTAACTTGATGCCACATGTACACACACCACATCTCATCTGTGCTCCTTTCTCTTAGTTGACTGAAAACTGCTTGCATCACAGTCCATACCATGCCAAGTTAACAGATGAACTTGGAGCCATAAACATGCAAAACAAGATACTCCTACATGTGCAACTGAAGTGTGGGAATGAAATACATAATATGCTATTAGAAGAGAAACATTCAACTTACATTTAGGAGTGCTTCTTGATTGAAAATTCCTTTTATATCAACATCCAATTCTACTATATGCATATTTTTCGCAATACAACTTAATTTCATCCTTTAGGTGTTCTAGAAAGATAGGACTGTTTGAGATTGCTAGTAACCTAGGATTTCTAAATTTCCATTACAAAGAAGATTGAATTATTCCATTCCACTGTTGTGTATTTCACTACTAGAATTTAACTTACATATCAGACTATTATCCGTTTCATTAAATACAATTAGTAATTAGAAATCCCACTATAAAGTTTTTGTTGTGTGTCATCTTGTTCCATTTAACCAAAATTTTAACTCTTAATGTCAATGAGCCTGTAAAGCAGCTAAAGAAAGAATTTAGAATGGCCAAAATAAGTAATTTTTCCCCAAAATTTAGATGTCCAAAATGTTACCTTTCATACAAGATGACACCGACCTTGTGTTTCCGTCGATGCACTATGTCACCTTCCATGCTATTAACAACTGGAACTCATTCACAATGTCTGTGGAACATCCTTATAAACCCTGCTGGGAGAGCATATAGTTTGATTCTTCAGCACCAGCCGCCTAAGCTGCTTAGAGAAGTAAGAGCAATGCACTCTATCCACTTTAGTTAGAACTAGCATAGTAACTCTTGAATGTGCCACCAGGATTGTATGACTGGTAGCCGTTGGTCACTTCACAGGCGTAATTTCTGGCTGCTATATGTTTGAATCCAGCTGCCTCAGCTACATGGGGAAGTACTAACTTATTGTCCCTATGGAGAGGTGTAAACAGAACAGTATACTAATCCCCGGGGGGGACCATGACGAAGGCCGCTCATGGTTGACTTTTCCTCTTGAAAATTCTCCCCATCAGGCATGTGTAAAAAAAAAAAAAAAGGAAAACAGAAATGAAAGCCAAAACTGAATACATGAATGAGTAGTGCACCATGTTGTTGAAAACATGACGAAACATCTTGCTGAATAACACCAGATACAGGTTGGCGCCCCTGAGGAGACAAGGTAGTTTGCGGGAATAAAGAAGTCAAATTTGGTTGTAAAATTGAATCATTAGTATTGGCTACCATAACAGATGAGGGATCTAAGGTGACTCGAGTAGACAATGTAATTTGTTGCACAGAAATAATTGAGTAATCCAACTCCTGAAATGTAACTGTTGGTGACAAGAATGTACATAATATGCAGGTATTTAATCCCGAAAGAATCAACCTACAAATCTGATTTTCAGTATCCCTCAAATTATAGAGATGTGCAAACTTTTTTGATTCAGTGTACAAGTGTCACTAAATCTTCTAAAAGTGCTTGGGATGAATAATAATTAATAGAAAGATATTGCAGTTGGACTCGTGTAGAAAAGAGGAAATCTAATACAGAAATATGAAATTGTTGCAAAGAATAATTACATTTTATACCAGCATGCAATAAGTAATGAATTTTTCCCTCAGTCACAGTCGGTAATAATGAAAAGAAATCACTTTTATATTTTTGTGAATATACATTCATGTCTATCAGTTTAAACATAAATTCCATGAAATGTATGACTTGATCAGGGCCACTCACAAGAAAGGTGGAATGTATGAGTTTTTAATAAGGATGCAATATTTGCAATGCTTTGAAGTTCAAACAGGAGGAAGGTAGTTCCTTCCCTTCCCCTGGATGCCTTAAATGTATGCCCACACTAATTTCATTCTGACCAATTGAAGTAGTTTGACTATGTGAAGTTGCATAAAGTTCTGTAATTGCCTGTGAAAGTGTATAATAATGTGTCAAAAAGGTTTCAATTTGTTTCTGTCCACCTGTGGTAATTATAATTCATTCTGACCAATTGAAGTAGTTTGACTATGTGAAGTTGCATAAAGTTCTGTAATTGCCTGTGAAAGTGTATAATAATCTGTCAAAAAGGTTTGAATTTGTTTCTGTCCACCTGTGGTAATTATAAGTTTGTAGTAATAGTAAAAGCTCTATATAAAAGTTTATACCACTCCATATTCTACAACAGGATGATGTAGTCTGAGCTACACTTTGTTCGCTATAAAAAGCCTGAAATTCATGCCACTGAAATTGTGAAGTTTGAAGTAAATTAGGTACTTCTTGTTTGGTGAAACGTTTTATGTCGCCTTGTTTTTCAGCATTAAGTTTCACTAATTGTAACAAAGTGATTGAAGTGGCGAATAAATCAACTGGGACTCCCTTATAGTTCAAAAGAAAAATCAATTCATCCTTCCTAAGAAGCTCGAAATTTGAAAACTACATTATAATGCCAAAGGGAACACAAGTTTGCAAAATTTGTAAAGAAAATAAAATACACTGGAATGAAGTACCACTTGAAAACTTCTTTTTTACAGAGTCATCTGTTTGTGTCTCAATTTTAAATCCCCATTAAACTGTACCAAAAGCTGCACATGTAGACTTCAGATCACCTTCAACAACCTGTGTAAATCATGCATTATTTTATACTGCATCCAGTATAAACGGACAGTCCAATGGATGTATTACAAAAAAACAAAGATGAAGAGCAGACTAAATCAGGAGGTCTCACCTAGGTATAGCCATTTAAAATAAAGACAATGTGTTTACATTCAATGTAGGCAGCAAAACACCTTTAAATTTAGTTCATATTTAAATTGAAAAACTGATTTTTATTCAATAAAGACCCCAAACTTTCAAGAAAAAATGTTTACATGTCAGAATATGCAGGGTATGACATCAATTCAATTCAATTCAATTTTTTATTCACCGAGGATATACAATTTGTACATATGGCTTCGTCAAGACTTACAAACTAATTACTACAAGAAATATAAATATACAATATACAGGTGTGACAGAATACAGTTAAGTAGTTAAATATCTAAGTTAAGAAATTCATTTATGCTATAAAATTTGTGTTTTAATAACCATTTATACATTTTAGATTTAAAGAATTTTCCTGGCACAGCTTTTAAAGATTTGGGTATCTTATTATATAAAATTATTCCTTTGTGGGATACACTATTGAGAGTTTTATTAAGCCGATGACACTGTAGATGTATTGCTTCAGCTGTTCGGGTATTATGGGCATGATAATCCTTGTTTCTCTTAAAACATTGCATATTATTATGAAGGAGACTGTTTCTAGGATATATATACATGGTAGAGGGAGTATGTTAATCTCTTCAAAGATAGGTTTACTTGGAGCATGGGGTCGTTCCTGATTCATTATTCTTAATATTTTCTTTTGTATTTTAAATACTATATTTGATTGCGTAGAGTTCCCCCAAAAGAGTATTCCAAATGAAATTATTGAATGTATATATCCAAAGTATACCACTCTCATTACCTCTTTACTACAAACTTTGCTTAACACTCTTATTGCGTAAGTTAAACGATTCAACTTATTACTAAGAATGAGAATGTAATCTTTCCATGTTAATGTGTTGTCAATTGTAATACCAAGGAATTTAGTAGAATGTTGGTGACTTATTGGGCTATTTTCTACAAGTATTTGGAATTGATTTGTGAGGTTTGGATACTTTTCAAAATTTAAGTAGCTTGATTTATTAACATTTAACAATAATTTATTATAATTTAACCAGTTACACAATTTTGACATTGAGTCATGTATAGTCCGTTGTAGCGAATTTTGGCAATGACTTTTGAACACAAAGTTTGCATCATCTGCAAAAAGAACAGTATTAACGGGAGTCATGTGTAATGATAAGTCATTTATATAAATAAGGAAGAGAACTGGCCCTAATATGGAGCCTTGTGGTACGCCACACTCAGCTATTTGTAAATTTGACCGCATACCATCAATTTCGACTAAATGGGCTCTATTTGTAAGGTATGATCTAAACCAGTCATTAGCAACTCCTCTGATGCCATAATTTTCAAGCTTATTTAATAAAATGTTGTGGTTTACTGTGTCGAATACCTTAGATAGATCGACAAACAACCCTAAGGCATGTTCATTCTTGTCTTTTGCACTAAATATTTCTTCTAAAAAGGAGAAAATAGCCATATTTATTGACTTACACTTTTGAAACCCAAACTGTGATTCAGATATTATATTGTACTTTAATAAAAAGGGTACTAATCTATTGTACATTATTTTTTCGAGTATTTTAGCAAACACACAGAGTAAAGAAATGGGTCTATAATTTTCAACACAGGTTTTATTACCTTTCTTATAAATGGGCTCAATTTTAGCAATTTTGAAAACATCCGGAAAGCAGCCGGTAGTAAGGGATATATTGCAGATATCTGATAATGGTTTGAGTAAATAAGTTCCACATTCCTTTACGAGAGCATCAGGTATATCGTCATATCCACTACATTTTTTATTTTTTAGACTATTAATAGTTTGTTCTATTTCTTTTTCTGTAGTTGGAAATAAATAAAGTGAGGCATAATTACTTATAATCTATGGAGAGGTTATATTATCAGATAGTGGAGGCATGGTTTTAGTTAAATTCTTAGCCACTACTGCAAAGTAATTATTAAATGTGTCCGTGATTGTTTTTTTATTTACTATTGTGTTGTTATTCACAGTTAATGTTATTTTATCATTTTTTTGTTTACTATTAGTTTCTTTTTTTACTATGTTCCAAATAGCCTTGCCCTTATTCTGGTGACTATTAATATAATTGTCATTATATAATTTCTTTGCTGCAATTGCAACTTTATATAAAGTGTTACAGTACTTTTTAAAATATTCTTTAAATATGGGATCCTCTGTCATTTTATTAACTTCCCTAAACATCCTCTTTCTTTTACATGATAAAATAATTCCTTTTGTTAGCCAACATTTACAATTAGATGAGAAATTAGAGTAGGGTCTCACTTTCTTTAATGGAAATGCTACGTCCCGATAATGGGAGATTATGTTAAAAAAATCTGCTGCTTTTTTGTTAACGCAATTATTATCTAAAGTATCCCAAGACTCTATACTTAAAAGATGCTTAAAATAGTCTATATTTTGCTCATTAAATACCCGCTTGTAAATGGTTTTGTTTTCCTTAGATGAAATTTTATTACTCTTCTCCGGTAGTTCCGGGCTTACAAATATTGAGTTATGGTTAGAGATTCCTGTATTAATGTTATTGATTGTACAATAAGGAAAATTGCAGCTGGCAAAGACCTGATCTAAGCATGTTTTTGAAGAGCTAGTGATACGCGTTGCATTTTGTATTAGTAGCTTGAGGTTATAGGAGTCAGTAACCATGAGTATTTTCATTCTTAGAGGGTAATCAAGTAAAAAATCTATATTAAAATCTCCACACAATATTATAGGAAGCTTTATATTTTGTAAGATACCCAACATCATATCAAGTTTATCTAAGAATGTATCAATATTACCATCAGGGGATCTATATATACAGATGACCAGGAATTTAAAATTAGGGTATATGATTTCACATACAACATGTTCAAAATTAATTTCTTCATTTAAATATGATGTATGATTAATATTTTTGTATTGCAGATCAGATCTTAGAATAATACCTACACCCCCATTTTTACGATCTAACCTACAGTATGCGTTTACCATGCAATAGTTAGGAATTGTATACAATGCACATTCATCATCTCTTAGCCAGTGTTCCGTCATACATACTATATCTACATTTGTATATTCCTGGTTTAACATTAGGTCGAGATCTATCAGTTTATTTTTCATGCATTGTATATTTTGCAGCATAATTTGATTAATGTCATTTGAACAGGAGAGAGGTATTTCATAACTTGCTGACTGCACTGAATTTATGTTTACTATTTCATCCACCACTTTAGTTTCTAGTTTTCCTGCAAAACTGAAGTTATTACATCAGTGAGTAGGTTGCCAAACTTGAAAGAACCTCTTCGATTCAGGTGGATCCCATCTTTACCAAAATCATCGTCACACAACCAAAAATTGCCGTCTAACATTACACAGTTTTTTACATCACATAACCAGTTGAGCTCCCGATTAATTCTCATTGTTCTTCTAATCCCAACATTGCGTCTACGAAGGACACCACTTACTATAATTTTCACATCTGGTACTTGGGATCTGATGGCATTGACTAAGTCCATAGTATCACTCATGATTTCTTCCGCACTTACCCTATAACCAATGTTATTTGTGCCAGCATGCAACAGCACCACCTCAGGTTTGTTTTCTTTAAGGTTCATGCATTCCATTTTTTCTTGTAGTTCACGTACCTTAATGCCCGGGAAACAATGCACCTTATAACCTTTTTTCATGCACACTTCACCAGAGAATTTTAATATAGAGTCACCGGCCACAAGCACTTTTTTATCCTTAAATTGCGTGTTTGGCATATTATTGTTTACAGGATCCTTCCTTTTCGCTACCATGTCTGTATTTTTCTGTTGATCCAGTACTTTGTATCTGTTGGAGCTGATGAAATTAGCGTCTCGAGGTAGCATAGACATTCGGCGTGAAGCTTTATTTCTAACAACTGTAGCATAACTGTCCTGGTCAGTTATCTTTTTTCTTAAATCTTCATTTTCCTTCTGAAGTATGCGAACTTGTTCCTTGAAATCATCTGCTTCTTTTTGAGATTTCAGCAAGTCTCTATTTAAGATATTTATTACTAAATGTAGAGACGCTATTGTTTCGGCATCACGTGGTGAATTGGGTGCCGTAGACAGATTTTCTTGATGATATAATTCGCAATTTACCTTATCGGCTGCGTTGTCCTTATTTCCTCGTGATCCTTTTGTGTTTTTTGATGTGCACAACACTTCATTTGACTGTATATTATTAAGGTTATTATTATTTGAACTGTTTAAATGCATGGCTCGAGTAACCATACCTGCCGCTGCCGCCATCTTGACATCTTGACATCATCCCTGAAAAGTGGCCATTACAGATCAGCAGTAAGGCATGATGTTTTATTCTTTTTTATATAGCAGAATATGGCTGTATTTCTTTGTGGAAATGGAATTCAATAGTAACTAGGCTAATTATTTAACAAAATGTAATTTGGAATAATTTACTTGGAACAGAAAAAACTTGTATACACTAGTTTCAGCAACTTTGATGTGTAAAAGATGGCCCAATGCCTGCACTGTTTAACTGTAGTACTAGTAGTCGTGATAATTATGTTATATATATATATTTATATACAGCATATGTAATGCCTTTAACAAAGATAGCTTTGGATTTAAAAGGCTTTAAGGAATATTCCTTTCCTGTACTGTTATACTCTTTCTGGCTAAAGTTAAATTTACTGAAAATTAAACAAAATTTACCCAGGCGTTCTGTTGTTAGGAACCATGGAAATTTCTGAATTACTCCTCCCACTCTAATGCTACCATTTCTGTCCTGGATTTTAGTCATTTAGGTGTTCTAGAAAGGTGGCACCATTTGAGGTTGCTAATAACTCAGGATTTCTAAATCTCCATTACAAAGAAGATTAAATGATTCCATTCCACTGTTGTTTATTTCACTATTATAATTTAACTTGCATACATATCTGACAATTATCTCTTTCATTAAATACAATTGGTAATTAGAAATCACAATTAAATTTTTTTTTTTTGTGGTGCCTCATTCCATTTAACAAAAATGTTAACTCTTAATGTCAATGAGCTGGTAACAAAGCAGAAGAAAGGATTTAGAATGGCCAAAATAAGTAATTTCCCCCCAAAATTTAGATGTCCAAAATGTTGCCTCTCATACAAGATGGCACTGACCTTGTGTTCCCTTTGATGCACTCACATGCGATGAACAACTGGAACTCACGCACAATGTCTGTGAACCATCCTTATAAACCCTGTTGGGAGAGCATATAGTTTGATTCTTCACCACCAGCTGCCAAAGCTGCTTAGAGAAGTAAGAGCAGTGTGCACTATCCACTTTAATTAGAACTAACATAGTGACTCTTGAGGGTGCCACCAGGAACGTGTGACTGGTAGCCATTGGTCACTTTGCAGATGTAATTTCTGGCTGCTATATGTTTAATGGGGAAGTACTAACTTATTGTCCTTACAGAGAGGTGTAAACAGTAGAGTTAAAAAGCTCTTTTACAGAGTTTCAAATGCCAGTTACTGGTATGTAACATATCAGTAAATTTTTAATATATTATAGAGAGTTCCATAGTAAATGCAGTTTTTAAAATGAGCACCTTTGTCAGTTTGTTAGGTGAAATTTAATAGACTGTCATCTTTTGTATTGTGATTAACAATCCCCATTTCTGTGTATTGTCATCAGCTAATCTGGAATGATACAAGAAGGATCAGAATATCCAATTCTGAAACTGCATTTTCAGTATGGTGAATGTTGTGCAGAGACATTCAAAAACTTTTTGTAATTTTTGGTACATTGATAAGTGAACAAGAAGATACAAGACAGACAAAGAACAACAAATCACCAGAGTACTCCTACAAGTTGAGTGAAGTTTCATTTGCAACAATTAACCATTCCAAGAAACAGTTAACAACAGGTGTTAACTAAATATCTCCATATGCATTCCTCTAAGAGTCAACTAACACAAGAACTGAAGCTGATGGACTATTTGCTTCAAACCTTTACTGATTGGCTATTGAGAAAACAAGAATTGGGTAGTGATTTTCATAAGAAAATAATCTTCAGTGAAGAAGCATACTTGCAGCTTATTCATGAGAATGAACAAAAGTTGAGCCTGGAGAAACCTTGCCTAATATTGAGATGTCATGGTAGTGAGCTGGGGAAAGGACTGGAGGACCCAGAAATTGACAAGTCAACCCTCCTGCTACATAGAATCTGAACTGCTACAAATGGACCCAGAAACCCAAGCAGTCTCAGGCTTTCTTCTAGACCACCAGCTAAGACTGTTAAACAGAAAGAGGGATTACATGTATATAGCTCCAAATGGAAGGATCACAATCAATTTAGTCTTCAAGCATGCACAAAGACATGCACAGGTGAAAACAAAAAAAATTGCAATCAGAAAACACCTCCCAGTATTAGCGGAAATCCAACTAAAAAGGAAACACAGGGATTTTGAGGTAAAAACCTTAAACCAAAAATTTCAAGGCACATAGTTAAGGTAAGATGGCAAACAAATAGAGAAGAGACACCAACAATCATGAATATAATGGGGCAGGAGAACTTAGACAAACAGCAGCAGCCCTGAATGACAGAATTATACGTGCCACCACTTAGCTACCTACACATAATCACATTGCAAAGCCATGGTTTAGTAAGGAGTATTATGTCATGAGACAAAGAACACTACAACTACTCAAAACCATTAGGCTACATCTAGAGGACACATTAGACTTTGCTGGATGTATAAAAGGTTGCTGTAAGAAAAGAAGATAAAATATGACCTAGCAATAAAACCGAGATAATAGCTGAGGCAGAATCCCCCTCATAAATATGGAGCAATGGGAAGCACATTTCAGTAATCCTTGGAGAAAAGATGAGAACTTCAAACTGCTTCATGCCACATGTGGCAAACAACAGGGATGCATGCCCAATTACAACAGAAGAAGTCAGAGAATTTATAAGAAATGGAAAAAATAATAAAGCGGCAGGGCTGGATAGGGTATGCACAGAACATTGAAAAGACACAGAACATTGAAAAGACACACTCCAAGATCTGCTACAGCCGCTAACATGTTTTTACAATGAATGCCTAAAATGAAACTCAATTCCAGAACAATGAAGGGCATCACTCATAATTATGATCTACAAAGGGAAAGGAAGGAAAGATGACCGAAATTCTTGTAGAGGAATAGCATATAAAAACGTCATGTTCAAGATCTTCTCTAAAATCCTGTTACAACATGTGGAACAAAGACTACATGACAGCATTCCATTGAATCACTACAGCTTCAACCTGGGTAGAGCAACACTACATGCTATACAAGAACTTATGCAATAAATAACAATGACCCTAGCAGAACGCAGTATTCAAATTTAGTTCTTCATAGATTACTCCAAGGTATTTGACAGCATTAACAAAAGGAGACTTGTCCACTAGCTGGAGTAGATACTAGGCAGATCAAATAGAGAGTTAGAAACAATCAGTCGATCTTAAGAGTGAACTACTTGTCAATCTCCGATGGCATTGCCACATTGAGGAATATCACTCAAACAAAGGGACCCAATAGCCCAGCTCTCTTCAACATAATGACCTCAAATATCGGCCAAACTATAGATAAAGAAATGCTAAACTTATGTGTGCAGCCAACATGGTCATCCTTTCCAGGAACCAAGATCTGTAAGGTGCCATGGAGAACATCAGGACATGGGCACAAGAAAATTCTATGGAAATGATCGGTACCAAAACTAAGGCAATGTAATTTAGAAGGGGAGGAAGGATGTCCAAGAGAGACCACCTCATTTGCAGAGAAGAAACTTAAAAGTTTGTACCCAATTTCAAATATTTGGATGTTGTGCTTCAAACAACTAGAACTGCTTTCTCTCTGCATATACAGGAGTATGCAATGGCTGCAACAAGAACCATATATGACATTCCTAAACCCAAAGCCTATCCCTGTCAACTGTGATAAAGCTCTTCTAACTTAAAGTTATGCTAGCAGCCACATATAGCATCCAATTAATATGGCCCTACCTAATGGTGAACAACCTCAGTAAGCTAGAAAACATCAAAACAAGTTTTAAAAACAGCTCTCTCTCAATCTCAAAATACAGCTATGACTATAAAATAGTGCAGAAGCCTTTCTTCATCGAAGACATAAGACACACCTTTGGTTCATCAGAAACACAAGGATATAAATTCATCCTAAAAAAGAGACCAAAAAAAGCTGGTGAGATACCAGAAGAAATAATGGAGACCAAAGCTATGAAGACAGGTATCTGGAAGGGACCAAACTTCGAGCTTCGCCACCTGTATACACGATATGCCGCCCATGGGTTTCAGGGAGGATCTGCCAGAATGAGTCATACCATGAGCCCAAGGAGGACTGCAACTGCAAGAATTACAACAAATGTACCATTTAACAAAGTGTGAAAGCAGATTTCAATCAGTAACCATGCTAATGAAAGACCAGTGAACATTTAAAAACTCAATTTTACATATTGGGCTAATAAATAAATAATATAGAGAGAGTATAGTATGAGTAATTTAGAGATTTAAAGTGAATTCAATGCAAATGCACGCGCACACGCACATGCACACTCACACACACACACACTCACTCTCTCACACTCACACTCACTCTCTCACCCCCCCCCCCCCTTCCTTGTTTCCAGTTGAATGACTGAGAACACCCAGTAATTTTAATTTGCACAGTGAATTAAAGGGAACTGAGCAGTGGCAGCTCATGCCTATAAAACCATATTGTGCTACATGGAAAAAATAAATAAAATAAAAGTACATGCAACTTGCCTAGTTTCAAAAAATTTAAGTCCATAAGGCCATGTTTCTTCATGCAGAATTTTTTGATCACTCTAGCATTGAAATCCTTCATGTTTGTGACAGTTGCTTCTCAATAGATAACATGGGTAGAGAGGTGAGATGATCCTTACACATGTTGTTCCTCAGAAAGGTTTTTATCCTCTTCAAAGAGGAGAAACAGCACTTTGGTTCAGTAGTTGACATAGGAATGGTCACAATAATTCTCAAAACATTGGCCACTTCAATAAAAGTATTTTGCAGATTGTTTTTTTAGTATTAACTGCAGGAAGTTCTAACTGAATTTCAGAAGATCATATAAAATGCTGAATTTGCTCCAAGCTTAATTCTGTCAAGTTTTTTATACCAAGCACTGATAGTTTCAAGTTCCATTTCAGGAAAAACTTGAGAAAATAATTCAAAGATGTTTGTGTCTAGTTTTGTAGCATCCACATGTCCTGTGGAATTGAAGCAACTGTGTACTTCACACACTTCCTTAGCATCTATTGCTAGATCAGTTTCCTTCTGAAGAGGAATCAAGGAAAGCAAAAGAGTGCATTTCTGATTTCACTACCACAGATCCAGTCATTGTCATAAATGTTTATTAAATTTCCTTGTGTAAACAGAATTTTTACTTCCTTTTGCTTTTGTTCAATTTTAGATGAGGTATAGGTGGCCCAAGTTTTTATGCCATTCTTTGCATCTAAAGTTTGTCTTGTAAAGGGAGTTTTCAACAACACACCACAACACACCAAGTACATTCATTATATATTGGCTAAAGCTTTCTTACCTATGAAATTAATGCACACACATGCACACGCACGCACACATACACACACAATGAAAGTGAACTATAATAAATTATGCTTCACACTTGAAAATAAACTGAAAACATACACTGAATAACCTCTACACAACAGAATACTTTGCCACAATGAGAACCACGTGCACCTGTTGTAAGTGTGGCTTGCTTCACATTCATGGAAGTGGAGCATCGTGCTTACATGAGCTAATAGGTCACGATCAGTCATCGCTTTTTTCTTTAAAGGAACTGAGTTATGGAAATAATATTCCATTTGCATGCTTCAGTTTATAATTATTATAAACATTAATAAGTTATTACACTAACATATAATGCAGAAATACATGCGTAATTAATTTCAACAAGTACTTAAATTTTGGAGATGTGTGCTGAGTACATTGAATCCCATGCGATACCAAAATGCAGCATGAGGCAGATCAAAAATCTTCGGATCTGTGACCATCAAAGAGGTAAGAGGGGAAGGTTCTACGCAAGCGCAGTACTGACATAGCAAGCTTGCAAGTTTACGTTACAAGAGATCCATTAATGTATTCCATTTGTAAAGCTTACGTGTTTATGATTATTCTGGCATTCATTATTAGCTGTGCTCCCTTTCTAATTACTACCATAGTACATTGTGCTTGTTACATGGCGTTTCAGCATATCTATTATGTGATTTATAAAAAAGAAAGTAATGTGCAGTAGCACTTCAGCATGTAAGGGTGAACTGCCCCTGAAACTGAGATGATTAGGAAATTTTCAAACATTGGATTAAAATTTGTTTAGAAACTAGCAAGTTACATCCTTATTCAAAGCTTAGGAAAAAATTGAGTATCCACGTATGCACATTATCTTAAAGGAGCTTAAATCAAACGTAAGATTAAAGGTTGGTTAAAGAAATGAAACAGTGTTTTGCATATAAAAGTGTGATACTTTATGTGGAGACAAACAGTTTGGTGCCAAACAATGTGATATCACTACTGCTGCTTATTAGCTATCTAAGGGTAATATTAATTTGGTGTATAGTAGTCCATTGTCAACTTGCATAATGAAAGTAAACATCCAGAGTAAACACAATTTAGATGATAACTATGATAACTGGTTCATTGTGTTCAGATGACTACAGTAATTTTTTTTTTTTTTTCCAGTTCTGGGGCATTTTTTCTTTAATTTCTCTCTACCTCCTTTTCATTTTTCTCTTCAAAAACCATTGCTGGAAACTTAAATTGGAACAAATAGTTTACAGTATTACTGTAAAAACATAAACGTATCACTTAAACATATTGAGGGTTTACTCCTTTTCCCTTCCCTTTCCCTACTAACCTACGTTTCTATTCACTATCATGAGAGATCAAAATGATTCTTTGGCTGGCTAATACTTGGGCTACTAGCTTGGCAACAAAAATTTCAGTGCATGTACTGAAACTATTGGAGTTTTTAAATGATCATTGCTGTCATATCCTGTGCATGGTTGTTATTCTAGTTTTTGGTGAAACAAACTTCCTTCTTTTCAGTTGCACATTGAAGTAGCCGAAGTAGCTTTAAGTCCTGTGGACTAAAAAATCACTAAATCTAAAACAGAGATTTTATACTTGAATAATTTCATACCTTCAATTTCATGTACAATAAAATTGAATTGAGACTATTCTCTAGCATGTTTTTAAGGCTTAAAAATTGTTTGTTACTAACTGATTAAAAGATTGTTAAAGTCAGTAACCAATTGTTAAGCACTATTTAGCATTGTATAACTGCCTAAAAAATTAAAAATTCTGTTAAAAGTAGAGCTTTGTTTAATAAATGCATAGGCTTTCAGGCCGGCATAGTCAACTTCATTATATATTTTTATAATAATTGAAAAAGCTAATAACAGCAATGTGGAATTTAACATAAAGTTAAGAGTCGGGGTTGTAACACACATATCACTTACTCTAATTTGTACCGGACCAGTTTCAAGAGCTATACGTTTATCTTCAGAGGAGTCTGTTGGCGTCTGTAGTGTGGTGGTTGTTTGTGTTGACATATGGTGGTGGAGTGACATACTTCCAAAGTTGACTGGGTGGCAACAATTCAAAATTCATCAATTGATGTTTATGTTTTATAATGAAAATCTTTTCCCAAGTATCCAATTCTGCTGTATGTTTTGTAGATTTAAGTAGTGTAATGTTTGGATGTTGTGATTGGTGGTCCAAAAGTGGTGTGATAGATGCCTTGATATGTGTCGCACACTTCTGCAGCTCACAGAATACCTCAGCTCAAAAACAGATATTACCAACAGACTTCAGGTTTAACCACGGGCAACTAACTCTCTCCATTTTCGGCAGATTTCTTCATGAGCAACATAGAAATACATTAACCACTTCCTTCTCACAATCTTCAAAGTTTGGCATATTTGCAATAGTACCATAAAATTTAATCCAAGACACTCTCAAGCTACTTAATTTACAGAAAAGAGCAATACAGTTTACAATGAAAATTGAAAATGAAAGCACAATACCATTCCTTGATGCGAAAATTATTAGATCCCAAAATAACATCAACTTTGGGATATACAGGAAACCTACACATTCTAAAATTACATAAGAAACAGTAGTTTCAACCCGTTCTCACACAAACATGTCGTCTTAAACAGTTTAACCCAAAGATTAGTGTACACTTCATTAACAGATGATGAATACAAACAGTAATATTGGCATATAGTCAACATAGCTATATTCAATGGCTTCACCAAACTAATCGACAAAACAACAAAATTCAGAAATCAAAAGCACATGAAAGATACAACTAACTCACCTATAAAAAAAAAAACAATGTATTCAGAAAATTTGCTTTCCACCCGAATACACATCATAAATTTTACAATATCTTCAAAAAACACATCATTTGCTTGGCTCCACAAAATAAATGCAGCAACAATTTAAAGAACCCTATACCACAAAACAAAATGCTGGAATTTATCAAGTCAATGCACAGAATGTGACAAAATCTATATAGGAAAAACGAAAAGAAATTTAGAAATGAAATTAAAAGAGCACATGAGGCACATCGAGTACAAATAGATGTAAATCTGCAATTTCACACCACTTTTGAACCACCAATCATAACATCAAACCAAACATTACATTACTTAAATAAACACACAGCAGAATTGGATACTTGAGAAACGATATTCATTGTAAAATATAAACATCAATTGATGAATTCTGAATTGCCACCACCAAGTCAACTTTGGAAGTATGTCACTCCACCATCAGATGTCAACACAAACAACCACCACATTATGGATGCCATTACCAACATCCAGTTGGACTCCTCTGAATATAAGAACAATAGCTCTTGAAACTGGTCAGGTACAAATTAGTGTAAGTGATGTATGTGTTACAACCCTGACTTTTAACTTTATGTTAAATTTTCATAATACATGATTGTTGGGCTTGTAAGCCATGATCCAAATGTTATCTTCATTGAATTTCTACAGAATCCAAACAGGACTGAAGCGCTAGCCAACCATCATATATACATATATAACCATGTGCAGAAGGAGGGCATGGCCATTTAATTAGATGGAATCACATGTCAATCCATGATGCTCATATATGAACAAACTGTGAACCCACAGAAGAAGTTCAACAAGTGCATCAAAACTCACAACACGCCTGGGTTGGACCTATCACACGTGGTCAACCTGATGTGTTGCTCATTCACACAGGCAGAAAGGTCACTGTTACCCAAAGGGACTAACTTTGTGGTCACACCAGCTCATATTCCTGTGGAAGACATTATAGCTGAGGTGGAGCCTGCACAGTGACTGCCAGCACCACATCATGCAGAGGAAATAAGGGGTGAAGCTGTGTGCATTTTACAGAAGACTCCAGCCCCCAAAAGCAATTTAATCACTTCAAAGAGAAAATGTTAATTAAAATGTTAAATGATAACAGTAACACCATTCTCCAGGTAGACAAGGGGAACGCAACCATGTTGATGATGTAGGAGGCATATACCACAAATATCCATGAACTACTTGATCCAAATACCTACAGAAAACTTCAGGACAACCAACCCTACCACCCTGATTTTAAGGACGACCAACAGCCTTATAAAGAGCTTCTCACTGGCAGTTAACATTAAACATCAGACCTGCAGGAGAGAAGCACCACTGCCATGACTCTATGGTCTGCCAAAAATGCACAAAAAAGACATTCCACTACGACCCATCAATAGTGCTATTGGATCTCCCACGTATAACATCTCCATACATTTGGCCACTCTGTTGCAGGAGTAAATTGACAATACTCCTTCCGACATTAGGGATTCCAGCTACTTCATAGAGAAACTGGATTCCATACAACTGGGTGCAGAAGACTTGCTGGTCAGCTTCAACATCATCATATTATTACCAAAGGTTCCTACTACACAGGCACTACAGCACATTGCCGAACTTTTCACACCAGACATCACCAGTCTTTTTCACCAGTGTCTAATGACAAACTATTTCCAATGGAACAATACCTTTTGTGAAAAGTAGAAGGCATTGCTATGGGTAGCCCATTAAGTCCAGTGATTGCCAATTTCTTCATGGAGAAGTTTGAAGAGGAAACTCTGAGGATAGCAGAGCATAAGCCCAAAGTTTGGTTTAGGTATGTGGATGATACTTTCATCATGTGGAGCCATGGGGATGAGAAACTGGAAACTTGCCTTCATCATCTAAATGTCAAAACATATAATTCACCATGGAAAAAGAAAAAGGCAGTAGCCTTCCATTTCTGGACATCCTGGTAACAAGGGAAGGTGGTTCACGTTCAGGTCATACTGTTCACAGAAAACCCACTTATAGTGACAGATACCTACATAAGACCTCAAATCATCATCCCCAACAAAAATTGGGCATAATTAAGACGCTCACTGAATGAACCAAGAATATTCTAGACAAAGAAATCCTGCATTTAAACAAGGCCCCCTAAGAATGGTTCCACATACAAGGAAATTATAAGAGGTATCCATCAGCCCAGAAATACAAGAAAGAGCAAACAACAGATACTATATATTTGCTATACATCAACAAAGTAAAATACCAAATAGGTTAAGCTGCTACAATCACATAATATAAGGACAATTTATAAACCAACAGGGAGTTGCGTGAGAGCTGTGACAGGAGTAAGATGTGTATACGTGAGCTCCATGAGGATGGGAATTCCATTAGAAGTTTACCGTGGCAAAATCAGCCTATTTAATTGCATGAGGCTGGTGACAAAAAGTGGTATTGATGGAGATAGTGCAGAAAAGTGCAGATATTGGTTTTTTCTGGTGTTAATGTGCCTGTTGATGATAGGAGGAATTGAAATGAATAAAGATAGGTGCAAATAGGGTGTCACAAGTTATGAAGAATAGGATAGGACTTTGGCAAGGGTGTAAATTGAGCCCCATATTATTTAATATTTTTATTGATGATATTCTGGAAGTAATTAGCAAAGAGAACGTCTACTCATCCAGAATAAATAATAGGGAAATCCCAGGCTTATTGTTTGCAGATGATTTGGTGGTAGGGTCCATATCTATTGGGAGACTATGAAGAGCCTTAAATGTGATGGGAAGATTCTGTAAAAGTTGGGGGTTGAAGATAGACTATAAAAAGTCTAGGATTATGGTCTTCAAAAAGGGGTATAAATGAAAAAGAAAAGGAAAATGGAATACCGAAGGGCAAGAAATAGCCATAACAAGAAAAATGGAATGTTTAGTTCAGCTAAGCAGTAATGGAAGGTGGCATGATCAAAAGATAGCAGTTTTAGCTAAGGGTAAAATTGCCATGAGGATAAGAGCGTACTTATTTAAAATACCGGGGGTGCAAATCAAGTGGAAAGAGAAAGTTTACAAGTCAATAGTGGAAGCCAAAATGTTATATGGGATAGAAGTTTGGGGTTATGATGAAGGGTGGCAAGGAGTGGATTTAATACATTGAAACTTCTGTCGGTTAATTATGGGTTTAGCAGTCGCATCACCAAAGGGAGTAGCACTGTTGGAACTAGGTAGAACAGGAAATAAGTTATCATAATTGAAAGATTGCTTAAGTTTTGGCATCGGGTTAGATTATTGGAAGATCAAAGTATAGTTAAACAATGTATTATTATGCAAGAGAAAGTATTAATGCCAGATAATTGGTCTTTATCATAAAAGATTATATAGGAAATAGTTTGGGGAACTTATGGACAGAGAGAGAATGTCTGGAGGAAGGGTTTTGGAAAGAGATCAGAAGGAGAATTGAGGATATTAATATTCTAGATATTTTTAGCAGTACTAGGGATAAAAGATCCTTTTTATTATATAGGCAAATTAAAAAAGATTGGGGGAGGGAAAAATGTATTGAAGTGTGTAATAAATTGGAGAGGGAAGGGTGAACATTGTTTAGAACCGAAGCAATGAAATTAAGGGGAATGCTAGAAGTGCCCATTTTGTGAGGGAATGGAAAATGACCTGCATTTTATTTTAGGTTGTGAAGAGACAAAATTATGGAAGGAACAATTGGTACCAACTAGGTGGTTGTGGTTACCGAGAGAAATAATTAAAGTGAGAGAAAATCTAGGAATACAGATGAGATTAGAAAGTTGGGAGAATTATTAGGAAAAACTAAAGAGAAATATAAAGGAAGAATTTGTAAATCTTAAATTCATAAGTAGAAGGATGCCTATCAGGAAAATTGGTATATTTAAATATAAGGAAGTTAAAAATTAGGTAAATTGTGATCTTGGTGTAGAATATATTAATAACCACGGTGTTTACTTATATTTGCACCAATGGCAACTCAAATGTCTGCTAAACTCCTCCAAGGACAAATGGCAGCTGGTGATTACGAATTACCATGTAGTTGCACAAGTGACACAGAGCATCAGCATGCACCTAAAAGAACATGAAATACACAGCCGGTTAGGACAGACAGAAAAGTCAGCAGTGGTAGAGCATTCCCTATTATTTGGCCATGATGTAACATATGTAAACACTTGGCTCTCAAGGTCAAGTCACTACCAGGCTCGCTTGTCAGAAGAAGCAATATTCAAACATACAAATGCTTTCAATCTCAAAGAAGGGAGGTGACAGATGAGCAAAGCCTGGTTCCCATCTCTGAAAACAGCGAGAGCGAAACTGGAGAAAAGAGAAGCTCTTTGCTTTATACCGGATCCAGAGACAGCCCTCCAACAGGTCACATCCAATAGGCAACCATGCTCCACCCCCTAAATGTCCATGCCCTCCTTCTGTGCATGACTAGATATACAACAATGGTTGACCAGCATTTCAAACTTGTTTGGACTCTGGAACTTTACTCATAGCTTTGTTCCCCTGAAGATGCCAGCCATAGATTTTGGTGAAACATTGGTGAAGAAAACGTCTGGACCATGGCCTACAAGTCCGGCAATCATATATAATGAAAGCTTCCTTTGTTGAGCACAACAAATCCTAAGAACCTCATTCTAATACCTTCGTTACACAGCAGATTCACACAGAGAGACATTTCAACATTGTTTTGATCTGTAAGAGGAAGATCATGACAGAAAGTTGACAATTCAATTGTCAAATTTTTATTTATTCATTGAAGCATAAAATATAAATGTTACAGATTAATTTAACTGCCTCGGTAAAAAAATTTCTGTATGATAGCATTTGTAAGTGATGCTCCCAACATAACCTTTAAAACACAAATTTTAATAGCAAAATAAATGCTGTGTAATTTTGTAATGTAAGAAAAAATAGTTGTTAGTTTAAGAATTTTAAGTTCAAGTGGTGATTAATGTGTTCCTTTGCAATGATTCACAAGTACATTTGCTTTTTTTTTAGGTTCAATTTTGGAATTGAGTACTTTTGAGGGACATATGGTAGCGTGGCTGCACAAGCCACCACCAAGCATGTAAGAGCCTACCTGGCCATCTAGGTGCAGATAGATATTGTTATGATAGGCCACTCTTAACAAAATGATGTAAAATATGTTAGCCACACAAACAAAGCCCATCACATAATTTCCCTCCAGTTAGAGTAATACAGTCTGGAAACTTTGCTCTGGGTTCGACTATACTACTCCCAAAATATAAAGACATGCTTATGGTAACCTAAGGCAAGAGGCAGTCCCCCAGCAGATGACCACAGTAAATGCTCTCATGGGCCCCTGAACACAACATGCAGTCTAAGAGTGGAAAATAGATTTCATCTTTTTTATGTTATTTTTTAAAATGCACCTATGGTTGGTTACTTTTAATAATTTCATTATAATATGCTCATCTCATAGCTATTTGTAAATGGAAACAAATAATTTTACTGCAATGAGCAGTTATTGCATGACAATGCCTATGTTGTGAACATGTTATGTAGAGTAGTACAAATGTGTATTACTTAGTATAGAAGCTTTCCTCAGGGTTAAGTGATGTATATAAAGGGCTGACGACTCCTCAATCAGACAGGCAAGAAGTGAAGAGTGAACACAGTGATTAAGTAAACAATGAAGACAGTTTAAAGAGTGCAGTTCAGTAATGTGTCACGAGTGCTATGGCATCAGCGATCCGAGTGCAACATGTAGTGTTACATTGATTGTCTTAATGGCAATAAAGTGTGTTTAGCATAAACTGTGTTTGCCATTTATATTGGTGGTCTCAGGAGAGAGATTAAAACGCCAAGATGTAGGAAAATGGTTGAAAAATTATTGGTCAAGATGGAGACAAAAATGGAAATTGAAATGGAGGAAATGAGGAATGAAATTAAAAATGTCAGTTCCAGAATAGACAAAATGGGAAGCAAAATAACAACAGTAAATTCCACAATGGAGATGAGAAGTGAAATAATGACAGTGAATGGAAAAACTGAGGTGAAAATGGAACCTAGGATGGAGCAAATGAAGGAAAGAAAATTATTTGTTTGTTAATGATGCTGTCAATTGCCAGGATCTTATCACCACTGCCAGTATGCCAGAATTTCATCCACCCTGCAGGAGTTCTTTAACGTGCCTGTAAATCATGACATGGAGCTGTCGCTTTTGAACACACTTAAAAACCATTGGTCTGGACGCGGTTTGAACCTGCTACCTTGATATCAGCAGGCCAGCGTCTAACCTACTGAACTACCCAGACTGACACAGAAATGAAGACAGAAATGTCTAAGGTGGAGGCTGAGGTATTGACCAAAATTAGCAGACAACTGGTTAGCGTGAAGAAAGATGTAGAGGACCTTGGCAGAAAGATGAAGGACCTCAGCCAATGCATTAATGCCCTAGAGGACCTATGGAAATGACTCAATGTCCTGGAAGAAAGTTGACATCAGCATCAAAGAAATGAAGCCCTGATAGTAAAAATACTTAACAGAAGACTTAGGGTCATTAAATTTGAGATGCCTGGATGTGACACAACATCTGCATGCATCAAGCTACTGAGATATGCCAGAACATCATCTTTGATGTCTTCAGTCAATAGTTCACTGCTCACATGCTCGCATCCATTGGTTGGCAGAGGAGGAAGCAACCAACTCATGGCAGCAGTTTTGAGCTTGAACCCGATGTTGGTATTATCTGGAGACATCTGGGAGGGCCTCAAAAAACAGTTCAGAAACTTGGCTGCAACCTACTGTAGCCAACTCAAGTCAGTGCTGCAACAACCAGGTGAGATGCTGAAGGACTTTGCTTATCTTGGTCTTTGAATAATTAGTGAACAAGGCTCTTGTAACCTTCTGCCCAGTTATGTCTCCCAAGAAGCCACCTACTTCATTGACAGGGTGCATAACATCGACATACTTCAGCATCTGATGCTTGGTGATTGCAGGGCCATCTATAAGGCACTAACAGTGCCGGTCCCCTTGGCCGCGCTTGCTAAAGTGTCTCACTTTGGTGCATTGTGGTGTAGGGGATTGTGGGTGTCAGTCCTGCCTTGGGCCTGGGTGTTTATATGTTTGTGTATATAAGGGTGTATTGGGTGCCACAGAGACAAAGAATCAACCCAGGGTGATCTCAACGACCTGTTAGTGGTATGTGCTGGTGGTGTGACTGGCTAGGGCACTTGGTGAAGGACTAGCCACAAACAAGCCAATGGGCATAAAGTGGTGTATGTTGGGGGTGTGACCAGTCATGACATCTGTCCACAGACAAGGCAATGAACAAGACCTGTCCAGGGGCACATTGAAGCTATTATTCCCATTGCCTGGCATGACGCTATTTATTAAATAAAAATACACACCATTCACAATATTTACGAGACTGTCACTTTTTTATTGTTACCAACATGAGAAATAAAATTCCTAACATACCGCCCCACCAAAAGGTGTGACCTTTTGCAAGTTTATGTAAGCTTGAGCATTAGTTTGTAAATGAGTCATTAAATAATCATTGGAATACACACATTTCTTAATGGGACACGCAATGGTACCAGAACTGATTCTGATGGTTGTTACTCTGGCAAGAGCATCTTCACCACTATGGACTGCTTCTATTGTTCCCCTTCTGCATTGGAGAGGTAGCAGATTGTCCTTGATGATTACAAGATCCCCAGGTTGAAGATTGGGGGGTGAGTGGACCATTTTTGGCATTGCTGCAAAGTTTAAAGATAGTCCTTTTACCATCTCTGCCAAAAATGTTGAGTCCCCTTCTAAATGTGATTCCATCTGGAGAGGGTATTAATGGGGCATGATTTGAAGTCATAATCAGGGAGAGCAGAAAATGTTTCACCAGTAAGGGAGTGGGATGGAGTGAGAATGGACATGTCAATAGGGTCATCAACTCGTTTAGTCGGGACAGAGGATGGGAATTAAGGCAGGCCTCTTTTTATTTGTGAAAAGAGCATCACCAGGTTCTTCAAAGGGGACTACTGTGCTTCTCATGGTCCTTCAGAGATGGTATTTGAAATTTTTCACAATGGGCTCCCAGGCTCCACCAAAATGTGGAGCTAAAGGTGGAATGAAATTCTATTTGATGCCTCTTTCATTCAGCGGTGCTTGTTATAACATTGTTTTGAGCCTTGGGGTTTTGAAGAAATGGCTGAACTTCCTCTAATTCCTTGGAGGCTTCAACAAAATTTGTGCCATTTTCGCCATGAATGCTGTAGGGGGAATCACAATGAGCAAGGAATCTTTGAAGTGCTGCCATGAATGCACTTGTTGACCAGGCTGAAAAAATGTCAATGTGTATTGCACGTATCGTAAAACAAGTGAATATCATGGCATATGCCTTTCCAGTGCACTTGTTATGTTGTATACCACATTTTATAATCAGTGACCCTGTGTAGACCACTCCTACATTAGAAAATGGCGTGCAGGGTCTTACCCTGCTGTTGGGAAGATCTGCCATCTTTTGTTCAGCTGGTCTTGCCTTCAGCCGGAATCAGATTAAATAAGAATGAATGCACTTACTTATGACTTGGCGGTATCCAATGTTGTTCTCATTAACTGGAAATTAGTAGTTGAAACCCAGCATGTAGGAATCTCAAGTGTTTGCTAATGATGAGAGTTTGGTGAAATAATGCTGCGATGGAAATATAGTTTGTTGTTTGGTCTCATATGGTACCAATGCATTCCGTAATCTTTCTCCAGCTTGCAGGATGCCATCCTGATCAATTATCAGGTTAAGAGTTTTCAGTTTGCTGTTTTTGTTGATGTTCTCCTCTCTAAGGAGATGGCACATTTCCTTTGGATAAGAAGCAGCTTGTATGAGCTTCATGCATGCCTTGAGAGCATTGTCAAGTTCTTCAGGGCTCAATAAGGATGCACTGCGATTGTTAGGACTTTGTGTACAAAAATCTGAAGCAGTATTCAGTTACCCTTATAAGTTGATTCAAAGTTGATTCAAATGCTTAAAAACTGAATTATTGTGTGATGTGACAAGTGACATAGTCTTCTGTTCTGGAGCCTTGATAGATTCATCTGCAATTTGCTTTGGCCAATACAATGATTTTAGGCTTAACCATTTTGGATCCTTTCACCGTAATTCACTGATGATTAGATTCAGTGAGAGCGAATCTCATGAAGTGAGATCAGTAGGTTGTCCTGTGTGTTCACATGACACCCTCGGAAAGAAAGCACAATTTCCTGGATTTCTGCAACTGTTTGTCATGAATGTTTTCCATTTCATGGGATATGAGCTGAGCCAGGCGAGTACTATAGTTTAGTCGGTCCAAAACTGGATGCTGTCAGTGGTTGTGTGTAAAGCTGACATTACCCTGTTCATGAGTCTGGCTAAAAGCAGAGCACTGCATTGTTCTAGCCATGGAATAGAGATCTGTTTCAGAGGTGTGACTCTTGATTTCATGCAAAATAATTTCAAGAGAATATTGCTTTCTTGTCGGTGGATCTTACGTAGACAGAAACTCCAGAAGCAGTTTGTGAGGCATTGCAAAATCCATGTATTTCCACATTACCATCAGAATTACCAATGCGGATAACTTTTGGAATTTTAATGACATTTAGCAAGGAATCTGTTGATACAAATTATGCCAATCTGAAAATAAATCCCTGATTAGCTGGCTGTCCCAGCCTGTACGTTTCTTCCAAAGGTGCTGCATGAAAGTCTTGCAGAGAACAACAGGAGCTATGAGCCCAAGAGGATAAAATATTGCTGCTATTGTAGACAGCACCACAGACTTGGTGAAGATTGGTTCTTCATGCCGTTGGTGCTCAGTGGTCACAATTGATTTGGAATTCATTAGATGAGGGGATACAAGTTAATCCTAATGTCTTGACCATCCCACTCACGTGTGTCATAGGGTGGTTGGTTTCACGCAAATGCTCAGGAATAGATTTAAGAAGCTCTGGAGTATGGGTACACCATTTTTTTCAAATTAAAGCCTCCGCATTGCAGAAGATCTTGAAGTTTGATTAATAGTTTAGTGGCTTCCTCTGCAGTATATGTATCAGAAACACAATTTTTAATGTAGAAATCATTCAAAAGAATTGGAGATGCTCTAAGGAATTCAGCTACTTTCTCTAAAGCCAATTGTTGGAGACAACAGGTAGCTAAGTATACTGCTGAAGAGGTGTCCTAGGTGACAGTAGTTAAGGCATAAGATTTGAGTAGTTCCTGAGGACCTTCATGCCACCTTATGCATTGTAGGGAATGATGCTTAATATGGACCATCACTTGCCTATACATCTTTTCCACAACAGAAGTGAAGGCTATTCTATGTTCTATGTAGATGGTAGCGCATGATCAATGTACACAAGTCATCTTGGATTGTGGGGCCTACCATTAGGATGTCGTTTAAAGACATTGTTGCTTGTTTTCAAGGAAGCATCAAAGACCACCCTCAGTTTAATACTAGTGCTTGATTTTTTTTTTTTGTGAATGGCATGGGGAAGTATGTAATATTCAGTACTGCATGATGATGCCTGACATTCGACCATATGTCCGAGTATTTGGTATTCTCTTATGAAAGCTATTAATACATTCCTTGTAAAGTTCATCATGAGCTTGTAGATTTTTCTCCAGGAGCAGGAAGCATTGTCTGGCGAGCTCTTGAAATGGTTCTCAAATTCTTTATGTTCAGGTAAGGTTATTTGATTCACTTCTTCCACATGCCAGAATTTCTCTAGCTGGGCCTCAAAATTTAGATCAGCCTTGATGAAGAAAGACTTTAAACTTTGGGTATCATTTTCATTTTGTGCCAATTGATGAGGGTAGTCTCCACTCAAATCCATCCCAGTTGGCTATCCTGCAGCATTGGATAGCCAGGGCATGTTCTTTTATTCGTTATTAGCAGTTAAAGAAAGAATTGAGCACCTATTAATAGGTCAGTGCCTCATGGTATGTGAAAATCAGGATCAGCGAGCTTGATGTTATTAGGAATATTCCACTCCTTATAGTTTATGTAGAAGATGGGAACATTGCCAGTTATCCTGGATATCACTATATAGTCCATGTTGAAATAGTAGCCATTGACTGTTGAATGAACATCAGTGTTTACCTAGTTTCAGCTTGAGAACTTGAAGAGATATGGTGATAGTTTACTTTATCTTCAATCTTAGTCACTGAACTGCTAGCTCTGAGATGAAATTAATCTGTGAATCAAATGTACGTAAATGATGAAATGCTACATTTGTGTCTTTGATTTTAACTAACACTGTACTCAAGAGCACCTGAGCCCTTGGAGCACTTCTGATAGAGTGATATGACAGTTGACTTCAATTGCCATTCTGTGTGGTTTGTACCATGTAATTGCTTGCTTGGCTCGTGTTAGATGTTGCTTGATTGTTTTCTTGGTGTAACTGTGTATGATGGAATTCCTTGCATAATTTGCTGGCTATTTTGGAACAACATGCTTTACATATGTGCAATAAACTAAGATAGTGCAGTGTTTCCTTTCCTTGTTCAAACTGAATTTTCCTCACAGTTCACTTTGAGGAAATCTGGACATTTATACAGTCTGTGCTCTTCTGACCAGATATAACATTTCTCTGCTGTTAAAATGTATGATAGTTGCTGTTGTTGTGGTGCCATTCTTGGCCTTGACTTGGGGTGGTGACTTAGACTAGCAGAGCTGCAGTGTCTGACATCGTCTCTTCTAGAAGCAAATGTGTTCCCTGAATCCTACAGCATCAAGCTGAGCATGTTCTTTTTCAAACTCCAACCTTAATTTTTTGTTTAGTCTGGAGAGTAGAAGTTCATTAAGAAGTAGATCTAAAAGACTTGGTTGCACGTTTAAGGTGTTAAGGGCATCTATACTTCCTTGAAATATATTGAGTAGTTGACATACCTCACTCTCAGTTGAGCTAAGTTTACCTGTAGAATCCATGATGTGTCTTAATATATTTAGCTGCTGTCAACTTGGGTGAATGATAACAACTCATTAGAATGTTAAAGGTTATTGGAAAGTTGGCATCAGAGATACTGAGGTTTCTAATGCACTCCTTAACTTCACCTCTTAAGAAGGAGAGCAGATAATGAATTTTCTCCATGTTTGATAGTTCATTGTAGTGTACCACCAGACTTTCAAACGTGTCCTTGAAATGTAACCAAGTGGTTAGCATCCCAGTAAAGGTAGGAAAACTGATTTTCGGAAGTTTTATGTTTCTAGACATGCTATGTGATGACTGTGTTAGCACCTCATCATTCCCATATTCATTTTCCTCACTGGAAGCTTTACTTAGCATAGCCTCCAGCAAACTGACTTAAGTCTTCAAATTCTACCTGGTAAGCAGGCAGTGTGAGCCTCCACATTGTGGTCATGTACTTTTAGTTTGTCTTGAATTTGATTAAATTCTTCATTAACGGCAATGATTATGTTCAATTTAACTTGAATCAATTTGAGATCGGCAATAACAGTAATCACAAAGTTCTGAATGCATTTTATCGTAGCCTTCAATATGGCTTTTTCTTGTTAATACTCACCAGTTGACTTCCTTCATTCTTGTAATACTGTGATAATGCAAAAGGAATAAGAATTAAACATGTATCATATAATGGCACTGCATTATATTGTTATTCTTTGTAAAAATAATTATTTTCTTGGCTGATGTCGCAAGTTAAAGTCGTTGCTGTTTTATACGATAGATGATATTAATTGTTTCAACCATTGCCTTTGTATGTTACTATGTGCCGATAGCTTGGCATCATATCACAATTCATTTGCTTCCTCCTCTTTTTAATGTAATCTTACATATTTATATATAAACGTCTGTAACCCACTATGTGAAACAATTGTCTAGCATTTAATAGGCCAATATCTTGGAGTGTAGTTAAATCCACCTGGGCCAATTTAATATTGGTATTAAATAAAAATACATACCATTCACCATTTTTACTAGGCTGTCAGTTTTTAGTGTTACCAACATGAGTAAATGCAGTTATTCACTGAGAAATAAAATTCCCAACCTTATTTACCCTGGACAGAAGATTGAATGATAGCCTCGTGAACAGCTGGGTACAAGGTAACCTACACCAGATACTGGAGGACACCAGTGCAGCCATGACTATAATCAGACTAAATGTGCTGGAGGGCTTCAAGGAAACCAAATCAGCTCTTCAAGATTGTGATGGCATTGGTTGGAGGAAGCATTGCTGGAGTTGACCCTGGGATAGATAATCTGTGGGTCTTCATTGTGAGGTTGGCTGAGAAACTCATATAGGGATTGGATGCTCTCAGAAGGAGAATCCTGCAATTCAATGGAAATGAGGTGGTGCTCCAGAGTTTAGATGGGCTTCCTAGAGTCTACAGGGTGATCCTGAAAAAGAATGTGATTGTTCTGTAAGTATTGAGGTGGCCATGAGGGCATGTCTGGTAGACCAGTGGTTGAAGGTCCTGTGGACCATCTTCATGATGTGCATGAGACAATATGTAAGTACATTCAGGAAACGAGCAATTGGATTAAGACCCATTATCATCGCCAAGCCAGCAGTAAAGGTTTCCAGCAGGAAAATCTGGAGTTGTTGTATCACCCTATCTGGATGGAGCATTGCCCCTAACTTCAACAATCATGGTAAGGACCATACCGCATGGTAAAGAAAATCAATGTAGTTTACCAGATCCAGAGGCCTGACCTATTGGAAGATACTGGTCGGGCACCTAAATCATCTAGCCTGCTATGACAAAGGGGGGCAGTGTGACTGCACAAGCCGCCACCAACAGCGTAGGGGCCTAACAAGTTGTCCAAGTGCAGATATTGTTCTGATCAGTCATTCTTAACCATAGTATGTAATAAATGCAATAGCTGTACAAACAAACCCCATTATGTCAGTTCCTTGTAGTAAGACAATCTGGAATCTTTGTTTTTGCAGGTCTCAGGCAACAATTAGAAGCTTTACTGTGTACTACAGGATGTATATAAGGGGCCAATGAGTGCCCAGGCAGACAGCCGAGAGGTGATGAATGAACACAGTGAATAAGTGGATGATAGTCATGACTCTGTGATTCAGTTGTATAGTATACCAAGTGTGTGAGCTGGTGATCCAAGTGTAATGTGTTATGTTACATTGAGTGTCTTAGTGGCAAATAAAATGTGTTTAGCAGAAACTGGTTTTTGCCATTTGTTATTTATAGTGATCCATTTTCCTTCCCAGAATGTACTTAAGAGACTTTTCAGTTCGCTAAAAGTGGTCAGCAGGAAGCTATTTACCAGCATCTCATAATGATAGAAAATGGAATATGTAGTACTGATGATGCCAGAAGAGAAAAGGTAGAACAGGAAGTTTATAAAATTTGGTTATAAAATGCTAATAAAAATTGCATATGAATAATGTTCTAGAAGACTACTGAACCTAACTTGTATTTTCAGTACAATAATCCATTCAGCAAATACCTAAAATAATAATCCTATTATAAGATACCAATAAGATAATAGTTCAAAGATTGTTAAGATCCAAGAACATTTCTATAGATATGAACGTGGGTTTGCCAAATCATGAATAAAAAGTAAGTATTATTTAAAACATTAATGGGAATGCACAGTGAAGTAACTAATCAATTAGGAGTAAAAACATAGATTTCGCTCAAACTTCACTCTTGAAATAAAGTAACTTACTTCGGACATGTTTTGGTGGCAGTTGCCACCATTTCCAATTAAGATTCACTAATGAACTTGTGGTAGCCTGTGGAGGTCTCTGTTCAGGATAGATGAATTTTGAGATGAGTCCATTTGTTTGTGGTATGTCAAAATTTATGACCTTGTTTTTGTTTTTTAAAATTAATAGATTTTCCCAAACTGTTAATCCAATTGGATTCTGCACTAATTTTAATAACTTGGGCTCACTGTGAAAATTATGGTTTTGAGTTCAAAAATGTGGTTCTACAGCTGAATTATCTGTCTGTTTATATTTTAAATATGTCTTATGTTCTTTCAAATGTCCAATGTTTCGTTTTGTTTTCGTTATATATACATTTTCACATTCCTTGTACCCGATTCATATATCCCTGATTGTTTCAATGGGGGGATTTTATCTTACGTGTTTGTATGCAGGAGGTTTTTTAAACTGTGCTTATTAACTGGGGCAAGGTTGATGTTCCATTTTTTGAAAATCTTTTGAAATTTTTGGTGTGCCAAAGGATAATAAGTGAATTTTTATAGCTGGTTTCTGCTACTATTCTTTTTAGAGTGCTAATTTGTTTTACTTTCTACTGTTTCATAAATTTATTAATCTTCTTCTTTACCAAATGTTCTGTGTAGCCATTCTTTTGTGCAATTTCTATGATCCTGTTTAATTTGTATTCCATCTGGCTTAATGGTATGTTTATCAGTCTGAATGCAAGGCTGTTAATCATGGCGTGTTTGTATGAAATTGGGTTGTAGCTGTTATTAATTATGTAGTTTTCCATCTGTGTTTCTTTCCTATAGATTCCAAATTCTAGTTTGTTGTGTTCCTGATTATTTTTAGGTACAAGAAGGGAAGCATACCATTCAATTCTTTTTCTATTGTGAATGTTAAGGATCAGTTCAGAAGATTTAGTAATTTAAGGCTGTCCTCAACTATTTTTACTTTCTCTATACGCACTATGTATAGTGTATAGAGAAGGTATTGCACTCCACCCAAAAATTTGATTCCGAGATTTCACCGAAAATATATGTTTTAGGGTCCCCAATATCCAAAAAAAGCATTTTCACAAAAAGGTCCGTGTGTGTGTGTGTGTGTGTGTGTCAGTGTGCCTGTGAACACAATAACTCAAAAACAAAAAATCGGTAAAATACCAAACTTGGTATTTAAGTTTAGTATCTTCCAGGGATGCGACATGAAGATTTTGAGAAAAATCCCCCCACCCCCAACTATCCTTTACATGGAACTTTTTTCGAAAATTTTGATTTTCTCAAAAATGGCTCTAATGATTTTGATTAAAATTTCATATATTAAAGATATTTACCTGACAAATAAAATTTATATCTTGAATTTTCTGAGAATAGCCTCTGAAGAGTAGTTTATTCTGGATGAATTTTACTGAATTTTGAATAACTGCTAAACCGTAAAAGATGGACAAAAACTTAACCCACAAAAAATGTAGAGCACATTAAAACACACAATTTATGTTATATACATTTTTTGGTGGAGTTCGTTGTTTTTGAGACATTCCTTATTTTTGGTTTCTGCTATGAAAAACATATACTTTTCTCATACAGGAACTTGTCAACTCCTATCCATATAAACAAAGGAACTTCATTGACATAGCAACCAGCTTTTGACTATCACTTTAACCTATGGGAGTCCCTTATTTCGCTTCTACTTACAAGGAAGCAAGTAATAAGACTATTTCTGCTAATTTTTTCTGATTAACATAAAGTAAATAGAAGTATAAGCTTTTTAAGAATAATTTGTTGCAGGGATATAGAGAAAGTCATGTGAATGGTACACATCAGATTTTTTTGTTTACTATTGCCACTATGTCGTCTACATATCTATACCAAGTTTTGTATATTTGTGGGAAGGTTGTGGTTATGTGGATTTCTAAATTATTCATGTACGTTATATGTCTGCAAGTATTGGGTATAATGGATTTCCCTTGGCTAAACCATACTTTTGTGTATAAAATTTACCTCTGAATGTAAAGTAGGTTTGTTCAATACATACTTGTGTGAGCTTAAGTAAGTTGACTGCTATTTCACCAGAAATGTCTGTGGTAGTGAGCCATTTTTTTAGTACAGAAAGTAGTTTTTCTCTTGGAATGCTGGGGAAAAGTGATACTGCATCAAACGAAACCAACATGTCATCATCAATTAATACCAACATGTATTAATTGAAAGGAATTTTTTATACTTAAACTGTTGTACTGTGGTAGGGTTTGGAACTATTTTATGAATCAATTTGTTAGTTGGTATGTGGGGGAGTTAATGGTGTTCACAATAGGTCGCATTTTATTTCCTGGTTTATCTATTTTTGGTAGTCCATATATTCTTGGTGTGCAGCAGTTACTTGGAATTAGTTTCTTTTTGTTTGAATCACTCATTAATTTTACACTGTCTAAAGTTTCATGTAAAGATTGTATATATTTTGTGGTGGAACGGGATCTATCCTTGGGTTCATAAGAAATGTGTGTACACAGTAGGTGTGAATTTAAAAATTCATGATTATTTTATATTGTTCATGTGCCTGCTAGTAACTGTGAGAAAACAAAACACAATTTCAGAGCACACAAATTTTCAATTGGTCACATCAGTTGGATATCATCTCATGAGCTGATGAACAAATGAATAATAAACGTATCCCACTTCTTAGGAGCAGTTCTTTAATAACCTTAATGAATAATTGTAGCCAACTCCTGAGCAGTAAAATTACAGAATATCCCTGAATATCTCCCTTCTAAAAGTAAATACTTTCCATGTGAAGGAATGGTCTCATGAGTTGTGCATGTTATGTGTCAGAAGAGTTACATCAGTTAGGAAACATTATGTTCAAAGTCTAAATAAAAACAGGTCCAAAACAGCTTAAATAAATCCAATGTGTAGCGTAGCAATGCTATGTAAAATAATGTTTTCAAAATAGAACAGGTTGGCTTCAGAGCAAGTATGAAGCTCCATATCAAACCAAAATGGTTAAAAATTTAGTCCAATTACTTGATAAAGCTGGTTGGTTCCTCTCACCTCTAAAGAATATAGTTGAGCAACAAAAAACAGCAATTGCTTCCAACGTACACACTCATTGCTTCTGCCAGTTCATAGCATGGTTTTCTTTCTTTCTTTTTTTAATTATGATATTGCAACCAAAGACGTATGAGTGTAATAAATATACTAAAACTAAGTGTAAAAAGCATGCAACCTCTAAAAATCAAACTGAATTAACATTAAATTATTTCAAACCAGGCAACAGTTTTACATCGTTAAGGTGTCGCCATTTAATTTTTTAAAGAAAAATCAAACAATAAAATATTAAAGGTAATAGTATTCAGTGCACAGTACAGTATAAACATAATAATAGCATCTCTATACCAGTTTGCATCACTTGCATTTTGTCATGAATTTCACAAAGATATATGAAATAAGAGTAGACTGACCCCAAAATGTAAAAGTGGAAAAATTAGGCATTCAGCAGTTAAACTTATGCCCATTTTGACCAGTGTTGACCTACTGAAATTTATCACAGATTTAGGGCTACCAGTTTAGCTGGTATTTAAGAAAGATAAATAAATAATGAAATGTTTGTACACCTGTTGCCAAAAGAAAAAAAAAAAATGAATCATCCCCAGATTCAGCGTGTTGATTACAATGCACATGAAAGAACTGTATACTGGCCAGTGACTGACAGCAAAATGGTTAACTTCTGAGTACTGAAAACATCTCTCTAAACAATGTTACCATGGCAGAGAGGTTAAGAAGGCCATGCTTCCACTAATAAGCTCCTAGGTTCAAATCTCGCGCTTGCTTGTCATTTCTTTTATGTTTGTTAATTTTATGACTGGATATGTAGAACATAATATTGCAATAGTATAACTTTGGCATTTGAAGTTATGGGCCTGTCTATGCACACTAAAACATAATTCTATTATTATGGGTATTAAATAACTAAAACACTATGTGTAAATAAACTGTTATGTTATAAAACTGAAACACAAAAAATAACACAGTATTCGGGTGTATGAACGCAATTGCCTATGTAATTGCTCTCAAACTTCAGGGCATTGACAAAATAAATGCCTACAGTAATGCAGATGAGAAGCTACCAGATCCCAGGCTTCTTGAATTTGTGCCCAGAAGCCATATTTTGTCCTTCGCCCATTTACAGGTAAATGGAGTGCAGCTCCCTTTTTACCTCAGCCCACACATTCTCAATAGAGAACACATTCTCACAGAGGGAATAAAAATATTTTTGAGTATTACCATGTATTGCACACCGTTCATTGTATCATCAAGCTACAACAGCACACCTAGACCATCCCTTGATATCAACTCCAACATGATACAGATATATGACCATGATGGAATTGTAAACCACATATTTTGCATCGTATCATATTCCCTTTGGATGATACACAATCATCTTTCCCTTTTGTGTAGAAGAAAATGTTACCTCATATGAGAATATCGCCATGGATTGGTTTACGAAGGGTGTGTTTGATCGTTTTGTGAAGGGTAAGTTAATTTTAAAAAAACATTGAAGCTTAAAAAATGTTTTAAAATGTTTTTTATAACAATATCTGTAGTGTTTCTGTGCACCACATGCTTTTGTGCACAGCATATTGATATTCAGTAGAATAAACACTCAAAGAAACATCATAACTATTATGATATTATTATGTATGAAATAAGTATGTCTAAAATAAATAGTTCATAGCCATATATGTTGATTCAAGATAAGAGAAGGAAAAAAAAATTATAGAAACGAGAAGCAGACCTGCGACCCTCACCAGAGGAGTAACCTATGTTTTGTCACAGCACTACAGCAAACACCCATGGAAAGTGGCAGGTTTTACAATCCTAACTGTATCATGTTTTATGTCGTTAATATTTTTAGTTAATGTTGACAGTTTGTTGTTGAAGAAGCTTAAGTTATGTAATTGGTTATGATTATTGAGCATAAGTATTAGTAATATTAAGATTTGGAACTAGTGACAACTTGTTGCTGCTGCTACCCAATTGTATTGCAGATGGTATACATGAAGCAGTGTGCCATGAGGGACTTAGATAAAATGGTATTTCAGACATGACTCAATTTTTTTGGCGATGGCTATACATATCAACACTATTTAGCATCACAGTATTGTTTTATGTTGTTATGTTGTTTTTACCTCTTGAGTATGCATTTGAATTACTCTACTATGCATACAGCTTACAGCAAAGGAGTAAATGACCTTGCATGATTTGTTTAAATTTTCGTTGTGCTTCACCAAACCACATCAAGTTCAGAGAAAATCTAACAATTTTACAGTTTTTCCTAGTATTTTAATAGATAATCAAGCTGACAATCAAATTTAAACTAGCTTGTCTGTCTTGAAAATAGTATGAAAGGTTAATAGCAAATAAAGAAGCATTTGTGCATTGCATGTGAAATGTATGGAAGTTCTCCCCAAAGATATTCACTGTATTCGTTAACTGCTACTGAATAAAAGAAAAGGGTAATCAGTTGGACAGAGAATTTCATTTTGTTTAATGTAGTAACCTTTCAGTAGATGAATAACCATAAAATGCAAAAGTCTCATTAAACAAGTGGTCTTTTGGTCATCCAACATTTTACCAGCCCACTTCAATTATCACTGCCTTATCTAGTGGCCAAATTTCTGTAGGTATACACCTTCCCCCAAAAGCAAAAGTAAATTATATTAAATCTGAAAATGAATGACACTCTCATAAGAAGATTTGCCATTAATAAATTCTAATACTCCTGCTTTAAAATTTGGAAATCTTGAATGACTTGGATTGGCACTTGAATCTTTGGGAAAACATGATTCCTTCCTAATTTAACTCGAGATAAGAAGTGAAAGCTGAGGAATTCCATATAAATATTGCATTATTATTATCATCATCATCATTACCATCACTTAATCTTTTTATATAATGCAGTGGAAGATGAGTATTGTTAAGACAATCCAAAGTAAGTAAAGTTAACCCTGCAGTGCTTATATGGTATTTAGATTCATAACATCACCTGTAGAATAACTATGTAGTCATTGTGCTGAGCTACCATCTACCTTTCAGACAGCTACCCTTAACTAACATACCTAAGCAACAACCCGCCAGGTTTCGCCTAACAAATGTGGAATGAAGTTATTGTGAATGTGTAGATGGCATCTGTAACAAACCCAGCAAGCTTTACTTTTTCATTGTTGATTTTTATCTTTGCTTGGACTACATCTGCTTCGCAAATCATAATAGCTGTACCATCATAAATGTGTGTGATAAATTTATTAGTAGTACTGTAGTCCTTATGAATGCATGATATATGATATTGCATCAGAATTTTGACCCCTTGTATTAAAAAATATAACAGGGTCTTTTGTATGGCTGTTTTAATACCTGAAAACAACTCAGTGTATTCTGAAACATCTGTTGCATCATTTGTCATTACTGAAAGGTATGGTTGGATGCTACATTCTAGATGGGTTTCCATACTGCAGCTGCCTTAGGCTTATTGTACATCAGACCTCAGGGGATAGGATGAAATAGCAGCCAATGGGCACCTGAAACTGATTGCAGGGATAGAGCCACCTTAATGGGTCCCTAACATAGTCCAAGCAGTTCATCTTAATGAGGAGAGCACTAGGAGCCCGCAACCTAGGCCTGATTTAACTCTCTGATGACTGAGAGCTGTATTTCCAAAGTGCATTCAACACCACAGTTATGCCAAGACTTACAACCCTGAAAGAGACTGCTTGGAACGTGATGGAGTTGAAATGAAGAAACCTACCCAGCATTCTCCTGATGATCCAGGGAAACCCTTGAAAAAAACTCATGGGTCAGAGGTTGGCCACGGAAATCAAACCCATGACCTCTCAAATGTCAGTCCCAGGAGAAATGTCTCAGCCAGCTGGCCCAGTTACTGCATTATATTCTATAATATTAACCTCATCTCAAATTGCATCATGCTAACTTCAAAGATGCACTCCAGCAGTGTGAAATAATTCTTTATTCCACATTATGTAAAGGACAGGAGTTGCAAAGGTAGAATCAGACTGAAGAATTCAATGCCATAGCCAGGATTTGAACCATAGATTTCCTGTATTCCATCCAGTTGGTCTAGCCACTGAGCTACCATGCCAACATGCTGATACAGCATTAAATTTCCCAACTGACTCTCACTTTTTCCCAGAAAACTACACAAAATCTCAAATTATTTTGAGATGACGTACCTCAATGGCGACTTACAATGTAAGTCCCAGGCTACAGAGTTTTCAACCAAGTATTACATTAATCATTGTGAAAGAATTGTTTCTTCCACAGACAGCTAGTGTGTGGACAGCTGGTTAATCTTGGAGTTCTTGCCATAGATTCAGACAGGACAGTCAGTCTGGATTTTTAGGAAATGATAAATGAACTTGCAAACACAAAAGTGAGAAGTAAGTTATTTCTCCAAGTTCACTAAGTTTTGGAAAAGGTCAATTAAATGATACTATATCATGTAAACTGACTAAATTTCACATTATTTAACTTGCTTTGTATAATATGTATTTAATTACTTCAATAAAGTTTAAAATTGCAGTTAATGATTCCAGAGCTTTTTTGTTGGTAGTCCGTAAATGTTTTCTGCTGAGGTTTAGGAAGGAGGGTGTAAAGTAAATTACAGCACAGGAGTGTCACACACCCTAAATACTGCCCTGATCATGGACATTAGGGAATTTTTTAAGAGAAAGAAGATGAGAGGACAAAGCTTTGCAGTTTTTAGGCTAGAGCAATTAAGGATAATTGTGTTTATGTTAACCCGTTACCAGAATAGCAGTAGTATGTTCATCAAAATCAGTGAAAAAGGATAATAGTTACTCTGCAGGTAGTGGCGTTAAATTCTGGATTTAGGTTGTTATTTGAACTACAGTTATACAGAAGCACCATATTAAAGTATGAACTTACAATGACCCAGCACATCTTTAACAACATATAACCCAAAATCAGATGTAGCAGTAAGAAATTGGCAATTCCGATTACAATGGCATGATGAATACTCATCTTTGCTGGTATACGCTGGTAAACAGAAAGATGCTCTGTTTCAACATTGTGCGAATTTTCAACGAAAAGCTCATCACAGCTTTTAAAATGCATTGTATAGCGTGCTTTTGCTTAACAAAAGAATTTCCATGAGAAGGCACAAGAACATATGAAATCATCTTAGCATTGTGAGACAGTAAAAATATATAGCAAATGTAAGTGTATGATGAAAAATAAATCATTCAGTATGGCACAAGAGATAACTAGATCATGCTTACAAAACAGAAATTGAAAAAAACACACAAAAGGAATATTCTCTTGTTTCTTACAGAACTCATTTGTTACCTCTTTGTAGTAAGAATTTGTCTTTTCGAATTTTCCATGATTTACTGTATTTTAGATTTGATGTTGGGGATGCCATTTTAAAGGATCACCTCAGTACCCGTGGCAGAAAACCTAAATACATTTCTGTTCTAATTCAAAATCAACTAACTACCTCTGTGGACAGATTGTTCAGAAGATGTTGATTTCCTTACTCCATGAAAGTAGCACATTATCATTGTTAGCTGACAAACTTGCAGATTGAGCAAGTAAAGAGCAGCTCTCTATACTAGTGTGCTTAGTGGACAACAATAACAGTGCTCGATAATTTTAATTCTTTTCTCACAGAAACCGTTTATAGGACAGGAGTTGGATAGGTAGAGTCAGACTGAAAAATTAAATGCCATAGCTGAGATTTGAACCAGGGATCTCCGGGTCTGTAGACGAGCTACCAAAGCAACATGTCATTATTGTCCATAGTTATCTATACTATAAATCCTGGGACTTAAAGTGCTTACAACTTGTAAGTCGCCATTGAGGTTGTCATCTCAAAATAATTGGAAATCACATGCGAGTCAGTTGAGCAATTCAGTGCTATGCCAGCACATTGCCAAGGTAGCTCAGTGGTAGAGCAACTGGCTAGTGACTGGGAGATCCATAGTTCAAATCCCAGCTATGGCATTGAATTTTTCTGATTCTATCTATCCAATAACAGTGCTTATATTGTTCGAGAAGAATTCCTCAGCATTACACCATATAAATGATCTGATTGCTAACAGCATCATATATAGTAGGGCCAGTAAGATAAGCACCTGCAGTTTCAAATGCTCTAACCCTAAAGTTGCCCCCTTCCTTTTCCTTCCACCTGGCAGAGAAGCGGAGAGGCTATGTGTGCAATGGTGGTGGTTCTTGAACAACAAAACACTTTTTCTCCCAGTCACAATGAAACGTTCACAGTTCACTCATATTGCACATGTAAGCCACCATTGCACAGATAAGGCTGCCACAGGGCTAATACTGGAATGAACCGGTTTTTTGGCTCTACGTGATTGTTAAAAGAGAGTAGTAGGGACAAGAGGGAGGATAAGTTCACACCTTTTGCACTTTGCCTGCCAGGCCTGATATATAGCAAACACCAGTACTACATTTATAACTGGCGTAATGTTAATATGAATAAGCTTGTTGGATAGGGATATGGTGATTGCTCAGTTATGGCTGGTAAGGAAAATGTAGTACCTACTGACAAGAAAAATGGAGTGCAAAAGGTTACTAGAGATCAATATCCAGAGGCTCTGTTTTTCCATTGCAGTGTATATAATCTTAATGTTTTAGTTGATGACTTCAACTGTGTTCTGGAAATACAAGCTGCACTAGAGTAGTGAAAGAAGAAATAACATTTTTCTGAGAATCTCCTTTTTGAAAAAAATGTATTCCAAACATATGTACCTCTGTTATGTGAAACTAGATGGACTGCAAAACATAAAGTAATTCTCATATTTTCAGAGCACTTTGCTTCCATTAGTTAAACTCTCCAGACATTTTTACTTGATGGAAACAATAAAAATTATGACATGTATACATGCCTGCTTTGCTCAGCCTCGACATCTGTATTTGTGTTGTCAGTAAACATTATTGTAAAATACCTTCTCAGTTGAAATCCAGGGCTAACGTTCTTCAGGGAATTGAAACTGATCTTTTTGATGTTCTAGAACATGTATTGCACCTTGCAGCTCTGTTTGTGCATCACAGAAAGAAAGCAGTTGAAATCTTCATCAACATAATGAAATTGTTTAAGACATTTTGAGTAAACTAAACCTAGAACTGAGTGTGCCACAAACGATGTCTAGACAAATTCAATGATCTAACCACCCAGGAGATACAAAGTCATGATTTTATATGGTAACTCACTTGCGCGCTCTCTAACAACACCCAAAAGAGCTGGGAGTTGCCATGAAAACTATGCGAGCAGATGCAGACTGAAATCCTTAACTTATAATAGATGCTGGAAATGTTGACCTTCTGCTCTCAAACAAGCATCAGCTCAGCAGAATGAATTGTTGTGATTTCTTGCATGATATTATCTCTAAGTTCCTCTAGTTTGCGAGGATTGGAAGGATATACTTTTTCTTTTAAAGAACCCCGTTAATAAAATAATAACTCATTAGGTCAGGAGAATGAGGAGGCCACAAATAAACACTAATAATTCTGTCATCAGACTCGCCACTTACTGTAGTTAATGATTTGGCAGTCGTGTGTGCTGTTGCAGAATGTTGCTGGAACCAAGCATATGATTTCTCTTCTTCTGTCAAGCAGTTGAAAAATGGTTTGAGAATTAGCCTCTGATATCACTCTGCATTTATTGTTTCATCAAAGAAAATGGGGCCTATTATTCTTCTAGCAATTACCACACATCAAACTCCAATTTTCTGATCACAGTGAGGTGTGCACAGGTTTTTCTGAAGCCCAGTATTGATTATTGGTGCATCCACAAGCCCATTTAAGTGAAACCAAGATTCATCAGAGAAAAACAAAATCTGTGGGTCAATGAAACCTCTTTCTACAGGTTGGAAAACTTAATTGCAATAATTCACATGTTTACCAGGGTCATTTGCTTTACTGCTTGCACTTGTATGTGGAGATAAAGGTTTTAGTTTCAACAGATGTGTAGCATTTCTAGCAGAAGATGGAGATACACCTGCTTGCTGAGCTAATTTGTTCAGCGATTTTTGAGGCAAACACTCCAAAGTATCACTGATTTCATCTAGTTTATCTTCTGTTAACACTGAACCTGAAGCTTAAAATTTATTCACAACCGCATGTATAGTTTTTCTTGCAGGTGTTACAGAGTTTGTAAACTTTTTAGCAAACTCCCTACGCACATGGCAAGCAGATTCATGCTTAAAGTAAACTTTAAAAATAAACATGTGTTCTTCCACAGTTAAGTGAAGCACCATGTTGACTGGAGCCATAGAAGCATTAACTGATAATGATTGACTGCATGTGCACCCGACTCAGCAACACAGAAATGATAACAATGCATTTTCGTGCGGGAATTGGCAGTCTGAAGTTCCAGCACATGGCGTGGGAGTAGCAAAGAAGAGAATGGGTTATCATATATTATATGACCTTATATTTATGAACAGTTCAGGTGTTATATATACCTTCCCTATTTAGACTCCCTAATTGCATCCCTAAAAAGTCATTTCTCTTCAAGCATAAGAATGCTTTTTCCCTAATGGTACTGCATCCTCATTTCATTAAAAAAAAAAAAAAAAATTACTTCATTTATTATAAAGCTCATTTGACAGGAATTATAGAAATGTATTCCAGAGAGAGATAATGTAATATTTGGACTTGGATGCCATATGGTCCCAGTGCAGAGTTTCGGGAGGATGAAATTCTAGCTCCACTATGGTGAAAAGGCGGTTGTAGTCTTCTAGGTTTCCAGAACGAAAGGAGAACCCTTGAGAATCCACTTAACAGGAAGAATCCTGATGACATTGTGGCCCTCTTCCACCATGTCCTCACCACCACGTATTTCCAGTTCAACTACGAATTCTACGAGCAGACAGATGGCATCGCTATGGGCAAACCACTCAGTCCGGCTATTGCAAATTTCTATATGGAATTTTTCGAAACTACAGCCTTAGACTCAGCACCACTAAACCCCGCCTGCTGGTGGCGCTACATGGACGATACATTTGTAATTTGGAGACATGGTGAATCAGCTCTGTCAGAATTCCTGAAACATCTTAATGGTATCAACAAGAACATACAATTTACTATGGAACATGAATAAGACGGAAAATTGCCACTTTTGGATGTCATGGTCAGCAGAAAGGAGGATGGCACCCTAGGGCACAAAGTCTACCGAAAGCCGACGCACGCTGACCGCTATTTACACAAAACCTCAAACCATCATCCACAACAGAAGCGCTCCATGATTAAAACTCTAGTAGACCGGGCAACGCGTATTTGTGAAACACAGCATTTACACCAGGGGCTTCAACATCTGGAAAAATTTCTTATAACAAACGGCTATTCAAAACGTGAAATTAGAAGAGCCTTACACCCCAGGAGAAGCTCTACACAAAAAGCAAAAAGCGAGAGGAAAAGTAAAGTTTTCCTCCCCTATATTAAATCGGTTACAGACCGAATTGGCAAACTACTCCTACGCTACAATATCGACACGATCTACAAGCCCACTAAACAAATCCAAAACACACTTCATTCAGCTAAGGATTCCAGGGACCCTCTATTAACAGCAGGTGTGTACAGAATACCGTGTTCATGCAACAAAGTATACATAGGAACCACACAGAGAAGCATAAAAAAGAAATTATCGCTTGGGCCAAACAGAAAAGTCAGCAATAGCAGAACACGCTATTCTTGAAAAAGGAGAGCACATCATTCAGTTTGATAATACACAAGTACTGGCTTCAACTTCACACTATCATTCTTGTTTATACCGAGAAGCCATTGAAATATACAAACATGAAAATAACATGAACCGTAAAGAAGAAGGTTTGAAACTAAACAGGAGCAGGAACTAGTCGCCCGAGTGTACTCGGGCGGGGGCAAATCACCACGGTACCTATCCGCTTTTCTCGCGGATTTACCCGTGTGATATAAAAGATGTAGTCTTGTGCAAGCGTTTATGTCTGTGTCGAAGTAATGTGGGCAGGGTGTTTCCCGTCTGCAGCCGGCGCGGGCTGGCTTACCTACCTCAGAGAGGGACCAGGCCCGATGCTGCTTAACTTGGCCAACCGCTTGCGGGCTGTCAAGGAAAGCAGTGCCGGCTAGCGGGGAGAACTGAAAGGATGTAGGTACGGGGTGGGGGAAGCCAATGTTGCAGATCTGGTCGGAGTACAACTGGACGGTCCCCGTCCGAGTTGAGACCGGGACCGATGCTGCTTAACTTGGTGGGTAGAACTGTAAAGAAGGGAGAGGCGGCCGGAAAACTACCATCCCAAGGCGTCTTGGGAAGGCGGTAGCTTACGCGTCTCCTAGGCAGCGTGTGGTCGTAAAGACCGAGAGTGTTCACCTGGGGATTTGCGTGAGGAGCAAGTTTAGTGTATATTGTGCGTGCTCTTTCTCGCACAACGTCCACTATGTAAGGGATTCCGGAGTGGGAATGGAGAATGTGGGACGGGAATCTACGGTCTTGAAACTAGACAGAATATGGACAACAGCATTAACAAAGGTCAAAACCAAGGATTCCTCCCGCACTAATCATACGTCAGCAGAACGAAGCACCGCCCGCTGTCTGGTCCAGCCCACCGTCAACCCGAACCAATCACAGCCAGCTCTCCGGCCAGCCACCGATATATATATATATATATATATACCGCAACCCATGGAGCTACGAGATTCCGAAGAGGAAGCAACAACGCAGACCAGCAGCTCCTACAGCAGCCACCGCTTCTCCGGCAACCGCCGGTAGGAAGCGCTCACAGGCATCTCCGCCACCTGCCGTTACGCCGGCAGTGAGCGCTGCACCTTTGCCGCGCTCACCATCACCACTGCCGCCCACCGCAGCCGCTGCTTCACCGGCAGCCAACACTACATCGCCGCCACCGCTGAGCTCCACGCCGCCACCGCCCCGGTACAGTGCCGTGGTTAGGGGGGTCCCTCGGGATCTCTCCACCCGGCACCTCCTCGCCGCTGCACAATCTAGATGGCCTTCATGTTCGAGTGCCACTAGAATTATCTGTGACCGGGGCCCGACACACTAGTTAGGGTGGAGCTACAGGACCGATCAGACCTGGAGGCTGCCTTGGCGGAAGTCCTGATTCTTACGGCTAAGCTGACGGCCTTGGAGGACAGGCTACAGGAACAGGACAACACCACTTCACACACAGAACTTCACCAAGCAATAGCAACAGCAGTCACCGATATCCGACTCATCTTCAGTGAGGAGGTGAGAGCTCTACTGGAGAAGTCGGCACCTCAAACTTCCAAGTTCAACATTCAAAGTGGACGCCAAGGGCTTAGGCTCGAAAACGTCCCAGGATACAACGACTGACTCAACAGAGTCAACCAGCACTAACTCCATCCCTCACCCTAGAATTCCTTCATTCCTCTCCCCGAATACTCCGCGGTGGCAGTCTGGCCCTCGGTCAAGTCTGTCTCCCGGTCCTCATTTCACCCCTCTGACTACACCCTGCAGTCAGTTATATTATCGCCTTGAATCCGCGGGTGCAATCATGCGGTACCGCCTCTCCTTTCTTCCTTCTATTACCGGTGGAGGGGTTTTTTAGTCAGTAGGCCCACATGGGAGACCCCGACACTCCGGGTTTGCCCGGGTTAGTCCATAAGGTGGATTTTTCCCCTCCACTCGAAAATTAAAGAAAAAAAAATGGAGATGCCGAAGAGGAAGCATCAACGCAGACCAGCAGCTCCTACAGCAGCCACCGCTTCTCCGGCATCCGCCGGTAGGAAGCGCTCACCGGCATCTCCGCCACCTGCCGTTACACCGGCAGTGAGCGCTGCACCTTTGCCGCGCTCACCATCACCACCGCCGCTGCTTCACCGGCAGCCAACACTTCATCGCCGCCACCGCTGTGCTTCACGCCGACGCCGCCCCGGTACAGTGCCGTGGTTGGGGGGGTCCCTCGGGATCTCTCCACCCGGCACCTCCTCGCCGCTGCACAATCTAGATGGCCTTCATGTTCGAGGGTCACTAGAATTATCTGTGACCGGGGTCCGACACCACTAGTAAGGGTGGAGCTACAGGACCGATCAGACCTGGAGGCTGCCTTGCCCTTATTATGGCGACCTTATTAGGGTTGCCCTTATTAGGGCGACTTCTGCACGTTGAGGCAAGCAGACAGGAAAGACACCGGCCCTGCCGTCGCTGCTGTGCCTACGGGCACAGCCAAGAACACTGCTCTTTGCCGCCGAAGTGCCACTACTGTGGCACCAACGCATTCACTTTGGAGTGCACTGGGCAGGACCTCCGCCGCCGTCGCCGGTTCTGTGCCACCTGTGGTGGTACGGGACATTTCACCGGGCAAGCCCAGTGCCCCAGCTACCCAAAGAGCAGGCACTCATCGCCTAAACCAGCCCGGACACCATCATCTACACAGCCATCTCCGCAGACTGAACAACCAACACCAAACATCCTGCAGCAGGAAATCCAGGGCCTAAGTGAGGCCATTCAGGACCTCTACGCGGAGGTCCTGATTCTTACGGCTAAACTGACGGCCTTGGAGGACAGGCTTCAGGAACAGGACAGCACCACTTCACATCCAAAACGTCACCAAGCAATGGCAACAGCAGTCACCGACATCCGACTCATCTTCAGTGAGGAGGTGAGAGCTCTACTGGAGAAGTCGGCACCTCAAACTTCCAAGTTCAACAACCAAGGTAGACGCCAAGGGCTTAGGCTTGAAAACGTCCCAGGATACGACGACTGGATCAACAAAGTCAACCAGCACTAACTCGATTCTTCACCCTAGAATTCCTTCATTCCTGTCCCCGAATACTCCGTGGTGGCAGTCTCGGCCTTGGTCAAGTCTGCCTCCCGGTCCTCATTTCACCCCTCTGACTGCACCCTGCAGTCAGTTAAATTATCGCCTTGAATCCGTGGGTGCAATCATGCGGTACCGCCTCTCCTTTCTTCCTTCTAATACCGGTGGAGGGGTTTTTCAGTCGGTATGCCCACATGGGAGACGCCGACACTCCGGGCTTGCCCGGGTTAGTCCATAAGGTGGATTTTTCCCCTCCACTTGAAAATAAAAAAAAAATAAATAAATAAAATAAAACCATGGAGCTAACAGCGGAGTCAAACTTCGCTTCGAGATTTCGAAGAGGAAGCACCAACGCAGACCAGCAGCTCCTACAGCAGCCACCGCTTCTCCGGCATCCGCCGGTAGGAAGTGCTCGCCGGCATCTCCGCCACCTGCCGTTACACCGGCAGTGAGCGCTGCACTTTTGCCGTGCTCACCATCACCACCACCGCCGCCGACCGCCGCTGCTTCACCGGCAGCCAACAACTCTTCATCACCGCCACCGTTGATCTCCACGCCGACGCCGCCCCGTTACAGTGCCGTGGTTAGTGGGGTCCCTCGGGATCTCTCCACCCGGCACCTCCTCGCCGCTGCACAATCTAGATGGCCTTTATATTCGAGGGCCATTAGAATTATCTGTGACCGGGGCCGGACACCGCTACTTAGGGTGGAGCTACAGGACCGATCAGACCTGGAGCCTGCCTTGGCGTCAGGGTTGCGCTTATTAGGGCGACTTCTGCACGTTGAGGCAAGCAGACAGGAAAGACACCGGCCCTGCCGTCGCTGCTGTGCCTACGGGCACAGCCAAGAAGACTGCTCTTCGCCGCCGAAGTGCCACTACTGTGGCACCAACGCATTCACTTCGGAGTGCACTGGGCACGACCGCCGCCGTCGCCGGTTCTGTGCCACCTGTGGTGGTGCGGGACATTTCACCGGACAAGCCCAGTGCCCCAGCTACTCATCGCCTAAACCAGCCCGGACACCATCATCTACACAGCCATCTCCGCAGACTGAACAACCAACACCAACCAACCTGCAGAAGGAAATCCAGGGCCTAAGTGAGGCCATTCAGGACCTCCGCGCGGAGGTCCTGATTCTTACGGCTAAGCTGACGGCCTTGGAGGACAGGCTTCAGGAGCAGGAAAGCACCACTTCACACCCAGAAGTTCACCAAGCAATAGCAACAGCAGTCACCGACATCCGACTCATCTTCATGGAGGAGGTGAGAGCTCTACTGGAGAAGTCGGCACCTCAAACTTTGCGGTTCAACATCCAAAGTAGACGCCAAGGGCTTAGCCTCGAAAGCGTCCCAGGATACGACGCTTGGCTCAACAAGAGTCAACCAGCATCACTAACTCCATCCTTCACCGTAGAATTCCTTCATTCCTCTCCCCGAATACTCCGCGGTGGCAGTCTGGGCCTTGGTCAAGTCTGTCTCCCGGTTCTCATTTCACCCCTCTTACTGCACCCTGCAATCAGTTAAATTATCACCTTGAATCCGCGGGTGCAATCAGGCGGTACCGCCGCTCCTTTCTTCCTTCTAATACCGGTGGAGGGGTTTTTTAGTCGGTATGCCCACATGGGAGACCCCGACACTCCGGGCTTGCCCGGGTTAGTCCTTAAGGTGGATTTTCCCCCTCCACTCTAAATTTAAAAAAAAAAAAAAAAAAAAAAAAAAGAGCTACCAGCACAGTCGCTGTTGAGACCTCCACCAGGACACTTCGATCGCACTGCCACTGAAGATGTCTGCCGCAGACGAAACGTCTGGGAAGATGAAGAAGGAGGAGCCCAGTAGACCACGGCCTACAAGCCCGGATAATAATTTTTCTTGTACTGACACCGGCCGTGAAAGCCTACAAATTTCAATGTATTCTGCAGTTAGAATGTAAGGATGACATGGATGGAAATGTGGTTTCCATGGAGATGAGTGAAAACATTTCAAATAGCAGCCATGATAGATATGGTAATGCGTGTAGGGAAGTACAAAATAAATTGACAAAATGCCATATATTGAATACTGTGCAATTAGATAAGTTAGGAGACATGCCTATGGAGAAATTTTATGATAAGCCGGGTGCATGTAACAAATATGTTCAACGATTTGAATTGAAACGTATTACCCCGAACTCACACAAGTGCAGACCCCATACCAATAGCTATTAGAAAGCAAGTAATTGAGAAAATGTTAAAAGATGACAATTGAGGTAGCGGATGAGTCGGCGTTCTTTAATCCAATATGTTGGGTTCACAAAAGAAATAAGCTGAGGATGACTATAGATGCTCGACAACCTAATTCTTTTATGATCCCAGATAATTTTAGGCCAGAAAGTGTGGACTCCTTGTTGTCTAAGCTTACGCGTACAAAGCATTTTTCCATTATAGGTTTAGTCGCGTCATATTGGCAAATAGAATTAAGTGAAGATTTACGCAAGTATATTGATGTTTTGCATTCTGGTAAAGTTTTTTTTCTTCAAGAGATGTGCATTCGGTTTATCGACCAGTGGTCCAGCTTTGATAAAAGCAGTATGTAACACAATTGGGGATACTATTGATGATTTTACTTCTAGTTATGTGGGTGACTTTTTGATTTTTGATGATAATTTTTAATCTCATAAAGTGCATTTGGATTATGTTTTGAAAAAGTTTGGAGAAAGTAATATAATTGTAAGTTTGGAAAAGTGCAAATTATTTGAGAAAGAAATAGAATTTTTGGCATATCTTGTTTCAGAAGATATGTGTTGAGGCAAACAACTTAAAGCAACTTAGACGATTCTTTGGAATTTTACAGTACGAAGCTAGATTTGTTGAGGATTATGCTGAGGAAGTTACGCTCTTGAGGGAATTGTTAAAGAAGGATATTAGATGGTGCTGGGAGCAGAAACACCAGGTGACTTTAGAAAATGTAAAGACATTATTTGAATCTGCTATACTTTTGGAGCGACCGAATTATGATCTTTCATTTCACATTTTTTCGGATGCTAGTGTAATAAGTTTTGGTTGTGTGCTTTGCCAATATGATGAAAACAATGAGAAACATGTGATAACTACTACATCAAGGTCATTAACAAAAGTTCAAAGTAATGCATGTATAACAGAGTTAGAGATAGGTGTCATTTATGTTGCATGCAAAAGTTTAGGTTGTACATATATAATCATGAGATAATTGTTCATACAGATAATGTTAGCTTGCCGTTTATACAGAGTTGTAAGTTAACTAATTCTAAACTGTCCCGCTATATAAATGAGATTATGTCATATAAAATAAAGGTTCTCCATATTCCAGGTAAGGAAAATAATATTTAGCGATGCTTTGTTTAGGATTAAGTTGATAATCACATACATAATACCGTTGGATATCCTTAAAACGAAATAAACATTTTGAAATTAAACATTAAAATGAATCCAGATTTGACCTGTAAGCTGAAAATTTTACAAAGATTTCAAATGGAAGACGATGAGATAAGTAAAATAGGGGGGGGGGGTGTACCAGAGTTTTGTGAAGCAACTGAATCAAAGTTTGGGAAAAGGAATATAGTTGTTTACAAGTTGCTAGGTAACTTAAATAAGACCTGGCAAATTATTATACCAAAATGTATGCAAGATGAGTTAATTTTGCATTTTCACATTTCATTAATTCATTCAGGTGTAGAGAAAACTGCTTTATGTTTGTCATAAGTGGCATACTTGAAACATTTGCATAAAAGCGAAGAGAATAATTTCTCTGTGTGATTTGTCAGAAAGCCAAGGGTTTACATTTTGGGCATGATAGATATATACCTGAAACTATATTTAGGGACAGGAAAAAGCTTTGCTTGCAATTGATTTAAATAGTGAAATGCCTGCAGGTTAATCCAATTTTAGATTTGTTTTTGTCATGTTCGCTTCGTTTTCAAGATTAACAAAAATCTTTCCCACGAGGAAAATAAGTAGTGTATCATGCTTAAACAAAATTATTAACGATTACATACAAAAGTATGGGCAAATTGAGGCCATATTGTCAGACAATGTCACGGTTCACACCAGTAGAAAATTTGTTGATACCTTACTATGCTATGATAGCTCTGTATCATAACACCAGGAAACCCATGCGAGAGATGCTTGAGTAATATTTTGACCTATTTCAGGCTTTTATGCCACAACAATTATAAATCGTGGGTTAAACGTTGGGAATATGTTGAAACTGTCATTAATTGTTCCATAGATGCTACCACTGGATTCACTCCATATGAATTAATGAATGGGGTGAAGCCTAGTAAAATAGTAAAATTATTACCTGATGTAATATGTAAAGGTAACCTATGAAGAGAAAGCGAAATTGGCTTTCAAAAGGATACAAAGAAAATCCGAACTGAGGATAAAGCGTGCGAAGAGGCACAGGTTTAAGTGGAATCCTGTCATTGGTAGCGAAGCATTAATAAAATGAAGGAATGTTTCCAAGGCTGAACAGAACGTATACTCTAGGATGAGTTTGTTGTGTAAAGACCCTTTTGCCGTCAGCAAAATGTTCGGAGATCACACATATGAACTAAGAGATTCAAAGAATAAATTTATAGGGCGATATCACAAACAGATACTACGCCCAAACGAAAGTTCCGATATATAATTGTGTATTGTAAAAATTCATTTTGTAAGTTTGAGTGTGAATTGTATAATAGAATGCACATAGTCATGAAATTTAACCTGTTTTATGTGAATGAAAGTTTATAGTATGGATGGACAATGCACTGTGGTATAGCCTTTATTGTTTGGGAAGATTTCACGGCTCTAAATATGTGAGAATTATATTAAAAAAACAAGAAAAAAGGCGAAGTTCGTTCATAGCTTCGTGAATAGCGTTCAGGCAATATTTATATCCTAATCACAAAATCCGCCGACATTTCGTGAATTTCATGTCATTTTTGTAATATATGATGTTCAAAATGTTTCTGTTCTGTTCTATTCCGAAGTTGAAATCGCTGGGTGCAAATGATTATTTTTCCCGTGCTTTCGTCACGTATAACTGTTTTGATTCTCTCTACACGGTTTCGTTTTTGAACAATAAGTATCGTAGTTACGCGTTGATTTTCTTAGTTATGAAGCCAGTTATTATAAAAAAAATAGGGGTTTTCACAAGCATGGAACTGGCAACTTAGAGCTTACGCGTACCTTAATGAATTCGCGTAGAATTATATGCGTACAAATATTTGCAGCATTCAACAAAGCACATAATTGCATCGAGTGATTGCAGTTTCATATAAGAATTGTACGAAATAATTGTAAATAATCTACAATTCTACAAAGAAAATCCTAGTGATCTATTATTTAAGAAATAGTCAGATAGTCTGGATCTGTGAAGCCTAACAAGCCCATTAAAACGCCCTGAGAAGAGTCCATTGCTGCTCTAAACGAAGCATTAGCGGGAGTAGATTTTTATTTCAAATTTACCGCGAAAGCGGAAAGGATCTCATCCTCCATCTCTTACGATTAATTGCAGCCCTGCATGTTGGCCGCGCATGACGCTAGCACATCATAACGTTGAGATATTACTTCATGTTTCTGTTCTTGTACAACATCGGCGAGGACATTTTTAATGCAAGCCGCTAAGGAGGAAGCGTCATTTTTACCAGGTGGATTTAAAAATGTTCCAAATCTTTCAACAGACTCTCCAGCAGATAACAGATAACGATATACTACAAGCAATTGAAATTTAGAAGATACATAAGATGTTTCATCTGCTATCACAGATAGGAAATCTGCCGTAGCTATTTCAACATTAATTCCCTCACGATACACACATAACATACACTCCAGTAAATCATTTTGTAAACCCTTAAACACTGTAGCGTTGCTCATGTGCTCTTTTACAACTACATCTAAAGCTGAAGTAAAATTGATTAGCACTCTGAATATTCCAGGATTGTTAGTTTCTGTTGTTTCATCATGTCCAAGGAAGACAAGTTCAAACTCACCGCAGAACTTAAAGCATAGATTATTTTGGAAAGAGCATAGCGATTTTTCCTTATGTTGTCATTGTGCCTTTTTAACGGGTCATCGAGAAGTTACACCTCCCATGTAACCAAGATTCTCCTAGAATCGAGAATTCTGGTGGCAGCAATGGCTGGCGCGAGCATATGGTGAAAACGTTTCGCTGGTTAAGAAAACTGCTAGGTTCACTCTATTCATGCATGAAAGGCAATGTAGAAAAATAATATGTAACTAATATGTTTAAAGAAGATGTTGACCATATTTACCATTATCTTGAAGACACAAATTCATTCGTTTTAATTTATTTTCGAACACTGCAATTAATGTCTCCTTTGTTACAGATTGTACGTAATCTTCTATTGCCGTTTTCAGCTCACCGATTGTTTTTGGATTGTGCTTTTAGACCAAGGCTTTAGCAGCTCCCCAAAGAAAATACAACGGAGGGGTAAGATCAGGAGACCGCGGAGGCCACAGACCCCAAAAAATTCCATTAACAGTCCCATGGATTTATGTGATGTATGAGCAGTTGTGTTATCGTGTTGAAAAGATGCACCGTGCAATTCATCTTCATTTAGCTGTGAAATAAATGGAAAAAGAATATCCGAGCAATAAACATAGGAATTAATTGAGTTATGGAAAAAAAAATTGGCCCAATAATTCGAGAGTAAGAGATCGCACACCATACACCAAATTTCTCTGAATCTAAAAGGGTTTCCTGAATTGCATTAGATTTTTTCAGTAGACCATACTCGCGTATTTTGTGAATTTTCGCATCCTGATAAGTGGAACCAAGCTTCATCAGTAAAAATGTCCTAACACGTCAATTCCATGTTGCAAAATAATCATCTGAAACCATTTTTGTGATCTGTGGGTTTTAATTCGTGGAAGACTGATACTTTATATGGAGACAAACCTAGATCTTTTTTTAACTGCTTTATATGCGGAACCATAAGAAATATCACGTTGTTGGGCCATTTTGTTTATTGATTTCTGTGGACTTCTAAGCATTCTATCCAATATATGCGATACTTTTTCTTTTGTTAGCCCATTGTGTCTTTCACTTCTAACAGCATCATGCACGGAACCTGACTCCCGAAATTTATTAATGAAATCACGCACAGTGTAGTAGTTTTGAGTTAGGGAACCTGAAAACGAAATTTTGTTTCACTTTCTCAGTATAATTTCCACGTTCATTAAAAAATTTTCCACTAGAAACACACGTTCCTCTGTAGAATACATTGATTTCGATTCAGGCACACGTCAGAACTCACAGCATAGTGGACCATACTAACCAGTACAATAAACAGCGCATGCTCTCGCAGCCGCTGACAACGCCGATAATCATAACATTCCGCCGATAATCATAACATCCCGTCGGAATCGAATGCGATAAACCTAAGGATGCCAACCTTTTATCACGCGGAGGCCAGCAGCAAGTTGTGGAGGAAGTTCTTGATGACCCGTTATGTTCTGTCTGAAAGCTAAGCTAAGTCGTCTGCTAATTTCCGTTTTTCCAAGGACTGATAAATCTAAATAAGGATTCTTATGTGCAATAGATTCCTCGTGCATTCTAATTTTCTGTGTTAGATGACTTAGATCTCACACGCCATGGCATATCCAGTTTGTATCTTTACTCCTAGCTAACAGTAAGCATGGAAAGCAAAATTGCTTAATTGAAAGAGTAATCGTACAACCGCAAAACCAGCTATTTCTTTTGGATATATTATATTGAAAGACCTGCAAAATGTCTCTTGGCTGGTTTGTGCTTGTTTTAATTCGAGCTGAGGTACTGGCCTGCCAAACTTCTTAACTTTACATTTCTCTTCCAAGCTTAAATCTGTGAAGTTTGTTTTTAAAAGGTACTGAACGCTGTTCATTCTTCTTTGAAAACAAACTCGAACAAATGAATATGCATATCAACACAAATGCAGAAGTATATAACCGAATACACGGCTACATATATATATATATATATATATATATATATATATATATATATATATATTATTCAGTAAACAATGGTTTAACGAGTGTATAGTAAGAAAATCTGTATTGTTGCCGATTAAAATTCTGTTTATTGCGAAACGCCGCAAATCCACCAATTTAGAAAATGAAAAAGTGCTGTAGAAATGAACAGGCAGTGCCAAGGGAATCAGCCGGTAAACAGCCACAAGATGGTGGTAGTAACACGGTTATATGTTGCTAAATGGAAGAATAACACCGCATTGGTTATGGAAACTAATGTTCACAATAGGGCGGTACAATTTGTCATTACTGCGCGGTATCGGTGCATAGCACACTTGACGCAATGGCTGCGGATTTAAAACAAGTTCTTGCTCTGTATCTTCTTTAAAAAGAAAGAAAAAAAAAACGACAAAAACAATCGACAAAGAAGCCAGCAGAAGCTCCGTCGTTGGGGGGTTCGACCTATCTTCAAGGAGCGTAGCTAATTTGCAAATTTCATACTCTACTCCTGAATATGATAATGGCGGCTCTCAAACCATATTACAATCACATGCGAAGGACACCATCACAATTCGATGATCTTTTGCACATCATTGGTCCTCCAATAGAGAAACAGTCAATTCGAAAGCCAATATCTTCCGCAGAGCGCCTTTTTGTAAATTTGAGGTTAGGGTCTTATTTATTATTCGGTCAACAACACAGGCGTGGCTTTAATTAGGTGGCAGGAATATTCTGGAGTGAAGGTATAATTTTGGTGTGTCCAAGACAGTTTCCATTTTCTGTGGCGTTTGTATTACCATTATTACACAGTTAAAAACATAAAAAAACAAAACAGAAACAAATAAAGTTCCCTTGATGTTGACGCTGTCATTAACAACTTTATAAAGGACCACAGAATATCAAACAACAGGAATTCGTGGATGACGCCCATGGCGCGCGGTAAAAGTTAAATCCAAATCAAATGTCTTCACAAGGCTTTCGTCGCGTATATTCAGAATTCCTATTGGTCAATCGTTTTGCCGCGCATGTCGCTCCATTGTGAATCCGACATTACACTGCAATTGCGGTGCTCTTAATATTTTGGGTTAAATGAAGAAATTTAATACACAAAGCTACTATCAGATAAAAACTTACGAATTGTTTTTTTTTTCTTTTAACGAAAACATAAAAGCGTTGGTAGTAAATAAAAAAAACTAAAAATGATGATGATGATGATAATAATAATAATAATAATAATAATAATAATAATAATAATAATAACGCCAAAAATTTATTATCATTAATACTCTCATCATCTTGATTATTACTTGTATATTTAATTGTTTCCCGGCCTCTCTATGGGTGCGCTGCCTTCGCACTATTTATCGCCTTCCTATTTTCTCCTTAATGTAATTCATTACCTATTTCCTCGTTTACTCGCAACACTATGGAAGCCATTATTGTTTTTATGCCAACAGCTTCCTTGCTTTCGCGCACTGCTAATTGCGTATTTCGTCCTTTCTACACTACCCTAAGCTGCGCTGCCTTCCCTCCTTTTGGCAATACCAACTAATATGTTCCATTACGCAGAGCATTGCGCATTTCAGATGCAAAGGCTGGCTGCCTGACGTTACGCGACTAACAGACCCTTAGTCGGCAACATTACCGAAAATTAGAGCAGTATTACGACAATCTAGCGGCAAATAAATAAGTACATTTTAGTTTCTCTATTTTAAACGATAGGAGCAAGGAAAGGGCAGTTAACACATAAACATGTATTTGAATTTCACTGTTGTGTTGCGCAATTTTCTCGATAAACTGGTGCGTTAGCGTATCAATTAATGGGGAAGAAAAACGGAGCACTAATACTTCCATTTAGTAACATGTAATCCTGCTGCTACCGCTATCTCGCGGCTGTTAACCGGCTGCATTTCCTTTGTACTCTCTCCTCATTTCTACAGCGCTTTTTCACTTTCTAAAGCTGGTATGAATTTGCGGCGTTGCGCAGTGAACAGACCCTTAGTCGGCAACATTATCTAATTTTCTTCTCCGTTTAATATTAAGTGAATGAGTCCGGTTACGGAGTCAGTGACGCAAGAAAACAGTGAAGGTCAAATATATTTGTATATATTAACTATCGTTCCCTTTGTCACATCATTTAAAATAAATAAATAAAACCTACTTGGTTCCCTATAACGTATACTTTTGCTGTCGGAATTCTATAAACTTAACAGTTATAAACTATGCACATAACCACTAACGCTTCTTGGAATCTGAAAATGGCGGTGAAATGAGAGGATCACTAGGTTAACTTCGTACTGAAGATGTTGGTTATTTGAGATTAGGTAGTACATGATCTAGCTAAAAAACATAAACATACACCCGCCATCATCACACTGCAATTGCGGTGCCCTTAATACAGTTTATCAAGTAATATTTTGGGTTAAATGGAGAAATTTAATATACAAATCTACTATCAAATAATTATCAATTGCTTTGTTTCTTTTTAACGAAAACATAGCAGCATTGGTAGTAAATCAAAGTAACAGTTATTATTATTATTATTATTATTATTATTATTATTATTATTATTATTATTATTATTATTATTATTATTATTATTATTATTATTATTATTATTATTATTATTATTATTACTATTATTATTATTATAATTTATTATTATTATTATTATCATCATCATCATTATTGTTTGTATACTTAATCGTTTCCCTATGGGTGGACTGCCTTCCCGCTATTTTTCGTGTTCTTAATTTCTCCTTAATGTAATTCATTACCTATTTCACCGCTTGCAAAGCTGGAATAATTCCCCAAAATCGACAATAGATGCTGAAGATGTTGCCACAAGAAGATAGATCTTAAGATGAGACAGAAATTGTAAAAAAACGTTAGAAGACTCATTCAAATCCTTTTTGCAGCAAATGAGTTATGAGGGCTTTTTCAGTACGTAGGGAAGGTGGATGAAAGATATGTCGCGCCACGAAAGTGTCAGTGTATATGGTGATATGACAACCACTGAGTATTGAATGACAACTGCCATGCCATACTCAACACATGAAAATGTTCCTCATTTGGATTATGAATTAAGGTGAACACATCTGAAAACGAAATATCAGTGTTTCCAGTTACTGTAGATGGCATCAAAGAAGCTGACCGGTTATTTGTGGGATTCTTCGCAGTCATCAAGAGTAGGACCTAGTAAATGCAACATACTGGGAAGAATGTAGATATGACTGTGAACTCAAAAGCAAGGAGTCTTTGACGGGACACTCTTAAGATCAAAGTTTACAAGAAATCACAGAGAGTTTATGTAGGTTTCCCCTGATGTTCCGGACGTGCGTTCATTTTTGCTGTGCAAATTATGTGAGAATAGAATCTTCGTGAAACTTTCAAAATAGGTGAGATAAAATTTTAGATCTATTGTTATTTTTGGAATCAGAGGACCTAAAACTGTTTTGTGTGAAATGGTTTGTTATACGGTTTATTTCCATAATAATTTCACAAATATTACAGGTTCTGTCGCGGGAAGTCAGGTTTGTCACCTTCTGTAGTGTCCTCAGCTCCGTCGTTGAGGAAGATTCCACTCCTAGTATCTCCTAATTAATTATATCTCAGGGGTTTTGTGGGTGAGATGAATATTAAATACACTGCATTTTCCTTTACTACTTGAATTTACTGTATCACAGGTTTAACGGGCAGCTAGCTTGTTTCCTTACAAAAGGTGTTATAAATAAATACTTTCTCACCACTTAAGTTAATAATCAGGAGCCTAATCTAACCATCTGCACATCGTTCCCCCACCCCTTAAGCTTGTGGACGTGCGCACAACACAATGTAAACGTAACTGTGTACGTCACGAGTAAGATTCAGAGAGAGAGAGAGAGAGAGAGAGAGAGAGAGAGAGAGAGAGAAGGAGTAATCACATAAGAGATATGCCATCCTTTATATACCGACACTGAGTGAAGCCAACTTTTGCACCATAACACGTACAGTATCTCTGATTGGTTCCTTGTTAGCATTACCTCACATGTTATGAAAATAAATTGTGCCAGGTTTTGACGTCATAGTGTCCACATGACGCGTTTGGGAAAACTCAATGCTTCCCTCCCACATTTTGCTTTATCTATTTCTTCAAATCCCTATGCTACTTGGAAGACAAGTCACTATTCTTGTCTCATTTATTTCTATGTCTGTTGTTTTCTATCTTGTATTCTTTAGCCTAAATCCTGTGTTATTTAGCAAGTGGTGGTTGGTGAACTGTTACCTGGAATTAAGCTAGCTCGCCTTGCCTTAATCACCTAAGTTACAACAACTCTCTTTTATGCATATTTCTACCACCAAAGATTCACAACTATTTTACATCGTTTTCAATAAGCTTATAATATTATTTCCAATTTCTCTTTTTATATGTTCTGTGAGCATATGGTAGGTACTCCTACAAATTCCCCGCAGCTATTTTGCTAAAATTCCAGCGTGGATATTTTTGGAACATAGATTTATGTCCCGAAACAAAATACAATCATGTTACCCGTGAACAATTTAAATGAGTATGTACAAAGTAATATGTGTAGTAGAAAAATATAAATAGTTAGCCTCTCAATCAAAATCTGGATATGTACAATATATTATTTAAAATTCTCTGTTGAGCCATGGTCTTTAGAGAATGTTCAGTGTTTGTATTGGCTCAACTAATGGTTATATTGTTTGTCTTTTTAAGCACTTAACGAGAGAAAGAAGAATCCTTTTTAAATCTTCGTTTTCAGGGTTGGTTGCACTGTAGTTTGTTGTCCAACTTACCGAAAACCTGTATATTTATGTGCTCTTTTTCATAGATTTCACTTGCACTCGTCCTTTTAAATTGCCCGTATGTCTAGGCAACTTTCACACACAATGTTGTTGTTTGCACTGCTTAAATCTACGAGTAAATAACATTGGTTCAAATATTAAGATGCTACTACGTTATTCGCGGTGTCTGCTTTCCGGGACGTTTCATATAGGGACAGCTGATTGAAATAACAAATTACCAGTGGACCCTACACTTGGAGTAATAATGATAACAAATGTGCTGTATAAATCTTTAATCTAAAATTAACACACTTCAAATTATCCCGTTAAATTTCAATAAATTGTCACCCTGACAAATTACTGGCTTACATGTTTAAATTATTAGTTTTGGATTTTTGCACAAAGTATCATAAATTGTCATAAACATATTTACAACATATTATTTTACTCTTAGAAGAATCTTTTATTTATTGAAGCAATTTTCTTTTTATGTTCTAAACGGCTTTAATAGCTGCCTGTGATATCTACCCCAAATGTTGTGTTCTTCAACACCTTTTAGCTTACAGGTGTCTGCGCCAAACTGTGCTGTCATTTTCGCTGGACCTCTGAACAGTAGATGCATCCTGTGGTGTTCCTTACTCCGAGAAGTTGATTTCTTCTTGTTTTTCACCAGAACCACATCTCCGATTTGCGGTGTCCATTTCTTTTATGTCTTTTTGCGGCTTTCTTCCGCTGATCAGCTTTTCTCTGGATTCTCTCGACGGGGTGCGTATCCTGTCGTGGCATTCACTGAATTATTAATTATAAATTCCATATGTTGGCAGTGATCATACCAAGCTGAGTGACGTTTATGGACTAAGATTCTGAAATATTTAGTGATATCCCTAAGCATGCGTTCCGACATATTTCCCTGTGGATAATAATTGGAGCTGTGATATAATTTGATGCCTCTGTCGTCAAGTGCCTGACGAAATATCTTGCTCCTGTGCGCCTTCGCATTGACATACAAAAGTGACGTCATCACCCCACATTCTGGAATGTAGTGATCTATCTGTTTTCTGGCGCACGTTTTGGCTTTGAAATCTTTCACAGGCAGTATTTTTGTATGTTTTGAAAACACATATAGAAAAAATAGGATAAATTTCATTCCAAATTTGCTCGTTGGCAGAGGACCGTGTGCGTCCATAGAGACTAATGTTCTGCGCTGATCCCTTATCACCGGTTGCATTTGTGTGTCAAAACTTCACGTTAATGGGTTTAGCTGCCTGGCACATTCTACATGTTACGTAGAATGAATTTTCTGACTTTTTGGTGACGTTTTTTACATAAAAGCGTTCGGCAATATTTAATGCTGTGCGTTCAGATCCAGCATGAACAAGTGACCGGTGATAGGCTGCAATTAATATTTGCTCCAATTTCTTTGGCATATAGGTCTTCCATTATTGTGGGTCACCGTGCAGTTTGTATAAAATGTTTTTGTGTTTGCCATGTGGTCGTAGGATTTTGGGTGATCTCCTGTGCTGTCCGTAATAGTTATCTTGCGTCTTCATCATTTTCCTGCCATAATCTTATATCTCGCAGGGCTTTAGTGATGCTTTGTTTGTTATCGGTCTTAATTGTCATTATTTTGACCTCGTGGAATAGCCTGTTGTTGTATTCTGGCAGTAGTAGTAGTAGTAGTAGTAGTAGTAGTAGTGGTGGTGGTGGTGGTGGTGGTGGTGGTGGTGGTGGTGGTGGTGGTGGTGGTGGTGGTGGTGGTGGTGGTGGTGGTGGTGGTGGTGGTGGTGGTGGTGGTGGTGGTGGTGGTGGTGGTGGTGGTGGTGGTGGTGGTGGTGGTGGTGGTGGTGGTGGTGGTGGTGGTGGTGGTGGTGGTGGTGGTGGTGGTGGTGGTGGTGGTGGTGGTGGTGGTGGTGGTGGTGGTGGTGGTGGTGGTGGTGGTGGTGGTGGTGGTGGTGGTGGTGGTGGTGGTGGTGGTGGTGGTGGTGGTGGTGGTGGTGGTGGTGGTGGTGGTGGTGGTGGTGGTGGTGGTGGTGGTGGTGGTGGTGGTGGTGGTGGTGGTGGTGGTGGTGGTGGTGGTGGTGGTGGTGGTGGTGGTGGTGGTGGTGGTGGTGGTGGTGGTGGTGGTGGCGGCGGCGGCGGCATGGCTTTAGGGCGCACAACTGCATTGGTTATTAGCGCCCTAGAAAAGTTAAAAGAGCCAACAGTTAAAAGGCATAAAAACCACTAAAACAGAATTACCACACAAGGGTTAAAACTTTAAAAAGGCTACCTAAGCCAGATTAAAAACAATGTACTAAAAAAAAAAAAAAAAAAAACAAGTCGGGAAAGGATAAAACCAAGATAAAAATTTAAACTCTCTGTACCTCCCGCAGCGGCGGAGAAAATTAAAAAGTCCATCACAATATACAGGGTTGTCGCCCAGAAGGCTGGGGATGTCAGTAGGCAGACATAGGGACCCACGCAGCACATTATAAAGGTGGCACTCCAATAAAAAATGACGCACCGTCAAAGGCTCGTTACACGAAGCAAATTGCGGTGCGGCTTCCCCACGTAAAAGGTACTCATGGCTAAAACGGCAGTGTCCAATACGCAGTTGCGCTAAAATCACTTCATCGCGGCGAGATGCACGCGAAGAAGTAGTCCAGGGGACAGGAAGGGACTTGACCTCTCTGAGTTTGTTCCCACGCACCCCGGACCATTCCGCGAACCAGTGCGAAAGAATGACCCGGCGCAGGAGGACACGAGCATCATTGGGAGGAACAGTGGAGCTAAAAACAGTGGGATTTAAAATCGCAGACTTGGCAGCTGCGTCCGCTTGCTCATTCCCGCTCACACCTACGTGACCAGGAACCCATACAAACGACACGCTGACGCCAGCATCAGCGAGCGAAAGCAGGCGATCCTGAATACGCTGTATCAAAGGATGGTATGGATACAGCTCACGCAGGCCCTGTAGTGCACTGAGGGAATCGCTACACATAACAAACTGCCTAAAATCCTGTCCCCGGATAAAAACAAGAGCTTGATAAATACTGAAAAGTTCGGCGGTAAAAATTGGACACTTCCCCAATAGGTGAAACGCGTAACTCTGCGAATTAAAAACAAACGCACATCCCACACCACGGTCATCCTTTGAACCATCCGTGAAGATAAAACAATGGTTGGGCAACTGGGCCTGCAACTCTAAAAAAGCGGAGCGGAAGGCCGAGGGTGGAGTAACTGATTTCGTCATGGATGCCAACCGTAGGTGGACCGGGGTGTCGCAGCGTAACCAAGGAGGGGATGAACATTCCCCCAGTGACAGCAGAGCCGATAGCTGAACATCCAACAGGCGAAGCAATTCACGAAAGCGAACCCCGGCAGGAAGCAAGGCCAGCACACTAACAGCATATTGACGGTCAAGAGACTCGTCAAAAAATAGATTGAACGACGGGTGATCCGGCATTGCATGGAGGCGGATGGCATAGCTGCAAAGAAGGACCTCACGCCTATAGCACAGCGGAGGTTCAGCAGCCTCAGCAGACAAACTAATAACTGGGCTCGTGGGAAACGCACCCAGTGCCAGGCGAATCGCTCGATGGTGAACGGGGTTTAAACGACGTAAAACTGAACGACATGCCGAAGAGTACACAATGCACCCGTAATCAAGCTTAGAGCGAACAAGCGAACGATATAGCTGTAATAGTACAGTGCGATCTGCTCCACAGGATGTGCCACATAAAACACGTAAATTATTAAGTGCTCGATCACATCGAGCCCTCAACGAAGAAATATGAGACGACCAGCTAAGCTTCCTGTCAAACACTAGGCCAAGAAACTTCACAGTTTCCTCGAAGGGCAGCGGAACCGGCCCAAGGTGTAGGGAAGGCGCCGCGTAACGTTTCCGACGCCAGAAGTTGACACAAACGGTTTTCTCGGCAGAAAAACGAAAACCATTCGCAACGCTCCAACTGTGCAGTCGGTCGAGACAGGCCTGAAGGCGACGCTCCAAAAGGCATGTGCGCCGAGAGCTGCAATAAATTGCAAAGTCGTCAACAAATAAGGATGAGGAAATTCCAGCAGGAAGGCAATCAGCGATAGGATTGATGGCGATGGCGAAGAGGGTGCAACTGAGAACCGAACCTTGAGGTACTCCATTCTCCTGAATAAATACGCGGGAGCAAACAGAACCAACACGTACACCAAATACCCGCTTCTCCATAAACTCGCGGAGGAACACTGGAAGGCGGCCACGGCAGCCCCACTTATGCAACGAACGCAATAAGCCAACCCTCCAGCAGGTGTCATATGCTTTCTCGAGATCGAAAAATATGGCCACAGTTTGGCACTTGCGCAGAACCGTTGGCACCGAAAACAGCGCATTGAGTTTGGCACATATGGTCGCACAGAGACGCGTTCATATCCACAATATAGGGTCTCGGGTATTGTGGTGCCCTTAAAAGTCAGAAATACCGTACGCAGTGCCACTGATTCACCATCTCGTTTGCCGAGCAGACGGTACGCTTGGCATACACCCTGGTCAGATAAATTAGTGACTATATCTGCTTCGGAAAGACCGTCTAAACAAGAGGTAGTTACGACGCCTCTGCAGGTGTTCGAAGTCTTGTGGGGGGGGGGCCACCTTTATGGGGTAGGAACCCAACAAGCTGGCCTTCAGGAGCTTCTTGGACTGGTCTTCCGTCTTCGTTTCAATCAAAAGCGTACCGTCTCGCGTTCGGGTGACATTGGTCACTTTACCGCATATCCTGTCAATCTCGCGTTGTATGTAAAACGGACTGATATCTCGCATAGTTTTCTTTTCACATGCCAAGGTCACAACTATAAAGCTGTCAAAAGAAGAGGTTTTGCGCGGAGATAGCATTATGGAAAGACCCCCTTACGGAACCGTCGGCGTCAGCCTGCCATCCGGGGGTAGAGAGAAAAGACACCAAAATACTTTCCGGTCTGTGCCGCCTGGTAGACCCCTACCAGACCGATCTCAAGGAATACTTCAGAAGGAGTTACCCTCCAGCCACCACTGCTGGTCCATACGGGTAAGCCCTTCACCATGTACAACCCGGCTTTAAGCCCCTACCACATGTATAACCACCACCCGTGGCTCCCCACTTTAGGCCATGCTGCGTAATAAAGCAGACATGGATTCAGGGGACTTGTGGTTTGATTACACCGGGTTTTCCGTTAGCGGTAACACGACCGGTACGTAATTCTAACCCAACGAGCAGCGCACCTAAGGCTTACACATAGGGGCAGTAGGAAGGGTCCACTGAACCTTCACGCCTGAGACCTCCGAAGAGCACACATGTTGGAAGCCGCGCTGGAACCGTGGGACAGGAACCACGGAGATAGAATAAAGATCCCTGTTGGTGAGGCAGGAGTTAATAAATCTAAAGCCTTAATACTGACATGTAAAGAATAAGCCTAGAAGGGGAAGAAGATGAGGCGAGTAAATTCGCTCTCACAAAACAAACAAATATGCACACAAACACAAAACGTGGCTCAGTTTATGGCGATGATGATGAGATGGCGGCGAGTGGCTCGGGAACCCCCGGGTGCGCCAAACCCGTACCTACCGTAGTAGGCCCCTGGGGGGTTTCTGGCAGTGAACTGCACCGCGGGAGCAGAGATAATACGTCGCTGGAAACGTTAACTACCACGGATATGTGTACAATGCCAACCTCGTAAGATACAATTTCATAAATGAAGCGTGACAATTTGCTGCTAGTTAACTTGCACTGTTTTATAAACCCTAAAATAATGTGATCTGTGTGTGTAATTATGTTGCAGTTGTAAATGAATTGTTTGGAGTTCTGTAAAGCAAAGTATATAGCTCCAATTTCTAGTTCACTTACGCATACATATTTTTCTGTGGCTTTCAGTCCTCTTGATGCAGTTGCTATTACATGCATATTGTGTTCCTGTCAACTTGCGTCAATACACAACCATAACCTCCTAAACTGGCACCTGCATATATATGAAAGAGAACACTGATTCGTTTTAACGCCTCTCGTTCTTCTTCTTCTTGCCAAGTACATTTCATACTCTCTTGGAATAATTTCCTAAGCGGCGCAGCTTCCTTAGCGAAGTTAATTAAAAATTTACTTTCACATTGTATGATGCCGAAAATCTTTTAAGTCGTTTCACATGCCTTGGTTCATTTATCTGCCGTATACTTTCTATGCGTTCAGGGTTGGGTTTTATGCCTTCCTTGGATATTATGTAGCCCAGAAATTTTGTTTCTTTTACAAAGAAGTTGCATTTTTCAATGCTTATCGTCATGCTGTACTATCTTAATGTCTATAAAACAGTCAGTGTGGTGGATGTGTTGATCAATACCAGAATTATAAATTACAAAATAGTCCATATTGTACAACAAAATTGGCTGTAGTTTCTCCGAACATAGCGTGAATTGCTTTTAGTGGCGCTGCGCTGCTGGTGGGGAGCCCAAAAGGAACGGCTTTGAATGAGAGAATTTTACCCTTGTAAAGGAACCCTGTTAACTGCCTTAAAATTTCTTGTAGAGGAATTTGCCAGAATGCTTGAACTAAATCTATGCCCGAAAAATATTCACCTCTTCTCACTCTTGCTAACAATTGGTCGATGCCTTCGGCCCGGTAATGGTCGGGTAATGTAACTGAGTTTAACTTGCGAGCATCTGAAGTCATCCGTAATTTTCCATTTGGTTTCCTAACCCAACAGCATGGATTCATGTATTTTGAGTTGGAGAGTTCAATAATATTGTTTTGCAATATTTCTTCTATAACTTCGTCCGCTTGTTCTCATGTTGCAAAAGGCAGATTGCGGCACTTATGTGTATATGGTTGAATAAGTTTTACTTCAAATGCGTGGGTATAGGCAATGCAGCAACTCGGTGTCGATGAAAATACGTCTCTATTTTTCCACTGTACTTTAGAAAGCTTTTGTCTTTGAGTTTCCGACAGGTCATTAGCAACTGCTACCTTTTCCTTAATCTGTGCGGCTAGATCCTTGTCAGCTGTCAACACCACTTGACGAGATGTCGGAACCTGTTTCCGCGACTGCTTCTGATTGCCGGCCTGTAGCATGTAAAAATTAAAATGGTCTTCTATGCGCTTATGCTAATAGCTTGCGTATTAACATAAAGTAATTCATTAGAGTTTTCCTTTTCTGAAGTTACCTTTTCAAATTCGTCGTTTACATTGACGATGTCAATAATGCAATAATGAATTCTTTGTTCACCGTAATGGTTTCTACAAAAAATGCTTCCTCCTATAGTTGTTTCTCCGCCTCTGTAGGACCGTTGTCGATACTTAAAGTTTCTCTGTTGAATGGTTCCTGAATATTTCCTATTACCAGCATCAAACATCTGGTTTCAAAATTAAGAAGAGCAACCCATGCATAAAAACAATCTGCACCAATGATGACATCTTGTGGCACAATTAAGAAGATTACATTGAAAATGTTATCTCCTATTTTCATCGTGAGCATGGCCTGGTGCTTCACCCTCTCTTAACTTTTCGAAATTGCCACTGTACAATACACGTTTTTGATAGGTAATGACATGATTTTGATTTTTCTAACAATTGTTTAAAATAAGCCTCTTAACACACAGAACAGTTTGCCCCGCTGTCAAGTACGGTTGTTTCTACATGCATTATTTCTACGCTGATTCTTGGCGATTCATAATTCTCCATATGATCGTGTCTTTGTGTAGCATTGTTGCCTCGTTCTTCATGTTTGCACTTTTGTATTGTAGAAATAGGCCCTAAGATCGACGACGTGGTTCTGTCCGTCGTGTTTGAGATGCTTACTTGGCCCCTGCAAACATCTGGGATTGGTTTCCCTGGTTCTGGTTGCTGTTGTTCTGCTGTGCGGTGTGTAGGTCCGAGTTTGATCCCCATCTGCGTCCATTGTTGCTGTTTTCAATCGTGTGTGACGACACTGGACTGTTTCTGCCGGAACCGTTTGAATGGCGTCTGTATCTTCCTCGGCTTCCTTCTGTTGTGTTTTGTCCCAACGGTTGTCTACTTCCATTGCTGCGGTTGGCGTGGTCGTATTGGCTGCGACCTGTGAAGTGGATGTGGTGTACCTGAGCTTCTCTCCCTATGCCGTATGGTCTCTGTATTCTGTTGTTGTATGGCTGCTGTCTTCTATCCGACCGTGCTGGCTGGAATCTATTCCTTCCCCTGGGTGATGTCGGTGGCCTATCATTGTTGAAACGAGGGGGGGTGTGCCCCGGTCTCCCAGAAAGGTGGTTACTGTCGGCTATCTTGGGAATAAGTGTTTCTCTGTGGTGGCTGCCATGTGCTAGTACTAGGTCTCTGGTCGAATGCCGTTATCAGCTCGAGCATTTTCGCGATAGTTTGCGGCTGAGTAACAATTAATCCATTTCTGATCTGTGGCTCGAAATTGTTGCTCAGGAGAGCAATGACTTCTGTGTCTGACATAGGCGGTTCAATTTGCTTAATCTTTTCTGCAAGTTTCAGAACATAATCTATCAGACTGCCATGAATATTTGGAATATAACTGCCATTGTTGAGTTGGAGCCTCACGTCAAATATAACCAGTTCAGAGCACGCCCCTTTAAGCACTTCCTGGCAACATTTAACTTAATTTCCTCTGGAGTTGATTTTAACCTAAAATATTGCTCCAGCTCGTTAATAAATTCTTCCGCGTGATCTCCCATACTTTTATCAAATACCGGTGATGACAACTGAGTCATTAAATTGGCATTTAAATTTCTATTGCTATGTGAATAGGTAACCATTGATGATACATAATTAGCATGCACATTACAATCATTAATACTATTTACATTGTTGGAAGTTTCGCCTGGTGACTATGGGTTGTTACCAGGGTCTACCAACCTGTTATACTCACTGGAACTATTCTACACAGTACTGTTTTCCAGTTCCATCCTGTGCATGGAATGTCTTAATTCGATACTTTCCCTATCATGCACAGCACTCATGGCTTGAACTATGTCATGCTTTTAAATCCTTGAGCATTTTGCGCCTGCGAAGCATATATAAAATTTTTTACAGCTGTTAGCTCTGATTCAACTTTATGCTCTAAAGCTAGTTGGCCTTGTGCCATAGATTCCTGCACCTGCTCTCACTGGTTCTGAAACCTGACATCGTTTGCAGCTAATGTCTCTACCTGACTGTTAACAAATTCTGATAAAGTAACTACCTCACCTTTGTTACATTGTAATTCCTGTTTCAATGTTAAAATCTCTGCCTGAATCTGTCCCTCATCTGAGCTAATTGAGCCTAACTTTTGGCTTAATTCTTGTCTCAAATTTCGGTTGCTCTTTACAATTTGTTATTACCATTACTGCTTGTTGTGAGTTAATTCCTGTCTCAAATTTTGGCTTAGTTCCTGTGTTAAAGTTTGGTGCTATTTACAATTTTTCTTGCAATGATGGTTGTTTTGGTTAAACTCCTGTCTCAAATTTTTGCTTAATTCTTATCTGAAAGTTTGGTTACTATTTACAAGTTGTTCTTGCAATTGTTAGTTGTTTTGGGCTAACTCGTGTCTCAAATCTTGGTTATTAAGCGTTAACTCTTGTCTCAGTATGGACCGTAGCATCAGCATTAAAATGGCCGAGCCTTGTCCCACATCTTATATGGGTACAATTATGCTGTTACTCGTATTCTGTGCTGGCGGATGTGACTAAGTTATTTACAATTTGTGCGTCCACCTGCTGGTCCATTTGATCTGGAACCGGAGGAGGGTTCTCCTGCGCACGGTGGTTCTATGTTCCTCATTCGAGATGACGTGTGTTTTCAACCTGTGCTACTCACCACTCAATTGCAAGCGGTTGCTGTCCACCTTTCTCTTCCGGGTTTTAGTTTATCCGTCTGTAGCCTTTATATTCCATCTTCGACTCCCCTTACCATTTCTGACCTGGTGAGTCTAGCTTCGCAACTGCCTCCACCATACCTTCTAGTGGGAGAATTTAATGATCATCACCCTCTATGGGGATCTCCCAGGGCGTGTGCGAGCGGAATCATAATCGCTGATCTACTGGACTAACTGAACCTGTCAGTTTTGAATACTTGTGAACCTACTTTTCTTTCAGACTCCACAGGCAGCCCTTCTCACCTCGATTTAAGTATCTAATCAGCACAACTTTCACACCGCTTGGAGTGGAACATCGTCTCATTTTCCCGTTGTTATTACTTTTCTTCGTCATACTCCTCCAATCACTGGTGTACCAAAATTCCAGTTCAGCAAGGCGGATTGGACACTTTATTCTCGTTTAGCCCATTTCTCCGATATGGGCTATCCCGCCGTCGACAGCATGGTTGAGCACCTGACTTCCGTTACTATGGCCGCTGCCGAGTGCTCCATTTCCTGTACGTTTCCCCATTCCAGGCGTACCCCAGTTCCTTGGTTGAACGAGGAATGCGGTAAAGCCATCCGTGCGCGGAGTGGTGCTCTTCGGGCTCTCAAACGTCACACAACGGAAGATAACTTACTGGTGTATAAACGATTCAGGGCTAGAGCACGTCGCATAATCCATGAAAGTAAGAAGGCATCTTGGAAGCGTTATGTAGAGAGATTTCCTAGCTCCACGCCCACACTCGTAGTGTGGGACCGACTTCGGCGCGCAGCTGGTAAGACAAAACCGTGTGCTATAGCCGGTCTTAGGGCTGGGGGCGACATCCTGTTGGAGCCACCCCTTATTGCCAACGCCTTAGGCAAGTCGTTTGAGGCAGTTTCCAGTTCCGCTAATTATAATCCCGCTTTTGTTCCACATAAGGTCGCTTTAGAAGCTCAGGAGTTGTCATTCCTCTCCGATAATCATGAGGACTACAACCGCCCTTTTAGTCTGAGCGAGTTAGAACATGCCCTCTCTATTTCTAGGTATTCTGCTCCCGGGCCCGATGCCATTCATGTGTCGCTACTGCAGCATTTGCCTTCAGATAGTAAGCTCTTTCTCCTCCAGCTCTATAACCGTATTTGACATGAAGGTAAGTTTCTTGCTGTTTGGCGCGAGGCCATCATTGTTCCAATTCCGAAGCCTGGGAAGGATCGCCAACTACCTTCCAGCTACCGCCCGATTTCCCTAACCAGTTGTGTTTGCAAGGTCATGGAACGCATGTTACATGGACGGTTAATGTGGTGGCTTGAATCTCGCGGCCTCTTGTCGAATGTGCAGTGTGGGTTTCGTCGGCACCGCTCTACTATGGATCATCTGGTGTCTCTTTCGACTCACATTATGAATGGGTTCCTCAGAAACAGCCAGACTGTAGCTGTATTTTTTTACTTAGAGGAAGCTTACGACACGTGTTGGAGGACTGGTATTCTTCGTACCGTTCATCAGTGGGGGTTTCGTGGTCACCTCTAAATTTTCATTCGGGAGTTCATGAAAGAGCGGGTATTTAGTGTGCGTGTGGTTTCGATTTCATGTGTTGGTTTTACTCAAGAGAACGAAGTACCTCAGGGTTCAGTACTTAGTATCACACTGTTCCTTATAGCTATCAACCCTGTCGTTGCTTGCCTTACACCACGGATTTCATCGTCGCTCTTTGTCGACGATTTTGTTGTGTACCTCACAGCTCGGCCTACCTGTCTCCTTGAGCGTCGTCTTCAGCGTTGTCTAGACTACATTACCTCCTGGAGTCTGCCCAATGGCATTAAGTTCTCAACTGAGAAGACGGCTTGTGTACATTTCTGGCGCCGGAAGGAGTTTCCTTCTCCTACTCTCCAGCTCGGCACAGAGATACTACCGTTTGCAAACGAGGCGAAATTCCTGGGGTTAATATTCGATCGAAAGTTATATTGGTCCGTCCATAACACTTATTTCAAGACACGGTGCATTCGTTGTCTCGATATTTTATGTCTTTTTAGTTGCACATCCTGGGGAGCTGCTAGGACCGTACTTTTATACCTGTATCAAACCTTAGTCCGTTCCAAATTGGATTATGGGTGTATCATTTATTCTTCTGCGCGACCCTCTATCCTTCGTCGCTTAAACACTATTCACCATCAAGGCATACGTTTAGCAACTGGCGCCTTCCGCACTAGCCCAGTTAATAGTGTTTGAGTGGAAGCTGCAGAACCACCGCTATGTTATCCGTGAATGCTATCCAGCATTCCTAACACCCAGGTCATGCATCCTTCTTTGATGATTCTTTGGATGATTTGTACGCTTCTCGCTCCCGTGCCCTCTTGCCGCCAGGGGTGCGTTTTCTCAACCACCTTGCGCAAATGGATGTGCCTATGCCTACTGTTATTCCCAAAAGAGAAACCACTTTCCCTCCTTGGCTTCGTCAGGGTACCCCTATCCACCTAGGTTCTCTCAGTATTTCGAAGTCAAGTACTCCTGGTTTTATTCTTCGTTCCCTCTTTTTAGTCCTGAAGGACCAACATCCGGACAACATTTTTATTTATACTGTCGGGTCGAAGAACGCTCAAAGTGTTGGATGTGCCTTTGTAGTTGGAGACCAAAGTTTTAATTTTCGTCTTTCGCGACAGTGCTCGATTTTTACCGCTGAGCTTTTTAGAACTCTCCAGGCTCTTTTTTTTATGTAGGGATAGACATATGATACCTCTCACTGCCATCTGTACCGATTCTTGCAGTGCCCTCCAAAGCCTTCGTGTGCTGTACTCATTCCACCCTATCGTACAGCGCATCCAGGACTGTCTTCACTCCCTCCTAGAGGCAGGCCTCAGTGTGATGTTCCTGTGGATGCCTGGTCACACTGGCGTGGTCGGGAATGAGGCAGCTGATTCTGCTGCCAAGAGAACCATTCTATCTCCCAGGTTTTTTGTTCTTCTGTTCCATCGAATGATCTGAAGGCGGTTTTCCGTGCGACCATTCTTTCTCGTTTTTTTTTTTTTTTTTTTTTTTTAAGTACAGTTCCGGAGTCTGATCAGGACTCCGACACTGTATACCCTACTTTTTATTTACCTTATTTGATTACTGCGATTACCGTATGATTACTGAATTTCTGTTTTTTGCTTTTTACACACACATACACAAACATATAACACCCATGCCCAAGGCGGGACTCGAACCCACGATCCCCTGCGCCGCGAAACACCAAAGGGAGACGCTTTAGCGAGCGCGGCCATGGGGACCGGCACTCGTTGGGCGGCTGAATGATCACAAATTACTGACACGTTGCGGGTAATTAAGCAACTCTCGGAATCCTGGAAAACCTCTTGTCGCGCTTCTTGCCGAGAAGAGGTCATTTTATGTCGCCTACGTATCGGACACTGTCATTTTAGCAATTGTCGTTTACTGCGAGGAGGACCAGCTCCAGTTTGTAGGTGCGGCGCGACCTTGACAGTAAAACATATACCAATTTTTATCTCAGTCGACACTGAGTAAAGTACCACAACTGTTTACATAGCATTTGTTCTTATTGTACTTGTATGCTGCTAAGGAGCAACAAAATTGTAAATATGGCGGAGAATTTAACGCTAGTGCCGACACCCAAACTGAGGAAGGAGCCACTACTCCATCTCTGGACCAGCAGGTGTGAGAGAGAAAGAGAGAGAGAGAGAGAGAGAGAGAGAGAGAGAGAGAGAGAGAGAGAGAGAGAGACGTAAGGCTTAAGGGCGCGCAACCTATAAGATTATTATCGCCCGATAAAGTGTTTACATAAAATTAAACTGTGCGCTAAAAGATCATGGTAAAATGAATATTAAAACCCGTTAAGATAGCCCCCTGTAGTTCAAACGTTAAAAACGGTCCAGTAGGTTAAAATATAAAATAAAACTACATTTTGCCAAAGCGGTAAAACGGAAATAAAACTATATACGACATATTAAACTTGTCGCTAAAAGATCATGGTAAAATGAATATTAAGACCAGTTAAGATAACCCCTGTGGTTGAAAGTTAAAAACGGTCCAATAGGTTGATAGGGTGAGGCGAATATTACATATACTGCATTTTCCTTACTACTTGAATTTATTGTGTCACAGGTTTAGCGGGCGGCTAGCTTGTTTCCTTACAAAAGATGTTAAAAATAAATACCTTCCCACCACTTAAATTAATAATCAGAATCCTAATCTAACCTCTGCACATCACTCCCCCACCACTTAAGTATGTGGACATGCGCACAACACAAAGTAAACGTAACTGTGTACTTCACGAGTAAGATTCAGAAAGAGAGAGAGTTATCCCAAAAGAGATATGATATATCTTATATAGCGATACTGGGTGACCCTAACTTTCGCGCCATAACATGTATCAGTACCTCTGATTGGTTCTTTGTTAGCATCACTTCACGTTTTATGAAAATAAATTGTGCCAAGTTTTGACGCCTTAGCGTACACATAACGCGATTGGGAAAACCCAATGCTTCCCTCTCACATTAACTCCTGCTTGCTTTACCTATTTATCCAATTCCCTGTGCTCAGGGCCGTATTTACGGCCGGGCAAACCGGGAAACTGCACAGGGCGGCATATTTTAGGGGGTGGTAAAATAATTACTGGAAAGCTGCAAAAAAAAAAAAAAAAAAAAAAAAAAAAAAAAAAGGAAAACATAGACGAGAAACGTCAAGTTCATTTAAATTTGCTGCTCGCAGAGGAATATTAATTAATTAACGCATGTTGGCTATGCTGCTTAGTTTGCACGCTACGCGCACGTAGCGGAGACAAAGTGAAAGACATTCCAGTAGTGAGAATCAATTAACACACGCAAACAATTTTAAGATCAATAAGTGTGTGTTGTTATTCATTAACGTTAATTTTCTACATATTGTTAGCAGAGGTAATGAACAGTAATTATTATTGTAATTATATTGAGTTCTTTTATATTTAATAAGCCGTACATTCCGGCATAATGAAGTAGTAGGTTATGTTTGAATCTTTAGGTTTTTCAACTGTTTATCATATTTTCTTTCGTTTTCTCAGTTTCAGTGTCGATTGTCACTGAATAAAATGACAGGAAGAAAGAGACTTAGTGGGGCTCAGTATCTTTCATTGGCAAAAGATAAAAGAAAAAGAGAAGAAGACGCATTGAGAAAAGTTCCACGCCTTGATGTGTTTATAGAAATCGACCCTAAGGAGTTCATGTCAAGAAGAAACGCCCTCGCCAAGTGAAGCTGTTGAAGACTATGGGAAAACAAGTACCCCACGTAAATCTAAAGATGAAAAACAAACTTTTATCAAACGAAAGTGTAGGCGGAACTTGCATCGTTGCTGACGTACCCTTTACAATTAGTGCTGATCTTTTTCTTTGGAAAAAAAAAACTGATAAAACACGGGACTATATTGCAATGAACGGGGTAAAACAAAATAAAGAAGCTGACTCTTCTAAGTCGAAACATCAGTTTACAGATGGAGCCACAAAACGTTGTACTAGTGCATTTTTTCAGAGAAAGCTGGCGAACAATGAAAGTATTACCAGGGATTATTTAATATATTCTGAACGTCGGGGAACATTACCTTGTGCACCATGTACTCTTTTTGGAGGAACATCAGACTTGGCAGGAGCTCGTGGTTTCTCAAACTGGAAACATCCAGAGCTAATTGCACCTCATGAAAACAGTTCAAGACATCGAAACTGTGTTCTTAGTTTAAAAAACAGAAGTTCCATTTTGACAAGGATAGATGGAAAATTATTCTCACAACTTGTAAATGTAGCTCAGTACTGGCGTAATATATTACAAAGGGTTGTTGCTGTTGTGAAGAAACTTTCCTCTCGAGAACTGCCTTTCCGTGGCAATGATGAAATTCTTGGAAGTGTTCATAATGGTAACTTTTTAATATGCATGGAACTTATTGCCGAATTTGACCCATTTCTTGCTAGCGACATGCCATTATATAAGGATTCTGGAATTGGAAAAACTTCATATCTGTCTTTTGCTATATATGAGCCAATAATCAAAATCATGGGGAAGAGATTTTTCAAAGAAATAGTGGCACAAGTTACTGCGGCAAAATACTACTCTATAATAGTTGACTCCATCCTTGATATTGCACATAATGACCAATTAAGTTTTGTCTTGCATTATGTCAACAAAGAGGGGCTAGCTGAAGAGCGGTTTGTTGAATTTGTGCCAAATCCAGGACATGGTGGCCAGGATCTGTCAAATGCAGTGATGAACTGTCTTGAGAGACATGGATTGAACATAAGTAACTGCAGAGGATAGAGTTATGACAATGCACCAAATATGTCAGGTATTTATTCAGGCTTGCAAGCTAGAATCAGAGCTCTCTCTCCTTATGCTTTCTATACTCCTTGTTCAACGCACTCTCTGAATTTGGTGGGTTCAAGTGCAGCAAGATGTAACCAAGAAACTTTTTTTACATTTTGCAAGAAATGTTTAATTTTTTCAGTGATTCTAGTCATCGATGGAATCACTTAAGCAGATTTTTCAGTAAAGAGAACTTGAGTGTCAAGTCCCTCTGCACCGCCTGCGGTGCCATTAGTAGTTAAAGCGGGCGTTAAACACTACCAAAAAAAAAAAAAAGTCCCTCTGCATAACCCGATGGTCTGCTAGAGAAGAAGCTTGCGGAAGCTTGAACAAAGATGGCGAGACAATCGTTAGAGCACTGTTGTCAATAATAGAGAATGAAAGTGAGAAGTCTTTGGTGAAATCTGAAGCTAAAGACATAATGAAGAAGTTGTGTAGTCTTGAGACATATTTTATGACCGTAGTTTAGAATTCCATTCTTGTAAGGTTCAATGTTGTAAGTAAGCAGCAAGAAACAGCAGACATGGATGTAGCCACTGTTTGTAATTTGTACAGTTCTTTGGTTGGTTTCTTGGAAGAAATGAAAATGGGATATGAAGTTTTAAAGGATCTAGGACAGAAGAAATTTGAATATCTTTGTAACATTACTACAGCTGATGAGGATAAGAAACGTAGTAAGAAAAAGAAAAGATTATTTGATGCATCTGATTCAGACTCTGAAGGAAATGATGATTCAGATCACTTACAGATGTATATCCTTTTGATTCTGGATAAATTGTTTGAAGAACTCAACAACAGAGTTTCTTCCTACAAGGAATACAGTGAACCATTTATGTTTTTGACAAATCTGAAGATGCCCAGTCCACTTGAAACTCTGGAAGCATCATCCAGACTCCAGAAACTCTACAGTTCGGATCTTGAAGATTCAGCATTTTTATTTGAATGCTTACACTTCAAAAGCTATATAGAAAAGAATGAAAATGCGTCGCACTCTGTTACACAGTTGTGCAAGACGTTAAAAAGTAACTGTCTAGAGAGTGTTTACCCAAACTTAAACATAGCTCTACAAAGAGCAATCCTACTTCTGACTGCTCAACTGAGAGATCATTGTCTGCTCTAAGACGCATAAATAATTATTTAAGAACATCACAAGTGAAGGATCGTTTTAGTTATCTTGGTGTTCTTGCAATTGAATCTAACTTAATAGTGAAAATGGACTATGACGAACTCATAAACTTGTTTGCAAATGACAGAGCAAGGAGGAAGTCTCTTTTTATTTAAACAGTATATGTTTTAACATCTGATATATGGGGTGATGTCTCTTTAGTGCAAGTCCTTTTTATTAAGATGTTTCCACTTAAATTTTAATAAACTCACTTAAGTTTGAGTGGCCAACACCACTCAAACTTAAGTATTCAAACTAGTGAAACTATTCTTTATGTTGTGAAATTTTAAGTAATATATGTACTCTAAGTTGGGGGGGGGGTGCAAATGTTTTTTTTTTTTTTTTTTTTTTTTGCCAGGGGCGTCAGAGGTCCTAAATTCATGCCTGCCTGTGCTACTTGGAGGACGAGTCGCTATTCCTGTCTCACTTATTTCTATGTCTGTTCTTTTCTATATTGCATTCTTTAGCCTAAACCCAGTGCTCATTAACAAGTGGTGGTTGGTGAACCGTTACCTGGAATTAAGCTAGCTGGCCTTGTGTTAATCACCTAGGTTACAACAATTCTCTTATATGCATATTTCTACCACTAAATATTCAGAACTATTTTACATTGGTTTCTATAAGCTTACAATAAATATTATGTACAATTTCCCTTTTTATGTTCTGTGAGCATATGGAATGTGCTCCTAAAGTTCGTTTGCAAAAACATTAGTTTTGTTTTAGTTTTAATGTGTTCAAGTGCGCAATATGTTCAATATTTTTTTTCTCAAAAAATATCTTTTGATACAGGTTTACAACACGCCAAAACATGCAGTAAGATATCTGTGTCTTAATGAAAAACAAGCAACCGATGAGCCTTCAACATTATCATGGCAAAGAGCCTGCTTATTATTGTAATAAGTACTTTCGTGTTTATGATTGGTTCGATGTGTTCAATTTTCTATCGCTTCCTTTAAATTATTATTTTTATTATTATGGCTATGATTACTATTATCATTATTATCATCACCATCGCAGTTGTTGTAGTTATCATTATTACTGTTCTGATTATTATCATCACTACTAGTTTGGAATACATTACAAAATAAATGATTAATTTGGAATGACAGTTTTAATAACATTCTAAATAGCAGTTTGCAATAAAAATGTTGTAAAACTATTCGCGGATACTCAGTACTAGGTCTCCACGTTTTAATCAATGAAAATAATATCTATAAACAGGATGATATAAAGTCCTCAAACTTGTTGAAATGGAGATATTTTACCACTCACTTTTGTTGTGGGTATATGTTTAAAGGAAGTGAACCATTTTTTTTCTTAAATGCAAAGACAATTCTTCCATATTTACTAGGCTCAGTCAATTACTAATACTGCTTATGTTCTTATTGATTTGTTATTATACATATTTATATTAATTATGAAGAACTCGCAAGCAACTGCCGAAGTGCCGTCGAAAATTGCTCCTCACGCTAATCTTCTACCTCGCCCTCCTCATGTTGTCCATGTACTGCATCGGATCCACACCACTCTGGAAATGCGAAAGTAGATAAAGGATCGTGTGCCCAATGATCTATAGCAAGGTTTTCTGCCACCTTTGCGGGTGGGGAAAATCCGGACGAAGAAAGGTTTCTGGAGCACAATTTGGTACACCTAACTTTCCCAAAAAACTTATAGCGATGGTATACACCGCAGACACAGTGGAGCAAGTGGCAACACGATGTAATACAGTATCCAGTTGATGACATGAGGGCATGTCGGGGAGTCACTCAGCTGCCAGACGCTGTCCTGTCGGTATGATATCAGGCATTGCTTGATACCAAAGGGAGCGAACTGCATACGGAAGGACAGCGCCGCTGAAATTCTTCCAGAGTTGTTGGTAATTCAGATGCAGTGGCGGGACTCGTTCAAGAGGGATTTAGGTAACACCATTCCAAGAAATATGTTTGTAGGTATCATAATGTAGCAGGGATAGAGCTAAAATCCACAGTACTACGTAGGTCAACAGTAGTGGACCAAGACGGCAACCACGCGGCAGAAAAACTGACATTTGTGTCTTGTATATGCCGCCCACGACTAAGAAACAATGCTAGGCACTTAAAGCCAATATTTATCAGCCCAATGCTACCTTTTTGCGGACATAAATACAATGTAGACATGGGCACTCGAATAGTACAGCCCTGCCACATGAATCAAGAAACCGCACATATGATTTGTCTTGCATAGAGCTTAGGCAGCGGCAAAACCTGAGCGACAAACTTGGAAAGTAAATACATGTGTACCACCCATCCTTGCTGATATAGACACAAATTTCGATGATACAGGTCCTTGGCAGAGTTCTTTAACCTGCCAAAAATGGGGCTTCAATTCAGATGCTGCATTGCTCCCAAGGAAGCTGTGAAGATAACACCTAATACTTTGTGTTGGGAAACAATCTGCAGTGGCGCAAAATGTTGGGGCGTAGCCCATCGTCCGAAGATAAGCGCATTGGACTTCTGCTCATTGATCTCAAGACCAGAAATAGAACTATAGCTTTGCAAGATACTCCATAAGGAGCGAAGATCGAGCTCATCAGCAAGGACAACGCTTACATCATCAGCGTATGCCAGGAAATTCCAACAATCTTAGTGTATAGATGACAAAGAAATGGATTTAAGGCTAGCACAAATAATAGCATAGATGCTGGTCATCCTTGCCGAACAGAACGACCAATGTGAAACTCACGACAGAGAAAGCCATTAACCTGCACACAGCTAGAGATATCCGTATATAAACATTGGATGTAGGAGATAAAGACATCACTGAAGCTAAACATTTGAATAAATAGTCATGACTGACACTATCAAAAGCTCGTCTGAAATCCAAAGACAACAATATGTGTTTGTAGCCCTGAGTGCTCAGGGCGATGGAGTCACGTAAGGCACACAAAACGTCGAAAATGTTGCGTTCCGGAATACCACAATGCTGGGAAGGATGAAGCTTCCCCAATAGAGGGCGAATTCTGTTTGCCAGAACGCGAGCCAAAATGCTGTAATCATAATTAAGCAGTGTAATGGGTCGAAAGTCATCAACAGATGAAGAGTGGAGTTTCTTCTTAACAAGAAATATTACACCTCGTTTTTGAGAAGCACAGAGAAGTCGGAGCCGCAAGATGGAGTTGAAGATTGCAGTTAAGTCGTCACCCAACGGAACCCAAAATTGACGGTAAAACTCCATGGGTAAACCATCTTGGCCAGGCGTTTTGGAGGTCTTTCCCTGCAGAAAAACTCTATACACTTCAGTTTTGCAGAGGGGCCGCTCAAGGGCCTGCAACTCACCGAGAGAGAGGGGTGTAGGTTTACAGGCGTCGAAGAGAGTGAGTGAGTGGGTTTCAGTTGTCTCCCGCTGGAAAAGCCTTTCAAAATGAGAGCGAAAGGTACGACTAATTGGTGGCTGCGTCGTGTACAGTTGTCCATCTTCATCCTGCACCTTGAGTATGAGACTGGAACGACATTGTTTGTACGTCTGTATAAGATGGTAAAGATTGATATATTCCTCATCCACCGAGTTATTGAGACGACTTCTAGCTTGTAAGTCTTCCAGGCGCTTCCTATATATTTCGGCCTTGTAGAAGATGGAGCGCGCACGAAGAGCACCGCCGTCCTAGGGCATTTCCTGAAGAGCTCGCAGACACCGGAAGAAAAACTGCAAGGTGTGTTCTTCATCCCTCACATTTACACAAGAGTTAACTTTAAAGAAACGTCGCAAACAAGGCTTGACTTACAGGTCCCACCAAAGTTTCCAGTAGGAGCGTCCAAGAGGTAGAAAGGAGAGTCGTAAGTCAATGCTGAGTAGGACCACTAAATGGTCTGAGAAGGGTAGTGGCACATGGACAATGGAACTAACATTTCCAGAAAGTTCCTCAGGTAGATAGAAACGATCCAGACGAGAGGCAGAGTTAGCAGTGACATAGGTAGGCGCAGCCAATTTTTGTCTCAAAAGCCATGCATCCTTCATACGGAGGTTAGCCGCCAACGGTTGCAAACTGGCACTAGGTCGGTAGGCCCCAGTATAATCTTCCGGTCAAAGGACGCAGTTGTAGTCTCCACCTAAAATGTGGTGACGAGGCAGTCTACGAAGTAAATAGGGTAAGTCAAGGCGAAAAAAACCTTCCTTTTCCTTGCGTTTGTTACTTCCTGAAGGCATAGATATTAATGAATCCATAGTCCTGATAGACACCGCTGATACCACGTCCCGAGGGAAGACTTTCAATGGACTGAAGAGCAATTCCAGGTTTGATGAGAAGTGCCGTACCTCGGCGTTCTGACCCCACGTTAACATGTACTGCATAATGACGTAAGGAAGAAAAATCGGTGAAGGTAACTTCTTGCAGGAACAAAATGTCAACGTCATAGTCATAAAGAAAGCGCTGTAATGCATATAGTTTGGTCGGTGAAGAACTGCCAGTGAAGTTTGCTGTGGCAACAAGTGAGGTACGACTCATACAATGAAACTGACTGTTAACTTTTTGATCTTCGTGAACTGATAGAGCGCAACAGCGTTATCTCTACTCCTGCTTACGAAGGAGAGCAACGCTAAGTTTACTATCCCGGTGCTTTTTCCGACGTTTATTTGCAGAACACACCACCGGGACTTCGGTACATGTCTCTTCCCGAGGTGGCCCCACAGATCCGTTTGCTGAAGGGGATTCTGCTTCCATTGCACTAATCCAATTGCCATCACTCAAAGGGACATCTAGCTGGAGGAATTTGCGGCGTCTGTCCCTGCAGCACCAAGAGGGGCAGTGTCATTGCTCTTATGTACCAGCAAACCACTCGTTCCAGCAACCACAGCAGCATCACCAGCAGGATTTGGCACTCGGGCAGATTGACCAGACAGCTTAGAATGTTCTTCAGGGTGTTCGTCAGTAGAGTCGGTTTGCGAGTCCGAAAGAGCCTCGTGTTGTTCCACTGTGGTAAGACTTCAGATGTCTTCCATCACTCCAGTAGACTCTGCAATACGAGCACGCTGCTCCTGCACTATCGACCCGCTGGAGAAAGGCAAGGAAGGTACAGGCACAAAAGACTCGATGTCCATTTGTGTCGTATCATCCGCGGGATGAACAACGATTGGGATGTCCACAACAGGCAAGGTACAGGTTATTCTACTGGAACGGTGTCGACAGACATATCAGGCGAAGAGCTGAACAGCTTAAACAGGTCACTAAGCAGGAGACGCTGCCGGGGTTGCACATTTACGGGCCGCCGAATACCTCTATTAGGACACGCGTGCCGGAGATGACAAGAACTGCCACACGAGTAGCACACCTGTTCTTGCCCAGAGTAAGTCACATAAGCCTCGTGACCAACAACATATATATTGGCGGGAATCGTTTTGTGTATCTGCATATAAGTAATCCCGATTCCAGTTTCCACAAGAAAACCGATTTGCCCAATTCTCCCTTTTCACTGACCTCACTTTCCCATATTGCGCGAGTACACAGTCATTGGGCATTTCAAGTGGAATATATAGAACACGTACAGTAGTTAGTTCTTCTTCTGCGAGTGTAATGTTTACAATTGTAGTTGCCCCATTTCACAATTCATTTTGAGACTCACCCATGTGACTTTGGAGGTAGCCGTTGTAAACTGTTTCGGTCGTAAATGTATTGTAAATTGCATTTTGTTTCCCTACCAATTGAAGAGGTAGTTAGTCAAAGGCCTTTACATGCAATACTGCATCAATCCATTGATGGATATCCATTGCAAATGGGCGTTAGTCGTCCTTTTTAAATGTAGCCTTTAACGTATTTTGATGCGCATATCTAGTTGCCATCATATACGCAGAAGGTACCAGATACAGTAAAGAAAGAAAGAAAAAAAAAACACTCGAAAAAAAAAACCGCAATTACAACTTTTCATAATCTCACCTACACTGCGTTGTAAGGTTACTCGGGCCGTCACAATCTACCCAAGCGACCTCGTAAGCGCGACTACCTGGGGGACCAGGAATTGGGTTGCAAGCCTATTCAGTCTGAATCACAAACCTTTCAAGGCCCAGTCCCGAGGAAGACCACGTTATTCGGAAAACTAAACTCATAATTTTTCATACGTCTTAGAGCCTAAGCAAGCCATACCTCTTGAAATGTGTACTGCAGGCATACTCGTCTTTACTTAGTGCTATAACTCTAAAAGAATACGATTACCAAGGAGCTCCCCTCTCTCCCTCCCCTTCAGTAGCTTAACGTCCTTTAAATGGTTGGTCATATCGATCTGTGAATGAAATTGCTTTAATGATGCTCAAATGATCTCGGAGTCCATGGAGCTAAAGTTACTCGACAGGCTCAGGATAAGCAAATTCCGGAAAAAAACCTTATCCTCGTATTTCACCCTAGGAGAGATTCGAACTCGGACCTGTTGAATGTGAGGCAGACGTGCTACCTTCACACTACCCAGGCGGGCGATCTGTAAATTCTTCGCATTTTTGACAGATTTCGAGCCAAAATACCAAAATTTAATGTTTGTTGGTTTTTTAACGTCTTCCATTTTCAAATGTACTCACATTCATTCTCACATGCTGATGGTTAATCTAGAGTGATAGTTTTAATAAAATTCCCACATTCACTAACATGCATACTTCCAGACCGATGGAGAAATGGCGTAATTGTGGTTAAAGAAAAACTACCCGCCACAATCGGGAATCGAACAAGGCACCTCCGTGCGAAATACAGTTAACTAAAGCGAAACAAATCTAAGGTTCTATAATCGGGAATCGAACAAGGCACCTCGTGCGAAATACAGTTAATTAAAGCGAAACAAATCTAAGGTTCTATATTTCCTGGCAAATTACACATATATAAGTTCGGGGATATTCGCTGTGCAGTTTGAGTGTGCTTGATTTTAAATTACTTTCTGTGTCTTCACCACAATCTGCACATTTCACTTTCCTTTCCCACATGACATCACGACATACTTTAATATATATGTAGCGATGTATTAAAATATTTTACGTTGGTCACGGCTGGCATCAAGCGCACCAAGCGGATACAGTAATCCGATGTTGGTACACCGCCGAGCAGACGGAATAATATTTAGTCAGAACGCAGATTTATGCACGTATGTGGAGCTACAGGTAAGTTGTTCGTTTTGCGAAAACACTTAATTTGCAATAAACCGTTAATCAGCGAAAACTGCAGATAAAATATGGCCGGATAATAACGTCCAACCAAACACTGACTACTCCGACTGTTTTTATGCAACAAAAACTAACCGAATGTCAAAGTCTTCATAATTATATTGATTTCTATTTTTTCATCCGGTAATCGGAAATATTTTGGCAGGAAAATGTAAATGCCAAGTAAACACTAGGCTGTATTGGGATTGTGAGAGAGATTCTGTGACTGCAGAGGGTTACTTTTCAACTGTTACATAATAAAGTGCCAATAAGGTAAGTTCCTTTTATTATAAATAATATTAAGAGACTCCCACTATTTTTTGTGATCTAAATTTGGTACGTTTGTTCTGCTTTGTACTTAAAAGGCTTAACCACCCGTACTCCATGTGTGCAGCCTCCCCAATGTTTTTGATGGCCCTACCAAAGGCATCGTGCTGTGAAAATAAGGTACGAGTGGGCAGCAACGTTGCCACATTCAGACAAAACGGAGGGTGGCGTTACAATTTCTAGTAGAGGACATAACCATTGTAATGCGCATTAAGGTTTCTAACTGTTCATTGTTATAATGATGTGGGAAAACGATTATCGTCTGCCAGGAACAGCGTTGATGTGGCTTAATTATTTGTTGCCAACAGGATGCTGTAAATCCTGCAGTATGCAGAGGTGCTACCAATATAACCGTAGTGTCTAACGTGAATAATAATATTTATTATATATTATTTATTATTATGCATCGTGTGTGTGTGTGTATATATATATATAGCGTTCTACTTAAAGCAAGAAAGATTAAGTAAGGACATTTTTGGGAAAAGGGTGAAGAAATAAATAACTGCAAAAAACGTATTTGTATACTGGTGTGTCAAAATAATAGTCAGTTACGTGATGCTCATAACTTTTAAACTCTTTGTGGCAGAAATAATTAAGTAGCTGTATAAAACATACATGTAACTTTGTTGTCCACTGGTCAAAATTCTAGAGTTCAGCTAAAGGTTGTTATAAAATTACAATATTTTATGACCACCAGTGTAAAAGGAAAAGAGTGATTGTTTCTGAACTTTTTGCATATATGTATATCTATCAATAGTGCCTTATTTTTGACTTGCAGCCAGCAGGCCTGTGGGAGGTAGCTGCTGCAGGACACATTGCTGCCAGGCAAGTTAAATTATCACAGACCCTGAAATCAAGCGCATAGTGTGTGTGGGCAATATAGGTTTATATGCATTCAATAACCACATACCTTTATCACAGAAGGTGTTGGAAATAATGTCCTTGTGCTGCCACACATCTGTTAAGAAAATTTCCATTAACACGCATTAATTCTTCTGAAATTGCAGTAATGCTTTTTCTGATATTGTCTTTCGGTTCTTCCAACATATGGAGTTGTTCCGATACACTACTTTTTCAGCTCCCCCATAAATAATAGTTGCATACTGAAAGGTCAGGGGAGCGCTGTGGCCACAGTCCTTTACTGATAGGATCATCTTCAAAGATTTCCTCAATTTCAGCGAGAGATCAGCTATATATGCTCTAGCAGAGTCTTGTTGAGAATATGCCTGTGTGCACTCAATGTCACACTAATATTCCAGGAATGGTTTGATTATTGTATCCTTGTACCTCTGTCCATTAACTGTACCCTCAAAAAATGGGCCCTGTAATTCGTTATGCATTCACTGCACACTAAACACCAATTTTCTGGTAATGCACTGGCAATTTGTGTACAATATCTGTTGTTTTGTGTCTATACATGGTCATTTAAATAAACCATACTTTGTCTGTGAAAAAAGTTAACTTTCAGTCCATAGAACCATCATTAACTTTAACCGACACCGAATTGCAGAAATTTACTCTACTTACAGTATCACGTGGTTGCAGTTCCAGAACTACGGTTAACTTATAAGCAGAGCTAGGAAGTCTGCACCGTTCGCTGTTCTGTATACAGGTTATGACTGATCATCTCCCTGCATCAAAACAAGTCATTGATAAAAATGTAGGGGAGAGAGGTAAACAAACCTGTCGTCAAGTAAACGGTACTGTTTCCGGAGAGCAAAAATGAGTTATGAGACATATGAATAAGTAGATCATTACGTACAACATACAAATTATTACATATATAACCCTGACTCTGACTGATCTCCTTGTTTACATATGTATATTATGAAAACACCCAAGTAATTATAACACAAGTTATAATATTTACAGATTGAATGTAAAATAATATCCAAATAATAAAATTAATTTCTCAAATATTTTCAGACTCTTACCAGGTAAAACCAAAAGCAGGTATTAAACAAATCTTTACTCGTCTGCAGCCGTATTACTGAAAACTGTATTTACTTCTGAAGACTTTCAAATGAAAACCTCATTCTACGTTCCGACAAACAAGATTTGTAATGCAAACAAGTTTGTTCCACTTAGCATGATGTATCAGCATCACCATGCAAATAGCATTTGTTGGGATCTAAAAGAGCAGCTGGTGTGCAATACATCACACTTAACCCTGCATTCTTTTTATTTACACTTTTCATTTTCATCTCTATTTCAGGTAGGATGCTTGTGGATTGGTAGATCCATCTTCTACTTTCTGCACAGATTCAGTTCAGCTGAGCTCCATACATCTGTCCTATAACAGTGTGACAGTTTGGGTAACTCTGAACAAATTTCTGTGAAGTTCTGTTATTAGACGTGTGACAGTTTACGTGCTAGAACTGCCATCAGTTTCTGCATAAGTGCACTGCTAGAAAACTTGCTATAATTGTAAAACAAATTAATTTTGCTCTCATTTGAGCTGAACAAAGGTGTTAATGGATCGCCTTCCTACTGACATGGTTCTGTGTCATGCAGTGATGTCTGTTTTGCAGTAATGGGATGCACTCTATGTTGACCTTTGCTCGTGAAAGTATTGTATTGCCAACCCTGGTCACTCTGCATAAGGAAATCGGTCTGAACTTCCTAACTCTGCTTATAAGGTTTTAATTTCAAAAGTTTAGTGGCTTTCCAAGCGGAGAATTGTGAAACTCCCGCTTCCTTTGATAATCTACTCGGAGATTTTCTTGTGCTATGTTTTAACTTTTGTCCTGTCTCATAAAATTTTTCCTCTAAGCACAGAGACATGAAAAAAAGCGGGAGCCAGGAGCTGATAGAAGCATTGTGCTCATGCAACTACCCCTCATTGGCTGTCCAGCCAGCAATGAGTCAAAAGTAAGGCACTATTAAGATCAGCTAAGTATAGTTAGGCAGACTTTTGAGTATCAGTTTAAAGCGGAAATGGTTAATCATATTTCGTAGAAATGTTTTGGAAACCATTAATGTAATGAAAATAATTATTTACCTCAAATTGTTTATTTTCAGGCAGTTTGGGGCACGTTTTACAGTTTTTTGTTTCTGTAAAGAGTACAAGATAATTACAGATTAAGAAGTGCATAGGGGCAGTCAGACGACGTGGAAGTATTTTGGAAACTGCTAGTGCAACGAAAGGAATTAATTGCTTCAATTTTTATGTTTTCAAAATTTTTAGAGTATGGTTCTCAAAAGAGTACAAAAATAATTCAGAATGAAGAAGCAGAAGGTATAACAAGTCAGCATGGAAGTAATTTGAAAACTGCTAATGCAATAGAAAGAATTATTTTCCTCAAATTGTACATTTTCAGGCATTTTTGAGCTTGTTTTATAGTCTCCTAATTTCTTAAAAATGTACAAAAATCGTAGATGAAGGTGACTTCAGAGGCTATTTGCAGAAATGTCAAAATATAGACTTTTTATTGACATGTGATTTAAACTTATACCTAAGATCCTAAATCATTGTTGTTTTTTAGAAAAGAAAATATGACTTTATAAAAGAATAAGTCATGTAAGGGTAGTAGTTTGAGACAAAATTTAACACCATTCTTAGTGTACAGCCTCTGATTCCCAAGGTTGCGGGTTCAAACGCAGCGGAGGACAATGAATTTTTGCCGCGTAAAAATCCTTGGCATGGTTTCCCTTGTAAGGGAAGTAAATCCTTGGTCCTGTATCTTAGATATACTGCATGTTAAAGCACCTCAAGTCTCATAATGAGGCCTCTGAGCTAAATTAAGCCATCTTTCAGGCCCAATAGAATGGGACCCTGAGAACCATAGCAGGTAAAGAGCATCCACAAATAAAATGCAGTTTCAATTTTTTTCTTAGAATTTTCTATTTGGAATATGCCTTACTTAAATATAAAGTAAGGTATTTGACCACCGTTTCATTTTATACATATTCTGTCTATAGACACACACACGTGTGCATTTCTATCATACAGACACCCTCTCACTCACACGTTCTCTAACTCTCATATTGTCACTGTCAAATGCACTCAATCTCATAGTTACAGTGTCTCTATTAAACACAATCAATCTCATTCTCACACCATCAGTGTATTCACACTCTCTTATACTCAAGGCATCACTGATACCCATACTGTTACCGTTACAGTTACTCTCTCTCTCTCTCTCTCTCTCTCTCTCTCTCTCTCTCTCTCTCTCTCTCTCTCTCTCACACACACACACACACACACTCACACACTCTCTCTCTGTCTAATATTCACACCACCAGTGTTCAGTGTCTCATATTCATGCACACACACCGCCACTGTTACACATACTGTGTCATATTCACATTGTCATTATTTCACTCTAATACCATCACCGTTACATACATTCTTATCATCACACCGTCTCTGTTGCACTTTCTTATACTCAAACTGTCACAGTTACACATACTCTCTCATACTTATGCTGTAATTGTTATACATACTGTCTCATATTCACACCCTCACTATTGCACATCCAGTCTGATATTCATGTCATCATTGCTAGTCTCTTATACTCACACAGTCACTGTTACACATACTCATTCTCACATCATCTCTGTTAAACTCTCGTACACTCACACTATCACTGTTACACATATTTTCTCATACACTGTCATGTTGCACATGCTGTCTCATATTCATGTCATCACTGTTACTCACACTCCCTTATACTTGCACTGTCACTGTTGCACACACTCATTCTCACACCATCCTGTTAGACTCATTCTCGTGCCATTGGTTTTACTCACTCTCATTCTTGCACCCTCACCGTTACTTTCATTTTGTTATACTATAGTGTCGCTGTCACACATAGTATCACAAGCCATTGCTTTTACTCACACTCCTATTCTCACATGGTCACTGTTATACATACTCTTTCTTTCTCACACCCACACTGTTATACATACTCTCTCATCACACTGTCACTATTATACGTATTCTCATTACCACACCATCACTGTTATACATATTCTCTGATAGTCATACCCTACTGTCATATGTACCCTCTCATGCTCACGGCATCACTGTTACACACCCTCCTACCCATGCCATCACTGTTATACCTACTCTCTCATTTTCACACCATCACTGTTGCACAGATTGTCACTGTTGCACACACTCGCTGCCTCATACACAGATATGTATAAAATGTGTCTTTAAAATATAAGCATTTATTTGTGCTTAGAAAAATGCTCTACTAAAATCTAAAACCCTCCAGATGTAGGAAAAATATTACTTCAATTTGATATTTATGTATATTCTTTGAAACTGTACATAATAATGCAAATGAATGTTTTCACTTCTTTTTCTTCCTTTTTTGTTTTTTACCTTCTATTCTAATCTTAGAGGATGTTGAAGTATTGTATTCCACCCAACCCTAAGTTTGATGGGGATATTTCACTGCAAAAACAGGTTTAGGAGTCCAATATATAAAACCTGAATATTGTAACAATATCTCTTATTTTAAAAAAAATTCTTATTACAAATAGTCTTTATTCCGCTGTTTACAATACAATTCAGCAGTGCTTCTGGCTTGTAGCTCTCCCTTTTATAGCTGGCGAAGATGTGGTCAGCAAATTCCAGAAGTAGCAATCATTCTAGGAAATGTCCATTGTGCCCAGGTGTTGTATTCCCAAGCTTTGAGGTAGCACTTTGCTATTCAGGTGTTAAATTCTCAAACACGTGAGATAATGGCTGTAAAACTGTGAAAAGAACCCGAGCATACATGTGCAGCAATTACTACATGCTTAAAAACAAGCTGCTCACACACGTACAACATTTAATATATGCTTAAAAGCAAGCTGCCAACATGTGCAACAATTACTACCCGCTTGAAAGTAGCCACTCACACAGTGCAACAATCATTAATGGTTGAAAGTAAGCTGCTCACACACATGCAACAATTATTTATGCTTAAAAGCAAGCTGCTCACACAGTGACACAATTACTATTCACTTAAAAGCAAGCCACTCTCACATGTCTGACAATGGCAGTGAATCTGTGAAAAGAAATGGAGCACGCAGTGCAACAATTACTATCCGTTTGAAAGAAAGCCAGTGATTTTGGGCTGGCAAAGCACAGGCACATTTAGAAATAAGTATGGTTGTCTGTGAAGACCATAATTCCAAGTTGGTTAAATAATAAATGTGATAATGTAAAGTTCAGCATTTGGATATACATGTATATTTTCATGGTATACCAAGCAAAACTAAAATGTAAAAAGTTTCATTATATTCCCAAAAATGGTTTGAATTGCCTTGATTGAAAAATATGTTTAAGATACTTGTATGGCAAATGAAATCTATATCTTGAATTTTCTGGCAATAGCCTCTGAAATCATCATTCTGGATGACTTTTGCATAAATGGCAAGCCGTAACCAATAAACAAAATGTTACTGCACAAAAATATAGATCGGTTTAAAACACACAATTTATATCAAATAAATCTTTTGTTGGTGTTTCTGAGATAACCTATTGTTATTAACTCATTATTATTGTTTTTAATTGTTAATTATTTACATTGCTATTACTCACATTATACAATTCATTAGTTTCTTCATGACAAACTTATTGTGTGGTATGAATAAAGCCCAAGATTGAATTGACCTTTATTGTGACCAATATCTCGCTCGCCTACATAATGAGACATGTTTCAGGTTTTGGAATGAATAAAATGTAGTTGGGGTCTCACTTTCATGATCCGTGGCTCAAGATTTCTTAAGTCACCACAGAAGGTGTCTCAACAAGTGAGGCACAGCTTCTTACAACAATTTATAGGCAGATTTGGTACCAGTTTGGCTTTTTTTGTGCCCAAAAGGAAACTTTATTAAATTAGGAGGAATTCTGAAAAATTAAATTATAATCCACTTTAGGATTAAAACAAAGTATGCAGTGGATTGCACAAGATTTTCTTCCCCAAGCAACTGGAATAAACGGTAGAGCTTTATGCAGAGGAGCAAAGATTAGAATGTTTTTCTCATTATTTTATCATTTATACAGCCTTAAGTACAGAAATAGATGCTGGTGAGTTTTTGCTGAATTTGCAAGGTTTCTTAACGCCTATTTTCTCCCCCCCCCTGCTCTTCAGTTTTATACCATTAAACAAACTCTCTCTCACACACACACACATACACATACCTGGAGCCTCTTCGGAATACAAGATGATTCTAGTTAAAAAAAAAATCATTATTAACAACAGTCAATGTAACAGTGATGGTGATAGAGAGAGAGGGGGGGTCTAGAGAGATTATGAGCCAGAGACACTGTAACAGTGACGGTGACTGTGTATGTGTGTGTGTGAGAGTCAGTCCATGTCAAATCAACACACATATTTTTCCTCACCATCTCAGACTTTGATGAAATATTTATTATTCACTCAAAGTAGAAAACTAAGAAAAATACCAAATTTCAATTTTTTATATTGAATGGTTTCCAAAATATAGCTACATAGAGTTTCCTAAACTCGCTCATCATTGCGTGACGGCCAACTTTTTTAACGATCCTAGATCCTCTATTAATTGAGCCACAATCATGAGAGATATGTCATTTTGTAGCATTTTAAAGTCCTTTCAATATGATATGACACTATAGGGTGTGAAAAAAATTTTTTGAAATTAAAAAATAAAAATTTAAATCCAAATTTTGAAGAAAAAAAAACGCATTCTGGAAAATTTTCAAAAAAATTTAAGACATAGGTTATGCTATTGTTAAATCATGTACCAAGTTTGATGGTGGAACTATGATGAGCTCATTATAAAATTAATTATAAAATAAAGGTAGTTGTCACAATTTTTATATTTGAAAAAAGCTACATACCTGAACAAAGTTAAGATTATACATTTTATAAATTGCTCAGAACAAATCCGAGTCATCAATTACATATAAGTTGTATAATATTGAAATGATTTACATCAAAGTTTAAAACATTTATCAAAGTGCAAATATTTTAGAACTTTTTTATTTTTTTGAGTAAAATTGACTGAACAGATATGATTTAACTTTGTTAGCAATTACAACTGACATTTGAAACAGATATTAGTTAAAATAGACAAGAAAGCACTTACGCCTTGTTCAAAAAATTCACTGGAAGCACTTCAACAGTTTTTCATTACTTCGCAAAGTTTCATCTTCGGATTGAACATAAATTTTTCCTGTTGGAGTTGTTGGGCTTACAACACATAGTACATTGGTAAAAGGTATCCACAACACATCAGGCCTTCTTAGATAGCTAAATGATGGTAAAGGCCCTTGAGGATGAAGGAATGTAACTTTTACTTCATCTTGTTCTTCTTTTTTTCTTATTTTTTTTTTCCAGTACATATGCAAACCACCAGGGTGAGTCATAAAGAAGTCATAAAACCATTGCAATATGTTAATTTCAGTTGGTCTATTGACCTTGAAACTTATACTTGGAAAGAGTTTGTAGAATCTGAATAAAACAGTTTATTTAGGCTTGAGTCTAGTGGTATGATACTGTTGGATTCCTTTAATTGTTTGTGCTTCACTAAAACGATCTTTCAGAATAACTCCAACAACACATGTTCCTCCTGAGTACTAAAATCAAAACTTGTTCATGTTATATTTTTTACAGACACTCGTACAACTCACATGGGGTTAAGATTTGGTATTCTGAAGGTCATTGCAAGCTAGCCTTTGTTGCTAATCTCTTTACTGTGCCGCTGAATCCATCGCATGGTCCTTTACCATGGGCAGTAGCAGAAAAATATGATGGCATAGATTGATAAACATTTTTTTATTTTTATATTGAGCAGCAGACACATCAGAAAAATAAATGATTTTTCTAGGAACTTCTCCAAACTTTGTCAAAAAATGAATTAGTTTCTTTTGGAAAGTATACACAGCCACTGTGCTATGTTCAAGACAATCTGAAATAACTACATAATTCAAGAGTTTGACTTTTTCTTCCCCTTTGTAATAAACTGCAAAAGGTTGAACTTTAGCCCAGTGATAACTTTGGGCTTCATCTTGTACAGCCATGCTGTAGTTTTCTACTAAGTCAAGTGTTATGGCATATTCAGATTCAGTCAATTTTTCCTTCATCTGATTCATGTATGCGGTTTATTGTATTGCGATAATTTATGGTGGATTAAGACTGCTAACTTATTGCAGATCAGATCAATAAACTCTGTTGATGGTTTTTGTAATGTTTTCAAAGTACATCGATCAACTGATATCCACTGCCTAAACACAATTTTTTCAATAAGCTTTTACAGAAATGATCTTTCTAAGGTTATTCTAATTTCTTTATCTCCTGGAAATGATTACATTCACTCATTAAACAGTCAATTGATGTAGGATCATATAGCATTTTGGTCATGAAATGTAAGTTTTTATCTCATTGTTTGTAATTGTTCCCGATTTTGCATTTTCCATCATTATATTCACATTTTGGTGTGTTGTACAAACACACACTGCATGGGTTCCAGTTGAACCTACCAAAACACAGTGCTTAGGCCAAAGCTCAGTAAATTTAGAAAAAACTATTTGCATACACAGAAAAGTATCCTTAAATAGAGCATAAGCCTCTTCAAAGTTGCATAAAATTAGCCTTTCTGATGTTTTGGTTTTATTTTCACTTTTATCAATGGTAACAGTCCTTCATTCTAGGCATGGCTCTACTAACCTCAGGATTTTCATAAAAATCCTGGACTCTTTGAACAACTTCTTTTGGTAAACTTATACCGTGTTTTTGATTAGGACTTTACAAAATTCCCTTTTCTTCAAGTAACCCTCCTGACTGGTGGACCATATAATCATGTGCACTAAACTCTCACATGATTTTTCTGATGCCCCAAGTTAATGGGATGTAAGTTAAAACTGTCAACTTTTTGTTCCTACTTTCAGAATTGGAAAATTGTGTCTTAAGATTTTGAAGAACAGAATCAATTAAATTTCTCTGATCATCTTCTGAATCTGAATCTTGTACAATAGATACAAAGCATTTTCTTTTTATTGCTGACTTTCCTGGCAGCATCATTTTTATATTTGATTTTTTTATAATCAATAGGTGACTCACCTAGCTCTTGTAGAGATATGTTTAATATCTCAGCCTTGTGTGTTTCTGCTTGGAAACTGGGATGTTCATCAGAGTGGTGCTTTTTCTTCATTTTGACATGTAATGGAAGAAGCATTTCCACGATTTAAAGCTGGTATTTCTTTCCTACAGCTATCGCAAATTTTGCATTCTTTGTAATTTCAGGATACAATTTGCAAATCCAATGTGTGATATTTCTTAACTTCTTTTTATCCCTGACGTTATGATTAGCTTTTTTTTTTTTTTAAGAGGATTACAGCATTGCACATTCACAAATTTGCATTGGTTTGACATCTTCAGTTTAACTAACACTTAAAAACTTATTTAATTATATCACCAATAAAGACTTGAAATAAATATTTGAACTAAATATTTGAACTAAACTAATTAAAATATTCTCAATTATATAAAATAGTCTGAATCTACAAAACACTTGTATTAACACTAGACACCACTGACAGTGGCAGGGCACGTCGGGACCGTCATCCCCAACCCTCGAGTGACGCTACGTGCCTTGGGCAGGAAACACAGGAAAGGAAGGAGCCACGAGAATCCAGATATCATGTCACAACGATCCTTTCCATAGGAATGAATTCATTGCACCAAGGTTGAGGAAAAAGAGTGCGCCACCGATATTCCTGTCATTTCGGTGATGCCTGTAAATGGATGGGAGTAGTCTTAAGAAGGTTCGTCCGGGCGCAAATTTCCATTATCATTAGAGCAATTAATTTACATATCAAACATTTACATAATTATAGCAATTTATTTGCTTATCTGACAGCTATCAATCTTTGATGCAAATAAATGAGCCCCGCGGACAGCTCCCCCATCCCCCAAAAAACAGCGGTTTGGTAATTATTGAGTTACATGGGACTCTGAAGGGTCATTTTCAATTGACATTTAATGAGGATTCTAATTATGGAATCAGATTTCACCTATCATTGCACAATAAAAACTTTATGCATTACCCGGTTTGAATATTTACTGTAATTTAATGGAGAATGCATGGTCATTTCAAGGAATATGATCACTTGATAGCATCATATTTTATCTGTTCGGACACGATAGAAATAGAGGTCACATGACTCAAAAGACGTACAAACGGTAATTTAACACTAAACTCCTCCTTTCTTTAGACGTTACAATTGAGCAACCAAGGACACCAACAAAGAACTAGCAATAAATGATCCCACCCCTCCTGCAACCACCAGCGATAACAATCTGAATTTAAAGTAAAGCAGCATCCCATTACGCACCAGCTCTTCAGTGAACCTATTGCCAGAGTAGAGTCTCCTTCCTTAACTTTCTAATATATCTATGTCAATGATGAGCTGGAGCCTGTAGCCTTTACAAACCAAGTGTGGTAAAGCACCTGCCTCCCCACCCGGGCTAAATAAAGATAGGGCGCCATCCCTACCTTCTCGCCATTTAGGGAAAAAAAAACAGGTTTTAGCCACACAGCAGCACCAGAATCAACATTAAAATGTCTACTCTTAAAGGTTTTGCTGAAAGTGACATGAAAACATTTGAGGATATGGACGACCTCTGGAGTGAGAATGGAGAAGCACACCATTGTGCATACTTTCACAATAAATCGTGCAATGGGCTAATGCATACTATTGTGTGTGCTAATCCATCGTATGATGTTCAAATGTCTTCGCGGCATATTTGTACAGGGAACTGTCCTGTCTACGAAGGAAAGATTTTCTGAGTATAAAATTTAAAAGAAAATCGTAATACCTTTCATAAATAACTAATTGAAAACAATTATTTTTTCAGGGAACCTCTCACACCAGAATTTTTGGAGAGGGCGCTGATGAAATGGATATCTTCAGAACCATACGTGACACTCAGCACCATTTGGAGTTGTGTAATGGGCACACTCGTGTGGTGTTACGTTCACACCCAGCAGAATATGACACATTGTCATATTATATATGCAATATGGGCTGCAGTGTGCATTGTCGAAGACAAGATGAAACAAAAGTAAGTGCAATGTGAAATATGACAGCAGAAAGCACTAATTCTCATGTAGAATAAAAACTAAAATATGAATTAGTTATTTTTTCAGGATTCGAGAGTTAACTCCAGTGCCTATGGAATATCTAGATCCTGAGAGGATGGACCTGTATGAAGTGGACGTCTTCGTCACAGATCTGTGGCACGATTGCTTTATATATGATGTTAATGCAGACCAAGGACATGGTAATCAGACGAGAATACTCCAAGACAGACAAGATGCATTGAACATTATAACAGTCACAATGAATTAATTAAATTCAGAAATACTTTAAGAAGGACTTTGAGGAGACTATTCCGCATGAATGTATATGTATTGTTTCTAACGAGAGCAATTATAATGTTTCAGATCCCCAAAGAAACCATGCCAGCACAAGGAGATGAATACCTTTGCAAATCACCTCATAAAACTGGGAACACTTGAACCTCAAAAGCTGGATATTACAGAGCAACAGTTCAGGCCAGAGAACGATGGAGACTGCATCAAGACATCGAAATGGGTTCGAAGACGTCTCAATCTCTAAAGTGCACAGGGTGTGTGTAGGACTTTATTACAATATTCCAGTGCTGTTCATTGTAACTGACAACAAATTTGTGTATGTGACTGCTAGATTGGGAAATAGTTTACAAAAGTCTTCCATAATTTGACAATTCCCCAAAGGACAAAAGGACGCATATCAAGAAAATAGTGGAAATATGGTGTTCTCATATGATATGTTATTGCAACTATGGAAAATGAGTGCATTAATCTTTTCAATACACCTCTAAATGATGGTAAGGGATTTTTAAAAAAGGAAGACATAAATGGTCTAAAAAGAACATGTTCATTTATAGAGAGGCATTTATGCAATCTGTCTAGTTTAAATAATGAACTCTGTGTAGGAACAAGGAGATGGAGAAGGCATGTACTGGAATCATTCCTAAAATATGAAGACGTGAACATACATTTTCATAAATGGTTTTTATTTCACAAAAACAAAACCTTACAAAACTTCCACATCCAATTCCTTATAATTATATAATTAAATCAGATATTGCAGGACATGGGTTAAGGGCTCATAGATTAATACTTTATCATGAATAATCAAACAATATAAAGACATCTGAGGGCGGATTTTAGCACTCGCTTGAATTTTGAGTCTAATATTTACAGTTCCATTGCCTGTCTTGGGCTGGTGTTAGCAGTCGATGATGAATAACGGAGCATATGCGAGAAAATATTTTATCTACAATAAGGGACGATTTTCTTTATTGTAATACAAAATTTGAAACCTAGAGTGCATTTCATACAAGGAAGCGAATCTAGAGTTACCTAAACCCAAATTCATGTCATGACAAGGATAACGTTTGCTATTGAGATAAAGGCTCAGATTAGTTATATTACAATGATCAAACGGGGAGCAGTTCTTTTTTGCATCGTTAATTATGGAAGTTGGAGTTCCTACAATGACAAATCTAGGCTTCTCAGATTCGGATGTTGTCACAACGTTCCATGTAAATGATTTTGTTTGAGGAACAGCAGGTTGAGTATGAAGATCCATAGTTCGAAAAGCGATGTACAGGATTGTGTCAGCCTTAACTATCTTCAGAAATTTCACTCTTTTACCATCAGAAAGACTCATTACAGGCATTCTCCATTCGGGGCGCATTAGTTTAACAGTACCTTTTGCTCCAACAGGAGCTACAATACAGTTTCTAGAGTCCTTGCTTTGAATCTGCACCAGTTCAAACTTGCTATTCAGGATTAGTTTGTTGTGATCATTAGTGAACCCTAGGAGCATCGATAGCAGAACTGTAGCATTGAACATTTCGCTTGCAGGGTGCACAATGTCAACTTCATTTCCAGAGTAAGCTCATCCAGGATGTTGCAATCGACTCGATTTAATGGGATTTAGAGCTGCATAGTTGCACATGATTATTGAGATACCAGGATTTCTTGTTCTATGTATGGTCTAACCATTCATATCCAGTCGAATCTCTTCAAACATGAATACAATACCATTATTACTAGGTTTTACAGTAGTAACAGTTCCATCAGCTTTAGCAAGTGATCCTTCATCACTTGCACGAGGAGCCGATGAATTATACGATACAAACAAATGCTCATCCTCCTTGCAATCTCGTCTTTGATGACAAATGATGAGATTAGGATACCTTGCTAAGCAGAAGATATATAGACAAAGATTCTATGTGTTTATCACATTGAAGATATCCATCATAAGATTCTATATCCCATTGCCTCGAGGAACTTGCGATTGCTCGATGTTAACAGTCTAATGGCTGGAGGCAAACTATGTTGTGTATAATGAAGTCCACGCTTATTATATATTTGATGACGACGCTTAAAATTGATTCCCATTTCGTCAGAGATGAAGTAAATGCTCATGTCCTCATTCCTAAAGTTGACGAGTTTTCTATCTTGTTCGACGACTCGAAGAGTGATTGATCAATAAAATTGGAATTGATGATTGGCAGGTATATCGGATTTAATGGCTCTTGAGAAATATGATATCCAGGTGCAGCAAAAGGGAAGAACTCGTATATCGAGTGACCACTCCTACCACTAATGAAGGAGTATGTAGCAATACTGCACTCGACTTGAATGATGCTCACTTTAAATATGTTAACGGGGAAATCGGATTCAATCACCTTTTCATGAGGAATAACAGTAGTACTTGAAAAACCCAGAAATGATCCAATAGAACGTTTTTTTTTTTGAGAAACCAACTGTGTAGGGGTATTTTACATCGGCCTTCATGGTATTATTATTTGGTTTAATAATGAAGACATCACTTTCCATTCCTAGTTAAATCTTCATCTGTATTAACATCAGCAATTTCATATGTTCCAGAAGGAATTTCGATGACCTTTAGCTCATTTAAAATGTAATGAAAATTATCGTCAACGATTGAAATGGAATAGGTGGTGTCAAAAGTTCAAATGGGCAATATCAAAGCACCCTTCAGGATCGAGATGCAGAGGAGGATTTAGATATGTGGTGATCACTGATTTGATGCTTCTAGCAGCAATAGTATAATTCATTGCAAGAGAAATTGCAAACACAAGTGCCCTCAGAGGAATTGAGCTAAAATCCTGTAACCTATTCGTATTATACCTTAACTTAGCTCCGCTGAAATATGTATCTCTTCTGGAGGATACAGATTGCCAAAACTATCAAAATAAAATACTGTCTTTCTAAATTGTTTACATTAACCCAGTGCCCTCATTACGAAATGAATCCAAATTCACAATAATGCTCTCATTGAAATGTGGGTTTGAAGGAAGATTTTCGTATCATACATACACCTCTAAAATTAGGGATCTTCAACCGTTTAGTGTACATCTGTATACCAAGGTTGCTCAAAGCTTTTCTGGGTACAAGTTTAGGCCTCTGCCCGAGTATTTTTTTGACTCATCCTTGCAGATTTTGCGATTTTTCCTCTTTACTGACTTTAGCCCATTTCCCTTAAAATCATTATTTCTTTTTAAACTTCTGACGATTTTAAAAGTAATAGCCAGAGGCTGCATTGACAATAAACCTTTCTTTTTCTTGCGAAGACCTTTTCCTTTTGCTTCCATAGTTTTGTTATGTCTTGCCATTTGTGCAATTTGGCAGTCTGCAGCCTTGGTTTTTGTTTTGTTTTGTTTATTCTTTTATCTCTGCTGATGGAATTTGGGCTGCACCTCCTGCAGCAGCTCCTAGTGCAGCGATAATAGAAATGAGCGGTAAAAATCCACCGTGCTGCTTACAGACAGCTCAAAGTGAAACTTTTCCTTTCATAATGCTAGCTACAAGTCTTGCAACTAGCTTTTCTCCTATGCTCGAATCAGATGATTGAACTCTGCTCCAAGCGTTCTCCGCCAATATCTTATCTGCAACATTTCTTGAAGTAGCGTATTTGTGCCCAGCGTAGGCTATATCGTGAAGTTTATAAGCTTCATCTAAAGGATTAATGCCTGCATCTCCTCTCTTCAGACGTTTTCCAGTTTTGTTCCAGGACCACAATATCTATAACCGGCAAATGTGCTTCAAGTGGTAGCAAATTAATGAGTTTGTTAATTATACCAGATCCGCTTTTGATCTTAGCACTTCTAGCTCTCATTGTATACTAATCTCATTTCCTCATTGACACGTCCTTCTATACAGGTGGGCTTATACCTGAATTCATATCATGGGGCGAGGGGGTGATATGTATATTCATTAGCTATTCCATTCATAGTTCAGTTTACGAGATGGAGCTTATCAAGCAACAATGCTCACTACCGATACAAGTTATACATTTTGAAAGTGATGTAAGATGTGGTCGTCACGGGAAGTTGTATCCATGCAACGTTAGAAGTTTTATCTTAGGAACTTCCAGTGCAGGAAAGACGAATGAAATACTAAGTATGATTCTACACGAGAATGATCAGGGTTTCGAAAACTTGTACATCTACTCAAAATCGCTTATCGGCCAAAGTCTCAATATCTCATTAAATTACTGGAAAACATTGAAGTCATAGATGTGAATACCTTTGAAGATGGAGAAAGTCTCCTGCACCCATCAGAAGTTGGGAAAATTCAGGTTTTATATTTGATTAAGTCATAACTTAAAAGCTGCGGAAGATTGTGTCATTTTATAGCATGGGTAAACGTCGAAATGTAGACGCCTTATATTTAGCACAGTCCTATGCTAAGGCACCTAAGCATTTAATTCAAGATAATACAAATATGATCTTCCTCCTCACACAACACAATTTACACTTGAAGCATATATGTGAAGATTATATAAATACAGATATGACATTCAAAGAATTTAAAGATTTGCGCAAAAATGTTTGGAGAGCTCATCAGAGGTAAGACCCCTTTTAGTTATGGTTCCAAAATTCCCCATGAATAGTGGTTGATATAAGAATGGATTTGAAGGTATATATTAAGATAGATAACAAAGAGACTGATCATTCTTGTGTCAAAATGAGTGTTGACAGGTTCGGATCACAGAGAAACTCTTCAGTTTAAAGAGCACTAAATCATTTCTTCTTAGACACTAAATGGTAACTGTCAGTTAAAGAAAGAAATGGTGCAACATCCAAGATCCTGAAGAGGAGAGTGATGCAACATCTAAATAATATGTTGATATGTTTTCATCTTCCACTGAGAAACGATTGTAAGAGTTTACCGAAAAAACACCGTTTGAGCGTATGGGCGAGTTTGAGGTTATGCTTAGGAATCACATCCAGAAATCGCTAGAAGCTCAGTATGACGGTCTAATGGCATACCTATCCAAAAAAGCTTTGAAGAGGGATTCTTACAAATTTTCCATACTGGACACTATAATAATGAAAGTATTATGCACTACCACCTGAAAATGACTGATGTGCTTAATAGGCAGTATATGCTAGACCACGTCAATTAAAAAACGCTACCAATCGATTCAAATGACAATTTTTTCATTTAAAAAGAGAGGGATAATAGAAGTAGCAGATCCTATTCACGTTAGCGACGCTGAAGTAAGAAATTTGTTAGATATCATATTGCAAAGAAACAAAATGAAGCACAATCAAGCTTAAACAAATTTTTATCTAAAGTAACTCAAGATATTGTTGCAACAATAAGCCTCTAGATACCATAAGAAATAGACAAAACTCTATGGATAAACACTTAACCTCATCAATGGATAGCATCAGCATTCTTAAAATCCAAGTCAAGTGTTATAAATATATTAATAAATGGAATACGAGGTCAGCTCATTGTTAACACTACAAGCAAAACCATATAAAAGTGGCCCCTTAAGGTATACGCTAACGCCAGGTCTCGATTATTATGAAATTCTTGTATATGGAATGCGGAACAAATGTATTATTTTATCTGATCCTCCTCCATCACAGACAATTCCAATAGATGAAATAAATAAGAGAATTGATAAATATCCTAAACCAATCAAAATAGGTTATATGCTAACCTTCATTGCTTATGCCACAATAGCCAAGGACGGGCACATTCTAAATATCACTCTTAAAATTGCATATAGTCTGACATGAATAGAAAGCAAATTATATATGAGAGTGAATCGGCCAACTTCATTTCACTTCAAGATAGATAGCCAAAGCATAGGTCTTAAAGAATCTGTATCCAAGCATTCAAAATGTATAAGAGAAAAGCTGCGCGAGCTAAAGGGACAGAAGTTTGAAACCTAGAGAGCTATGAGTGAAGCTCTTCAACCTGTAACAGATCCGCTTCGAGATATACTAGATATTCAGAAAAATAACCCCCTCTTCCAATGTCGGCTAAAGTCAAGAACATTTCTACCTGAAACAACTTCGAAAGAAAGACAAGGATGAAATAGATACATTATACGGAGTGCGATACGAGAATGGAAACTAGGAAACAAAATGAAAGATATAAATAATGAAATGAGTAGGACAAGAATTCGATGCTACACCAGGATTGAACGAGCTCATCTTTAAGAAATTTCCTGAAATGCATATCTACACCGAGGAGGATCTGGAAGCTTATAGAAGGATTATAGAATCAACACAAGTGCAGTGACAAAAGTTTGTCAGGCAAGGACGGCTGAGAGAGAGCAAAGCTTTCAGGTATAAAAGAATTATTCACCCTTTACTCAATAAGCACAAGGATTGGGTTTGGGATGGAAACATCAACCCAACAGAAAGCAAGATTGCATGTATTGGAATGACCCAAGTACACTAGTGAATCGGCTGAGTGTACTCATTGCATCTAGAGAGGCTGGAAATAACCACAACCAGGAAATACACGAAATAGTTCAAGAACTAAAATTATTAAGGATCTTAGCATGACAGAGGCGAAGAAAAATATAGCAGCAGAGCTTTATGCACCTTCAAAAAGAAATTTCCTGCGTAGACAGATTGACGCTCTTGTACAGATTAATCTGGTTGAAATTACCCCCCATACTATACTAAACACAAATTTCAAGTATATACTTATCGCCGTCAACTTCTACTCTAAAGTGGCATATGCAAGACCATTAAAGGATAACAGTGGCATTTAAGTTTCAAAGGCTATGGGAGAGATTTTACATGAGCTGCATAGACCACCTCGGAATATTCAAAGTCATAATGGAAAAGAGTTTTATAATAAGCATTTTAAAAGTCTGACGAAATAGAACATTAATCACTACAGCAGCTATAGCAATGTGAAGACTGCTGCCGTGGAACAGCTAATAAGAAGATTGAAGAAAATTATGTGTCGGGAATTGTTAGTTCAAGGATCATACAAGTGGCTAGATCTTCTACCACGAATCATCTCAATGTACAGCAATTCTTACCATTCAACTATACCAATGAAGCCTAGTGAAGTGAATTATAACAGCTTTCTTCTGTAAGTATACAACTATGACCATTATCGAAGAGAGAACACGAATGAAAGAAAGTTTAAAGTTGGTGACTGTGTGAGCTGAGCATATATAAACATAAAGGACATTTTGAAAAGGGATGTAAAGCTAATTAGAGTGTTGAAACCCTCCAAGTCGACGCTGCGAAAATAACCAACCCTTCTACAGTCTAAGAGATAATGATGGAGATGAGATTAAATGAGTTTTCCACGGTCACGAACTTAAATCCACACTTTATCCTAGCATATACCTGATTGAGAAAGTCTGCGCAGGCAAGGAAATAGGATTCTTGTAAACTGGTACGGTTTCCCTAAACCTCAATGGATTGACTGGAAAGATGTGTCATAGGAATAATTGAAATAAAGAAAAAGTTGACTTTCATCTATGGTGTTTTTAGTGTCAAAAACCTAATTTTTTCACCTTTCACCTTAACATTTTTTACAAATTCATAATTCACAGAAATATTAAATTACTAATAAGTTAAAAATCAAATTATATTCGGAAAACATACCCAAATTATAATTAAAATGCAGACTTTGAATGTAATGTAGAGAAAACTATATATAATTATATAATATTTAAACAAATATACAATAATAAATTAAGAGAGTATATACAACTTTATTTACATTTGCACAACACAATACAGATGTCTGAGAGATCATTTTTCCATGCTAAGTGTCAGCCATAGCCAGTAAATGATGACCCCAGGCAAGAGTGTAATCTGATCCTTCAATTTCGTTTTGTGGTCTCTCCCACGGAGAGAGCGACTTTACTCTGCTCTATTGTATGAATTGAATGCTTGTACCTCCAACATGTAATTTGCTTTACCAAAAACCTTTTTCTAATGTCATTTAGACATTCAAAATAGCTATCGAAATTTAGATGTATCATGCCAGTTTTATTTATTCCTTTTGCCTTTTTGATTGTCTGCCCGTCGTGTCTGTAACCATACAGTTTAGTCTTGAGCCCGACATATTCATACATGGGCATTTATGCAAGTTCATCTATGAATTAAATCTATCATTTTTTTTTTTTTTTTTGTTCTGTGGTATTATTGCATATGGGTTATCTACTGCAAAATTTGATATGTCGAATATGTGTGCATACCGCTTCATAAACTTGTAGATATCTGTATGTTATAGATATAAAGGAATCGGTATGCATATAGGCCAGGACCAGATCTTTTAAATTTGATTTCATGACTGTAGAAAAAAATCGTACGCTACCAATTTTGAAATATCCAAAATTGCCTGTTCTATGTAGATAGGCTTATGTATGTGAACTTCCTCTCTGCTCAACTCTATCCCTACAAGGTTTTCTGTAAATGGTCCAAATGTACCTCGGTCTAGCAGTCAGTTTCCTGGCCTGCTTCCAAGACGATACAATTTGAAAGTCAGTATATTTTCTCACATTTTCAATGAATTTGTCATACACAGAATTATTCATTTTCCCCACAGATTTTGTTCGAATTTGGATGTCTCCCTTGCACGTCTTTTTGTATTCACATTAATATAAGTTTTGAGCCAATCCGACTGATCACATGCCACCACACGATGTATTTTTTTGCACTTTGAAGCCTAAATCAATACATTACTGGAGGTTTCTATAGTGCAAGGTATACTTTTCTTTATTGTCCAAAGTTGCCAATATTTCTTGTGTTACCCATGTGGACAGAGAGGAACCTCGTTGTGCTCGTCATGGATATGACTAGTTTGCTACAAATCAACTTCTAGCACATATCCAATGGGAGAATCAGAAGGTACGGAGGTGAAATCCATCTAACCGATTTCTTCTTTGGTCAACCATCTTAGGTTTCCTTGAGGAAGGTAATTTATCTTTGAACTTCCGTATAAATTATTCAAATCCTAAATAGGAGACATTTAATGCCTTTTTTTCTGGCTTGTAGCGTAATACACGCTTATTTTGAGTTTTTATGCATCTCTTTGAAACACTACACATTCCATCTATGATTTGCATAAAAAATTCTAACAGTTGTTGGTCAGAAATGAGATCAAGTTTACCTTTGTCATCTAAGGCATAGCATCGAAGGCAAGACATGGTAATGCATGATACCAGCATGAAGTTAGATTGTACATTTCCAGAGAGTGGTCCCCAAACTTCTGGAAGATATCAGCTAACAATATTGTGTCTGTATTCAGGTACAGAACGCTGTATTGACCTAGATTCTAAATTTTAAATGTATTCCAAACATTTTGGGCGTGTTGATACTCTTGAGATATACCATCAAATTGTTTAATGGCAGGTAATTCAGTTTCTCTTCATTATCGACACATGAATAGGGGAATATCCCTTTTGCTCTCATAAGATCTAGGTGTTTAGGCTCATTGTATTCTGCTTTTGTTTTCCGGAATTCATCCTTTTCAAACTTGTTGGCTTATCGTGTAGGAACCTCAAGTTATCTAGAAACCTGAACTCAATGGCCCTGTAGCGCTTTGAAAACGGTATATATCGCTCTGAAGTGAATGCGATACATGAAATCCGATTATCATTGAATCCCAGGTGCTCTATTAGAAAGGGGCTGTCCTAATTGCTCAAGTAATGGTAAAAGATCGGTATGAAATTCGGTATCTTTCTGCTTAAATTGCGGGCATTATGGGCGCCTCCAAAGAATGCACGTGTTAAACAATCGTGGTCCCTGACTTCCAGTTCACGTTCCTTAAACCCCTTCCTACATATGCGACAATGACGAGCGCTTTGAAAATCGACCCAGTTCTGAGCTGTCAAATTCATTTCCTCTATCTTGCTGTAATGTGAGATTATCATGTCGCCCATCACTTTAAGCTCGATAAAGGAACGTTTGATAGCATCAGGACCACCAAAGAGCATACATTTAAATAGCATATTGTCATGAAGACATACTAGCTTGAGCAACATTGACATAGCACTGTGATGTTGGATGGCTCGGGTCCAGTTCTCATTAGTCGAGGGCTCACAAGAACACAGCGCACTTTCAATGTCAGCGTAGATTACAAAGCTAACAGGTGTAACCTTTGAATGGGATGAAAACCGGATGTCATAGTGGTTTGTAGGCATCTTTAGAATTGATGTCTTGGAACACCTCAGCTGTTGTTTCTTGAACATTTTCTCCATTTTAAAGTGTCGTGACTCTTCGTGAATATACTAGTGTAAATTCTTTATGATATTAAAAGCAAATTATTGTGAAATAGATTCTTTTTGTGGTTGGTATATAGGGGTTACGGATTTGCTGTCATCTAAACCGAATACAGCGACCGCTGTTCCAGGATGTTATTTCTCAAATTGATTTACATGATGTAGGTTGACAGGTAATTCAATGCCTATATAGTTGAATTCACTGAATAATCGATGTTTAGGGTACTTCCTTATCCTGTGTGCATCCTTCTTTACAGTATATCTTGTAGCCAGCATACACCAGGCAGAGCAGCATTAATCATCACCATGAATTGTTTGTTGCTAATTTCAGCAGGATTTCTATTTAGCGTGATGCTTTGAGAGGAGTATAATAGCTTGCACTATTGACCAAGGAGTTTTCGTACATTAATGATTTTGAACTGGATTGTCCTTGGAAATTTGAAATGTTTACAAGCACTTCATTCACCATAGTGGAGAATTAAGAATCCAAATCGGATGATTGTAGTTCCAATTTAGTATCACTATTAAAATGGATGTTCTCAAAATGGTCAGAAACACGGGCGTGGGTCATATACGTAACTTTCTAAGAACAAATTATCTTGAATCCCGATTGATTGCTGTCCAGTATTGAGCTCATCTCATCGATAACTACAGGTCTGCATCTCTAGGAATGCCTGGGGCTCTGTGATTTTAGATTAATTTCTATATTAGTATTAAAATCTTGCCTTTGAATGCCTTTTATATTGTATTGCATTGAATATGGCTATGACTGACCTTTAGGATTTTATATGATGAAGGTGCGCCTTCGTCCTCATCGGAGGGTGACTTCTCATGGGTCCTCTTGCATACATTCATTGTAGATGGAGTCTCTACCTGAAGTCCTGCTTTGGTGGTGATACCTGAGATGGTTTGATCATTGGTATCCTTCCAAGCTATCCTAAAATGGTCGGGTTTGCAGAAAGGACCTGGAATGGGAGATCCAAGACGCTCCCCTGTATCTTTTGAGGTAGCTGATATGTCACTGCGTCATCATCAGTTATCAATGCAGCGATTGATGCGCCTCACATCTCGACCTGCGAGGACTCCTCCCAATGGGCACCCTCCGTCTTGGTTTTAGGATGAGTGCATCTACTTGCTGACATCTCTCCAATTGTCTCCTGAGAATCTGGACTTGTTGTTTCCTCTGAGTTTGCCTGCACTCTTCTCATACAAAGATCTAGCAGCTCCTGGGCTTCAGGAGTCCTGCATGTCACCAGATCAAGAGGGAGTGCAGGCTGGTTATGAAGTTCAGGTGGCCCTTCGTGTTCTGCAATATATACCAAACGAATCAAAAATTTAGCTTTTTTGGTCTCTCTACAGAGTGATGTTATGCATAGTTTGTAAATTTTGGTCTATGAAATAAAAATTGGATATCTTACCGGTTAATGGAAGGAGAGAGCCATTGCAACCAGAGCCAGCATGAGCCTATGCAGCTTGAGTAGCTCCTGCTATTCTTACTCGACCATCACATTGTTATGTTCTGTTGTTCCCTGAATGATTCATTGGGTCTGAAAATTTTAAGAAATATAATACTGACCTCATTGTATTTATTTTACCAGAGCATGTTTATACATGTTTCATAAATTATCAGATGTATATATTGGAGCTAGTTTGTGTGTGAAACTGTATGTCCGTTCTTATGAGTGCGTGTGCATATGTGCATATACAAGTGTGTGTGATGTGTATCCGAGTGCTTGTGTGTGCGAGAGTGCATGCCTGTGTATGTATGTAAATGTGTGCATGTTTGAGGGCTAGTATGTGTGAGAGACTGTGTGTGCACGCGTGTGTATGTGTGTGTGTGCATGCGTGCGTTTTTAAGTGTGTATGCATGTGTATGCATGTGTGTTCATGTATGAGTGCATACGTGGGTATGCATGTGTAAATGCGTGTGTGTGTATGTGTCCATGTGGGTGTATATGGTTTCTAGATTTCTATTATGATAATCTTACTAAACGACGAATGTAGTGAAAATGCACTGTGTTTTACGCTATATAAAACATTGCTAGATTGTTTCTGTATGCATAGCGTATCGATGTTAATGGCCTTATATTAAGATTGTGTTGCCGTGTGTGTGTGTGTGTGTGTGTGTGTGTGTATGTGTGTGAACGCTCGTATTTACATTCGCGTGTATATGTATGTATGGTATTTGCAGTGTGCACTTGTGAGCGCTGATGTATATGCGTACGTGTGAATTAGTTTGTTAAAATCTCTCTCGGAGGAAAACTGATTTGTTTAAATTTTCTATTATGACAATAGTGAAGACGGTGAATTTAGTGTAAATATAGTGTGATTTATGCTAAAGTCACTGAATTTACATTAAATCTAAAAGTAATCTGATCTTTTATATGTTTAAAGTACAGATGTTAAATTGTATTTTGCTAAATGTGATGTATAGCTCCTCGCAAAAAGATGTGCTGATGCGTATTTTTTGACACTTTTAACTCCTGTTTCAAATAAGCGAATCCTGCAACCAGGAGTTTTTTGTCAGTATTTATCCTGTCAGATGGCCGGAAGCTTTTTTTTTATTATTGACTTTTCTTAGTGGAACCTACTGATTCTTGAAACATCATCTATTTGTGTGATTCGTTGGGCGTTTTCTCACGAGTTGTTATTCATTTATCTTGTTCTATCAGTTCGCAAATCATTTGGGGTGAATTTCGCCTTTCAACTATTATCATAAGCGATCTCAAATGATTTATGAGGGTGGGGTAGGTCCATTTCATTTCTTTTTGTATAGTTAAAAGAAGAATAGATTCAAGATATTCGTCTCACGAACGAATGTAGTCTATTTTTCTCTTAAAGACAGCTAGTGTAATTTTTTGGGAGAGTTTCGCTGTTAAAGTATAGTCGGAAAGCCCCTCAAATAATTTGAGGTGGACAGATGCATTTTATTTCGGTTTTGTATAGTTAACAATGGCTTAATATTCCGTTTCCAATCCACGAACAATGATTTTTCCTCAAGGGATAGGTGTTGCTGTGAGGATGGGTTTTCTTTCGTTGTAATGAATGCCGCCCGAAATGCTGCTCTCTAAATGAAGGGGAGACGGGCTGCCATACCTGCCTGGGGCGGTCGGAGGTGGGATGGGAAGTTTTCTGTGCGCTTTTACATTTCGCGTAAGTTGCTTTAGATCCTTTTCCACTGATAAGTATGCATTTTCGATATCTATGCGCATGTAAGTATGAATATGTCTGTGAGTGGAAGTATTTGTTAATGTATCTACCTGTTTGTCTGTGTAGGTCCCGGGATTGATTCCTCGCTGGGGTCATGTTAATCGTAGCGTTATTGTCTTGTATTTGAATTTGTGATTTTTGACGAGTGTATGAATGAATGATTTGTGTGCGTGCCTTGTATGCATGTTCCGATGCCCAAGATTCGATTGCCCGCTGGAATTTACGTTTGATCATCTTGCCATTCACTTCAATTATGTCATATTGATGTGTGTATGAATGTATGGTCGTGTACGAGGTACGTCCAGAAAGTAAGTTCCGTTTGGTACTAAAATTAAATTGTGTACAGATACAGAATAATTATTTATTGCACAAAATTCTACAACTCTTAAACTACTTTTCCACATAACTGCCGAAATTTTGCAGGCATTTGCAATAGCGTGGCACAAGTTTTTGTATACCTTCTTCATAGAAGTTTGCCGCCTGTGTCTTCAAACAGTTAAAAACATTTTCTTTCAGCTCTTCGTCATTGTTGAAGTGTTGACCGCCAAGGAAAGACTTGAGATGTAAGAACAGATGAAAGTCGCTAGGAGTGAGGTCAGGGCTGTACGGAGGATGGTCAAACACGTCCCAGCCAAATCCCTGTAGGAGGTTTTTCTCACATTTGCAGTGTGTGGTCGTGCGTTGTCGTGAAGAAAAACAATACCTTTTGACAGCAATCCTCGGCGCTTATTCTGTATTGCGCGGCGCAATTTCCTAAGTGTCTCGCAATAAACATCTGCTTTGATTGACCACGCGGTAAGAAATCAACGAGTAAGATGCCTTTCCAGTCCCAGAACACTGCGCACATTTTTCGAGGTGTCAAGGTTTGTTTCGTCTTAACCTTTGCTGGGGATGAAGTGTGCCTCCATTCCATTGATTGCCGCTTACTTTCAGGGGTGTCGTAAGTCTCATCTCCTGTGACTATCTGTGTCAGAAGTTCTTCGCCGTCTTCATCATAACGGGTTAAAAATTGAAGTGCACTACCCCCATCCGTTTTGTTTTGTGTTGCTTAGTAAGAATCTTTGGTACCCAACGTGAGCAAAGTTTACGAAATTTCAGTATTTCGGTAACAATTTCATGAATTAGTGATCGTGAGCTTTGGGGAAATTCCATACGAGAGCACTAATTGTAAACTTGCTGTTTTCCTGGATCTTGTCATTAATGGCGTGAACCAGTTCTTCTGTAACCAAAGATGGACGCCTACTTCGCTCTTCATCGTGCACTTCACTACGTCCTTCATTGAACTGTCGGACCCATCTTCTCACCATTGAATCACTCATCGCATTTTGTCCGTAAACTTCGCAAATTTGCCGATAAATGTCAGTTGGTTTCACTTTCCTAGCATTCAGAAAACGAATCACAGATCTGATTTCACAAGCGGCGGGATTTTCAACCAACACCGACATTGTAAACAAGCACCACAAAGCGTTTGTGGCTGACAGCGATCTCAAAATGGCGCACGTTTCTTCTCCTTGATACAGAGCGTCTACCGCGCATGTGCGGAACTGCGACCGCAGCGCTGCAGCGGACATACATTAAAACGGAACTTACTTTCTGGACGTACCTCGTATGTTCCGATGTCCAGGGTTTGATTCTCCGCTGGGACTAATGTTCATTCATCGTAGCGCTCTTGTCATACATTTGAATTTTGTTGGCATTTTATACTGGAAGTATTGGATGAATATCCAAATAAGTCTTTTTTCCATCCTCGCGCACCCTCTGCAGTGAAATAAAAAAAGTAAAGAATTCCTGTTTTCCTGTTTCTCTGAATTATGTCATTCCTTTATTATTTTTAAGTTTGCTTTAGTACACTTAATGGTTGTTTGAAGATGTTACCCTTATATTAAACAATTCTGTGATTTTCGGCGAATTGTTAAAGGAACTCCTCTAAATAAAACGCTGAAAAATTGTTATTTTTATTTCTAATAGTTGCTATTGAATATTTCAATGATTTCATGCCCAAGCAGGTAGAGTATGATAGCATCTTGTGGTCATATGGCTTGAAATGACCCATTCTCTGTTATATTAATTATAGTAAATATTTAAATCGGGTAACGTATAAAGTTTTTACTGTGCAATGATAGGTGAAATCTGATTCTATAATTAGAATCATTAAATTTCAATTGAAAGTAACCATCAAATGTCCCATGTACGTGAACAATTGCCCATCCGCGGTTTTTTGCGTTTTAGGGGGGGCATGGTCCGCGGGTCCCATTAATATGCATCAATGTTTGATAGCTTTCAGATATGCAAATAAATTGCTCCAATTATTATGCTATTTTATATGTACATTTTTATATGCAAATTAATTGCTCTAATTATTATGCCAATTGACGCCAGGACGAATCGTCTTAGACTACTGATGGGATAGCGCAGAACTGAGGGGGAAGCAAGTGGTTGACGCTGACCTTGGGTCAAGTGGAGGCAGAGACTAGACTGAGCCGGAAAGACATTGCATCTAGGAGTAGTGTGTACAAGTGGTACTGGGCCTAGTGGGACTCATTGAAGACCAAGGAAGGAGTACTTTTCAGAGTATAGGATTCACCTGATGGTAGAACCTGAGAGAGCAGCGGATCCTCCTACGGAGTAAGGTCACGGAAGGCCGAGGAAGTACATGCAATGGCTAAGGGAGGACATTTGGTACCCAACTGAACCATCGGTAAGATCCGTCAACGGTACTACTGGCTGCAGCTACGAGCAGTCGCTGAGAGGTGGTGCTGCTAATATAATGTGTGTACCGTAAATTACACCACACAGGGCAGAAGCCGATGTCATATGCAGCAGTATAACATTGGATCACCTTTTGAAGGGGAAGAATGATATCATCTATTGCACTCAAAGGCGTCCCCAAGGGAAGATGCTGGTTGTATGATGACCAACCTTGAGGAGGCAGCTGTGTGACTACACCCTGCAGCCGTATTCGCCAAATGTGTGTGTGTATGGCTTGCTTCGTAATTCATAGCCGATTATTGGCATCCGTTGTTACACTGTGCTGGCGACAAGATCTTTTAATATTGCAGCTGCGATTGTTACACCTATGTAGTTGACACATGTGGTGTCAGAAAGATCTTTGAAGATGCAGCCAGCTTTGTTACAAGGAATAAGTTTGTGAACACCTGCAGTGTTTTAGCATGTATGACTGCTTCTGGAAGTTTCCTGTCATGTGATCAACAGGTATAAAAAGGGAACAAAGCCTTGTCCATAGTTCAACTTTCACTGGGAATGCATTATGAGCAACAGTTGAGAGATTTTAATGGACAATTCGTAGCGAGCTGTAGTAGTCATCGCTGTAGTGAGCGCTAAAAGGAAACTAGATAATAAAATTGTTATGAAGGAGTTGAAGAGCAGGTTCTAATTACAATCAGTCTTTGGAAGAAATAAAAGTTTGTTATTTGAGAAAAAGAGTTTTTGTTACTATGTGCAGTATACAATTTATTCAGGGACAAATTAACAGCTTATGAAAATATTCAGCCTGTGCTGAATAGTTTTATCCTTACATTAGCCAATTTGGAAATATTGATTATCTCATGTGTAAGTAGGGATAAGCCTATATTTTCAGCATCTATGAATGTTCTGAAACTAAGAGGAATATTATATTTTTTCACTTAAACTCATAAAAAATTAGAAAAAAAATGCAAGTGGCTATCTTATCATTACTGCATCCTGTATGTAGGAAAAACTAACTAATATTGTTTCCTGTAACTTGAAATAACTTCTGACAAAAGTTCTTATCATGTTTAATGTAAAGTGGAGGGAAAGATCATGTTTTATAAGCATAATATGATAAAGCATTTGTTACTTTTTAATGGGTAGAGAATGTTGTAAATATTAGAAACTAATACTTTTTGTTTTAATACATTCTTTATTGTCAACTGATGTGATAACACTAACCAGGGAAGTTTAGTTTGTAGCCTGCTTATTTCACTCAATTTTTTCTGGGTTTTTAATGAGATTGTAATAAGAGATTTTTTTTTCACAAGGCCAAGTCTAAGACAAATGTGTTGGAATTATATTTTTTTTAGAAGTAGATCCATATAGTTGCACACAAGTGAACCTTTGATTTGCACCGGTCATAACTTCTTGGTAAGACACGTTCCTTGTTGTGTGATTTGGAAAACTTTTAGAGCTTTAGTACAAGGAATGAGAGTGGTTTGTAACTTGCATAATTGCTTTAGGTCTAGTAACATAAAATGCACTTCATTTTGTTCTGGATACAATGCGCAGAGATTTCCATGTCTGCTACAAAATTCATATTGTTAATGGTTTAAGTATATGAATGGCTGCAATATTTTTGCATTTTAGGTTAGCTGTTAATACACCTACTTCAAAAAGCTGTGCTTTGTGATATCAGTATACAAATATATAAGTATGAAACGGAGTAGGTGTTTGAATTGTATTACATTATTAAAAATTATGCTTAAAATTTGTGCATAAATAGTTTATTTAATAACCAAATATTAATGCTTTAAACTTGAAAACCTTTTTACCCTGGTGTCTGCTCCAAGTTAAGTAAATACATTTTTTTTTGTGTTATATAGGTCTAAGATAGACTCTATAGAAACAAAAATTGGGATATACAGAGGAACTTAGCATTTAAGGATGAAAGTCCCTTGCTATGCATTTCATAGCCCAGCAAATGCTGTAATCAATGATCACATATGTAATCTCAAACATGATAGTCAGCTGTATGAGTTGTGTAAATAAAATTAATTTATGACTGAGGTTTTATGTGATTGATTCATGCAATATTCTCAGTTCAAATTGCAGGAAGTGTTTTAGTAGTTTGATTCATAATAATTTTCATAACTGTATTTTTCAATATGTAAAGTCAGAAAGATCATGTTGGAATTCTTTGAAACTTAAATACCATTCAAAAGTTGTTAAAATAAAAGTGATAAATTATGTACACAGTACTGCCATAAGTTCTGTCAATAAAATTTAAATACATTGCAGTATGGAAATTGTGAATGAAGAAACGTGACAATGCTGTATTTTGTCATCCACAAGGTCACCCTTACTACTCCATGAGTAGCTGACTTGAAGGAGAAAGATGGATTGCGGAGTGTATGAAAATTGTAATGCTGTGTTGGCATTATTTAATTGTAGAAAGCGAGCTGAGGCCATTTTTTTATGCTGAAACCTCTTGGCATCAATGAACTATTAGCGCTTCGGACAAAAGCTTGATTTAAAGAATCGTGTGCAACTATTGATCACGACAGATCTGGCCGTCCAAGATGTGTATGGTTAAAAAAAGTTAGGAACACACTGTGTGCACGGATTTGATACAATCCTTTGCATAAACAAACACAATTTTGTCTCTGACATATGGGGAGAGCAGAAACACAAAGTAAAAACCATACAGCAGTGGTTGGCAACCAATGTACCATGGTTCATCGCTGCTGCTGCTGCTGCTGCTGCTGACTGGCCTGGCAGAAATCTGGAGCTCAACCCATTGGATTATTATCTGTGACAGAAGTTCAGGGCATCTGCATGTCAAAAGAGGAACATCAACAATGAGATGCTAAAAAGATCAATCACGTCAGCTGTCAAGGAAATTCCTCTCGACACAATCCGTGCAGCTTTTAATGAGTGGTCTGAAAATTTTCGCCATTATGTTGCTTAACATGGCAAAATTTTCGAATGAGAGTATGCTTATTTAGTAGCACTTTTTGTGTTCTTTCAGAATATATATTTATTTTAATGGATTTGCACAATTTTATTTAGTAGTATATGCATTGAAAGTACTGACAGAACTTATGGCACTACTGTGCATGTAAAAAAGATGTCATTTTAATGATTGTTCATGTAATTTGTGATAACCCTTACTTTACTTTATTCGCCCTTTAAATACTTAATGGGTACATCAGCGGTCATGAATGTATATAGTTACAGATTTGTTGATATAATTCAGATATTTATACAAAAAGTGTTTCTAATTAATCTTCTGTTGGTTGCTAGAGGCCTGAAAGACCCCTAGCAATATTTAAATTTTATATTTTTTTAATGAACACACCTAGAGAATTGCCTTGCTAGGACATCTAATATGCACCTTACTTGATGTTTGCTGCAGCGGAAACTATATCTGTTTATTTGTTTGGCTGCAAGAATGACTAATCAGCATGTGTCACCCGGGTCAATCAGACCTTACGGGTTTACTATCATTGCTAGTTGCTGGCATTTGTTTTTGTAATTATTTTACTATTTGTTGAGTATTGCAGGTGTTAGTTTTAGGGTTATCTACCTTGGAAACAAAAACAAATTATTCCACGAGGCAGGGTTTTTGGAAAACATTAGCCTTAGGTTTACTCTCAGAAGAGTTACAAAGAAGAGCAATGGCACTAAAAATATCCAATGATTTGAAAGGCCTTCTGTCAAAATATAAACCTTAAGAGCCCATATCAGAGTAACCCTAATCTAACATAAACTACCTAACTCTCTCAGCAGCTTTTCATGATCTGTGTGGAATTTTCACAAAATGACAGGTTTCAGCAAAACCCTATGGTCAGAGGCAATATTTTGTGTTGATAATTCATTTAAAAATGTCATTAATAATTTTAATTAATAGTGGTGTGTTTTGAATAGTTTACCATGAATTTTCATTCATTTAGTGCTAATTCTCTTACAAAATTGAGTAATCACATTACTGAAATTAATCTTTACAATATATTAAAGACAATGCTAAAACCCCTATTTTCTAATGCAAACCTTTTATTTCAAATGAGGATAACAAACAGAATCTAATTTCTCATCAGACATCCTCAAACTGCAGCATACAAGTTCTCACCTTTTTGGTTTTCATAGTTCCTCTGTCCTTTATAACTAACTTTACAAATATTTCTTTACACCGAGACTATCTCGGTGGAAAGGAATATCCTGGTTGGTTGAGTGTTGCATATCTGAGCCTGGTCCTAGCTAACAGGCCAGGATAGGTATTTTACCGAACTCCTGGGTGAGTGTAATGGCAATCCTGCTAGATCCCTTGGGTAACCTTATCCCTGAGGTTCCGTGGCGAGTGGGGAGCACTGTAGGATTGGACTTATTCCATTTCTGTGGCTAAATCAAACCCAAAAACACTGTGATTGGAAAAGTAGTAGTTGAGTCTAGCGTTCTCCGCTACTTGGTAGTAACTAGAGCATTTACTGTACTGTAGTAACTAGAAGGTAGAACATTTACGTCCGTTAACACATTTGCTGTACAAAAGGGGTAGCAAGAAATTGCTGGTCCATTTCAGGCATGTATTAGAGCATGCATTAGCACACTGCTGGTTGAAGCACTTTCAGCATCCCAGCCAGCAAAAATACTGAGAGCTAATATGTTAGGCAGTTACACCGTTAAGGCTGAGATGCAAGAGACTTTGTACTCCTTGCAGGGCGATGTCACCACTCGTGCATTGGACAGCTTGTCCAATCAGGAGATTCAAGAGAAAATTGCAGAATAAGGCATTACATCTGTATATAAGGTTCAGCGAAAAGTGAAGGGTGAATTTGTGCCTATCTGTATTCTGTTCCTTACCTTTGATAAAGTAGATCGCCCTCAAAGGATTAAGGCAGGGTATGAAGCTATCGTGGTTAGACTCGCCTCTCACCTTGACGACCCGGGTTCGATCCCAAGCGACCGCATGTGAGATTTGTGGTCGGAAAAGCGGCGCAGAAGCGGGCTTTGTTCGGGTTCAACGGTTTCCCCCGCCATCACATTCCACCGATGCTCTATCTTTATTCCATGTATCATCAGTGTCATCGCCCGCGGTGTCACAAGTAGTAAAAGCGGCCGTTAAATACTATCCAAAAAATAGAGGTTAGACCCTATATTCCTAACCCACTCAGATGCTATAAGTTTCAGCGCTTTGGTGATACAAGTGATTATTGCACTGGTCAGTCTACATTTCCCAACTGTGCAGATGTCATGCATGATGGAGCTTGTAATCAACTCCATCTTTTGTTAACTGTAGTGGTGAAGACCATCTAGTTCGGCAGAACGACACCGCGGAGGACAGGGCGATCCAGGAGATACGGGTACGAGAGAAAGTGACCGTCCGGAAGCTCTTACGCATCCACCAACCCTCTGTCCCGAAGTCTGGAACCTACAGCTCAGTTGCAGCTAAGCCGGTATCGAGTCGCGAAATCGCAACTCAGACCAGCGATATAAACGTAGCCACCATTGCAAAAAGATTCTCCTAGCCAGACCACTGCCAGCGCTTTCGACATCTACACTTATTCCTGCATCAACACCTATTAATTCTGCCAACGGGAAGAGCAGTACAATAAAGTTTTCGCCCAAACCTTCGGCCTCGGTTTATAAGACTTGCAAACCCGTAATGTATTCTGCACCAGACATTAAGTTGAAGTTATGTTATAACCGACTTCCTGAAAGACAGTGTAAAGTCTGCTCCCAAAACATCTAAGGGAAGGAAAAGTCCACACCCTTCTCCACCCTTCGGCGACCACTATCTTCGAAAATACGTACTCCTAATCGATTCCAGAACCTCGAACCGAAATTTTCTATTGGAAAGGAGCCCTCCCCGTGGAGGAGATGGAATAGGAGGATTACGCTCCCTTGCCGGGCAGACAGTGAGCAAGCGGCAAAATCATCGTCCTCAAAAAGATGTTAATCCGATAGCGAAAAAGAATAAATTAAACCGACCAACGCAGTCTTCCGTGGAGTAACGGCCTTCAATTTAGAAGTCATCCCCTAATATTGATAATGGCTATCGTACAGTGGAATGTACGTGGAATTAGACTGCACCGAGCATTGCTTGAATTATTGCTCAACAAGAATGAGCCTTTGGTTGTATAACTACAAGAAAGAAAGCAAGGTGCACCGTAGCCGAAACCACTCGGCTCTCACCCATGCTCGCTCCCAAGTGACCGCATATGGGATTTGTCGTTGACAAAGCAGTGCAGGGGCAGATATTCTCCGGTTTCCCCCGCCATCGCATGTATCACCAGTGTCGTAGCTTGCGGTGTCATATGTAGTAAAAGCGAGCGTTAAACACTATCAAAAAGAGAAGAAGAAGACAAAAAAAAAAAAAGAGAGACAAAGCTCCAACCTCGAGACAACTGTACAAGCTGGCAGTACTTGCCTGTAGATTGTAATTATATCACCGGTAGAGGGTGTTCCTGCACATAGAGGCACAATGATGCTTATCAGGAATGACATATTCGCTGAATCTGTCTTTACAGCCTGACAATCAGTTAGACCACTTGTATTAGGTATCTGCCTCCATCTTATGACCTCTCGCTCACTGATTTAGAATCCCTACCAAAACTCCCAACTACCAACACCCATTTTTATTGGTAGGCGACATGAATGTCCATCACCCACTTTGGGGCTCTCCTCGGACTTTGCGAGAGGTAAGCTAATTGCCGATTTCTTGGACCATCATAACCTAACTTTCCTAATCACCGGAGAGCATACATTTCTTTCTGACGTTTTCTATAGTTTTTCACACCTGGATATAGTGGTTTGTTCACTAGTGTTAGCAGTTTCCTTACAATGAAATTCCATCTGTGATTTACATTTCAGTACCCACTATCTATGTCTTATTACTCTCTTAACACAAGGCATATGTTCCACACGTTTACCTAGATGGCGCTTAGATCAAGCCAACTGGAACCTTTACTCCAGATGCAAGCGAAGCATTGCCTGTGAATATTTATTTCTAAATTATTTAGTAATAACCTGATAAAATCTATAGGCATCAACATTTACATTTCTTCTAAACATACAGAAATAACGAATTTCACTGTATCATGGTTACTCTTACAAGCAGTGTACCACTGCGCTCCCGAGACTCAAGTGTGTACATTAATACTGGGCTGGCTCCGCTGCAGAGACTCAGGTATGTACGTTAGTACATTAACAGTAGCATGTTACTGAGTTTGAAGTTTTGCAGTCTGTAGAACTGAGTAAATAAAGATTGTTTGAACAGTATAATTATATACAACGATGTCTCAGCCTAAATGTACCATAGAAGAACTTCGTGCAACCCATTTTCCGCATGTTCATTCTCGAAAAAATTAAAAATGGAAGACCAACGCCACAACTACCAAATTTGGCTCAGCATACAAATAAATGCACTAGACTTTACAGTCAAATATATTTTAAATGTGAGTGGTTAGCCGATAGCGCTGAACTAAATGCATTGTTTTACTGGTATTGTATTTTGTTAGTGATAGGAATGCTAGTTAGGGCAAAAACTGGACACACATCTGAGAAATTTAGTTAAGTCTATAGCCGAGCATGGATTGTCGGTCAATCAAGTTTGATCTTCCGCAAATAAAGCTGGCTATGGAAAAAATACAACGCGCACGATGACCAGTTAAACATGAAATTTCTCAACACTTATTAATATGGTGTGTTTTCTAGGACAGAGAGAGAGTTAATCTTCCGCGGACATGATGAAATAAAACATTCTGTTAACCTAGGCAAGTATATCTAATTGGTTAAGTACACTGCAGAATATGTTCCTTTCTTAACAGAGCATTTAGAAACTTTCCACTGTTTTTAAAGGAATCTCCAATCGTATGCAAAACGATCTAATCAGTCTCTTAGTTCAGCCGTTTTATCAGCTATAAAACAAGAAATAGTGAATGTTCCTTTTGTGGCAATTATGGTTCTTGAAACAGCTGATGTGTCAAATAAAGCACAGTTTTCTATAGTTCTACGTTATATATCTGTGTGTGTTTTGGATAAATTAAAAAAAGATTCTTATTCTGTAATATAAGTGACCGACTTTCCCAAGCTATTGCAGAATTTATCCGGCATTACTTATCAGAATTCGGGTGTAATGAGAAATTGATTGCACAGACTTTTGACGGTGCAGCAGTGATGGCCTGAAATTTTAATGGAGTTCAAGCACTAATCAAATTCACAAACAGAAGCGTAAGTGTATGTACTAAACCTTGTTTTGTCCTCTCAAAGCACCTGCCATATACCTGAATATAAGTTACTTTAGCAGTCTTAATGGACTTGTAGCCTTTTCTTCAAAATCTCCAAAACTACAAACATTTTTAACCAATTTTTGCAACATCGACTTCCGCGCGTGCCCAATGCGATGGAAATATCTATTCTTCAAGATTGGTAAGTGCGCAGGAACAGAACTCAACTGTGTGATGTATTTTTTGCAATGGTAGAACGCCCTGCAGATATTGAGTCAGGCATTTTAGCACCAGTTGATGACTATTTGTCATTTTTGTCAAGTTTCAAGTTTGTTTTCCTTCCTAGCATGCCCAATAAAATATTTTCCTTCACATATGCACTATATAACATCCTCCAGAGCCAGGAAGTGATATTCTGTACTATCAGTGGAAAATTCAAGGAACTTGTCACTCTATAGCTACGTTGCGTGACAATTTTGAAGAGGTTTTTCAAGAAACACCCTCAATTAGGAGAATCTTAAAGGAGAAGAAATGTAAATTATAAACGCATTTACTGCGAATTTTTTGAGAACATTACCACGACTTGGAAATGAGATTTCAAGATTTCACTTAACTGAGAATTTTAAATTTACTGGCACATGAAAACTAGGGGCGGGGTATAAAGAGTTCTCCGAAAGCTGGTTTCGAAGTCTCTTGGCTACTTATTTTTTCGACGCAATTTGGTTGAAAAATAAGTGGATTATAGGTACAGTAGTGAAGAATTTGAAAACAAAACCATAAGTGAACTTCCAAGATTAATTCGGCTCTAAAAAGTAGTTTTCGATAGATTAATTTGTTAGTGTCATTAGCCATTACTGTGTACAATTCCAGTGAGAACTTTTTCGGTTGAGAAGTGATCTTCAGTGCTGAAGAGAATCAAAAGCTACTCTCAAAAGTCTACTGGAAAAGAGAGGTTATCATATTTTGGATAATTTCAGTTGAAGCGCACATATTAGAAGACACCAGAAACGAAATCTGTGTTACATTCACATGACTTTCTCTACATCGCGTAACAAAGTATTAAACAGCTTATTCTTTCATCTACTTTATTATAAACTAGATAAATATTAGCAGAAATTGCCTCAATTACTTGATTCCTGTGAGTATAAGGTAAATAAGTGAGTACACCTGGTTAAAACAATAGTTAAATCTTTAAAAAGCAGGGTGCCGTGTTGAAATCCGTTTCTATGCATGACCAGGAGTTTGCACATTTCCATGTGAGAAAAGTATAAAGCTTTCCTGTTCGATGTCTGTAATCGTGAGCAATGAACGGCAGGTATGGTGGCTCGAAACTCAGCAATAGCAGTGACGCTTTTGACGTCGTCGTTCAGCAGCTAACCACCACACTGTATCGCTGTGGACGCAGATAATGAACGGATTCATCAAGAACTGCCAAACAGTACGGACATTTTTTTACCTTAAGAAGGCTTTAGGTAGGTTTTGGCGTGCAGGGATATTACATTCCATACACAATGGAATATACGTGGACGTTATTCCTTCAGGAGTTTGAGGACTATGTTTTCTGAGTAAGGGTCAGTTCGGGGTTAAGAAATATTTTCGTTCAACAGAAAGGAGTGCAACAGGAAACGTATTAAGGTTCACGCTGTTGTCTGCTATAGTAATCAAGTCTATGTCGAAATGTGTTCCCCCAGGTGTTTCGTTCTGCTTATTCATAAATGCTTTGCCGTCTTTTGTACTTCTCAGCGCACGCCGTATTTAGAACGCCGTCTGCAGCAGTGTTAAAACAAATTTTCAGATTGAGGCTCTAAAACCGCTGCCGTTTCTCAACTGAGAAGTCACTCTGCGTTAGCTTCTGACCCCGGACGAGGCGATCACCACCTTCGATCCGACATGGTCCCGATTTACTACCATTCACAGATGAGACAAGATTCCTTGGGTTGATGTTCCATCGCAAAACTTGCTGGTCACATGTAGCACAAAACAGCTGAAAAGCGCTGAGACCGTTCTCGGAATATCTTAGAGATACTATGTGGCAAATCTTGGGGAGCGGACCGGACATTGTTGCTGCGTCTTTGTCGCGCACTGATTCGATCCAAATTAAATGATGGATGCATCGTTTATTCTTCAGCACCGAAAAGATTAGATACTGTCCATAATCAGGGCAACCGCGTGACTGATGGAGCCTTTCCATACAGCCCGGTTGCGAACCTTTCCGCTGAATCGGCAGAACCCCATCTGTATTGTCGGGGTGATGTCCTGTTAGCAAGTTGTAGGTGTGGGCTTAAGCGCATGCAAGCACATCCAACGTTGACTAAATTGTTCTATTCGAGCTGGGTGAACGTATCAAGTATTCACATTGCAGTGACCGCAATTGTATATACACCGATGGAAGTAAGTGCACCATAATGTTTGACGTGCCTTTGTTTAAGGAACCGAACCATATATATTCGCTTTGTATATTAGCACATCCGTTTATAATGTAGAGATGGGTGACACCCTTATTATGATTGCTTCTCTTAGTGCTCTTCAGAGCGTTCGTGAGGTATTATCATCCCATTATGCAGCGCACTCACGGTGTCCTTATTTTACGTGCTTCCGGAGTTAATGTGGAGTGTGCATGAATTTCTGATCACGTTGGCTTGCCAAGGAATGAACTGGCAGGTTTGGCAGCATTGACGACGACCACAGAACCTAGTGCTGCAATTCTTTGTGTAACATCTGGGGACTTTAAGATTGCTGTGCAAGGTGGTGCTTTCGTTCTGGCATGAGGAGTGATCAGCTCTCACAAACAAGCTAAGAGTAGTGAAGAACATTCCTAAAAACTGGGTGACTTCCTCTCATATATTTCGTTGTGAGGATATGATATTGGCTCGATTGCATGTTCGCCACTTCCATTTTTACACACAGTTACCTTCTCAAGAGGGAACCTGCTGCTGTCCACTCTGTAGCACAGCCAGTGGCGGCTCGTATCCAAATTATTTGGTAGGGCACAATTTTAAGATTGACTAAAATGAAAACTAAATTGAATGTTATTTATGGACGCTCTTTAACTGCTACGGTTCTAAGCGTCCCATTCTATTTTGGGCGCGAAACACAGCGTAATAATGCTCAGAGGCCTCTTTATCATGCTTGAGAGTTTTTTTTACGTGCCGTAAATCTACGACACGGTATCAACGACTTTACTTCCCTTATGAAAGAAGGGATTTCTACGCCTGAAAACAAAATCAGCCAGGTTTGAACCCGCGACCTCGAGAACCAGAGACTAGCATGTTAGCCCTAGATCACGGATGATGACAGACTAAAATTAGTGGATACTAAAAGATATCAGTAGAAATGAAACGCTAATTTGTGTATTAGCACTAACCTTTCTGTTTGTCGAGGAAGTCCATCCTTCGATCCTTTGCTTGAAAAAATACTTCCATAACTCTTTGATTTAAGTCAGAAACTGAACGCGACATGTTCCGAGAAATTTGAACACGAACCGTCACCTTCACTGTTTATCATATGTCAATAACATTATCAGAGAGGTGATCCTGCTGCAAATTAATGCATACCTCGTCTTAACAGCTGATGCACTTGAGTTAAAGATTCCAGTCTTCAATACTACCTTACACAACTTTAATAGCTTATGTATTACAATTACAATTTTCACGATGTTTCTTTTCACCAACGAAGCTCGCTTTTCTCTCAGAAGATTATGGAAATTACCCTTAAACTAATGTAGATCGCGATCGTGATATTAATGTCTTTTAAGCATTTTCTTTATAATTAATTGTAAGCTTTACAAACCATCACCTAACGGTGTTTAGGATTTTCCGTCTTAAGGCGAGTTTTAACACTGCGGCATCTTTGAACGCTAGCAACTGATAAATCGGCATATCATTCTGCAGTTAATTTCACCAAATTATTCTCCAGGCGCATTCGGATTATGTTTCATAACACGTGAAATACATTCAAGGCACTGTTTCACACTTATCACTTTACTCTTACTCAGCACTCATTCTCAAAACTACTAATCACCTCTCGCAAGTAAGGTCCATTTTACTCTTTGTTCAGTCTATTTTTTCAATGGCTATTGGTTATTTGACCTTTTCGTGTTTTCAAGTGAAGCTTCAACTGCATCGTGAATCTATTTCCTAGTTAACTTAGGGTAATTGCACAACATACTGCTTTTACGCATTGAGTATTGGCGCGTCAGCGTACCTTGTCTGCTTGACAGGGAGGAGAGAATACCAAGTACCAACATTGTACGTTTTTACCACATAAGCTTCTTTTTGTATGTTTCGTTCGGGAGGTTTAGAGATCAACTTTGTTTTCAAATAAGAAGACATTCAAACTTAAGGGATGCTTCTTAATATTTACTCTTACACGTGAAAATATCTTTGGCTAAATATTTTTGTCAGGGGTTTGACTCAAACTTTAACTTTTGCTTATTGTCGGTTCTTATTTTCTCTTTGCGCATGCGCCGCAAATGGCCACAGAGCTTTTTCGGTAGTGTTTAACGCTCGCTTTAACTACTTATGGCACCGCAGGCGGTGACACTGATGATACATGAATGAAGATGGAGCACCGGTGGAATGTGATGGTGGGGGAAACCAGAGAACCCGGAGAAAAACCACCCATACGCCGCTTTGTCCACCACAAATCTCACATGCGGTCGACAGAGGCTTTCGTGTCCTAAGAGAACCTTCCCCGCTCGGCCACTTGAAACCCGCACCCACAAATTAACTGCATCTGAAGGCATTGAATTCTTCTGCGCGTGCGCATAGGATGACCACAAAATCGCTTGTGTTCGAAAAACGCGGCCGGTTACTATTTCCAAAAGTCATCTTCACTACAACTGTCCACGGTGCATATTAGGTTTAAATTGATACAAAATACGTTATAGATTATCGCATTTTACCTAATAATATAATACAGAAATTACTGTCTGAAATCGTAGGAAGGGCACGTGCCTCTGTGCCCCTAAAGGCCGGCCGCCACTGAGCACAGCATTGTTGGTCCGTCATGTGTTGCTAGAGTGTGCTCCTCTACCACATATACAAACAACTCTGCAACTGCCAGCCAGTCTTGCAGAGGTCCTGGTGGATGATAACGGAGTGGCACCTAAGGTTTTTAAACATTTATCCAAAGTGACCTTTGCAATCTGTATTTAGCTTTGGTTTTATTTTTATGACGATCTACACTGACATGGTAGGTGTGATTTATGAATTTTTGTCACAAGTTACTTCTCCAATGCTGATTTAGTTTAAGTTGTATTTAGACCATTTTCGTTCCATTGTTTTATATAGTTTTTAGATTTATCTATCTGAGGTTTTGCTATGGATAGTTTTTATAACGTGACCAAGGCGAGTGCTGTTCTGCATTGGAGTGCGCCACATGTACGCGTATCGGTCTACCCTTCCCTCTGTACAATCCAACCAGGAAAACGCGAACGATTAGAACCCTGCATGCATACACCAGCACGAACAATATCCGTTGATTATGTCACTTCCCTTTTTTTTTTGTGTGTATCCTAAGTTTATGTGTGGCGAACACTCACAATATAAACTTTTTGACGAATGCTGAAACAGCCCGACTTAACTAAGCATGTAAGATCGCCACTTGAAGGCACTGTGTACAAATAGTTGTAAGGAACGGACGGAGAGTAGAGCGCAACACGCGAGTATAAACGGAGAGCAGACTGGTTGAGAACGTAAATATGTTTTATGTGGCGTTAAGGGCTATGAAGCAACTTGGCGCGGTTGCTCCGCATATTACGCAGCTTGTGGAATATCCACGCGTGAGCAGCCTCCTAGACCCCCAAGAGTAGCAAGAACGCAAGCTCCCCCCGAGGCTGCTACAATACAAGGTCAGAGTGGCTCACCAGGAATAGCAAAGGCCGAAAACGCGCAGCCCCCATACATAAGAGAACCACTCTGCGGTTGGGGAACCTCAGCCACGCGCTGAGGTAGAACCAATCAGGGAAGAGCGACCCCCCCCCCCGCAAACCACAAAAACCGAAAGCAGGTCCCTCAAAACAGGCTGCTGAACCTCCCCCAGCAGCTAAGTCGCTCACCGAATCGGTAAACCCAGTAGAGGAAGCAGAAAGCTTCAGCGTGGTATCGGCACAACTCATAAGGACATTGGGTGTGCCCGTAAATAAAACATCAATGAGAATAACACAAACACTACTGGTCAGGCAGAGCTCTGCGATTAGAGGTATGGCGAACAGTATCACAGCACTCAACCTTACCCACGCCCTGTTACACCTGGTAGATTTGCTCGATAAACACGTTCATGGCTAATTCGGACACATTGAGGACAATCACATGGAATTGCAACGGTATACGCAAAAAGGTTAAGGATTTAACTGATCTATTACAAACACACTCAGTTCACATAGCATTATTAACTGAAACCCATATAAATCACAGACTGGCTATCCATTCCCGGATACCGTATATACAGAGATGATAGAAACCGTAGGGGAGGGGGGACTGCGATAGCTATTCACACAAACGTAGAACACAACCAGATTAATTCCCCAATATTGGCTCACGCTGAAGCAACAGCAATCAAAATTTTTATTCGCAACACTGAAATCGTCATAGTGTCAATATACAATCCCCCAGGGGAGGTAGACACAGATGACATTGACAAAATCATGCAACTAGGGCATAGAGTAATTGCAGTAGGAGATTACAATTGTAAACACAAAATTTGGAACTGCGCAAATACTAATGCACAAGGAACTAATTTACTAAACCACATAAATAACACAAATTATCTAATCACAGGCCCAGACGAGCCAACATTTGTACCACATATGCCCAATCAAACACCAGACATTCTGGACATTGCACTATTAAATAATATCCCCTTTGACCTAGATGTAAAAGTATTGCAGGAGCTGACATCAGACCATCTACCGGTACTCCTGACAGTTAATACTCCCTTTAGGCAAAAACCAGAAGCCTTAAGACACAACTTAAATAAGGTGGACTGGGAAGAGTTCAAGGTTACGGTAGATCTCTGCCTACCAGAACTCGAAATCAACACGAACGAAGAACAGGACGAAGCGATCCAAAAACTAGAGCTGGCCATAAACACAACCATTAATACTTGCGTACCCTTAAAAAGACAATACACGATTAACGCCAGATATCCCCAGGATGTAAAAGAGATGCAAAGAGCTCAAAATAAAGCCAGGCGTAATGGCAGAGAACTAGGAATCTAATACATCGAACCGAATATTATGCGCGCGAACTAGCAAATAACAGGGCCAGGACCTACATTAGAAATCAATGGAACGACACATTGCGAATTGCGAAATGTTTAACACGCACACGCGCAAACATACCGCTACTACAAATTAATAACACCGTAGCAAAGACCCCCCCCCCAGGCTAAGGCCGAAGCGTTTGTGGTCACCTTAGAGGAGGTATTTTCTCCCAGTCCCGCGAACGGGCAAGACGACTTCATTCAAGAAGTCGAAGATGAAGGTAGAGAAGAGCACACAACAAATTGCGAAAAACAAATGCAGGAGAAATAAGCTGGATTATAAAATACTTGCCAGCAAGAAAAGCACCAGGCCCAGACAAGATACCAAATGTGGTACTAAAGAATTTACCCAAAAGGGCAGTAACACTGCTTGCCAAAATATACAACTACACGCTCGAGCATGGCAGGTTTCCACCTGCATGGAAAGAGGCAAAAATCCTACTTTTCCCAAAAGCAAACAAAAATCTAGCACTACCGATTAACTACAGGCCGATCGGCCTATTAAATACCATGAGCTAGGTATTAGAAAAAGTGATACTGAAGCGAATAAATTCACACTTGCACAGACAAAATATACTTATACCCGAACAGTTCGGATTTCGAGCACATCATTCTACCACGCTACAACTGTTAAGAATGACGGAGCAGATCACCAAAGGTTTCAACACAAACAAATCGACAGGTGCCCTCTATTTAGATATTGAACGTGCCTTCGATAAAGTATGGCATGCAGGGCTACTCAGAAAACTGAAAGTCTACGAATTTCCTGACACTGCGATAGCCCTAATTAGGCACTACTTCAATGACCGACGATTTCACACCTCAGTAGAGGATGCAGTCTCAAGCTCCAAACAAATCTGAGCAGTAGTTGCACAAGGAAGTATCGTGGGACCAACATTGTTCAATTTATACATAACTTACATGCCAGAATTGGTAAGAACCAACAAGTACATATACGCAGATGACACTGCTATAACCACACAATCCACTCAGCCACGAATTTTACACTTACGCCTACAAAATGCTTTAGACTCACTTGAACCATGGTTCAAGAAGTGGAGAGATAAAGTAAATGCAAGGAAGACACAGGCTATAGTCTTCACTATAAGAATACAGCACCGTAAAGGCAGAAACATGCTACAACCGCTTAACTACCAAGGCGAAATTATCGAGTGGAAAGATCAAGTGTCTTGTCATGGACCAAGGCCTAACCTCGAGTAGGCATATAGCTAAGGTCAGAGCCAAGGCTAATGGTCAACTAAATAGACTATATCCCATCGTAAATCTCAATAGCTAATTAAAATTAAACATGGGAATTACCCTATATAAAACACTATTAAGAACGGTCATTACGTGCGCATCCCCTGTATGGGGCTACGCTGCAAAAACGCACATACATAAACTACAAACACTCCAGAATAGAATAATTAGAATAATTGCCAAACAACCCCCAGTAGCGCCGGCTTATCCCCTTCATGAGGGGATAAAACTGCACTCAATTGAGCAGTTCATAAAAAGCCAAAGTTACAACCTGTACAAGCGTAAAGTAAGGAACAATAATTAACTAATACAAGAACTAGGCACATATGAAGCAGAAAATAACAAACACAAGAAACCCCTCTCTCTCTATTTGACAGAACCCTCGGCCTGGGGGTACCCGATTTAAATGTACAAGAATATTTAGAATCGCTAGTAAGGATGCCATAATAAAATTCCCATGAATGTGTTTACGACATTAGTTTGGTGGCCCTTGAAGTCCTTGCTTTGTGAGTCAAGGCGGACCCGGGGGTTTGAGGGACCCCCACACTACAGCGACCTGGCAGACCACTAACGGACCTTCTCTGGTATATAGGTAATAGAATGTAACTAATAAATGATTAGAATAAGGTTTTATTACAGGTAAAGCAGCATTGGGCGTGGCCATCACTTGGATGGGTAACCACTCAGGTAGGCCAGGAGGAACCAATGAAGTCTCTACTAAATGACCACGTCCTTTCTCTTACAGGGCTGAACACAACTAATAACTATGACTTCGCCAGACAGGGCAGCAGTAGTTGTAAAAATATAACTAGCTAAGAATATATACCAAATGAAATATCTTAAATGACTACGTCTTTATGTTACAGGACTGCAGACACAACTAAATACACCAACGACCTTACCCGAAAGGGCAGCAAATGTTATACTGACTATGTCCTTTTTGTTACAGGGCTGCAGATATATACACATGTAATATGTATCTATTCCTCACCACAAATCTTCCAAGGGCGCAATCAGGGCTCCGGTCATGTTTGCGTCCTGGCTCTGACTCTCTCCTGGCTATGGCCTCTGGCCAGCCATAACACCCGCTCCTTGAATCCCCAGGTGCAACAAGCGGTACTGCTGCATTCCTACACCCGAATTCTCTCCGGTGGAGTGGTTTTTTAGTGGGTATTGCCAGTTTATGGTGACCCCCACACTTGGCAGAGTTATCCCCTCTGTCGCCTGTAGATTGGGTTTTTCCACTCCACTCGAAAAAAGAAAAAAAAAAAAAAAAAAAAAAGAAAAGAGAAGTTGGGGACTTTGCTTCGAGATCTCAACGAGGCGACACCTATCAATGAAGCTCCAGCAGAAGAAGAAGTCCGCTACAAAGAAGTAGCCACCGCTGGAACGGCTCGGCATTGCCGTGGTTTATAACCAAAGCCTTCGGCTCGGCATTGCCGCCGTTCCAGCAACCAAAGCCTAATTCTCTGAGAGCATTGCACTTCCGCAGCTTAGACGGGTAGGGGAATAAGGCAAGCAGTCGCAAGACTGGCTTAAGCGCCTCTTCGAGGTCCAAGCCTCTATTTCACCGTGCTTTTTAGCGCTCGCTAACTGTTCTTTCTCTCCTACTATACATTTTCCTTTTTTAATATTTAAACTTTTTTCACATTACTTTAAAACTTCTTAATATTTCATATTCTATCTTCTAGATATGGCGAAGACTGGTAGGACTACTTCGACCACCAAACCTTTATCTCCCACCATGACCACTAGGACCAAATCCAAATCCTCTGCTCCTCCCCGTCCTACTCCACTGGCCTCTAAACCCGAAACCACTACACCTTCCTCCTCCTTCTCCTCCTCCTCCTCCTCCTGCTCTTCTTCTTCTCCAAAACACGCTTCAAAACCAAACGGGTGATTACCAGTTAATGGTAAAATATTTGAAAGACAACGGCGTACAGCATTATTTGATAGCACACCCCTAAGACAGAACTGCATGCTTTGTGATTAAGGGGCTGTCCGCCGAACTCACCGGAGAAGAGGTACTAGAAGACCTGTCTATGTGCCGTTTCAGGGCCATTAGGGCCATACAGATGCGAAGGCGAAACAGAGATAGGACGCCCTGCCCAGGTTCTTAGTAGAATGGCAGGACACACTAAAAACAGGCAAATTCTTGACCTCAGCCATTTGGCATACCTTAGAGTTAGGGTTGAAGCATATAGGTCGATCGCAGAGCCCAAGCAGTGCTCACGATGCCAGCAGTTCTGGCACGTGAAGTTAGAATGCAGGTCCCCAACCCCGATTTGCCCGAAGTGCACAGGACCCTTTTGTTCAGGCACATGCACAGTTCCCCCCAAGGGCCTACTACGGTAGGTACGGGTTTGGAGCACCCGAGGGTTCCCGAGCCGCTCACCGGCATATCATCATCCCCATCGCCACTAACTGTGCCACGTTTTGTGTTCGTGTCGGTGTGTGTGTGTGCACTTGTCATTGTGTGCGCGTGTGTACTTGCCTCATCTTCCTCTTCTAGGCTTATTCCTTATATATTTAGTTTTAAGGCTTTAGATTTATTAACTCCTGTCTCACCAACAGGCATCTTTATTCTATCTCCGTGGTTCCTGTCCCACGGTTCCAGCGCGGCTTCCAGCTTGTGTGCTCTTCGGAGGTCTCAGGCGTGAACGTTGAGTGGACCCTTCCTACTGCCCCTATGTGTAAGCCTTAGGTGCGGAGCCCGTCCATACCGTTATGTACACCCACGTAGCTTCCTTGGGAGCCCGGTCCGTTTTAATCTCCCGACGAACGCAGTTCGTTGGGCTAGAATCACGGACCGGTCGTGTTACCGCTAACGGAAACCCGGTGTAATCAACCACAAGTCCCCTGAATCAATGTCTGCTTTATTATGCAGCATGGCCTAAAGTGGGGAGCCATAGGTGGTTATACCTGTGGTAGGGGCTTAAAGCCGGGTTGTACATGGTGAAGGGCTTACCTGTATGGACCAGCAGTAGTAGCTGGAGGGTAATTCCTTCTGACGTACTTTTTGAGATCGGTCTACCAGGCGGCACAAACCGGAAAGCTTTTTTGACGTCTTTTTTCTCTACCCCCGGATGGCTGGCTGACGCCGACGGTTGCGGAAAGGGGTCCTTTCAGCATGCTCTTTCCGCGCAAGCCTACATACTTTGACCGCTTTTTAGTTATGACCTGGCCTGCGAAACGAAAGCAATGAAAGATCAGTCCTTTTTTTACATATAACTCGAGATTGACAGAATCTGCGGTAAAGTGACCAATGCTACCAGAACGCGAGACGGTACGTTGCTAGTTGAAACAAAGACGGAAGACCAGTCAAAGTAACTCCTGAAGGCCAGCTTGTTAGGTTCTTACCCCATAAAGGTGGCACCCCACAAGACTTTGAACACCTGTAGAGGCGTGGTGACTACCTCTTGTTTGGACGGTCTTTCCGAGGCATTTATTGTCACCAATTTATCTGACCAGGGTGTGTGCCAAGCGTACCGTCTTCTTGGCAAACATGATGCACAGTCAGTATCACTGCGAACAGTATTTCTAACTTTCAAGGGTACCACAATACCCGAGACCTTGTATTGTGTGTATGAACGCGTATCTGTACGGCCGTATGTACCGAACCCAATGCGATGTTTCCGGTGCCAGCGGTTCGGTCATACAAAAACTCGGTGCACGTTTGATGCAACATGTGAACGGTGCGGCTAGCCTGCACATGGTGATATCTGATTCCATGACCCTTGTTGCGTACACTGCCGCGGAAATCACACCTCTAGTTCACGGCATTGTCCCCGATTTTTGGAGGAAAAGGCCATACAGGAGTTGCGAATCAAGGAACGCCTAACTTTTCCTGAGGCCCGGCGGCGCTATCAGCAGCTTTAGCCTGCGACTACCTTACGCCTCCGCAGTTCGTCGCACTCCAAGACCCTCTGTGGCCCTTCAAACTACTTCTGTTGTTGACGCGTCCACACAAACGGACCTGTCCCTGAGCTCTATCACCTTGCCTGAGCGATCCAGACAGCGGCCTTCCACATCTTCCGCTTCAGCTGAGCCTCCGACGACAACAGTGCGACAATCCTCACCTTGTTCACCACCTGTCGCCGCCTCTCCTGAGCGGTCTCGTAAGAAGCACAGGGCGGCGAACACACCTGCAAAGTCCCGTTCGAGATCTAAAGGTCGTAGAGCATCTTCCGGATCCCGACCATCTGAGGATTCCGACACAGGCCATCCTTTTCTAGGCCAGAAATCTGTGACACTTAACAGGCCACCTTAGCAGTGTTCGTTAACTGTCCATCACCGTTTTTGGAGAGTTTCCTTTTTTCCACCTCGACTATCCCAGGTTTCTAACATCCTTTTACCATGGCGTTGCTGACGTGGAATACTCGCGGTGTTCGCTCCCATAGAGCTGAACTGCAGCTTTTGCTACAGTTGTATGACCCTTTGATCATCTGTATACAGGAGACGAAGCTTCGCCCTCACGATCCATTCGTTGTACACCATTACGTCCCGGTTCGTTTCGATCTTACCCCGGAGGAGGGCTCTTCTGCTCATGGGGGTGTTATGATACTTGCGCACGATGATGTCTATTGTAAGCCACTATCGCTTACCACTGCCTTGCAAGCTGTCGCTGTCCATCTTGTTCTTCCCGGTTTCACCTTTTCAGTTTGTAACGTTTACGTTCCTCCTTCAGCTACCCTCAGTTCAGCCGACATGGTGAATCTCCTGTCTCAGCTCCCGGCACCTTTGATTTTGATGGGGGATTTCAATGCCCATCATCCACTTTGGAGTTCCCCTAGGACATGTGAGCGGGGGATGCTCCTTGTTGACTTTTTTAACCAATTTCGGCTTGCTGTTTTGTACATCGGTGAACCAACTTTTCTTTCTGATTCTTCTGCGACGTTCACCCATCTGGACCTTTCTGTTTGTTCAGCGCAACTTGCTCCTCGGTTACAATGGAACGTTATATCTGACACCCATTCTAGCGATCATTGCCCGTGTGTACTGGCTTTGCTCTCACACCGCGTTTCTTCCCCGTGAGCAACAACTTGGCAGCTAGCTAAAGCGAATTAGGCCCTTTTTTCACAGAAAGCTGTTTTCAGCAACAATGAGTTCGCCACTGTCGACAATATGGTAGACCACTTTAATTCTGTCGTTCTCTCTGCCGCCGAATTGTCTAACCGTCGGTCGTCTTCCCATCCTAGACGCTTGCCGGTTCCTTGGTGGAATGTCAAGTGCCGGGAGGCTATTCGTGCGCGCAGGAGGGCTCTTAGGGTGTTTCACCATCACCCTACATTGGATAACTTGATCCGCTTCAAACAAGCTCGCGCAAGGGCCCGCCGAATTATTCAAGATAGCAAACGGGCTTCCTGGACTTCGTTTGTTGGTACCTTTAATCGGTCCACGCCTTCATTCGTAGTGTGGGACAAGCTAAGACGTGTTGCCGGTAAGCGGGCCAACTCTTATATTCCGGGACTTCACCTGGGGTCAGTTTTCGTCGTGGATCCGTTGGCTGTTGCTGACACCCTTGGTAGCACGTTCGCGTCAGTCTCAAGCTCCGGGAGCTATGACCCAGCTTTTCGAACTACTAAGGCTGAGGTGGAATCTCAAGCTCTCCCCTTTCGCCCTTTTAATGAGTGCTATAACTCAATTTTTACTATACAGGAGCTCGAAAACTCCGTATCGTCCTCTAGAATTCCTGCTCCTGAGCCAGACGAAATTCATATCGCCATGCTCCAGCATCCCTGCCCTGCCAGTACACTCTTTCTCTTGGGACTCTTCAACCGCATTTGGTGCGATGGAGTGTTTCCTACAGTCTGGCGCGCGGCCACCATCGTTCCCTTTTTAAAACCGGGTAAGGATCCCCATCTCCCATCCAGCTATCGTCCGATCTCCCTAACCAGTTGCGTCTGCAAAGTGACGGAGCGCATGATTAACGGGCGACTACTATGGTGGCTTGAATCCCACGATCTGCTCTCCAGCGTCCAATGTCGCTTCCGTTGTTACCGTTCCACAGTCGACCACTTGGTGTCCCTGTCCACGTCTATCATGGATGGCTATTTACGGAACAGTCCGACGGTTGCTGTATTTTTTGACCTGGAAAAGGCGTATGATACCTGCTGGAGATACGGCATACTTCATACCCTTCACAATTGGGGCATTCGTGGTCGTCTGCCCCTTGTTATCCGGGAGTTTATGATGGACAGAGGTTTTAGGATTCGGGTTGGCTCGATTTTATCCAGAGTTTTTACTCAGGAGAACGGGGTACCACAGGGCTCGGTGCTTAGTGTCACATTGTTTGCTATTGCCATCAATTCTGTTGTAGAGTGCGTTCCATCTGGCGTTTCCTCTTCATTGTTTGTGGACGATTTCGCCATTTACATTAGTTCTCGGCGGACTTGCCTTATTGTACGCCGCCTCCAACTTTGTCTTGACCGCCTGTACCTTTGGAGTATAGAAAACGGCTTCAAGTTCTCCGCCGAGAAAACTGTCTGTGTCAATTTCTGGAGACGGAAGGCATATCCTTCGCCTTCTCTCCGTCTTGGTCCTGACGTGCTTCCTTTCGCCGAGGAGACGAAATTTTTAGGTTTGAATTTTGACAGGAAACTCAGCTGGTCTTCCCATATATCGTACTTAAAAGCAAAATGTGACCGTTCACTTAATCTTTTACGCGTTTTAAGTGGCATATCCTGGGGGGCTGATCGGACTACCCTTTTACACCTTTATCGGTCTCTGTTCCGCTGAAAAATCGACTATGGTTGCGTTGTATATTCCTCGGCCCGCCCGTCCATTTTAGCTCGCTTCAATGCTACACATCACCGTGGTATCCGTTTGAGTATTGGTGCTTTCCCCACGAGTCCGGTTCTCAGCCTTTGTGCAGAAGCTGCAGAACCTCCGCTGTCTTATCGACGTGACGCTCTCCTTTGTAGTTATACTTGCAGTGTGCTTAGTTTACCCAGACATCCGTCATTTACCTTGTTTTTTTAACGACTCTTTGGACCACCGATACTCAAGTAATACCCTGGCCCTCCTTCCACCTGATGTGCGCTTTCGGCTGCTCCTTCGGCATTTGCCAGCCGTATATCCCAGAGGGGAGACTCAATTTCCTCCGTGGCTCCATCCCCAGCCCCGTATTGATCTAGGGTTGCTGTCCACGCCGAAGTCGACGACGCCCGATTCTCTTATTCAATCCGCCTTTTTAGCCCTCAAAGAGCAGTTTGCTTCATGTAATTTTATTTACACAGATGGCTCCAAGTATGCTAGGGGAGTAGGATATGCTTTTATTCATGACCAAGCGAGTTTTAGATTTCGACTTTTACCGCAGTGCTCGATTTTTACAGCTGAGCTTTTTAGTGTTTTCCAGGCTCTTTTATATATTTAGCGGCAAGGATTTCATGAGTGGGTTGTGTGCTCTGATTTCTTGAGTGTTCTGCAGAGCCTTAGGTCGCTGTACAGTCCCCAACCCCTCGTACAGCGTGTCCAGGATTGTCTCAACTCGCTCGCCGATTCTGGCTTCCACGTTACTTTTGTGTGGGTTCCTGGCCACGTCGGCCTGCGCGGCAACGAGGTTGCCGATGCCGCAGCGAAGGCTGCCGTGTCAGCCCCCAGGTGTTTTAGCTCTTCTGTGACCTCTGCGGACTTACACACTTTTTTATGTCGTTGGAGTGCTGCCTGGGCCGAGCTACAGGGCAACAAACTTCGGGAGGTGAAGTCGGAGGGACACGTTTTAGATTTTATGCGATTAGTCGGTATGAGCTGCCAGGAGCCGTTGACTGTGAGGCATGTTTTAATCGAGTGTCAGTTTTTATCCCCCTTACGTTTGTCTGTCGGATTACCAGCTGATATTTCACAAGTACTGGCGGATAAACTCATTGCTGTGGAACACGTTTTAGATTTTATGCGATTAGTCGGTATGAGCCACCGTGTGTGCTTTCAGTTTTTACGTTCCGCAGTAGCTGACACTGTTTTAGTCACATTTTATTGTGTTTTTCGATTTTATTGTGTGGACCCTTTTACCGTTTTTATCTTTAATTTCCGTAGTAACTGACAGTGTTTTAGCTACATTTTATTGTGTTTTTAGATTTTAGTGTGTGGACCTGGTCCTTAGCTTTTCTTTTATTATCCCATCTTTTTCGGGCGCTAATAACCGATGTAGTTGTGCGCCCTAAAGCTCCACCACCACTACTACTACTACTACTACTACTACTACTACTACTACTACTACTACTACTACTACTACTACTACTACTACTACTACTACTACTACTACTACTACTACTACTACTACTACTACTACTACTACTACTACTACATGCACAGTTCCACCTATGAAACGGAAATGCGGTTTATATGGCGTTCAGGGTCATGGAGAAACCTGGCGCGGTAGCTCTGCATATTACACAGCATGTTAAAAATCCACGCGTGAGCAGCCTCCTAGACCCCCAAAAGTAGGAAGAACGCAAGCTCTACCCGAGGCTGCTACACAATTAAGTTCAGAGTGGTTCAAAAGGAATAGTAAAGGCCGGAAACGCGCAGCCCCTATCGAGAACCGCTCTGCGGTTGGGGAACCTCAGACACGTGCTGAGATACAACCAATCAGGGAAGAGCTATCCATCGCAAACAACCACAACAAACGAAAGCAGGTCCCTCAAAGCAGGCTGTTGGGTCTCCGCCAGCAACAAAGTTGCTCACCAGCCGGGTAAATCCAGTAGAAGAAGAAGAAGAAGAAGAAGAAGAAGAAGAAGAAGAAGAAGAAAGCTTCAGCGTGGTAACGGCACAACTCATAAGCACAATGGGTGTACCGATAAATGAACGATCAATGAAAATTACAAAATCACTACTGGTTAGACAGAGCTCCGCGATTAGAGGTATGGCGGATACTTCCATGCACTCAAACTTACCCACGTCCTGTTGCACCTTCTAGATTTGCTCATGGCTAATTCGGACACATGTAGAAGAATCACATGGAATTGCAATGGTATACGCAAAAAGGTTAACGATCTAACTGATCTATTACAAACACAATCAATTCACATAGCATTATTAACCGAAATCCATATAAATCATAAAGACCGTCTCTCCATTCCCGGATGTCGTATATACAGAAATGATCGCGACCGTAGGGGCGGGGGACTGCGATAGGTATTCACACAAGCGTGGAACACAACTAGATTAATTCCCCAATATTGACTCAGGCTGAAACAACAGCAATCAAATTTTTTATTCGCAACACTAAAATCGTCATAGGGTTAGTATACAATCTCCCAGGGTAGGTAGACACAGATGACATTGACAAAATCATGCAACTAGGGCATAGAGTAATTACAGCAGGAGCTTACAATTGTAAACATAAAATTTGGAACTGCGCAAATACTAATGCACAAGGAATTAAATTAATAAACTACATAAATAACACAAATTATTTAATAACAGGCCCAGACGAGCCAACATTTGTACCACATATGCCCAATCAAACACCAGACATTCTGGACATTGCAATAATATCCCCTTTGACCTAGATGTAAATGTATTGCAGGAGCTGACATCAGACCATCTACCGGTACTCTTGACAGTTAATGCTCCCTTCAGGCCAAAACCAGAACCCTTAAGACACAACTACAATAAGGTGGACTGGGAAGAGTTTAAAGTTACGGTAGACCTCTGCCTACCAGAACTCGAAGTTAAAACGAACGAAGAACAGGACGAAGCTATCCACAAGCTAGAACTGGCCATAAACACAACCGTTAATACATACGTGCCCTTAAAAAGACAATACACGATTAATGCCAGATATCCCCAGGATGTAAAAGAGATGCAAAACGCTCAAAGTAAAGCCAGGCGTAAATGGTAGAGAAATAGGAATTTAATACATCGAACCGAATATTAGCATGCGCACGAATTAGCAAATAACAGGGCCAGGACTTACATTAGAAAGCAATGGAACGACACGCTAGAAAATCTCAACCTCCAACAAAACACAGTATGGCGAATTGCGAAATGCTTAACTCGCACACGCACAAATATACCGCCTCTACAAATTAATAGCACCGTAGCAGAGACCCCCCAAGCTAAGGCCGAAGCATTTGCGGTCATTTTAGAAGAGGTATTTACTCCCATTCCCGCGAACGGACAAGACGATTTCGTTCAAGAAGTCGAAGATGAAGCCCAAATCTTAGGTCAGAGAAGAACACACAACAAATTGCGTAAAACAAATGCAGGAGAAATAAGCTGCATTATGAAACACCTGCCAGCAAGAAAAGCACCAGGCCCAGACAAGATACCAAATGTGGTACTAAAGAATTTACCCAAAAGGGCAGTAACATTACTTTCCAAAATATACAACTACACGCTCGAACATGGCAGGTTTCCACCTGCATGGAAGGAAGCAAAAATCCTACTTTTCCCATAAGCAAACAAAAATCTAGCACTACCAATTAACTACAGGCCGATCAGCCTATTACATACCAAGAGCAAGGTATTAGAAAAAGTGATACTGAAGCGAATAAATTCACACTTGCACAGACACAAAATACTTATACCCGAACAGTTCGGATTTAGAGCACACCTGCGAAGAGAAAGCGGTGTGAGATATTAGTCCCTTCTATATCCAACGAGAAATTGAAAGGATTTGCGGTAAAGTGATTAATGCTACCAGAACGAGAGACGGTACGCTTCTAGTGGAAACCAAGACAGAGGTCCAGTCAAAGAAGCTCCTTAAAGCCAGCTTGTTAGGTTCGCACCCCGTAACAGTGGCTCCACACAAGTCTTCCAACACTTGTGGAGGAGACGTGGTGACCACCGCCTGCTTAGACGGTCTTTGAGATGCAGACATTGTTTTCAATTTCTCTGACCAGGGTGTATATCAGGTGTACCGTCTTCTATGTAAAAGTGGTCAGTCGGTTGCGTTGCGAACGGTATGCTTAACGTTCAAAGGCACCACCATACCTGAGGCACTTTACTGTGGTTATGAACGCGCTGCTGTGAGACCGTATGTACCGCATCCCATGCGTTGTTTTCGGTGTCAGATATTCGGTCATACTCATAGTCGGTGCACCTTCTACGCTACATGTGAACGTTGCGGCCAACCTACTCATGGAGAAACTGCTTGTACTCGGGACCCTTGCTGCGTCCATTGTAAAGGGAACCATCCATTCAGCTCCCGGCAGTGTCCACGTTTTCTCGAGGAAAAAGCCATCCAGGAGTTGCGGGTTAAGAAACGCCTATCTTTTCCTGAAGCCCGGTGTCGCTTCCAAGAATTGCAGCCTGCGACCATCTCAGGCTACGCATCAGCGCTCCGCCGCACTCCTGTTTCCTCAGTGGCACTACAAACCGTGCCGTACGCAAACAGAGCAGTCGCCGAGCATAACAATCTTTCAGTCTTCAACATCCACAGCACCCACTGCCTCCAGTTCTATTTCTCCAGAACCTGCTCGTAAGCCGCTAGTTAGACCGACACCATCTGTCGCTGCTCCTTATGAGCGCAGTCGTAAAAAACTCAAGGCCACTGATAAACCTTCAAAGTCCCGTTCTCGTTCTACGAGCCGTAGGGGATCTTCCGCATCCCGAACATCAGTGGATACCGCCGACGAAAGGGGTTATACCCTTGTGGGTACAAAGAGTGCAGAGAACAAGAAATGCCCACCTTAACTTCATCTACTTCGTTTCCGCCAGTCGTTTGCTTCCCAGCTGCAAACGCATAGTATGATTCATCGATAACCTTTTCCGCGTGCGGTGTCATAAATAGTTAAAGCGGGCGTTAAACACTACAAAAAAAATCGATGACCTTTCACGCCTCTAACTGTGCTCCATGGCTCTCCTGACGTGGAATATCCGCGGTGTGCGTACTCATAGGGCAGAATTGCAGCTGTTACTACGGTCCTATAACCCTCTGGTTCTGTGTTTGCAGGAGACAAAGCTTCGCCCCCACGATGCCTTTGCCCTGCTCCAATACCTTCCTTGCGGTTTGATGTTACACCGGAGGAGGGCTCTCTTGCTCATGGGGGTGTTATGATCCTCACGCGCAATGACATCTGCGGTCAGCCAATCTCGCTTACTACTACCTTGCAAGCTGTTGCTATCCGACTTACCCTTCCTGGTTTCTGCTTTACTGTATGAAAAGTCTACCTTCCGCCTTCATCTATCCTCTGCGCCGCTGACATGCTCCATCTCTTGTCACAGCTCCCAGCACCTTTTCTTCTGCTGGTGAATTTTAATGCCAACCATCCCCTGTGGGGTTACCCTAGGGCCTGCGCACGGGGTCTGTTCTTGCTGACCTTTTCGTTCAATATAGTCTCTTGTTCTGAACACCGGTGAACCTACTTTCATTTCCGATTCTTCTACCACGTTATCCCACTTGGACTTTTCAGTTTGCTCTACACAGCTTGCTCACCGCTTTCAGTGGAACGTAGTATCAGACTCTAATTCCAGTGATCATTGCCCTTGTGTCATTACTCTTATATCACACCACATTTCCTCCTCGCGTGCGAGTTCTTGGCTGCTGTCTAAGTCGAATTGGGCTCTGGCTGTTTGCAGCGATCGCCAGTTCGACTCCGTTGACCAGATGGTCGAGTATTTCAGCAGTGTCGTGATCTCCGCTGCCGAGCAGTCAATACCGCGGTCGTCTGTCTACCCTACACGATTACCGGTCCTTTGAAGAACTGCCGAGTGCCGCGATGCTATTCGTGCTCGTAGGAGGGCTCTTAGAGTATTTCGCCATCACCCTACGCTGGAGCATTTGATCATTTTTAAACAAACACGCGCACGGGCACGCCGAATTATTCAGGATAGCAAAAGGGCTTAATGGAATTCGTTTGTGTCTACCTTCAATCTCACAACACCTTTATCCGTTGTGTGGGAGAAACACCGCCGTGTTGCCGGTAAGCAGACTGGTACTTCAATACAGGGGCTAATCGTGGGCACCGACACCGTAGTTGATCCGATTGCTGTTGCAGACGTCCTTGGTAGCATTTTCGAAAAATATCCAGCTCCGCCAATTATCACTCGGCGTTCCGTGCCATTAAGGCGGACGTGGAGTCTCAGAGTCTCTTTCCGGTCCTCTGATACCGAGTGCTATAACACATTTTTAGCATGCGGGAGCCGGATGCATCATTAGCATCTTCTGGGCACTCCGCCCCAGGACCTGATAGTATCCACAGCGCAATTTTGCAGCACCTCTCTTCTGATGGTAAACTCTATCTCCTGAACCTATATAGCCGAGTTTGGCAAGAGGGTGTGTTTCCTGCGGCTTGGAATAAAACCACGCTTGTTCCCATTTTAAAACCGGGAAAGGATCGTAGTCTTTCTTCCAGTTACCGTTCTATCTCCCTCACCAGTGATGTTTGCAAGGTGATGGAGCGCATGATCATTGGACGGTTACTATGGTGGCTCGAGTCTGAGAAACTCCTCTGCAATATCCAGTGCGGCTTTCGCCGATACCACTCCTCGACTGGCCATCTCGTCTCCCTCTCGACTCACATCCTGAATGGATTTCTACGCAAGTGCCAAACTGTGGCCATCTTTTTCGATCTGGAGAAAGCTTATTGCACTTGCTGGAGGACTGATTTATAGCGTACCTTGCACAACTGAGGCTGCCGTGACTGCCTTCCAGTGTTCCTCCGGGAGTTCATGATGAACAGGTGTTTCGTGTGCGTGTGGGTTCTGTTTGCTGTCGTGCTTTTAATCAGGAGAACGGAGTACCTCAAGGGTCGGTACTCAGCGTCACTCTCTTTGCTGTCGCCATCAATCCCATTGTCGAGTGTGTTCCTGTAGGTATTTCCTCCTTGTACGTGGACGATTTTGCAATTTATTGCAGCTCTCGGCGCACTTGCCTTTTGGAGTGTCGCCTGCAGGCATGTCTTGATCGTCTACACGCTTGGAGCGTTGAAAATGGTTTCCAGTTTTCTTCCGATAAGACAGTTTGTGTAAACTTCTGGCGTCGGAAACGATACGATCCGCCTTCTCTACACCTTGGGCCGGAACCGCTACCTTTCGCCGAAACTGTGAAGTTTCTGGGCCTGATGTTCGACAGAAAGCTTAGCTGGTCATTCCATATCTCTTCGCTGAAGGTTAGATGTGATCGTTCACTAAATATTTTACGTGTTTTATGTGGCACATCCTGGGGAACAGATCGCACCGTGCTGTTACAGCTCTACCGTTCCCTTGTCCGCTCTAAACTTGATTATGGGTGCATTGTGTACTCTTCGGTATGTCCTTCGTTTTTACGTCGTTTAAACCCCGTTCACCATCGCGGGATTCGTCTGGCGCTGGGTGATTTTCTAAACAGTCCGATTATTAGTTTGTCTGCGGAGGCTGCTGAACCTTCGCTGTGCTATAGGCGTGACGTGCTTCTTTGCAGCTATGCTCTCCACCTCTTTGCCTTGCCAGATCACCCGTCTTTCAAGTTATTCTTTGACGAGTCTCTTGACCGTCAATATGCTGTCAGCGCGCAGGCATTTGCTTCAGGCAGGGGTTTGTTTTCGTAACCTTCTTCGGCTTTTGGATGTTCGCCTACCGCCTGTGTCTCCACTGGGAGAATGTTCATTCCCCCCTTGGTTACGGTGCGACTCCCTGCTGCACCTAGGGTTGTTCTCCATGCTGAAGTCACTGACTCCGTCCTCGGTCTTCCGCTCCGCATTTTTAGCTTTGTAGGCCGAGTTTCCTAACCATTGTTTGATTTATACAGATGGTTCCAAGGAAGACCGTGGTGTGTGATGTGCGTTTGTTTTTAATTCGTGGAGTTATACATTTCTTCTTTCGGGGTAGTGTTCTGTTTTTACCGCAGAACTTTTTAGTATCTACCAAGCTCTTCTTTTTATCCGGGGACAGGATTTTAGGCACTTTGTTATATGTAGTGATTCCCTCAGTGCACTGCAGGGCCTTAGTAAGCTGTATGCCTCCCATCCTTTGACACAGCGTATTCAGGACCGTCTGCACTCGCTCGCTGACGTCAGCGTGTCGTTTGTTTGGGTTCCTAGCCACGTGGGTGAGAGCGGTAACGAAAAAGCGGACACAGCTGCCAAGGTGGCGATTTTATTGACTAACGTTTTTAGCTCCGCTGTTCCTCCGGGTGATGCAGGTATTCACCTGCGACGGGTCGTTCTTTCGCGCTGGTTTGCGGAATGGTCCGGCGTGCGTGGCAACAAGCTGAGAGAAGCTAAGTCCCTTCCTGTCCCCTGGCCTACTTCTTCGCGAGCATGTCGCCGCGATGAATGATTTTAGCGCGACTGCGTATAGGGCACTGCTGTTTTAGCCATCGGTATCTTGTATGTGGGGAACCCGCACCTCAGTGTGCTTCGTGTGACGAGCCTTTGACGGTGCGTCATCTTATATTGGAGTGCCGCCTTTTTACTGTGCTGCGTCCGTCCCAATGTCATCTGCCAACTAACCTTCCCTCCCTGCTGGGCGACAACCCTGGTACTTGTGAGGGACTTTTTAACTTTCTTTGCTGCTGCAGGATATACAGACAGGTTTAATTTTATTTCGGGTTTTTATCTTTTTACCGACTTGTCTTTTAGGTTACCTTTTCCTTTCCTTCATTGGCGTTGTCCTTTTGTGTCAGTTTAATCCCTTGATTTTAGCCTGGCCTTGATACCTCTTTTCTGCTTTCTCCCTGGTTTTAACCCTTGTGCGGTACTCCTGTTTTAGTGGTTTTTCTGCGTTTTAGTTTTTAGCTCATTTATTTACCCTAATGCGCTAATAACCCAAGCAGTTTTGCACCCTAAAACTACACTACTACTACTATCACCACCACCACTACTACCACTACCACTACCACTACCACCACCACCACCACCACCGCCACCGCCACCGCCACCGCCACCGCCACCGCCGCCGCCGCCGCCGCCACCATCATCTCTGGGTTTTACCGTTTACCGACTTGTGTTTTTGGTCCTTCATTTTTAGTCTGGCTTTGGTAGCCGTTTTACGCTATCCCTGGTTTTAACCCTTGTGTGGTACTCCTGTTTTAGTGTTTTTTATGCCTTGTAAAATTTAGCTCTTTTATTTACCCTAGGGCGCTAATGACCTTTGCAGTTGTGCGCCCTAAAACTATATTATTACTATTACTACTCCAATCAAATTGCCATTCAAATAGCTTGAAGACAAACTATGTTTTGAGTGACATTTTAAAAGTTCAGCTTCAATTATTTCTGTATCAATCTTTTCTAGATTAGTGTTATCCAAGAAGAAGTATTTACATTACCATCACTAATTCCTAGTCTTAAGTACTCAAAAATGATTGTGAAGCCACAGATGTAGACTCATCAATGAATCCAGAGATCTTGGAATTCCTAGACGTTTTGTATAAATATAGTATCTGCAATGCAGCCTGTGAATGATGAGACAGCTGAGTTTACTGTGCAGTGTTTTGCCCTTTTAAATTTGTATATCAATAAGCTTGTGAAAGTCTAAACATGGTTTGATATCTTTTGCTACAAAGTATGCTGTGCAAAACGTTTTCCTTTTACTTTCAAAAATGTCTTTCTGTTGTTGAGCTGCAAGATTTTCTATATAATTATCCTGTCCTTTTCTTTCCTTGTCTGCAGGCAATTAAATGTGTTTTGAATTCTATTGCTTATGAATGCTTTTTCTCAATGATGTTAACAAAACTTGTTTACTGTCACAAATTGGACCTATCTGCATTCTTCAGAAATGTACACTCCCTGTGATTTATCCATGGTGACATTTTGCACCATCTTTTTACTCTGAGCACCCAGAGTTGCCTTCCCTAAGATTTACCACCTATCTGTTATCTTAAATTCTCTGCATGTACAGCTACTCTATTAAATTGAGTTGTCACATGTGTTTTGGGACTCCACATAACAAGAAATTATTTCATATGATTGGCTTTTATCTTCAACAACACCTGTTCCAGTGCTACTATTTGTATATGGTGTAGATGTACTGCAATCAGCTCTACGTTCTTTGGAAGCATGCCCGTCTTCTGTAGTTGACATGGAACCCTGGAACTGTATTTACTGAAATAGTGTACTATATTGTGTTTCATAATGAAATATTACACTTTTCTATTACTCACAGTTATTTATACAATAATCACTTTAATATAATATGCCAGGCTCTAAAGCAGCAAAGTAATATGTATATCAATAGAACTGTCTGCTATGCCTATAGCTTTACATGGAAGATAACTGAACTGCAATATCTATACAATTAAACATTAGACTGTAAATGCTTAGAAAACAGGCATGACAATGACTAACAATAACTGTTATTTGCTGCACAATAGAGATTTTCATCATTTCAGAGCGTCAAGAGGCAACATTCTGTGCTGTTGTGCTGATATTGAAGAATGCAATATCAGCATATGGAAGCAGAAAATACTTTTATTTTATTCATGTCTTATCCTACAGCTTAGGTTACAAACAAGAGTCAGTTTTGTTTATATCATTAAATAATGCAAGATTAGCATGAAGAAGAAGGAAGTTGCTATTTTGCTGTTATGACCAACATGATAGTAATATTATCACATGTTTTGCTAATATCCAATGCCATCTCTACAACCTACAAATATTTAAGGTAATATGAATTAATATGATTATGAGTTGAACACTGGTCTTAAGTACTAGCTAACTTTAGGCCAATGGCATGTCTTAGATTTGTAGCATTGGTAACAGAACATGTTATCCAAAATGAGTGTCAGGTACATTAGCTGGGCATATACACAGCCCCACCCCCCAGGGGCCTACTACGGTAGGTACGGGTTAGGCGCACCCGGGGTCCCGAGCCACCTTGACTCCCTCTGTGGCCAACCTCAGAGTGGTGAGGGAGTCAGTAGGTCAAAATGCCCACCCACGTGTAGGCCGTGCGTGGGGACCCGTATCGGTGAAAAGGAATATCCTGGTTGGTTGAGGGTTGCGTACCTGAGCCTGGGCTTCTGTCTTTCAGTAACTGGGGAGGGGGTGCGCAACTTAATACACCACTTTGGTTTCTGCTTTGCCTAAACGGGAGGCTAGGGACTAACCCACCCCTAGTCAATCGGCCAGGACTAGGCATATACCAAACTCCAGGGTGAGTGGGACGGCGAGCCTGCTATATCCCCTGTGTAGCCCTGTCACCCCAGTGGGGTGACCCCGCGTTGGGCTCCGTGGTGGGTGGAGAGCACTGGGGGATGAATATACACCATATCTTTCATGGCAAAATTTAAATATAGCAATAATTTAGTATTGGGAAAGGAAGTAGCCGAGTCCGATGGTCCTCGCTACTTAGTCATATTCAGAACAGAGGAAGGAAGAAACTTTACATCCGTCAGCCCTTTCGCTATTCAGAAGGGTTTAGACAAAATTGCTGGTCCGGTTAAATCCTGTGTTAGAGCCCGAAATAGAACCCTCCTGGTTGAGGCAATATCACCTTCCCAGGCAGGAAATATACTTAAAGCGAAACTTTTAGGTAGCTATCCGGTTAGGATCGAAAAGCATAAGACCTTGAACTCCTCGCGTGGCGTTATCACCACCCGCGCATTGGACGGTCTGTCCAATGAGGAGCTTCAAGAGAATCTGCCAGAAGAAGGCGTAACACCCGTTTATAGGGTTCAGCGGAAAGTTAATGGTGATTTTGTACCTACCCGTACTCTGTTCCTTACCTTTGATCGGGTAAATCTCCCTCAAAAGATTAAGGCAGGGTACGAAGCCATCCAAGTTAGGCCCTATATTCCCAACCCTTTACGATGTTACAAGTGCCAGCGGTTTGGGCATACCAGCGAATTTTGTTGTGGTCTGGCAACGTGTGCAACCTGTAGCGACGCTTCCCACGATGGCGATTGCACTAAAACGGCGTCTTGTGTGAACTGCGGCGGGGAACATCCACCTAGTTCCCGAGCCTGCCCCCGTTTTGCAGAGGAGAGAGCCATCCAGGAGATACGGGTGAAAGAGAAGGTGTCCTTCTCCGAAGCCCGTAAACTCCTGCATATTCGACAGCCCTCTGTCCCACGGTCCGGTTCTTACAGCTCTGTTACAGCTAAACCGGTACCGAAGCGGGAAATTGCCACACAAACCGGCGATGTTAACGGCGTTACAATTTCGGAAAAGATCGTCGTTGCCACACCACTACAGAAGCCCTCAACATCCACGTCCACGTTGGCACCACCATCCGCCAAATCCGCCACAGTAAGACCTATTCGAGAACAATTGTCACCGCAACCGTCGACCTCTGGCAATTAGACCGGCAAAACCATAACCTATTCTGTACCAGCAAAGCATTTCAAGAAAAACTATGTTAGGACTGACTTCCTTAAAGCGCATGACACGTCTGCACCAAAAACACCCAAGGGTGGTAAAAGTCCCCACCACTCTCCACCTAGATCCTCCTCTGAGGAATCTTCTGGGAGGAGTTCCGATCGGCGACGTCCATCTCCGTCAGTCAGCACCCAAAATCGGTTCCAGATTCTCGAGCCGAAATTTTCTATGGGTAAGCGGTCCACCCATGTGGAGGCGATGGAACAGGAGGATTCCGCCCTCACTGCCAGAGGGACAGTGCGTAAGCGGCAGGATCGTGCTCCTGGAAAGAGTATTAGCCCAACGTCAAAAAAGAATAAATTAAACCGACCAGAACCGGCCAGCCTGCAGAAACGCCTTTCTATTTAGAACATATCCCATCCCAGAGACCATGGCTATCCTACAGTGGAACATACGCGGCATTAGACCACATCGACCAGAGCTGGACTTGTTGCTCCACCAGCATCAGCCTTTGGTCGTATGCTTGCAAGAGACCAAGCTTCGTCCCCAAGACAACCGTACCTTCACGCAGTACTCTGCTGTCCGGTGTGATATATCTCCGGCGGATGGAGTACCTGCACATGGGGGTACTATGATTCTCATCAGAGATGACATCTTCGCTACATCTGTACCCATTCAATCTGACATACAATCTATTGCTGTCAGGATTAAGCTACCTTCTATTAGCTTCACCATTTGCAGTATATATGTAACTCCTTCTGATGGCCTCTCGCGCACTGATCTGGAAGATCTAGTCTCCCAGCTACCATCACCTGTTTTGTTGTTGGGGGATCTAAATGCCCACCACCCGCTTTGGGGCTCCCCTCCGGCTTGTGCGAGAGGCCAACTGCTCGCCGATTTCTTGGATCATATTAATCTCACTCTCCTGAATACCGGAGAGCTTACTTTTCTCTCTGACGCCTTTAACAGCTTTTCACACATAGAGTTAGCCGCCTGCTCTCCGCAATTAGCTGTTTCGTTACAGTGGAATGTCATCTCTAATTTATGCTCTAGTAACCACTTTCCGGTCGTTATAAGTCTCTTAACCCACAATTTATGTTCCACACTTTTACCTAAATGGCGCCTGGATCACGCCAACTGGAACCTTTATTTCCGTTTGGCTGTTTTTCAGTACAGTGAGAACGCCGCAGTTGATTCCTTAGTTGAGCACCTCACAACCACCATTCTGTCTGCTGCTGAGCAGTCTATTCCACGCTCGACTGGCCGCTCTCGTCGTTTTCCTGTTCCTTGGTGGACAGAACACTGCCGAACTGCCATTCGTGCTCGCAGACGAGCTCTCCGGGTTTTCCAGCGTCGCCCTACACTGGATAACCTGGTACACTATAAAAAACTGCGCGTAAAATCTAGACAAGCTATAAAGGATCGCAAGAAGACATCATGGAGCAACTTTGTAGCGTCTTTTAATTGACATACACCTTCCTCTGTCGTATGGTATAAGTTTAGGCGTGTAGCTAGCAAAGCGACATATATGCCCATATCCGGTCTAAAAACATCCGCAGATACTGTAGTAGATCCGAATGACGTGGCTAACACTCTTGGCCGGTTCTTCGCCCATGTATCTAGCTCAGACAACTATCCGCCTGAGTTTGTTCCTGTTAAAGCTCAGGTGGAAGCTCAAGGGTTCGCCTTCCGTTCTAAAACCTTGAAGACTATAATCGCCTTTTCACCATGGCGGAGCTAGAACACGCACTTTCATCTTCGTGAAACTCTGCGCCCGGTCCTGGCATCCACGTCCAAATGCTACAACATCTCACTCCTGAAGGCAAGTCCTTCGTCCTCGAGGTCTACAATCGTGTCTGGGTTGATTCCACTTTTCCATCTCAGTGGCGGGAGGCCACCATTATACCTATTTGAAACCTGGAAAGGACCGTCAACTTCCTTCCAGTTACCGTCCTATTTCCCTCAGAAGCTGCGTATGCAAGGTGATGGAACGCATGATCAATGGACGGTCGGTGTGGTGGCTGGAATCCCACGATCTTTTGATCCCCATCCAGTGTGGTTTCCGACGACGCCGTTCAACAACTGACCACCTTGTTTCGCTGTCAACTCAGATTTCAGACGGGTTTCTGAGGAACAGCCAAACAGTTGGTATATTTTTTGACCTCGAGAAGGCCTATGATACGTGTTGGCGAGCGGGAATATTACGTTCCCTCCACAGTTGGGACATTCGAGGACGCCTTCCGCTATTCCTTCAGGAGTTTGTGCAAGACCGCGTTTTTCGGGTAAGGTTCGGCTTGGTATTTTCTAACCCTTTTAATGAAGAGAACGGAGTGCCGCAGGGCTCGGTACTAAGCGTCACGCTGTTTGCTATAGCGATTAATTCGCTATCGCAATGTGTTCCCCCAGATATCTCGTCCTGTTTATTCGTGGACGACTATGCGATATACTGTACTTCTCAGCGTACACCGTTTTTGAAACGCCAGCGGTGCTTGGACATACTCTATGATTGGAGCTTAAGAAACGGCTTTCGATTTTCCCCTGAGAAGACGGTCTGTGTTAACTTCTGGCGCCGCAGGTGCCGCATGGCATCTACTCTTCATCTTGGGCCAACTTTACTTCTTTTCGCAGATGAGGGGAAATTCCTAGGGTTGGTATTTGACCGAAAACTCTGCTGGTCACAACATATAGCACAGCTTAAGGCGCGGTGTGACCGTTCTTTTAATATTTTACGGATACTAAGTGGTAAATCTTGGGGAGCGGATCGGTCAGTTTTGCTGCGTCTTTATCGTACACTGATGCGATCAAAGTTAGACTATGGATGTATTGTTTATTCCGCGGCACGACCATCTGTGTTGAGAAAGTTAGATGCTGTCCACAATCAGGGCATCCGTGTGGCTGTTGGAGCCTTCCCAACTAGCCCAGTTGTGAGTCTCTATGCCGGAACCACCCCTTCGATTTCGGCGTGATGCCCTGCTAGCAAGTTACGGTAGTGGACTTAAAAGCCAGCCTATGCATCCAACCGTTCCCCATTTTTATTCTACTGAGCTAGACGACCGTTATTGTTGCCTAACACTTAGTCCCAAGCCTGCAGGTTTTCGTTTTAGAGAGCTCCTTCGGGACTCAATATCGTAATGCCTAGCATGTTTCCTAAGGGAGAGAGGGTGCACCCACCTTGGGTGCGTGCTGCCTCTCACGTCGACCTCGGGATGTTGGCATTTGGGAAGTCTGTGATGCCCATCATTAGTATCCGTACTTGTTTTTTTTTAGAATTTTTATCCCGTTACAGTGACCGAATTTGTATTTATACCGATGGCAGTAAATCTATCGACGGTGTTGGGTGTGCCTTTGTAATTGGCACCGAATCACATACTTTCGGTTTGCCTCTTCACACATCCGTTTATACTGCGGAGTTGTATGCTATCTATCGAGCCATTCAGTACGTTTGCCGTCGAAACTTGGGTAACTGCCTTATTCTGAGTGATTCGCTTTGCGCACTTCAGAGCGTTCGTGAGCTGTATAACTACCATCCTCTAGTGCAGCTCATTCAGGATGCCCTCCACGTTTTGCACGGCCTTGGCGTGAATGTGGATCTCGCATGGCTTCCAGGACACGTTGGGTTGTCAGGCAACGAATTAGCGGATGAGGCGGCAAAGTTAGCAGCCACGGAGCCCAGTGTTACCATTAATTGTTCAACAGCCGAAGATTTTGGACTTGTTTTGCGGAGGGCGGTGATTTCGCGCTGACACGCGGAGTGGCTTGCTCTCCGCAACAATAAACTAAGGGCAGTGAAAGATCTTCCGGTACACTGGACTACTTCGTCACGCACTTCCCGTCGTGAGGAAGTGGTTTTGGCTCGTCTCCGTATCGGTCACTGTTTTTTTACACACAGCTACCTGTTCAAAAGGGATCCTGCTCCTGCCTGTCCACAGTGTGGGCAAGCACTGACTGTTTGCCATGTGCTGGTAGAGTGCTGTTCTAGCCCGATTACGAGCCACTCTACACCTGCCGGCCAGTACTAAAGATATCTTGTTGGACGATACCAGAGCAGTAGATCGGATTTTTAAGTTCCTATCATCATTGCCTTTTAACCTGAATGTCTAGTTCTATTTTACTTTGCAGTCTGGTATGTTCCTGAACTGGTAGCTGCTGATTTTACCTATTTTAGCCTCTCAGGGCTAGGGCTTGTTTTATTTATGACATTTAGATTCTGTTTTACCAGTTTTAAGCTGTATGAATTATGTAGTGGGCAGTTTTTCTCTATGATTTCATTTAGTTTTATTGACTGATTTTAACTTTTTATTGCGCTTTTATCTTGTCTTAGCACGACTTGTTTTTATTGGGAGCTCATGACCATGTAGTTGTGCGCCGTTAAACTTTAATCATCATCATCATCATCATAGACAGCCCCACGTGCTTAATGCTCATTGTTCCTTTGACTGTGTTGCTTGTCTGGGCTATTCACCAATTCTCAGCTGGCTTCAAAACTAATATATTTTATGTGTTATAACTCAGCATTGAGAATATTTTAACTAAGAAAGATGATGAAAGTTAAGTAGAAGAAAATGTTCTTCACATAAAGTAGTAAGGGAATAAGGGAATGGCATTCCCTACGAAAATAAAGTGGAGGGATGGCATGCATCCATGTTACCAATCTTATATGCCCAGAGTGAAAATGTTCCTATAGTAACTATTATTTACAAACTGTTTTATTAGGGGAACAGTTGTAATACCCATAAATTAATGATTTTGCTTTGCTTCTAAGGTTAAATATTGTGATAATATTTTGGATATTGGTCATTTGAAATTCAAAAAAGCAGCTTGAAAGATAGTAAAATAAACATTGACTTAAATATGCTGTGAAAGCAAGTTTGTTGTGAATACCATAAATTGTTTTGTAATCTAAGGTTTCAAATATGCATTACAATTCTTTGAAAATGAAATAGTTTTAATGTAAATAGGAGACTTTGTTTAACCCAGGCAGTGTAGGAACACATCAAAGTTGGGTAACTATTTTGCATTTTGCAGATGAGAGCACGTATGGAAAGGTTTATATTGTTTGAGTTACCATTCAATGTAGATGTTTCTATTAATTCTATTCACTCATATGCATTGTTACAGTTATAAATCATCTGTTAAGCATAAATAATCTGGTAAATTGCCTGTTGATTGCCTAAAAATCTGTGCTCCTATATAGGAGTTCTGGCGCACACAACTGCTATGCTCCTTTATCTATCTCACTCTAGGCTTCGCCTGTGGTGCCACAAGTAGTAAAAGCGGGCATTAAACATTATCCAAAAACAAACAAAAAATCCACTCAATGCCTTTTAAGTATTCTTAGCTTTGCTATCATAGCATTGAAGTGGATACTGTCAAACTTGATGAACATTCAGGCTAATGGAGTACATCAAGTGCAAAGCAAAAGAAGTATATTTCAGGTGGTAGCAGACAAGATAAAAAACAGTTTAATAAAAATTATTGCAAAAAACACTTCAGAATTAACAGATATGAACTCTTAGATAACCCAGCCATATCCAGTCCATTCTATACAACACAATAGCTTGACAGAAAGTAAGCTGCTAAAATTAGTGCAAAACTCCTTAAGTAAGTAAGCAAGTAACATGGTTTTAGGGCGCACAACTGCAAAGGTCATTAGCGCCCTAGGGTAAATAAAAGAGCTAAATATTAAAAGGCATAAAAACCACTAAAACAGGAGTACCATACAAGGGTTAAAACCGCGAAAAGCATAAAAAGGCTACCAAAGCCAGGCTAAAAACGAGGCACTAAAAACATAAGTCGGTAAAAACTAAAACCCAGAGATAAAATTAAATCCTACTGACATCCCGCAGCGGCGGAGAAAATAAAAAAGTCCGTCACAATATACAGGGTTGTCGCCCAGAAGGCTAGGGATGTCAGTAGGAAGACACAGGGACGCACGCAGTATAGTAAACAGGTGGCACTCCAATAAAAGATGACGCACCGTCAATGACTCGTTACACGAAGCACATTGAGGTGCGGGTTCCCCACGTAAAAGATTCTGGTGGCTAAAACGGCAATGCCCGATATGCAGTCGCGCTAAAGCCACCTCATCGCGGCGACATGCACGCGAGGAAGTTGGCCAGGGGACAGGAAGGGACTTGACCGCACTCAGTTTGTTGGCACGCACCGCGGACCATTCCGCGAACCAGCGCGAAAGAATGGCCCGGCGCAAGTGAACACGAACATCACCTGGAGGAACGGTGGTGCTAAAAACATTAGGCAATAAAACTGCAGACTTGGGAGCTGTGTCCGCTTGTTCGTTACCGCTCGCACCTACGTGGCCAGGAAGCCAAACAAACGACACGCTGACGCCAGCGTCAGCGAGCGATTGCAGGCGTAGTAGTAGTAGTAGTAGTAGTAGTGGTAGTGGTAGTGGTAGGGGTAGTGGTAGCGGTAGTGGTAGCGGTAGCGGTAGCGGTAGCGGTAGCGGTAGCGGTAGCGGTAGCGGCAGCGGTAGTGGTAGTAGTATGGCTTTAGGGCGCACAACTACAGTGGTTATAAGCGCCCTAGGTAAACGAAGGAGCTAAAGGTTAAAAGGTATAAAAACCACCAAAACAGAAGTACTACACACGGGTTAAAATCACAGAGCATAAAAAGGCTACCAAAGCAGGACTAAAACCGAGGGACTAAAAACACAAGTCGGTAAAATGTAAAACAACGAGATAAAATCAAACCCTACTGTACATCCCACAGCGGCGGAGAAAATTAAAAAGTCCCTTGCAAGAAACAGGGTTGTCGCCCAGAAGGGTGGGGATGTCAGTAGGCAGACATAGGGACGCACGCAGCACAGTAAAAAAGTGGTACTCCAATAACTCCAATAAAACATTACGCACTGTCAAAGGCTCGTTACACGAAGCACATTGAGGTGCGGGTTCCCTACGTAAAAGATGCTGGTGGCTAAAAAGGCAATGCCCGATACGCAGTCGTGCTAAAACCACCTCATCGCGGCGACATGCACGCGAGGAGGTAGGCCAGGGGACAGGAAGGGACTTGACTGATCTCAGTTTGCTGTCACGCACCCCAGACCATTCCGCGAACCAGCGCGAAAGAATGGCCCGGCGCAGGTGAACACGAACATCACCTGGAGGAACAGTGGTGCTAAAAACATTAGTCAATACAATTGCAGACTTGCCAGATGTGTCCGCTTGTTCGTTTCCGCGCACACCTACGTGACCAGAAACCCAAACAAACGTAACGCTGTGACGCGAGCGACTGCAGGTGATCCTGAATACGCTGTATCAAGGGATGGCATGGATACAGCTCACGCAGACCCTGTAGTGCACTGAGGGAGTCGCTACAAATAACAAACTGTTTTAAATCCTGTCCCCGGATAAAAAGAAGAGCCTGATAGATACTAAAAAGTTCGGCGGTATAAATCGAACATTGCCCCAAAGGATGAAACGTATAACTCCGCGAATTAAAAACGAAAGCACATCCCACACGACGGTCTTCCTTAGAACGATCCGTATAAATGAAACAATGGTTGGGAAACCTGGCCTGCAGCTCTAAGAATGCGGAGCGGAAGACTGAACCTGGAGTCGTTGCTTACGGCATGGATGCCAACCCAAGGTGGAACTGGGTGTCGCAAGGTAACCAAGAGGAAACACATGCAGTAGGCGAACATCCAAGAGCCGAAGAAGCAGGCGAAAACGAACTCTTGCGGGAAGCATGGTAACCGCGCTGACTGCATATTGACGGTCAGGAGACTCGTCAAAGAATAACTTGAAAGACGGTTGATTTGGTAAGGCAAACAGGCGGACAGCATAGCTGCAAAAAGCAGATCACGCCTATGAGATAGCGAAGGTTCAGCAGCCTCCGCAGACAAACTAATAACTGGGCTAGTCGGAAATGCACTCAGCGCCAGACGAATCCCACGATGGTGGACTGGGTTTAAACATCGTAAAACCGAAGGACAAGCCGAAGAGTATACAATGCACCCGTAATCCAGTTTAGACCGAACAAGTGAACGGTAAAGCTGTAATAGGACGGTGCGATCTGCTCCCCAGGATGGGCCACACAAAACACGTAAAATATTAAGTGCACGATCACATCTAGCCTTCAGAGAAGAGACATGGGACGACCTGTCGAACACCAAACCAAGAAACTTTACAGTTTCGGCGAAGGGCAGCGGTTCGGCCCCAAGATGTAGAGAAGGCGGTTCGTATGGTTTCCGACACCAGAAGTTGACACATACTGTCTTCTCGGAAGAAAAACGGAAGCCATTTGTGATACTCCAAGTATGTAGTCGGTCAAGACATGCCTGCAGGCGACGCTCTAAAAGGCACGTGCTGCGAGAACTGCAATGAATTGCAAAATCGTCCACAAATAAGGAGGAGGAGATACCAGCAGGAACACATTGGACAATGGGATTGATGGCAACAGCGATGAGAGTGACGCTGAATACCGACCCTTGAGGCACTCCGTTCTCCTGACTAAAACACGAGAGAAAACAGAGCCCACACGCACACGAAATACCCGGTTGTTCATGAACTCCCGCATGAATACTGGAAGGCGGCCACGGCAGCCCCAACTATGCAAGGTATACGCAGTAAGCCAGCCCTCCAGCAAGTGTCATAAGCTTTCTCCAGATCGAAAAATATGGTTACAGTTTGACGCTTCCGAAGAAAACCATTCAGGATGTGAGTCGAGAGGAGGACAAGGTGGTCAGTCGTGGAGCAGTATCGGCGAAAGCAGCACTGTATGTTGCACAGAAGTTTCTCAGACTCAAGCCACCATCGTAACCGTCCATTGATGATGCGTTCCATCACCTTACAAACAGCACTGGTGAGGGAGATAGGACGGTAACTATGAGGAAGACTACGGTCCTTCCCCGGTTCTAAGATGGGAACAACGGTGGCTTCGCGCCAAGCTGCAGGAAACACACCCTCGCGCCAAACGAGGTTGTATAGGTTCAGGAGATATTGCCTACTGTCAGAAGAGAGGTTCTGTAGCATGGCGATATGGATGCCATCGAGTCCTGGAGCGGAGTGTCGAGAAGATGCTAAACAGGCATCCAGCTCCCGCATGCTGAAATCCGAGTTATAGCACTCTGAATCCAAGGACCGGCAAGAGAGACTCTGAGACTCGACGTCCGCCTTGATGGCACGAAACGCTGGGTGATAATTGGCGGTGCTAGACGCAGTTGGAAATGTACTACCAAGGGCATCTGCAATTGCAACCGGGTCAACTACGGTGTGAGTTCCCAAGAGAAGCCCCTGTATGGAAGTAACAGTCTGCCTACCGGCAACACGGCGGAGGTTCTCCCACACAACAGATGAAGGTGTTGTGTGACTGAATGTTTCAACAAACGAAGCCCAGGAAGCCCGTTTGGTATCTTGAATAATGCGCCGTGCCCGGGCGCGTGTTTGTTTAAAATTGATCAAATGCTCCAAGGTAGGGTGATGGCGAAATACCCGAAGAGCCCTCCTGCGAGCACGAATAGCATCGCGGCACTCTGTAGTCCACCAAGGGACCGGTAAGCGTCTCGGTAGGAAGACGACCGCTTGATGGACTGCTCGGCATCGGAGGTCACGACAGAGTTGAAATGTTCTAACAGGTGGTGAACGGAGTCGAACAGGCGGTCGCTGAAAACAGCCAGAGCGGAGAAAAGAGCCCAATTCGACTTAGACAGCTGCCAAGAAATCGCACGCGAGGAGGAAATGTGGTGTGATAGCAGAGTAATGACACAAGGGCAAATATCGCTGGAATGAGTGTCTGATACTACGTTCCACTGAAAACGGTGAGCAAGCTGTGCAGAATAAACAGAAAGCTGCAGGTGGTAGAGCGTGGCAGAAGAATCGGAAATGAAAGTGGGTTCACCGGTGTCATAACAGAGAGACTAGATTGAACGAAAAGATCAGCAAAAATAGTCCCCCACACGCAGGCCCTAGGAGAACACCATTGGGGATGGTGGGCATTAAAATCACCCAACAGAAGAAAAGGTGACGGGAGCTGAGACAAAAGATGGTGCATGTCAGCGGCGCAGAGGGAAGATGAAGGCGGAACGTAGACATTACATACAGTGAAGCAGAAACCAGGAAAAATAAGTCGGATAGCAACAGCTTGCAAGGTAGTGGTAAGTGAGACCGGCTAACCGCAGATGTCATTGCGCGTTAGGATCATAACAACCCTATGAACAGGAGATTCCTCCTCCGGTGTAACGCCAAACCGCACAGGAACGTATTGGTGTAGGGCAAAAGCATCGTGGGGGCGAAGCTTTGTCTCCTGCAAACACAGAACTAGAGGGTTATAGGACCGTAATAACAGCTGCAATTCGGCCCTATGGGTACGCACACCGCGGATATTCCACGTCAGGAGAGCCATGGAGCACAATTAGAGGCGTGAAAGTTTACCGATTATACATAATATGATTTTGCAGCAAGGATGCAAACGAATGCCGGAAACGAAGTAGATGCAGTTAAGGTGGACGTTTCTTGTTCTTTGCACATTTTGGACCCACAAGAATATAGCCACCTTCGTCGGCGCTATGCGCTGATTTTCGGGATGCGGAAGATCCCCTACGGCTCGTAGAACGAGAACGGGACTTGGAAGGTTTATCAGTGGCCTTGAGTTTCTTTTGACTGCGCTCGTGAGCAGCAGCGACGCATGGTGTCGGTCTATCTAGCGGCTTACGAGCAGGTTCTGGAGAAATAGAACTTGAGGCAGTGCGTGCTGTGGATGTTGTAGACTGCGAGGTTGTTGTGGTTGGCGTCTGTTCTGTTTGAGTACTCGCGTCGGCTACAGGCACTGTTTGTAGTGCCTCTGAGGAAACAGGAGTGCGGTGGAGCGCTGATGCTTAGCCTGAGATGGTCGAAGGCTGCAGCTGTTAGAAGCGGCGTCTGGCTTCCGGAAAAGTCAGGCGTCTTAACTCGCAGCTCCTGGATGGCCTTTTCCTCGAGAAAACGTGTACATTGCAGGGAGCTAGATGGATGGGTCCCTTTACAATGGGTGCAACAAGGGTCTCGAGCACAAGTAGTTTCTCCGTGGGCAGCTTGGCCGCAACGATCACATGCAGCGGCGAAGGTGCACCGACTTTGGGTATGGCCAAAGTTGTGACACCGAAAACAACACATGGGATTTGGTACATACGGTCTCACAGCAGCGCGTTCGTAACCACAGTAGAGTGCCTCGGGTAGGATTGTGCCTTTGAACGTTAGGAATACTGACCATCACGTTTACCTAGAAGACGGTACGCCTGACATACGCCCTGGTCGGAGAGATCAGAAGCAATGTCTGCATCTGAAAGACCGTCTAAGCAGGCGGTGGTCACCACGCCTCTAGAAGCATTCAGAGATTTGTGTGGAGCTACCGTTATTGTGTAGGAACCCAACAAGCCGGCTTTCAGGAGCTTCTTAGACTGGTCTTGGTCTTGGTTTCCACTAACAGTGTACCGTCTCTAGTCCTGGTTTCGTTGCTTACTTTACCATAGTTTCTGTCAATTTCCCGTTGAATATAAAATGGGTTAATATCTCGCATAGTTTTAGATTCGCATGCCAAAGTCACTACCAAAAAGCGGTCAAACGTAAGAGTTTTGCGCGGAGGGATCATGATAAAATAGCCCCCTTCCGGTACTGTCGGCGTCAGCCTGACATCCGGGGGAAAGAGAATAAAGACACCAAAATACTTTCCGGTTTGTGCCGCCTGGGAGACCCCTCCCAGACCGATCTCACGGAGTACTCCAGCCTACACTGCTGGTCCATATGGGTAAGCCCTCCACCATGCACAACCCGGCTTTATGCCCCTACCACAGGTATAACCACCTGTGGCCCCCCACTTTAGGCCATGGTGTGTAATGACACATCCATGGATTCAGGGGACTTGTGGTTGATTACACCGGGTTTCCGATAGCGGTAACACGTCCGACCCGAGATTCTAACCCGACGACCTGCGTTCGTCGGGAGATTAGCACGGGCCGGGCTCCCAGAAAAGCCACGTGGGTGTACATATCGGTATGGACGAGCTCCGCACCTAAGACTTACACATAAGGGCAGTGTGAAGGGTCCACTCAACCGTCATGCCTGAGACCTCCGAAGAGCACACAAGTTGGAAGCCGCGCTGGAACCGTGGGACAGGAACCACAGAGATAGAAGAAAGACCTCTGTTGGTGAGGCAGGAGTTAATAAACCTAAAGCCTTAAAACTAAATATATATGGAATAAGCCTAGAAGAGGAAGAGGATGAGGCAAGTAAACTCGCACCCACAAGAATATACACAAACAAGTGCGCACAGACATACGGAGATACGAACTCAAAACGTGGCGCAGTGGATGGCGATGGGGAGGATGATATGGCGGCGAGTGGCTCGGGAACCCCCGGATGCGCCAAACCCGCACCTACCATAGTAGGCTCCTGGGGGGGGGGGGCAAAACTCCTTAGAACTAAGGTTATTGGAAATAACATATGTCAAAAGTTTCAAGCACTGAATTATGAACTTCGAAATTGCATTAGACAGTTTATCCACTAAAGTCACCAACCCCACAACAGATGAAGCTACAGATACCCAGGGAAGAGGAATCACTGGTGAATGTTAATTAATTATTTTTTTCCACACAAGCTGTGTGTAGGAAAGGAGTTGGATAATTATAGTGAGAATAATACATTCAATGCCACATTCAGGGTTTGAAATATACATTTTTCCAGTCACGTCTAATTGTCTTAACCACTGAGCTACCATGACAAAATGTCAACACAACATTACACTCCCCAGCTGACTTACATATTCCCGGTAAACTATAAGGAGACCTCAACTTGTTTTGAGATGACATACCTATCCAACTCATATCTTACGTATATGAAGAAACATTTTTTTCATAACTTTTTATCAAATTTCACAGATACATCACCTTAATTACTACCATTATACTCTTGTTGCATAATGTGTAGGGTCTTTGAAAAGTCACTTCAAACTTGTGTAGAAAAAACAATTAGCACTGATTGATGTAATAGTTGGTTAAACTCTGAAACCTGAGGACTTAAAGTACTGTATTTTTCAGGGCATGTTAACCCTCCGTATGACTTTAAGTTTGGGTTTAGGTGGTTCGCGGTTGGAAACCAACCCTCACAGTTTCCAAGTCTTCTTCTTACTGGTTCCCTAACTGGCACGACTCTTGACTTGCAAGCAGGGTCTTCAAGTCTCAAGGAAACAGATTTTATTATGTTGTCTCTCAACCCTAGTACATGCTCGTCTTTTAATTGCTAATGGTTATTGCCCAGTGGCCGGGAGGAGCAGTCCCGTTCGAAGGCCATCATGTTTTGGAGAAAACTATACTTACAACTTTGTAAGTTACCATTGGGGCATGTCATCTCAAAGTAATTTGAGATCTCCTTGTAATTTACTGGGAACATGCAAGTGTTTGGGGGATTTAATGTTCTGTCAGCATGTTGCTATGGTAGCAACTGGATGGTGACCAGGAGATCCATGGTTCAAATCCCAGCTATGAATTTATCAGTCTGGCTCTACCTATCCAAATCCTGTCCTACACCCCCAAGGGCCTACTACGGTAGGTACTGGTTTGGCGCACCCGGGGGTTCCCGAGCCGCTCATCGCCACTTCACTCTACCCATCGCCATTCACTGTTGCCACGTCCTTTGTTCTGTATTTGTTTCTTTCGTTTGTTTACTTTGTCATCCTCTTCCTCTTCTAGGCTTATGGAACTTAGTAGTTTGTAAGCCATTAGGTTTATTATCTACTGTTTCACCATCAGGGATCTTTCACTATCCTCGTGGTTCCTGTCCCACGGTTCCAGCGCGGCTCCCAATTTATGTGCTCTACGGAGGTCCCAGGCCTGAAGGTTGGGTGCACCGTCCCCACTGTCCCTGTGTGTAGTCTCAGGTGCGGAGCCCGTCCTTACCGTCAAGAACATTCACGTAGCTTTTTAGTAAGCCCGGCATGTGCTGGTGTCCCGAAGACCGCGCTACGTAGTTGGGATAGTTTCACGGGCCGGACGTGTTACCGCTGACGTTGCCCCGGCGTAATCAACCAAAAGTCCTCTGAATCCGTGCATGTGTTCTGTCGCTGCACGGCCTTGAGCGGGGAGCCACAGGTGGTTATTCCTGTGGTAGGGGCTTACAACCGGGGTGAGCGTGGTGAACGGTATACGCATACGGACCAGCAGTGGTGTTTGGAGGGTAGCCCTTGTGACGTAGAACTTGGGTATCGGTCACGGGATGGTTCCCGTGACGGCACAGACCGTGGAGATTTGGTGTCTTTTCTTCTTTAACCCTCGGATGGCAGGCTGGCACCGACGGTTCCGGAAGGGGATCCTTTCAATATGTCAAACCGCGCACCATCTCCTTATTTTGACCAGTTTATTGTTATGGCTATGTTAAACGAGACGGAGACATTTTCAGATATAAGTCCATTCTACGTGCAAAGGGAAGTTGACAGGATCTGCGGCAAAGTTAAAAACGCGACAAGGCCGCGAGACGGTACGCTACTGGTAGAGATCCACAATAAAGACCAATCGGACAAGCTACTTCGTGCTACTCTGTTGGGCTCGTACAGCATCAACGTTTACCCCCACAAGTCCAGGAACACCTGTAGAGGAGTTGTGACCACCTCTAGCTTAGACGACCTCTCCAATGAAGATATTGCCACCCATCTTTCAGAACAGCGAGTTTGTCAGGCGTACCGTCTACATGGTAAACGTGACGGCAAAGAGTACCCATTGCGTACGATCTTTCTCACGTTTAAGGGTACTAGTGTTCCGGAGTTCATATACTGTGGTTACGAACGTGCTGCCGTCCGCCCATATGTGCCGAACCCTATGCGGTGCTTCAAGTGCCAGCGCTTCGGGCATACCCAAGCCACCTGTGCCCGACCTGCAACCTGCGATCGTTGTGGTCTAGCGGCACACGTTGACACCGTCTGTATGCGCGCACCGTGCTGTGTAAACTGTGAAGGCAGTCATCAATCTAGCTCTCGACAGTGTCCCTTGTACTTAGCAGAGAAAGGCATACAAGAAATACGTGTGAAGGAACATCTTACTTTTCCTGAGGCGAGACGGCGCTTTGAGCAGCTAAAGCCTGCCAACCTTGTCCAATCCGTCGGTTTACAGACTGTGCCAGCCGCGGATGCGTGGACGCAAACTGACTTGTGCGAAGCCGCTCCTTTACGTGCTCGAACATCTGCATCTCAGTGTACAACGTCTGATGCACAGCAGCAATCTCAGCCGTCGGCTAATCCATGTGCTCCTAGTTCGTCCTTCGCCGGAGATCGTTCCCGTCAACGTAGTAGACCGATGAGCCGAACTTGGGCAACGTCCCGCTCTCTTTCTGCGAACAGAAAGACTTCTTCGTACTCCCGACCACCAGTGGAGTCTGAGGAAGACAAGGATTTTAGGATAGCTGACGCTAAATCTGCTAAGGTGGGAAAGAAAGAAATTACACCACCTTAATTTCTATCTCACCATGGATATAATCCAGTGGAATGTCAATGGGATCAGGGCCCTTCTACCAGACCTTCAACATATAATCAACAAGCGTTCACCCTCAATCCTCTGTCTCCAGGAAACCCACTTACTTCCCCACCACACCCTTCCACTTCGTCATTTTCAATCCTTCACACACGACTATGTTGATGGCCAGCGTGCTTGCAACGGTGTTGTTACTCTCGTGGCTCCTACCATTCTTGCCGCCAGTATTACACTCAACACCCCGCTACAAGCGGTAGCTGTGCGCGTAACAGTGCCTTCCATCTCCTTTTCTGTTTGCAATGTCAATTTGCTAGCGCACGATGTGATCACAGACACTGAGCTTCGGGCATTGTTGGCACAAATTCCCCCGCTGCTGATCTTTTTGGGCGATGTCAATGCTTGCAATGTTCTTTGGGGTTCTTCTGCTGACGATGCTCGAGGTACAATAATAGCAGACGTTTGCGACAGGTCTGGTTTATTACTCTTAAACTCCGGTGCACCCACATTCTCATCATCCGCATTTGGCACCCTATCCGCCATAGATGTAACTTTCTGCAGCCCTGTTTTACTACCCTTCCTGGATTGGTCGGTATTATCCGATCTTCACGGCAGTGATCATTACCCCATTGACATTCGTTTTTCGGGACAATATACATTACGCACGCAACATCCCCGTTGGATTATCTCCAAAGCTGATTGGGAAAAGATTTCCTCTCTGCTCAATCTCAATTCCGATGGCTTTACCTCCATAGAAGACATGGTGGAGTATTTTACTTGCTCGGTTTTGCTCGCCGCAGAATCCAGTATTCCTCGGAGCTCTTCTACCCCTCGGCGTATTCCAGTGCCGTGGTGGACCGAAGACTGCAACTTGGCATTAAAGGCACGTAAAAAAGCTCTTCGTCTTTTCCACCTACACCCGAGAGCGAAGAACTTTATTGCTTTCAAACGCGCCCAGGCTAAGGCACGCTATATCGTTCGTAATGCCAACCGGAATTCGTGGGAATCATATGTCTCCTCGCTTTCTCGCAGGAGCTCCTCACAGAGAGTGTGGACTTCGGTGCGCCGCATGACCGACAAGTGTCTCAGGACATACATTCCTGGCCTTACCGTTCACGGTTCCACCTTTTCCAGCGCACCGGATGTTGCCGACGCCCTAGCCACCTCCTTCGCTGCCTCAAGTGCAACGGGCAATTACGACAATGCATTTCTTCCCATTAAGGAAGCTGCTGAGAGATTTCGCCTTCATTTTACTAGTGACTATAGTGAGCCGTACAATGCACCGTTCACCCTTGCGGAACTAACTCATGCTTTACACGCTGCGAGGGACTCTTCTCCTGGTCCCGATGTTATTCACCGACAAATGTTGCTTCACCTCCCACCTGCAGCCGTTACATTCCTTCTGGACCCCTATAACCGAATTTGGCGCGAACAGGTTTTCCCGCCTGTGTGGCGAGAGGGTATTGTCATTCCTATCCCTCGTCCTGGCAAAGACCGGACCCTCCCATCCTCTTACCGGCCGATTTGCCTCCCGAGCGTCGTTTGCAAGACCTTGGAACGCATAATCAGTATTCGGTTTACTCAATGGTTGGAGGCGAACGACGTGCTCTGTTCCGAGGAGTACGGATTTCGTCGCGGTCGTTCAAGCGTTGATAACCTGGCGCGTCTGGAAGCTTATGTACGGAAAGCTTTCCTTCTGAAGCAGCAAGTCGTGAGTGTCTTTTTTGACTTCGAGAGGGCTTACGACACTACTTGGCAATACGGTATTCTACGGAATTTGCACAGTTCCGGGTTACGCGGCCATCTGGCCCTATTTCTGTGCAACTTTCTCCAGCGGCGCCGTTTTCGTGTCCGTATTGGCAATACTCTCTCACGGGAGAAGATTCAGGTGAACGGTGTACCCCAAGGTTCCGTTCTTAGTGTTATGCTGTTTGCCGTGACCATCAACGGCATTACTAGCGTGATTCGTAGTGGGACATCGTCACTGTATGTGGATGACTTTGCGCTGTACTATCGCTCCTACAGCACTGATCATCTCGAACGGCAACTCCAGCTCTCCATTAACTCCATCGCTGGTTGGGCGCTTCGCAATGGTTTTTCGTTTTTCCCCTACAAAAACTCAGTGCATACAGTTCCACCGTCTTCTTGGAGTACACCCTCCTCCTGACCTCCAATTGAACGGTGTGCCACTACCTTTCGTTCCGTCCTTGAAGTTCTTAGGTCTCCACCTAGACCGTGAACTTTCTCTGGTACCCCATATCCGATACCTTCGTGCCTCCTGTCACCGATCGCTTTGGATCCTCAAACTGCTTTCTGGTGCGTCGTTGCGCGGCGATCGTTCAGTGATGCTGCGATTGTACCGTTCACTCGTTCGCTCAAAACTAGACTACGGTTGTTTTATTTACTGCGCAGCGACCGCCTCTAAACTTCGCCTTTTAGACACCGTTCATCATACCAGTATACATCTTGCTACAGGAGCCTTCCGCACTAGTCATGTAGAATGCTTGTATGCCGATGCTGGTGAACCCCCTACTGCCAGTGCGTCGCTCATTTTTACTTTGTTCGTATGCTGCTAATGTGTCTGCGGACCCCCGTCATCCTTGTTTTAACCCTGAGTTACGCCCGGATTATTCATACCGCTATCTGAGGAACACCACTGCTTCACGCCCCTGTGGTATTCTGTTTCGTGAATTGCTCTCCGATAGGAGTCTCAGATTGCCTCCTGTGGAGCGTGTTTTTGTATACCCGGAACCTGCTTGGCAACTGAGGCGTGCCAGTTTCGACCTGACCCTCTCCAACCTTGTGAAACGTTCGACCGCTCCGAGGGTATTTCACGACTGTTTTACGAACTTTTAAGCAATTACCGGGCATATGCACCGGTATTCACTGACGGCTCCCAGCTGGGAGGAGCTACAGGTTGTGCCTTTTATTTCAATGGGGTAACACATACTTATCGCCTTGCGGACGCCAGTTCGGTAATTACCGCTGAACTGTACGCTATCTTTTACTTTCTAGATTTTTTTTTCGCTTTTAGCACCTGGTAGTTTTCTTGTTTGCAGCGATTCCTTGAGTGCCCTACAGGCTTTGCAGCAGTATACCGGCTCCTCATCACTCGTTATGCGTATTGCAATCTCGCCTTTCTGAATTGATTGCTTGCGGCTAACAGTTCATCTTCGCGTGGGTTCCAGGTCTTGTCGGTATTGCAGGTAATGAGGTAGCGGATAGGTCTCCCAAGACTGCCGCTCCTTGCAGGATTATTCGGAAGCGGCTGTGCCCTCACGGGATGTTTCACGTTACTTTCGCCGGTCTCTTCTTTTAGCTTGGCAGCAATCTTGGCAAAATTTAGCAGGTACACAGTTTCGCACACTCATAGACACGGTACAGCTATGGCTCGCATCTTACCAACTAAACCGGCGCCGCGAGGTTATCCTTACGCGTCTGCGTATCGGTCACACGCGGCTACCTTCTACGTGCTAAGCCAGCTCCTATATGTCAGACCTGCGATGTTCGTCTGTCTGTGGCACATGTGTTGCTTGATTGTCCGAAATTTCATCGCGAACGGCAATCCATCGGCCTGGGTACCTCTTTACCTGCCATTTTATGCGACGACGCTAATTACGTCGATATGGTGCTACGCTTTGTTGCCTCTATTGGCCTCAGCAAAGACATCTGACCTGTTTCATGCGGGTGTGCAATTTTGGCCTTTTTAACTTTTTAGCTTCTGACTTTTACCATATGATAACCACTTTGTGTGTCTGTGTGTGTGTGTGTGTTTTTAGCTTTTTAAATCTTTTAGCCCTGTTTGTATCACCCGAGTCTCTTTTCGTGTGTGCCTTTGTAAGTGTTTTTAGCACTTATTTACTTTTCATCTGTAGATTTGTTTTTAATGTGTTTCCTTTTTCTTAACTTCGGGCCCAAATGACCTAGTTGTCGACGGGCCCTTAAACACTATTCACTCACTCACTCACTCACTCACTCACTCACTCACTCACTCACTCACTCACTCACTCACTCCTGTCCTACATACAACTAGTGAGGAAAAAACAACAAATTGACATTAAATGACCTAATATAGTTGGTTAAGCTATGAAGCCCAGGACCTGGACATTATAATTCACTATTTGAGTAGGCCATCTCAAAGTAGTTTGGGATCTCTTTGTGGTTTACTAGACACATGTGAGTCAGTTGGGGATTTAATATTGTGATGACATGTTGCCATGGTAGCTCAATGGTTAGAGCAACCAGACTGGGAGTTGGTGGTTTCAATCCTGGCTTTGGCATTGAATTAATCAGTCTGACTCTACCTATCCAATCACTGGTTAGTGAACCAACAGCCGGGAATGGGACAATAGGTACTCGGTACATATCCTACCAGCAATTTGGCGAGTGAAGCAATGTGAATGTTTAGTATCCATTCATTTTACATAATGTACTTATTCACTTCACTGTGCACAGGTTCCAATGTTTTTAAATTTAGATAAATACTAGTAATCAAAAACTCAGTGTTAATGGTTTCTATCTTCTTGTTTCAGTTATTGGACATGAACAATTTGCTGATGCAAGAAAATGCGGTGAGCCTATGTCAAAAGCTTGAAGAAAGTACAGAGCATATAAATGAAATATGTGGGGAACTGATCAATCTGAAATACAGCAGTGAAGTAAAAGATGGTAATAGTTTATTTGCTGTTACTTAAAAGTAGAAGCTTCAGATTACTTAGGACTGTTGTTCTTGGAGGTTCTCTTAACGTTCATGAGGCCAAAGAATGAAAACATAACAAATGCTTTGCTGTTCTATACAAATTTAAAAAATACATAGTATATTTTCAGTTCTTAATTTATGTTGTGCTTCTAATCATGCTCTTAAATTCTAGCAAACCATCATGTATATTATCTTTTTATTATGTACTAACATGAGCAGCCAAAATTATCAAGGCATGCACAATTAAATGGAAAGTCTGCAGTTTGAAACACAATGGTACTGTCCTCACTGACTGAAGATTTTCACCTAGTTTCTCTGTCCTCATAAATGCTAAATGCCAGGGAGTACCTTAAACCAGGCTGAAATGTTTACTGACCAAAGTAACATTTAATTGTGCACATTATCAATGCCCATTATGTGTGGTGTTGTATGCTGTATGAATGGATCTTAAATATTGCATTAAGAAAGAAAAAGTAAATATGTTATTGGAAATATATATTCTGTGACTAATGCATGTGTGATTTTCTAGTAACAACTTATTGAATTTCACTTCTGAGCATGTAACTGTTATGTCCTAACTTGAGGATTAATGCTTTCAGGTGCATATTTACAGAGGGGGACGAGCGGGACTGGATCCCCCACTGAAGCCCTAAAAAAAAACAAAAAAAAAAAAAAAACCCGACAAGTTCTTCCATTTGTTTAACTTAAAAGTGACAAATTCATTGAAATTCTCCATCATAAATAGCTTTCTGTTATACCACAGAAATAAACGAATATATTTAACTTTAGTATATAAACAAGATTACAAAATAAGATTATTTGTGGCTTTCTAACCAGCAAGAATCTGCAGCCAGGGACTGCCGGCATGGTGTGTATTCCTACAACTACTGCCTGTTGGTTCAGCGCTACTTAGCATTAGTGTAATGTATATGATTGGATACAAAAGCAAATGACTACTTGTGCTCTTTTCCACTGGTTCATTGATCCATTACGCTAATTAATTTCCATTTTGTTTGTTTATTAATCAATTTAATTAACATGGGAAAAAAGCGTAAAGCTGACAGTATCGGTATAAACCTGGCATTCGTCCCGTAAATGCGGGACAGTACTCTTTTTTATTTCTAGCATCCCGAGAATTTTTATTGGAACGCGAATAGGTCCCATATTTTCTTGACATTGCCTTCCTAAATTAAAAACCTCACTAAAGGTGTTGCCATTTCCTGTTGTGAGAAATGCTGATTAGGCATCTATCTCGCTTATTTTTGTTATTGTTTACCGCATTCTCTGAGCAGTAGTCTTGCCCAGTATACTGCTGGCAGTTGATGTGCTGTGATATTTGCAAGAATCTGAGCTATTATGCCTAAACAGAATTGCATCTTTTTATCCAATTTATAGGATAGATATCCTTTCTTCGAAGAGACAAGGCTTAATTATAGAGTTCACTGTAAAATTTGCAATCGACGTTTTCAATTGCACATGGTGAGAACTCTGATATTGTAAAGTGCATTTATTCAATATCATGTTTCCTTTATTCTAATGTTATGTTGGTACCATATTCAAAAACTGTTGATCAGTTAATCCAACCTTTTCAGGCATTCTGTTAGGAAAAAATAAAATGGTAAGCTTACACCCATCAGCACTATTTATTCCTTTTTTAAAAGGAAAACAACTGGATTAACTTCATAAAGTGATAAAGGACATTAAAGCTAACCAATCCAGTACCAGACAAATAACGCATTGCTGAGTTTTCAAGCAGTAAAGCTTCGACGTCTTAGGTTCATTCCCAGCCAAAACACACATCTCATGTCATCAATCCTAACGACATTGGACTGTATACCTGTATAGGTAGGATACTTCATTAGTTACTTTAAGATTTGCATATCTGCTTCGTATTCTTAAATTATTTTATTAAAAAAGAATTTGATTGTTTTTCCATATGGGTAGCACATGGAAACCAGACTGCTCCCCAGCCAATTACATACAAATTGTTGCTCCCCTCGTGCAGATACAACAAATAGGTAAACATATAATAATTACATAATAAAGAAATAACAAATAATATAATGCCAAGGTATATCTTTACAAAACAAGTCGAAACAGCTTCGCAACAATTGATGGGTGACAGTGAGCTGTCTAGTACTTGCGGCCGGTTTTTTGTGCGCTATTCTGTAGAACCTTATTTTCTTGTGTTTGTTCCATTTTTTAATCAATTGAAAATGTTTTCGTTAAAATTACGTATAATACAACTTATTTAGGCAAATCAAACCCAAGCACCATACATTAATCATAATACAGAATAAGTCTACAAAACTGATAAACCAAATCGCATTGTTATTTGAGCTTCAGACACTGGGAGATTTAAGGAAGAAAAATAAAAATCTGATGTGTTCCATTCACATGACTTTCTCTACATCTCTGCAACAACTTATTGTTTAAAAGCTTATTCTTCTATTTACTTCAAGCTAATGGGGGAAAAATTAGCAGAAATAGTCTTATTACTTGCTTCCTTATAAGTAGAAGCGAAATAAGGGAGTAGCATAGGTTAAAGTGATAGTCAACAGCTGGTTGCTATTTGACTGAAGTTCGTTTGTTTGTATGGACAGGAGTTGATAAATTCCTGTATGAGAAAAGTATAAGTTTTTCAAAGCTGAAACCCCCCCCCAGGGGCCTACTACGGTAGGTACGGGTTTGGCGCACCCGGGGGTTCTCGAGCCGCTCACCGCCACTTCACCCTGCCCACCTCCATCCACTTAGCCACGTTTTTCATACTACTTTTGCTTTATTTGTTTTTTTCACCTTATCACCCTCTTTCCCCCAGGGGCCTATTTCGATAAGTATGGGTTTTGGTGCACCCTTGGTCCCGAGACACACGCCACATCTTCGCCTCCCATCCTCCCTTTGTTTACTCCATGCTCTTTTTAACACTTTCGTATCTTTCGTATCCTTCTTTCCTCCTCTTGGTTTGGTCTTTATTGCTGTTCCCTCCTGTCACATTTGCACTTCTCAGCTCTTTGCTCCGCTCCTCCGACGGATGTCCTGTCAGTGTACGGAAGACGACAGCAACACCTGTGTTGCTCTACATCATTCACTGAGGTATCTTCTTCATGTACTGTCATAGTCATACCTTTTCATGAATCTTAAACTACCTTCCTCTTCTAGGTTTATTACATACTTATATTAGGCTAGCTATCAAGGATTATTAACACCTGCTTCACCAACAGGGATCTTTCCTATCTCCGTGGTCCTTTCCCACGGTTTCTGCGTGGACTCCGACTTGTGTGCTCTTCGGAGGACCCCCCCCCCCCAGGGGCCTACTACGGTAGGTACGGGTTTGGCGCACCCGGGGGTTCCCGAGCCACTCGCCGCCATCTCATCATCATCGCCACCAACTGAGCCACGTTTTGTGTTTGTGTGCATACTTGTTTGTTTTGTGAGAGCGAATTTACTCGCCTCATCTTCTTCCCCTTCTAGGCTTATTCTTTACATGTTAGTATTAAGGTTTTAGATTTATTAACTCCTGCCTCACCAACAGGGATCTTTATTCTATCTCCGTGGTTCCTGTCCCACGTTTCCAGCGCGGCTTCCAACATGTGTGCTCTTCGGAGGTCTCAGGCGTGAAGGTTGAGTGGACCCTTCCTACTGCCCCTATGTGTAAGCCTTAGGTGCGGAGCCCGTCCATACCGTTATGTAAACCCACGTAGCTTCCTTGGGGGCCCGGTCCGTTTTAATTTCCCGACGAGCGCTGCTCGTTGGGTTAGAATTACGGACCGGTCATGTTACGGCTAACGGAAAACCCGGTGTAATCAACCACAAGTCCCCTGAATCCATGTCTGCTTTATTACGCAGCATGGCCTAAAGTGGGGAGCCACAGGTGGTTATACCTGTGGTAGGGGCTTAAAGCCGGGTTGTACATGGTGAAGGGCTTACCCGTATGGACCATCAGTGGTGGCTGGAGGGTAACTCCTTCTGAGGTATTCCTTGAGATCGGTCTGGTAGGGGTCTACCAGGCGGCACAGACCGGAAAGTATTTTGGTGTCTTTTCTCTCTACCCCCGGATGGCAGGCTGACGCCGACGGTTCCGGAAGGTGTCTTTCCATAATACTATCTCCGCGCAAAACCTCTTCTTTTGACCGCTTTATACTTGTGACCTTGGCATGTGAAAAGAAAACTATGCGAGATATCAGTCCGTGTTACATACAACGCGAGAATGACAGGATATGCGGCAAAGTGACCAATGCCACCCGAACGCGAGACGGTACGCTTTTGATTGAAACGAAGACGGAAGACCAGTCCAAGAAACTTCTGAAGGCCAGCTTGTTGGGTTCCTACCCCATAAAGGTGGCCCCCCCACAAGACTTTGAACACCTGTAGAGGCGTCGTAACTACCTCTTGTTTAGACGGTCTTTCCGAAGCAGATATAGTCACTAATTTATCTGACCAGGGTGTATGCCAAGCGTACCGTCTGCTCGGTAAACGAGATGGTGAATCATTGGCACTGGGTACGGTATTTCTGACTTTTAAGGGCACCACAATACCCGAGACCCCATATTGTGGATATGAACGCGTCTCTGTGCGACCATATGTGCCAAACCCAATGCGCTGTTTTCGGTGCCAACGGTTCGGTCACACGCAAACTCGGTGCACCTGCGACGCTACCTGTGAACGTTGCGGACAAGCTGCCCACGGAGAAACTGCTTGTGCTCGAGACCCTTGTTGCGTCCATTGTGCAGGGAAGCATCCATCTAGCTCCCGGCAATATCCACGTTTTTTCGAGGAAAAGGCCATCCAGGAGCTGCGAGTTAAGGAACGCCTGACTTTTCCGGAAGCCCGGCGTCACCTCCAAAATCTGCAGCCTCGACCATCTCAGGCTATGCCTCAGCGCTCCGCCGCACTCCTGTTTCCTCGGTGGCACTACAAACCGTGCCTGTAGCCGACGCGTGTACTCAAATAGAACAGACGCCGACCACAACAACCTCGCAGTCTTCAACATTCACACCACCCACTGCCACAAGTTATATTTCACCCGAACCTGCACGTAAGCCGCTAGTGAGACCGACACCATCTGTCGCTGCTCCGCATGAGCGCAGTCGCAAGAAACTCAAGGCCACTGATAAACCTTCCAAGTCCCGTTCTCGTTCTACGAGCCGTAGGGGATCTTCCGCATCCCGAACATCAGCGGATAGCGCCGACGAAGGTGGCTATACTCTTGTGGGTCCAAAGTGTGCAAAGCACAAGAAACACCCACCTTAACTCCATCTACTTCGTTTCCACCCTTCGTTTGCATCCCAGCTGCAAACTCATATTATGATTATTCGGTAAGCTTTCACGCCTCCAACTGTGCCCCACGACTCTCCTGACGTGGAATATCCGCGGTGTCCGTACCCATAGGGCCGAATTGCAGCTGTTGCTACGGTCCTATAACCCTCTGATTCTGTGTTTGCAGGAGACAAAGCTTCGCCCCCATGATGCATTTGCCCTGCACCAATACTTTCCCATGCGGTTTGACGTTACACCGGAGGAGGGCTCACCTGCTCATGGGGGTGTTATGATCCTCACGCGCAATGACATCTGCGGTCAGCCAGTCTCGCTTACTACTACCTTGCAAGCTGTTGGTACCCGACTTACCCTTCCTGGTTTCTGCTTTACCGTATGTAATGTCTATGTTCCGCCTTCATCTATCCTCTGCGCCGCTGACATGCTCCATCTCTTGCCACAGCTCCCAGCACCTTTTCTTCTGCTGGGTGATTTTAATGCCCACAATCCCCTATGGGGTTCTCCTAGGGCCTGCGCGCAGGGGACCGTTCTTGCTCACCTTTTCGATCAAAATAGTCTCTGTGTTCTGAACACCGGTGAACCTACTTTCATTTCCGATTCTTCTGCCCCGCTTTCCCACCTGGACCTTTCTGTTTGTTCAGCACAGCTTGTTCACTGCTTCCAATGGAACATAGTATCTGACACTCATTCCAGCGATCATTTTCCTTGTGTGCTCACCATGCTTTCACACCACATTTCCTCATCGCGTGCTAGCACTTGGCAGCTGTCTAAGTCTACCTGGGCGCTCCTTTCCTCTGTGGCTGTGTTTGGCTACCGTCAGTTCACACGGTTGACCATATACTTGAGCACTTTAACTATGTTATACTCTCTACTGCAGAGCAAACCATGCCCCGGACATCTTCCCGACCTAAACGCTTACTGGTCCCTTGGTGGACTGCTGAGTGCGGCGATGCCTTTCGTGCTCGTAGGAGGGCTCTTAGGGTATTTCGCCATCAACCTACGCTGGAGCACTTGATCATTTTTAAACAAACACGCGCACGGGCACGCCTAATTATTCAAGATAGCAAAAGGTCTTCATGGAATTCGTTTGTATGTACCTTCAACCGCACAACACCTTCATCCGTTGTGTGGGAGAAGCTCCGCCGTGTTGCCGGTAAGCAGACTGGCACCTCCATAGCGGGGCTACTCGTGGGCACCGACACCGTAGTGTATCCGGTTGCTGTGTCAGACGTCCTAGGCAGCACATTCGCAAATGTGTCCAGTTCCACCAATTATCACCCGGCGTTCCGTGCCATTAAGACGGAGGTGGAGTCTCAGAGTCTCTCTTTCCGGTCCTCTGACACTGAGTGCTATAACACATCTTTTAGCATGCGAGAGCTGGATGCCTCACGAGCATCTTCTCGGCATTCCGCTCCAGGACCCGATGGTATCCACATTGCCATGCTGCAGCACCTATATTCTGATGGTAAACTCTATCTCCTGAGCCTATATAACCGTGTTTGGCAAGAGCGTGTGTTTCCTGCGGCTTGGCGTGAAGCCACGGTTGTTCCCATTTTAAAACCGGGAAAGGTTCGTAGACTTCCTTCCAGTTACCGTCCTCTCCCTCATAAGTGCAGCTTGTAAGGTGATGGAGCGCATGATCAATGGGCGGTTACTATGGTGGCTCGAGTCTGAGAAACTCCTCTGCAATATCCAGTGCGGCTTTCGCCGATACCGCTCTTCGACTGACCACCTAGTCTCCCTCTCGACTCATATCCTGAATGGATTTCTGCGCAAGTGCCAAACTGTGGCCATATTTTTCGATCTCGAGAAAGCATATGACACCTGCTGGAGGGCCGGCTTATTGCGTACGTTGCATAACTGGGGCTGCCGTGGCCGCCTTCCAGTGTTCCTCCACGAGTTTATGGAGAAGCGGGTATTTCGTGTACGTGTTGGTTCTGTTTGTTCCCGCGTATTTAGTCAGGAGAATGGAGTACCTCAAGGTTCGGTTCTCAGTTGCACCCTCTTCGCCATCGCCATCAATCCTATCGCTAATTGTCTTCCTGCTGGAATTTCCTCATCCTTATTTGTTGACGACTTTGCAATTTATTGCAGCTCTCGGCGCACATGCCTTTTGGAGCGTCGCTTTCAGGCCTGTCTCGACCGTCTGCATAGTGGGAGCGTTGCGAATGGTTTCCGTTTTTCTGCCGAGAAAACCGCTTGTGTCAACATCTGGCGTCGGAAACGTTACGCGGCGCCTTCCCTACACCTTGGGCCGGTACCGCTGCCCTTCGCCGAAACTGTGAAGTTTCTTGGCCTAGTGTTTGACAGGAAGCTTAGCTGGTGGTCTCATATTTCTTCGTTGAGGGCTCAATGTGATCGAGCACTTAATATTTTACGTGTTTTATGTGGCACATCCTGGGGAGCAGATCGCACTGTACTATTACAGCTATATCGTTCGCTTGTTCGCTCTAAGCTTGATTACGGGTGCATTGTGTACTCTTCGGCATGTCGTTCAGTTTTACGTCGTTTAAACCCCGTTCACCATCGAGGGATTCGCCTAGCACTGGGTGCGTTTCCCACGAGCCCAGTTATTAGTTTGTCTGCTGAGGCTGCTGAACCTCCGCTGTGCTATAGGCGTGAGGTCCTTCTTTGCAGCTATGCCCTCCGCCTCCTTGCAATGTCGGATCACCCGTCTTTCAAGCTATTCTTTAACGAGTCTCTTGACCGTCAATATGCTGTTAGTGCGCTGGCCTTGCTTCCTGCCGGGGTTCGCTTTCTTGAATTGCTTCGCCTGTTGGATGTTCAGCTACCGGCTCTGCTGTCACTGGGGGAATGTTCATCTCCTCCTTGGTTACGCTGCGTCACCCCGGTTCACCTATGGTTGGCATCCATGACGAAATCAGTTACTCTACCCTCGGCCTTCCGCTCCAATTTTTTAGAGTTGCAGGCCGAGTTTCCCAACCATTGTTTTATTTTCAGGGATGGTTCAAAGGATGACCGTGGTGTGGGATGTGCTTTTGTTTTTATTTCGCGGAGATACGCGTTTCACCTATTGGGGCAGTGTTCAATTTTTACCGCCGAACTTTTCAGTATTTATCAAGCTCTTGTTTTTATCCGGGGACAGGATTTTAGGCAGTTTGTTATGTGTAGCGATTCGCTCAGTGCACTACAGGGCCTGCGTGAGCTGTATCCATACCATCCTTTGATACAGCGTATTCAGGATCGCCTGCATTCGCTCGCTGATGCTGGCGTCAGTTTGTCGTTTGTTTGGGTTCCTGGTCACGTAGGTGTGAGTGGGAATGAGCAAGCGGACGCAGCTGCCAAGTCTGCGATTTTAAATCCCACTGTTTTTAGCTCCACTGTTCCTCCCAATGATGCTCGTGTCCTCCTGCGCCGGGCCATTCTTTCGCGCTGGTTCGCGGAATGGTCCGGGGTGCGTGGGAACAAACTCAGAGAGGTCAAGTCCCTTCCTGTCCCCTGGACTACTTCTTCGCGTGCATCTCGCCGCGATGAAGTGATTTTAGCGCGACTGCGTATTGGACACTGCCGTTTTAGCCATGAGTACCTTTTACGTGGGGAAGCAGCACCGCAATGTGCTTCGTGTAACGAGCCTTTGACGGTGCGTCATTTTTTATTGGAGTGCCACCTTTATACTGTGCTGCGTGCGTCCCTATGTCTGCCTACTGACATCCCCAGCCTTCTGGGCGACAACCCTGTATATTGTGATGGACTTTTTAATTTTCTCCGCCGCTGCGGGAGGTACAGAGGGTTTAAATTTTTATCTTGGTTTTATCCTTTCCTAACTTGTTTTTTTTTTTTTTTAGTACCTTGTTTTTAATCTGGCATATGTAGCCTTTTTATTCTCAAGTTTTAACCCTTGTGTGGTAATTCTGTTTTCAGTGGTGTTTATGCCTTTTAACTTTTGGCACTTTTAGCTACTCTAGGGCGCTAATAACCAATGCAGTTGTTTGCCCTAAAGCCATACTACTACTACTAGTACTACTACTACTACTACTACTACTACTACTACTACTACTACTACTACTACTACTACTACTACTACTACTACTACTACTACTAAACATTTAGTACCCATGAATATAGCAAAACTTCTGTATACATTGTCTCCTGCATAATCCTGATGCAGAAGTCACACTTGAACTCTTATTTTAGCACTACAAATATAGAAGACAAATATGGTAAATTGGCACAACAGGAGGAGAGTCTACTATGATAATGTGCAAACTTCTATTTTTAAAACTGATATGTTGTACACTTAGCACTTATCCTGCTTTCAACAATTGAGAGACATGACAATGGACAAGTTTTCAGCTCAACTGAAGTTGAGATCTGTGATAACGATAAATGTAACCATGAATACCACACAAGAGGACGGACCTGACCCACAGAAGAAAACTAAAAATTGCTGGGAATATAAACATAAACATTTGGGTGATAAGGGAGGGCAGAAGTGAGCTGATTAAGTAGAAAATCAACAACAGATTTAGAATAACATAACAAAAGGGAAGCTATATAAGCTGAATGAATTTAGCACCATAGACATATGCACATATCTAAAAATTACATTCAAAATCCAAAAACATGCTTAATTTTTTATATCAGCGCACTGATTTCCATCATAGTTGCATATTTTCCTTTATACCACAGAATTAATGTTAACTACTATTATTGCTTCCTGTTGTTGAATTCACATTGGTATCCTGTTTGTTTTTTAAAGAACCTCATAATAGTAGCTGGATGAACTGATGATATGTGTATATTGAAGAAAATGCTGTTACTCCATAACCATTGAATATAGGATGATGGTGATGAAACTGTGTGTGTTGCTAATTACTCCTTATAACTGATAAACCAATGTATTCAATGAAATGACTCATTTTTATGTTTTATGCCCCTGTAAATTTAAAGTCCTAAATAAGTGCTATAAGAGCCACAATTCAATTTTTGTTTAGAAATTGGTGTATAAGGTATTTGTAAATAGTGATGTCCTAAAATCATTTATAATAATATGCAGTTTATTACATATTTTGCCCATACTGCTTTTATTATACTATTTTTCTGTTCATACTTCTACAAATGTAAGGCAATTAAAATTATGCTGATCTGTATAAATTTAACTTTCTCAACCTTTACATGACAGTATATAATCAGTAAAGTCCGGATGTTAGGCAAAATACCTTTTTTAACTGGAGAGTATATATGAAAGACCTGTTAGGGACGATAGGCGCAATTTTTAGTTTGCCTTTTTTGCCTATTTTAGCTCCCGTTGCCTATTTTAAAGCTAATCACCTTCTTTTCTTTTTTTAGCAATTTTACCTTGGTATTGTACATTTTCTTTATTTTTAATATGTTTAAAAAAAATTGCACAGATTATATCAAAAAACAAAAAATAATAGTTTTACGAATTAAAAATATGTATTCACCTCACATAGATATTTCTGAGAATCTTAATCTCCAGCAACATATATATTTCCAAGAAGTGTTTTAACAGTATAACAGGTTACTTTGGAGTTTACCAGCAAAAGAAAGTATTACGTTGAGGGTGTAGAAAGGATTGCATGTTTGCAAGTGTCTTTGTAAGATTTGTATTATTATTCGCCTCCCTCGCTCAGTGGTCAACTCTCCCTTTTCAAGCCAGGTAGCTCTGCAAAGTTACTTTTTTTACAGATCCTGTTATTTCATACTTCAAACTCTCCAGTCTCTTCTTACACCCCTCTTTTTAAGAAAATACACAGTCAGATTTTCCTGATCTCTGAAAGAAAGTAGATACACTCAGGCTTCAGCATGTAGAATCTGTTAGTTTGAGACTGAACTTGTATTAAACTACTCTATCTGCAGTTTTTGTGATTATTGCAATATTTATCATGCTGAAAGTGAGTGCACAGTTTAGTAGTAAACTGCATGGTTATATCCGTGAATTCAGCTCAGATATGCCATCTACCAGTGGTACTGTTCTGATATGCAAAGTTTGTGAAAAAACAATTAACCATGAGAAATGATATTTTATACTTCAGCATTTTGCAACATCAAAACCTAAGAATGGAATTACTAAAATGGGCTCTGTTTAATATCAACAGCGATTGCAACAACTAGTAAACAATCTCAGTTTTCTCTGGATCTGTGCAAGGCTTTTGTAGACTCGGGAATTCTTTTTTGGAAGCTGGAAAACTAGTCCCTCAGAATGTTCTTGCAGAAATGCACAAACGAAAAGGTTCCATTGCAGTCCACAATCAGAAAAAATTATTTGACTGTCTGCTAAGAAGAGACTCTTCAGAAGACTTGTACCGGAATTGCAGGAAAGAAAATATGGATCACTATTTCAAACATGAAGAAAGTCTTCTTAAAATCTCCTTCACGAATCAGGATCCTCAAGGACATAGCACCAGGCCTCAGTTTGCCCCCCACAGCCTGTTTTGACTAGATGGGGAACCTGGACCTCTGCTGCTGAATACTATGCCAACCATCTGGACAAAATATGTATGGTAGTTGATGCCATATCAGAAGACAAAGCTGTTTCAGTTCGCGAGGTGAAAAGGCTGTTTTACATTGAATAACTCAAAAATGACATGGTATTTATAGCAGCACCCTATTGTGTGTAACTAAGTGCAATTACTAAGTTGGGGAAACAAGGTGATATGCTAGTTTCAGCTCTGGCGATTGTGGAAGATTTAAATAATTACCTGCAACAAGCTCAAGGAGACGGGTACCTGTTAGTGAAAAATGTAAACATGTTATGAGTGGTAATGGGGACCTAGAGAAACTTAAAAACGTTAGTGACATTCTACAAGCTAAATATTCTGTTATTGTCGATATGAGTCCTTCTGAAATAAGTTGTTTTTAGTTTGCTCCAATTACTTCAGTAGAAATAGAAATACAATTTTTCAGCTCGAAAAACCTTCTCTCTGACAGGCGGCTCAGTATTTCAGTTGACAACGTAAAGAAGCATCTTGTTGTGGCATGTAACCAAGAAAAGTGAATACATATGAGATACTTTATCAAGTACTTGTCTGTTTCCGTGATTAATAAATGCCTAATTCAGAGCCTATTTTTTACTATTTTTAGTGCTTACATGCCTGCCTATTTTAACCAAAATAGATGCCTAAACATCCGGGTTCCAATAATCAGTCTAACCTATCTGAATATATTTCTTTCTACCATTTGACTTTTGCCCAAGTGATTAAGTGTGTATTTCTTATAATATGCTTACATGGGGACAAAAATTACAAAAATTTCATATTATAAGCTCATATAATTTCGTGTCACATTTCTTGTCACATAGTCTGGAGACTGATGATAATTTTTAGTCTGTTTTCTACCTACCATCATAAATTGAAGCAAATTGGCTTAGTGGAAATGGCTCCTCTTGCATATCAACTAAAACCTTTTCTTGATCCAAAAACAAAAGTTAATAATTATTTTCCAAATTTTTACATTCCAACATAACAGGTCACTTGGGAATATATAAAGCCATTCATCCTCATTTCTCCTCTGATGGATGATTTGAGCAGTTTCTTTCATCCATCATAACCAAAATTATGCTCAATGATGATGTTGGTGGTGGCAGCAATGATGATGATTGCCAAAAACAAAACAGGGGAAGGGACTGGGGAAGGAATCATAGTGGAACCTTAAAAGTATACAGTTTGAAACTTATTAAATGCAATTTTATTTTCTATTTTACCAGCAAAAATATGCCACCTGGGAGGTCAAAATGAAGCACTGAAGTCACAAATTAAAGAATTGGTTAAGCAGAACAAAGAGAGAGAAATTGAACTAATTCACTTCAGTGAGAAATTAGAGCAACATATAAAAGAATGGCTGGTAAGTGTCCTCATAACATTTTGTTTTGCTATTTAAACATTTTGTATTAAACACAGTGTATGTCTATAATGCTATATGATGTTTTATTATTCTGTAATTTTCCACATGTGACAAAAATAACATTTCTTTGTAAAGCAAATCTATACTCTCTGTTTGTTTGTTGAATGTATATTCCAGTTTTGCTTCCTCCAATCATACTAAAAGTATATCATTACTGTATTGAAACAGAAAGCAAAAGGCATTGTTGCTGCTACATATCTGTTATGAGTAAAGTGCTAGATTTTTCAGAAAGAGTAGAAATCCTAATTATATATTGATTCCTTTCTTCATGTCAACGAGAAGTGATTGAATATTTCATAAAACCTGTTTTGTAATAGAGCCAATAACTATCCTCAGAGAAGTTCCATGACAAGCAGTGATATTTAGAGTTCATTGTTGCACTTGTAATTAGCAATATGAGTAACTGATATTGTTAAACCAGTAATGTCCAGTGGTCTATTTATAGACTGTTGTAGATACTATTTTTACTTTCTCTACTTTGTATATAGGTCATAAAAACATTCCACCCAAAAGTTTGATGCCGATTATTTCCTGGAAATACACATTTTAGGGTCCTCTTAATAAATAGAAAGAAAAAGCATTTTTACAAAAAGGTCCATGCACGTGTTTGTGCGTGAATATATGTGTGAAGTACAAACTTATATTTGAGTTCAGCATATCCCAAGGATGCAACACAAAGATTTTTCAAGGACATACCCCAACTCCAAACTACCCATTACATGGAAAAATATTTGAAATTGTTTATTTTCTCTAAAATGGCTCTTATGATTTTGCTTCAAATACATTATTTTAAATAAAATGTACATCTTGAATTTCCTGGGAGTAACATTTGAAAACCTCTTCTTTTGGATGACTTTATCCATAACTGGTAAACCAAATGAGTTGCAAAGAACTTATTACAAACATTGTAGATATTTTCAAAACACACAATTTATGTCCTGTATACTTTTATTGTGGAGCAAATGAAATATTCATGGTTATTGGTTTCAATTTTAAAATAATTATACTTATTTAAAAAATGAAGTACTACTACTACTTCCCCCCAGGGGCCTACTACGGTAGGTACGGGTTAGGCGCACCTGAGGTCCCGAGCCACCTTGACTCCCTCTGTGGGCAACCTCTAAGTGGTGGGGGAGTCATTAGGTTAAAATGCCCACCCACATGTAGGCCTTGCGTGGAGACCCATGTCGGTGTAAAGGTGTATCCTGGTTAGTTGAGGGTTGTGTACCTGAGCCTGGGCTTCTGACTTCAGTAACTGGGGAGGGTGCGCAGCATAATACATCACTTTGGTTTCTGCTCCGCCTAAACGGGAGGCTAGGAACTAACCCACCCCTAGTCAATCGGCCAGGACTAGGTATACACCAAACTCCAGGGTGAATGGGACGGCGAGCCTGCTATATCCCCTGTGTAGCCCTGTCACCCCAGTGGGGTGACCCCGTGTTGGGTTCCGTGGAGGGTGGGGAGCACTGGGGGATGAAATATACACCATTTTCTTTTATGGCACCGAAAACCAAGATTCAATTAGTTGTTGAAAAGAAGTAGTCGAGTGTAGTGGTCCTCGCTACTTGGTGATACTTCGGACAGAGGAAGGTCGGACATATACGTCAGTCAGCCCTTTTGCTATTCAAAAGGGTGTAGACAACATTGCTGGTCCCGTTAAGCCCTGTATGAAAACGCGCGCCGGTACACTCCTGGTAGAGACATTTACGGCCTCCCAGGTAGGCACACATATGAAGACCAAAATGTTAGGCAGTTACCCGGTGAAGATAAGACGTTGAACTCCTCACGTGGCGTTATTACCACCGCACAATGGACGGTTTGTCCAATGAGGAGCTTCAAGAGGAACTGGCAGACCAGGGTGTCCAATCTGTGTATAGGGTTCAACGGAAAGTCAATGGTGAACTTGTGCCAACCCGTACCCTGTTCCTCACCTTTGATCGGGTGGATCTCCCACAAAGGATTAAGGCAGGCCATGAAACCATCGAGGTTAGGCCCTATATTCCGAACCCACACAGATGCTACAACTGCCAGCGATTTGGGCATACTAGTGAACTGTGTAGTGGTCAATCTACCTGCGCTCTTTGTGGAGAGGCATCGCACAATGGAACTTGTACTGCCACTCCATCTTTTGTTAATTGCAGCGGGGAACACCCATCTAGTTACCGTAATTGCCCCCGTTTTATGGAGGAGAGAGCGATCCAGGAGATACGGGTGAAAGAGAAGGTTTCTTTCTCAGAAGCCCGTAGCTCCTGCGCCTCCGCCAACCCTCCATCCCGCGCTCCGATACCTTTAGCTCAGTTACCGCTAAGCCGGTACCGCGTCGGGAAATCGCAACCCAGACCAGCGATATAAACGGGTCTTGAATCGCAGAGATTATTGTAGCCAGGTCGTTATCCCAGTCTTCAACCTCAGCATGTACGTCGGCATTACCACCTGCCAAATCCGCCAAGGGAAAGACCACCAATGGGAGAAACACCACCGGATCCGTGTCACCCAAACCGTCGACCTGCGGTAGTATCAACGGTCCACCCACAGGGTATTCAGCCCCCCAGGGGCCTACTACGGTAGGTACGGGTTTGGCGCACCCGGGGGTTCCCGAGCCACTCGCCATCATATCATCCTCCCTACCGCCATCCACTGCGCCACGTTTTGTGTTCTTGTCTGCGTGTGTCTGTGCGCATTTGTTTGTGTATGTTATTGTTTGTGCGAGTTTACTGGCCTCATCTTCTTCCTCTTCTAGGCTTATTCCCTATATATTTAGTTTTAAGGATTTAGGTTTATTAACTCCTGCCTCACCAACAGGGATCTTTCTTCTATCTCCGTGGTTCCTGTCCCACGGTTCCAGCGCGGCTTCCAACTTGTGTGCTCTTCGGAGGTCTCAGGCGTGACGGTTGAGTGGACCCTTCACACTGCCCCTATGTGTAAGCCTTAGGTGCGGAGCTCGTCCATACCGATATGTACACCCACGTAGCTTCTCTGGGAGCCCGGCCCGTGCTAATCTCCCGACGAACTCAGGTCGTCGGGTTAGAATCACGGGTCGGACGTGTTACCGCTATCGGAAACTCGGTGCAATCAACCACAAGTCCCCTGAATCCATGGATGTGTCATTACACACCATGGCCTAAAGTGGGGGGCCACAGGTGGTTATACCTGTGGTAGGGGCATAAAGCCGGGTTGTGCATGGTAGGGGGCTTACCCATATGAACCAGCAGTGTAGGCTGGAGGGTAACTCCTCCTAAGTACTCCGTGAGATCGGTCTGGGAGGGGTCTCCCAGGCGGCACAGACCGGAAAGTATTTTTGGTGTCTTTTTTCTCTTTCCCCCGGATGGCAAGCTGACGCCGACAGTACCGGAAGAGGGCTATATCATTATGAATTCTCCGCGCAAAGCTCTTCCATTTGATCGGTTTTTAGTTGTGACTTTGGCTTCTGAATCAAAAACTATCAGAGATATTAACCCATTTTATATCCATCGGGAAATTGAGAGAATCTGTGGGAAAGTAGGCAACGCAACCAGGACCAGAGACGGTACGCTGTTATTAGAAACCAAGACCGAAGACCAGTCTAAGAAGCTCCTGAAAGCCGGCTTGTTTGTTTCCTACCCAATAAAGGTAGCCCCACATAAAACTTTGAATACTTGTAGAGGCGTAGTGACCACCAGCTGCATAGACGGTCTCTCAGATGCAGACATTGTTTCGAATCTCTCCGCCAAAGGTGTATGTCTAGGTAAACTGATGGTCTGTCGGTTGAGCTGCGCACGGTATTCCTTACGTTCAAAGGCACCACCTTAGCTTAGGCACTCTACTGTGGGTATGAACGTACTGCTGTGAGGCCGTATACACCGAACCCTATGCGTTGCTTCCGCTGTCAAAAGTTTGGTCACACGCAAAGCCGGTGCACCTTCGACGCTACGTGTGAGCGTTGCGGCCAAACTGCTCACGGTGTAACTACTTGTGCTCGAGACCCTTGTTGCGTCCATTGTATAGGGAAACATCCATCAAGCTCCCGGCAGTGTCCGCGTTTTCTCGAGGAAAAGGCCATCCGGGAGTTGCGAGTTATGGAACGCCTAACTTTTCCTGAAGTCCGGCGTCACTTCCAACAATTGCAGCCTGCGACCATCTCAGGTTACGCATCAGCCCTCCGCCGCACTCCTGTATCCTCAGTGACACTACAAACCGTGCCCGTTGCCGACGCATTTACACAAACCGACCAGTTCCTGACCACAACGACCTTGCAGTGTTCAACATCAACAGCTTCTACTCCCTCAGTTGATCTTTCACCAGAGCCTGTTCGCAAACCCTTAGTTAGGCCGACACCTTCTGCGGCTGTCTCTCAGGAGCGCAGTCGTAAAGAACACAAGGCCGCTGATAAACCTTCTAAATCCAGTTCTCGTTCTACGAGCCGTAGAAGATCTTCGGCTCCCATACCTCCAGGGATAACGACGTTGACGCTGGCTACACTGTTGTGGACCCTAAGTGCGCAAAGAACAAAAAGCGTCCACCTTAACTTCGTCTACTGTTTGCCGCCATTTGCTTGCATCCCAACCGCATTCTGAGATTCTGATCCGCCGATTCTCTATCACGCCTCTACCCCAGCTCCATGGCTCTCCTTACCTGGAATGTCCGCGGTGTGTGTACACATTAGCGGAACTGCAGCTTTTACTGCGGTCCTATAACCCGCTGGTTCTGTGTCTGCAGGAGACGAAGCTTCGCCCCCATGATACTTTTGTTCTCCACCAATACCTTCCGGTGCGTTTTTACCTCCCACCGGAGGAGGGCTCTCCTGCACATGGGGGTGTCATGATACTAACGCGCAATGACATCAGTGGTCAGCCGCTCTCGCTTACCACTACCTTGCAAGCTGTTGCTATCCGACTTACTCTTCCAGGTTTCTCCTTCACTGTATGTCATGTCTATGCTCCGCCTTCGTCTATCCTCTGCGCCGCTGATCTGGTCCATCTTATGTCTCTGCTCCCGGCACCTTTTCATCTGTTAGGTGATTTCAATGCCCACCATCCCCTTTGTGGTTGCCCTAGGGCCTGTACGCGGGGGACTATTCTTGCTGACCTTTTAGATCAATATAGTCTCGCTGTTTTGAACACCTGTGAACCTACTTTCATTTCCGATTCCTCTGCCACGTTTTCTCACCTGGACCTTTCTGTTTGTTCAGCACAGCTTGCTCACCGCTTCCAATGGAACGTAGTATCTGACACTCATTCCAGCGATCATTGTCCTTGTGTCCTCACCTTGCTTTCACACCACATTACTTCATCGCGTGCGAGCACTTGGCAGCTATCTAAGTTGGACTGGGCTCTCTTTTCCGCTCTGGCTGGGTTTGGCGACTATCAGTTCCACACGGTTGACCATATGCTTGAGCACTTTAACTACGTTATACTGTCTGCCGCAGAGCAAACCATACCCCGGACATCTTCCTACCCTAAACGCTTACCGGTCCCTTGGTGGACTACCGAGTGCCGCGATGCCATTCGTGCCGTAGGAGGGCTCTTAGAGTATTTCGCCATCATCCTACGCTGGAGCATTTGATCATTTTAAAGCAAACACGCGCACGGGCACCCCGAATTATTCAGGATAGCAAAAGGTCTTCATGGAATTCGTTTGTGTCTACCGTTAGTCGCACAACACATTCATCCGTTGTGTGGGAGAAGCTCCACCGTGTTGCCGGTAAGCAGACTGGTAACTCCATACCGGAGCTACTCGTGGGCACCGACACTGTAGTTGATCCAGTTGCTGTGGCAGATGTCCTTGGTAGCACATTCGCAAATGTGTCCAGTTCCGCCAATTATCACCCAGCGTTCCGTGCCATTAGGACGGAGTTGGAGTCTCAGAGTCTCTCTTTCCGGTCCTTTGACACCGAGTGCTACAACACATCTGTTAGCATGCGAGAGCTGGATGCCTCCTTAGCATCTTCTCGTCACTCCGCTCCAGGACCTGATGGAATCCATCTCGCAATGCTACTGCACCTCTCTTCGGACGGTACGCTTTATCTCCTGAGCCTCTATAATCGCATTTGGCATTAGGGTGTTTTTCCTGCGGCTTGGCGCGAAGCTATCTTTGTTCCAATATTGAAACCGGGAAAAGATCGTAGACTTCCTTCTAGTTACCGTCCTATCTCCCTTACCAGTGTAGTTTGTAAGGTGATGGAGCGCATGGTCAATGGACGGTTACGATGGTGGCTTGAGTCTGGGAAACTTCTGTGCTATATCCAATGCGGCTTTCGCCGATACCGCTCCTCGACTGACGCCTTGTCTCCCTCTCGACTCACATCCGTAATGAATTTCTACGAAAGGGTCAAACTGTGACCAAATTTTTCGACTTAGAGAAAGCTTATGGCACTTGCTGGAAGGCTGGCTTATTGCGTGCATTGCATAAGTGGGGCTGTCGTGGCCGCCTTCCAGTGTTCCTCCGAGAGTTTATGGAGAAACGGGTGTTTCGTGTGCGTGTGGGGTCTGTCTGCTCCCACGTTTTTAGTCAGGAGAATGGAGTACCTCAAGGATCGGTACTCAGTTGCACTCTTCGCTCTCTCCATCAGTTCTATCGTTGATTGTCTTCCAGCTGGTATTTCCTTCTCTTTATTTGTTTACGACTTTGCAATTTATTGCAGCTCTCGGCGCACATGCCTTTTGAAGCGTCGCCTCCAAGCTTGTCTCGACCGTCTCTATGTTTGGAGCATTGAAAATGGTTTCCATTTTTCTGTTGAAAACACGGTTTGTGTCAACTTCTGGCGTCGGAAACGCTACGACTACTGCGTTGGGCCGCAACCGCTGCCCTTCGCCAAAACGGTAGGGCTTCTCGGCTTAACATTCGATAGGAAGCTTAGATGGTCGCCTCATTATCGCTTCCTTGAAAGCTCGATGTGATCGATCGCTTAAAATTTTACGTGTTTTATGTGGTACATCCTGGAGAGCCGATCGCACCGTGGTATTGCAGCTTTACCGTTCGCTTGTCCGCTCCAAGGTCTATTACGGGAGCATTGTGCTCTCTTCTGCTCGGCCTTCGGTTTTGCGTCGTTTGGACCCAGTTCACCATCGCGGGATTCGGCTACCGGTTGGTGGCTTTCCGATTAGCCCAGTCGTTAGTTTGTATGTGGAGGCTGCTGAACCTCGGCTATGCCATAGGCGTGACATTCTTCTGTGCAGCTATGCTATGCGATTCCATGCACTACCAGGTCACCCTACCTCGCAGTTATTCTTTGACGAGTCCCTTGGCCGTCAATATATGGTTAATGTGCTGGCAATGCTTCCCGCAGGGGTTCCTTTTCGTCTGCTTCTTCGGCTATTGGATGTCCGTCTACCGCCTCTTTGGCCACTGGGGGAATGTTCCTTTGCCCCTAGGTTACGCTGCGAAACTCCCTTCCACCTTGGGTTGACATCCATGCCGAAATCAACGACTCCGTCCTCGGCCATTCGCTCCGCCTTTTTAGAGCTGGCATCCGAATTTCAGAACCACTGTTTCATTTACACGGATGGCTCCAAGGATGGCCGTGGTGTGGGATGTGCTGTTGTTCATTCGGGGAGTACTGGATTTTATCTTCTGGGGCAGTGTTCGATTTTTACCGCCGAACTTTTTAGTACTTATCAAGCTCTGCGTTTTATCCGGGAACAGGACTTGAGGCAGTTCGTAATCTGTAGCGATTCCCTCAGGGCACTACAGGGCCTTCGTGAGCTGTATTCATACCATCCATTGATACAGCGTATGCAGGATCACCTGGCTTCCCTCGCTGACGCTGGCGTCTGTGTGGCGTTTGTTTGGGTTCCTGGCCACCTGCTGCCAAATCTGCCATTTTATTGCCCACTATTTTTAGATCTGCGGTTACTCCCGAAGATATGCTTGCTTACCTGCGCCGGGCCATCTTTTCGCGCTGGTTCGCGGAATGGTCCAGATAGCATGGTAATAAACTTAGAGAAATCAAGTCCCTTCCTATCCCCTGGGCTACTTCCTCGCGTGCTTGTCGCCGCGAAGAAGTTATTTTAACGCGACTGCAAATTGGGAATTGCCTTTTTAGCCACCAGCATCTTTTACGAGGGGAACCCGCACCTCAATGTGCTTCATGTAATGAGCCTTTGACGGTGCGACATATTTTATCGGAGTGCCGCCTTTTTACTGTGTTGCTTACATCTTTGTTCCTGGCCTCCGATCTTACCACACTGCTAGATAACAACCCTAGTTCTTGTGAGGGACTTTTTACTTTTCTTCGCCGCTGCGGGATATACAGTCGGGTTTAATTTTATCTGGGGGTTTTATATTTTTAACGACTCGTCTTTTAAGTTACTTTTCATGTTCTCTCAGTGGCGTTATCCCCTGTGATATTCGAGTCCCTCGGTTTTAGTCTCACCTTGGTCGCTTTTTATGTTATCTCCATATTTTTAACTCTGGTGTGGTAATCCAGTTTTAGTCCTTTTAATCCCTTTCAATTTTATTTTTTTAACTCTACGGCGCTAATAATCTTAGTAGGGTTGCGCCCATAAACCATGCTACTACTACTATCACTCAGCCCAGTGCAGGATTTAGTTTCCGTCAGCTGTTTCGGAAGCACGCTATTAAACTTCCTAGCATGTTTCTTAAGGGGAAGAGGGTACACCCCTCTTGGACACGTGCTATGTCCCACGTATATCTTGATGTGACGGCATATGCAACATCTACGTGTGTGCGGCTAGTATCCGTACTTGTTTTATAGAATTTTTATCCCATCACAGTGATCGCATTTGTATATACACCGATGGAAGTGCGTCGTTGATGTTGGATGTGCGTTTCTTACTGGGACCTAACCATATACTTTCGGTTTGCACATCCGTTTTTTCCACAGAGCTTTATGTTATATGCCGAGCCATTCTCTATATTTTCCGTCGAAATTTGATGTCTGCCTTAGGGTATATATGCTATGTCAGTCATGATGTGCCGTAAAAGTGTTGCATAATGACAAATCGCATACATTAATGCATCAACATAGGTTCAGAGAGGCGTTTCTTTAATCAAACAGAGAAGAACAGAATCGCAAAATATACAAAAATGGACCTCCCACCCCCCAAGGAGCCTACTACGGTAGGCAGTGGTTTGGCGCACCCGTGGTCCCGAGCCAACCCTGACTCCCTCGTGTAGACAACCTCTAAGTGGTGAGGGAGACATTCCGTAAAAATCCTCACGCACGTGTAGGCGGAAAGGGATATTTCGGTTGGTTGAGGGTTGCGTCTCTGAGCCTGGGTTTCTGATTTTCAGTAACTGGGGAGTATGCGCAACCTAACATACTACTTTGGTTTCTGCTTCGCCTAAACGGAAGGCTGGGGACTAACCCACCCTTAGTCAATCGGCCAGGACTAGGTATTATACCGAATTCCAGGGTGAGTGGGACGATGCGTCTGCTATATCTCCTTTGTAGCCGTTTGGTGACCTCTTGTAGAGCTCCTTGGGTGGATGGGGAGACTTGGGGGATCAAATCTTTTACCATTTTGATGGCAAACATCAAAAATAAAAATAAATTAGTACTTGGAAAAGAAATAATCGAGTGCAGTTGTCCTAGCTATTTGGTTATAAACAGAACTGAGGAAGGTCAAAAAGTTTACGTCGGTTAGCCCTTTTGCAGTTCAAAAGGGTCTAGACGAAATAACTGTTCCGGTGAAATCCTGTATCAGAGCTCGAAATGGTACACTCCTCTTTGAGGCATATTTAGTATGTCCGGCAAAGAAAATAGTTGGAGCCAAAATGTTAGGCAGCTACACCATTAAGGTCGAAAAACACAAACCTCTGAACTCGCGCGGCGTTATTACCACCCGCGCATTGAACGGTTTGTCCAATGAGGAGCTTCAAGAGCACCAGACAGCACAAGGTGTAACATTCCTTTACAGGTTCAGCGGAAAGTAAATGATGAGATCGAGCCCACACTACCCTGTTCCTTACCTTTGATAGGGTCGATCTCCCTCAAAGGATTATGTCCGGGTTCGAAGCCGTCGAGGTAAATACGTACCCGACTCAGACCTGAGATATAAATGGGGCCACCAAGCGGAGAAGATGCTCGAAGCCAGGTCGCTACCAAAGACTGTGTATGTCGGAGCCACCATCTGTCAAATCCGCCACCGTAAAAAGCAGTCCAGCAACCGTTTCACCCAAACAATGAACCTCTGCCAACAACACTGGTACTGTAGCAAAGATTTTAAAGACCAGCAATGTCCGCACCGACTTCCTAAAACCAATAGCCAAGTCCTCTCCCATAATATCCGTGGAAAGCAAAAGTCAACGACACTCTCCACATAGATTCTCATCTGAGGAAACTTCTGGGGTGAGCACAGATCAGCGACCACCATATTCGCCGGTCAAGACCTCTAATCACTTGAGGGTTCTCGAACCGAAATTTCTTATTGAAAAGGGGTCATCCCCTGTGTAAGGGATGCAACAAAAGGATTTTGCCCTCACTGCCAAACGGAATGATCGTAGGCGGCAGGATGGTGCTCCTGTAAACAGTGTTAGTCCCACAACCAAAAAAAAAAAAAAAAAAAAAAGAAATCAAACCGACCAGTACCACCGAAGAAGCTCCAGAAACATCTTTCAATTTAGTGATTATCCCATACTATTGACCATGCCTATCCTACGGTGGAACATACCTCGCCCACATGCAGCACAGATTGAACTGTTGCTCAACTAGAATTAACGCTAGTCGTCTACGTACAAAAAAGAAAGCTGCGTCCGCAAGATAATGTTACATTCAGACGTTCATTCGTATGGTGTGATTTATCAGCAACAGAACTATTCCAGTAAACGGCGGCCTATGCTACTCATCAGAGATGAAATTTACGCCGATTCCGTGTCCTTACAGTCTAACATCCAGTCAGTCGCTGTGAGGGTTACGGTGCCATCTGCGAAATTTACTATTTGTAGTACCTACCTGCCTCTCTAGAATGATCTTTCGCTCACTGATTTACGAGACTCGTTTTCCCAGCTACCAACGCCATTTCTGTTGATGGGGGCCGTGAATGCCCACCACTAGAGCCGGTCAAGTCAGCTTTCAGTCTCGCTCGTTTCGCGGTGCCGCTTAGCTCGCATCTCGCAGCCAATTAGATGCAGCTGAACGTAGGGCTGCCATAAGAGAGGTTGACCAGCGAGCGTACGGGAGTCTCGAAAGTCTCGATTATGGCAAGACTTCCGAGTCTCACTGATAGGAAGACTGCGGTGTAATGAGCGGACACTTGTATAACCAGTCTTGCAAGTTGTATGGTTTCATTTGTTTAAATGATTTAAGGTTTAAATTGCTTACCAGGATAAAGATGATAGTTAAATAACCCACACTAGGGAAAGGATTAAAAATGAAATGTGGTATCGCAGAATCTGCAGATATGTTTACGTGGTGTCCTCTTTTAGCAATGTAAGTGTGCATATTTTTTATTACCCTAAGCCTTTTATGTTGAAAGAAGTAATTTTATTTTCGGTTGTAATAGGAACGCATTTATACTTATTAACACAAAGTGTAGGTATGTCATTAACGATTAATATCGCTGATTCAAACCGTTTACTGTGAACGCATTTCTAAATGTACTTTTAGATGATGGGTAATTTTGTGTTATTTCTGGGGCCCGGATTTTTAGCTTTTAATACATGTTGTTTTAATCTTTTGCTCTATAGGTTTTTAAACAATTTTCTGAGCCTTCTAACAATGTTCCTAGCCTCTTTTTGTTCTTGTTTTTTTTTGTTAGCGGTTTAAACAATTTTCCTACCTATTTAAGGAAGTTGACGACAAACGCCTTTTATGAAATAATATAGGTAGAATAATGCTAACTAATTTAGTTCACGGAAGCTTGCTATGAATATGTACTACATTTAAAGGTAATTTATTGCACAGCATACTCGTGCTCGAACAGCAACTAAAAGTTTAGCATGTATTTTTAATATATAACACTTATTTAAAACAAACTTCACCTTTCAGTTTTTTTGCTGTACACAATTAGCCACATTTGCAGATTAAAGGTACTTTACTACACAGTATACCCGTGCTCGAACACTTTAAACTAAAGGTTTAGCATGTATTTTTAATATATAACACTCATTTAAAAGAAACTTCACATTTCATCTGTTTTGCTGTACACAACTAGCCACATTTGCAAATTTCTGTTTTTTTTTAATATATTTCTGTAGGCAGAAAAATATATTTCAACATCGCAGAAGTCGCTGGCGTACATCTCATATATGCAATTTCTATACCAAGATAAAAATCGTGATAAATTCTTTCTTCCCACGTGTGCACTCAAAACAAAACTAAACGAATTGTTAAATAAAACTGGTAATTCAAATGAATTGAAGAAAAAATTGATGCATTTTCAAACAAGGTTAAAAAACAGAATTCCCCCAGGGGCCTACTACGGTAGGTACGGGTTTGGCGCACCCGGGGGTTCCCGAGCCACTCACCGCCACTTCACCCTACTCATCGCCACCCGGTCTTTTTTCTGCTTTTGGTTTATGTTTTTTACAATAACACCTCTTCCTCTTCTAGGCTTACGGAGATTATTAGCTCTTAGGACCTTAGAATTACTACTCCCCAGGGGCTGACTTTGTTAGTACGGGTTTGGCGTGCCCGGGGTTCCCAAGCCATTCACACCCATTATCATTCGCTCATTCTCATCTGGCACAGCCACGATGAAGTCTTCATATCACACTTTATATTATACATTATGATAGCCTCTTCCTCTTCTAGGTTTATAAAATTCATAGGTTTTAGGTCTTTAGGTTTATGAACTCCTGTCTCACCATCAGGGATCTTTCCTATCTCCGTGGTTCCTGTTCTTCGGTTTCGGCGCAGCTTTCAACTTGTGTGCTCTTCGGAGGTCTCAAATGTGAAGGTTGAGTGGACACTCCTCACTACCCCTTTCGTGCGACACTAAGTGCGGAGCCTTTCCGATGTCATGTACACCCACGTAGCTCCATGGGGCCGGGTACCCTCGAGCAGCTCGGCGACCGCGAGTGGCTTGGTTTCTCGGGTGGCCCCGGTTTGTTACCGCTGTCTGGGGCCCGATGTAATCAACCACAAGTCCCCTGAATCCACGCTGACTCAGTTGAGGCAGCGTGGCCTATAGTGGTGAGCCACTGGCGGCTATTCCAGTGGTAGGGGCATAAAGTCGGGCCTTCCATCGGTGAAACGGTCAGTAGTGATAGTCGGAGGGTAACTCCTCTGACGTACTCCTTGAGATCAGGCCTGAAGCGGGTGCTCTTGGCCGGCACAGACCGGAAGATTTAGGTGTCTTTTCTTGTATTCCCCGGATGGCAGGCCGACGCCGACGGTTCCGGAAGGGGGACTATACCATCATGGCTCCTCTGCGCTTAACCTCTTCAATACCACGTTTTTTTGTTATGCGTTTGATGTGTGAAAGCAAGATAATGAAAGACCTCATTCCATTTTATATACAAAAGGAACTAGACAGGATTGGCGGTACAGTCACAAATGCAACAAGATGTAGAGATGGCACACTCTTAATTGAGATAGCCACTTCAGAGCAGCCGGCCAAGCTCCTAAGTGCTTCTCTTTTGGGTTCTTACCCCATTAAGGTGGAGAAGCACAAAACTTTAAATAGTAGCCGAGGTGTGGTGGCGACCTCCAGTTTGGATGGTTTAACCAACGAGGAAATAGTGAACTGTCTTTCCGATCAAGCTGTAGTTGCTGCCGATAGATTAGTTGGCAAACGGGATGACAAGCAGTTCCCACTGCGTACAGTGTTCTTGACTTTCGAGCGAACTGACTTACCGGCTTATATCATGTGTGGTTATGGAAGAGCGCCCATGCGGCCATATGTCCCGAACCCAATGCGCTGTTACCGTTGTCAGAAGTTTGGACATACGCAACAACGTTGTAGCAACTCGCCGGTTTGTGCGCAATGTGGGCAAAACGCACACGATGGTTCTGTATGCGTTCAAGGGCCCACTTGTGTCAACTGTGGAGAGGGGCATCCATCCAACTCTTAAAGAATGCTTCCGTTTTATCGATAAGACCATACAGGAGATAAGAATCAAAGACCATTTAACTTTTCAGGCAGCACGGAAATGTTATCTCGACCTTCACCCCCCCCCCCCAGGGGCCTACTACGGTAGGTACGGGTTTGGCGCACCCGGGGGTTCCCGAGCCACTCGCCGCCATCTCATCATGCTCATCGCCACTAACTGAGCTACGTTTTTGTGTTTGTGTGCATATTTGTTTGTTTGTTTTGTGAGAGCGAATTTACTCGCCTCATCTTCCCCTTCTTGGCTTATTCTTTACATGTTTAGTATTAAGGCTTTAGATTTATTAACTCCTGCCTCACCAACAGAGATCTTTATTCTATCTCCGTGGTTCCTGTCCCACGGTTCCAGCGCGGCTTCCAACATGTGTGCTCTTCGGAGATCTCAGGCGTGAAGGTTGAGTGGACGCTTCCTACTACCTTAGGTGCGGAGCCCGTCCATACCGTTATGTACACCCACGTAGCTTGCTTGGGAGCCCGGTCCGTTTTAATTTCCCGACGAGCGCTGCTCGTTGGGTTAGAATTACGGACCGGTCGTGTTACCGCAAACGGAAACCCGGTGTAATCAACCACAAGTCCTCTGAATCCATGTCTGCGTCATTACGTAGCATGGCCCAAAGTGGGGAGCCCCAGGTTGTTATACCTGTGGTAGGGGCTTAAAGCCGGGTTGTACATGGTGAAGGGCTTACCCGTATGGAATAGCAGTGGTGGCTGGAGGGTAACTCCTTCTGAGGTATTCCTTGAGATCGGTCTGGTAGGGGTCTACCAGGCGCCACGGACCGGAAAGTATTTTGGTGTCTTTTCTCTCTACCCCCGGATGGCAGGCTGACGCCGACGGTTCCGGAAGGGGGTCTTTTCATTATGTTATCTCCGCGCAAAACCTCTTCTTTTGACAGCTTTATGGTTGTGGCCTTGGCCTGCGAAAAGAAAACAATGCGAGATATTAGTCCCTTCTATATCCAACGAGAAATCGACCGGCTTTGCGGTAAAGTGATCAACGCTAGCAGAACGAGGGACGGTATCCTTCTAGTGGGAACCATGACAGAGGACCAGTCAAAGAAGCTCATTAAGGCCAGTTTGTTAGGTTCGTACCCCATTTCACTGGCTCCGCACAAGTCTTTGAACTCTTGTAGAGGCGTGGTGACCACCGCCTGTTTAGACGGCCTTTCAGATGCAGACATTGTTTCCAACCTCTCCGACCAGGGTGTATGTCAGGCGTACCGTCTTCTAGGTAAACGTGATGTTCAGTCGGTTGCGTTGCGAACGGTATTCCTAACGTTCAAAGGCACCACCTTACCTGAGGCACTTTACTGTGGTTATGAACGCGCTCCTGTGAGACCGTATGTACCGAATCCCATGCCTTTTTTTTTTTTCGGTGTCAGAAATTCGGTCATACCCAAAGTCGGTGCACCTTCGACGCTACATGTGAACGTTGCGGCCAACCTGCTCATGGAGAAACTGCTTGTACTTGGGACCCTTGCTGCGTCCACTGTAAAGGGAACCATCCATCCAGCTCCCGGCAGTGTCCGAGTTTTCTAGAGGAAAAAACCATCCAGGAGTTGCGGGTTAAGGAACACCTAACTTTTCCTGAAGCCCGGCGTCGCTTCCAACAATTGCAGCCTGTGACCATCTCAGCCTACGCATAAGCGCTCCGCCGCACTCCTGCTTCCTCAGTTGTACTACAAACCGTGCCCGTAGCCGACGCGAGTACGCAAACAGAGCAGTCGCCGAGCAAAACAACCTTACAGTCAACATCCATAGTACCCACTGCCTCAAGATCTAGTTCTCCAGAACCTGCTCGTAAGCCGCTTGCTCGACCGACACCACCTGTCGCTGCGCCTCATGAGCGCAATCGTAAAAAACTCAAGGCCACTGAAAAACCTTCCAAGTTCCGTTCTCGTTCTACGAGCCGTAGGGGATCTTCCGAATCCCGAACATCAGCGGATAACGGCGACGAAAGTGGCTATATTATTGTGGGAGCAAAGGGTAAAAAAACAAGAAAGGCCCACCTTAACCTCATCTAATACTTTTCCACCATTCGTTTGCATCCCAGCTGCAAACTCATAGTCTGATTATTCGGTAACCCTTCAAGCATCTACCTGTGCTACATGGCTCTCCGGACGTGGAATATCCCCGGTGTCCGTACTCATAGGGTCGAATTGCAGCTGTTACTACGGTCCTATAACCCTCTGGTTCTGTGTTTGCAGGAGACAAAGTTCGCCCCCACGATGCATTTGCCCTGCACCAATACCTTCCCATACGGTTTGATGTAACACCGGAGGAGGGCTCTCCTGCTCATGGGGGTGTTATGCTCCTAACGCGCACTGACATCTGCGGTCAGCCAGTCTCGCTTACTACTACCTTGCAAGCTATTGCTATCCGACTTACTCTTCCTGGTTTCTGCTTTACTGTATGTAATGTCTACGTTCCGCCCTCATCTATCCTCTGCGCCGCTTACAGGCTCCACCTCTTGTCACAGCTCCCAGCACCTTTTCTTCTGCTGGGTGATTTTAATGCCCACCATCCCCTATGGGGTTCCCCTAGGGCCTTGCGCGCGGGTGACTTGTTGCTGACCTTTTCGCTCAATATAATCTCTCTGTTCTGAACACCGGTGAACCTACTTTCATTTCCGATTCTTCTGCCACGCTATCGCACCTGGACCTTTCCTTTTGCTCTGCACAGCTTGCTCACCGCTTTCAGTGGAACGCAGTATCAGACACTCATTCTAGTGATCATTGTCCTTGTGTCATTACTCTTATATCACACCACCTTTCCTCGCGTGCGAGGTCTTGGCAGCTATTTAAGTCGAATTGGGCTCTCTTTTCCGCTCTTGCTGTTTTCAGCGACTGCCAGTTCGACTCCGTTTATCAGATGGTCGAGCATTTCAACTCTGTTGTGATCTCCGCTGCCGAGCAGTCAATACCGCGGTCGTCTGCCTACCCTAGACGAATACCGGTCCCTTGGTGGACTGCCGAGTGCCGCGATGTTATTCGTGCTCGTAGGAGGGCTCTTAGGGTATTTCGCCATCACCCTACTGTGGAGCATTTGATCCATTTTAAAGAAACACGCGCACGGGCACGCCTAATTATTCAGGATAGCAAAAGGGCTTCATGGAATTCGTTTGTGTCTACGTTTAATCGCACAACGCCTTCATCCGTTGTGCACGAGAAACTCCGCCTTGTTGCCGGTAAGCAGACTGGTACTTCGATACCGGGGCTACTCGTGGGCACCGACACCGTAGTTGATCCGCTTGCTGTTGCAGACGTTGTTGGTAGCAGTTTCGCAAATATGTCCAGTTTAACCAATTATCACCGGGAATTCCGTGCCGTTAAGGCAGAGGTGGAGTCTCAGAGACTTTCTTTCCGGTCCTCTGACACCAAGTGCTATAACACACTTTTTAGCTTGCGAGAGCTGGTTGCCTCATTAGCATCTTCTCGGCACTCCACCCCGGGCCCTGATAGTATCCACATCGCAATGCTGCAGCACCTCTCTTCAGATGGTAAACTCTCTTTGGTCGATACCGCTCCACGACTGACCATCTCGTCTCCGTCTCGACTCATATGCTGAATGGCTTTCTACGCAAGTGCCAAACTGCGGCCACCTTTTTTGATCTGGAGAAAGCTTATGACACTTGCTGGAGGACAGGTTTATTGCACACCTTACACAAGTGGGGTTGCCGTGGCCGCCTTCCAGTGTTCCTCCGGGAGTTCATGATGAACAGGATATTTCGTGTGCGTCTGTGTTCTGTTTGCTCTCGCGTTTTTAATCCCGAGAACGGAGTACCTCAAGGGTGGGTACTGAGCGTCGCTCTCTGCTCTCGCCATCAATCCTATTGTCGAGTGTGTTCCTGCAGGCATTTCCGCCTCCTTGTACGTGGACTATTTTCAAATTTATTGCAGCTCTCGGCGCACTTGCCTTTTGGAGCGTAGCCTGCAGGCATGTCTTGATCGTCTACACGCTTGGAGTGTTGAAAGTGGATTCCGTTTTTCTTCTGAGAAGACAGTTTGTGTAAACTTCTGGGGACGGAAACGTTACGATCCGCCTTCTCTACACCTTGGGCCGGAACCGCTACCCTTTGCCGAAACGGTGAAGTTTCTCGGCCTGCTGTTCGACTGTAAGCTTAACTGGTCGTCCCATATCAGTTCTCTGAAGGCTAGATGTGTACGCCCACTTAATATTTTACGTGTTTTATGTGGTGGCACATCATGGGGAGTAGATCGCACCGTGCTATTACAGCTTTAACGTTCGCTTGTTCGCTCTAAACTTGATTAAGGGTGCATTGTGTACTGTTCGGCCTGTCCTTCGGTTTTACGACGTTTGAACCCAGTTCACCACCGAGGGATTCATCTGGCACTGGGTGCGTTTCCGACTAGCCCGGTCATCAGCTTGTCTGCGGAGGCTGCTGAACCTCCGCTATCTCATAGGCCTGACGTACTTCTTTGCAGGTATGCTATCCGCCTCTTTGCCTTGCCAGATCACCCGTCTTTCAGGTTATTTTTTGACGAGTCTCTTGACCGTCAATATGCTGTCAGCGCGGTTGCCTTGCTTCCCCCAGGAGCTCGTTTTCGGCTGCTTCTTCAGGTCTTGGATGTTTGCCTACCGCCTGTGTATCCACTAGGGGAATGTTCCTTCCTCTCTTGGTTACGTTGCGACACCCAGTTCCACCGTGGGTTGGCATCCATGCCGAAATCGATGACTCCACCTTCAGTCTTCCGCTCCGCATTTTTAGAATTAACGGCCGTGTTTCCCAACCATTGTTATATTTACACAGGAAGACCGTGGTGTGGGATGTGCCTCATTTTTAATTCGCGGAGTTTTACATTTAATCTTTTTGGGCAGTGTTCGATTTTTACCGCCGAACTTTTTTGTATCTGTCAGGCTCTTGTTTTTATCCGGGGACTGGATTTAAGGCCGTGTTTTATTTATAGTGACTCCCTCAGTGCACTACAGGGTCTGCGTGAACTGTATCCATGCCATCCCTTGATACAGCGTATTCAGGATCGACTGCAGTCGCTCGCTGACGCTGGTGTTAGCGTGTCGTTTGTTTGGGTTCCTGGTCACGTAGGTGTGCGCGGAAACGAACAAGCGGACATAGCTGCCAAGTCTGCAATTTTATTGACTAATGTTTTTAGTACCACCGTTCCTCCAGGTGATGTTCGTGTTCACCTGCGCGGGGCCTTTCTTTCGCGCTGGTTCGCGGAATGGTCCGGGGTGCGTAACAAAAATCTGAGAGCGGTCAAGTCCCTTCCTGTCCCCTGGTCTATTTTCTAGCGCGCATGTCCCCGCGATAAGGTGGTTTTAGCGCGACTGCGTATCGGGCATTGTCTTTTTAGCCACCAGTATCTTTTACGTAGGGAACCCGCACCTCAATGTGGTTCGTTATGGAGCCTTTGACGGTGCGTCATGTTTTATTGGAGTTCCACCTTTTTACTGTGCCGCGTGCGTCCCTATGTCTGCCTACTGTCATCCCCACCCTTGTGGGCGACAACCCTGTTTCTTGCGAGGGACTTTTTCATTTTCTCAGCCGCTGCGGGATGTACAGTAGGGTTTGATTCTATCTCGGAGCTTTACATTTTACCGACTTGTGTTTTTAGTCCCTCGGTTTTAGTCCTGCTTTGGTAGCCTTTTTATGCTCTGTGATTTTAACCCGTATGTAGTACTTCTGTTTTAGTGGATGTTATACCTTTTAACTTTTAGCTCCTTCCTTTACCCTAGGGCGCATTTAACCACTATAGTTGTGCGCCCTAAAATAGTACTACTACTACTACTACTACTACTACTACTACTACTACTACTACTACTACTACTACTACTACTACTACTACTACTACTACTACTACTACTACTACTACTACTACTACTACTACTGCCTCGGGCGTGTGCGAGGGGTAACCTCATTGCAAACTGTTTGGACCGTAATAATTTAGCTATCTTGAACTTCGGAGAGCCCTCATTTCTTTCTGACGCCTTTCGTACTGTTTCATACCTTGATGTAGCTATTTGTTCACCCCAGTTAGCAGTTTCCTTCAGTTGGAATATCATCCCTGATTTGCATTCAAGTGACCACTTCCCATGTCTTATTAGTCTCTTGACGCATCCTGTATGTTCCACCCGTTTACCAAACAGGCGCTTCGATCAAGCCAACTGGGATTTTTATTCCCACTTGGCTGTTTTTAAACATGATGAGCGCGACTCTATGAACCATTTACTCGACCACTTCACAGAGATAGTTCTATCCTCTGCTGAACAATCAATTCCACGTTCCACGGGCCCAACTCGTCACTTTCCAGTACCTTGGGTGGACTGACGAGTGCCGGACTGCTATTCGTGCCCGCAGGCGTGTTCTCAGGGCTTTCGAGCGTCGCCCTACATTGGGAAACTTCATACACTATAAGAAAATGCGTGCTCAATCTTGCCAAGTTTTTAAGGATAGCAAAAAGACGTCCTGGAGCAACTTTGTAGCTTCCTTTAATAGACATACCCCTTCCTCTGTCGTATGGGATAAGTTTAGGCATGTGGCTGGCAAATCGACCCAAATGCCAATCGCTGGTCTCAGAACCGCTGCCGGTGTTGTTGTAAACACATTTGACGTGGCTAGCACTTTAGGCCGTGCTTTCGCTCAGGTGTCTAGCTCAGGCAATTATCCTCCTGAGTTCCTTAGAGTTAAGGATCAGGCCGAATCTCAAGTGTATTCTTTTCGTTCCGGAAACCTTGAGGATTGCAACTGTGTTTTCACCATGGCGGAGTTAAACCATGCACTTAAATCTTCGCGGCACTCTGCGCCTAGTCCAGATGGCATCCACGTCCAAAAGTTGCAACATCTCTCTCCTGATGGTAAGGCTTTCCTACTCGAGGTGTATAACCGGGTCTGGGTAGACGCCACTTTTCCAGACAGATGGCGGGAGGCCACCGTTATACCTATTCTGAAGCCTGGGAAGGACCGGCATCTTCCTTCCAGCTACCGTCCTGTTTCCCTCACGAGCTGCGTTTGCAAGGTGATGGAACGCATGATCAATGGACGGTTGGTCTGGTGGCTAGAATACCACAATCTATTGACTAATTCTCGGTGCGGTTTTCGACGGCATCGGTCAGCAGTTGACCATCTTGTATTGCTTACGACGAAGATTATGGACAGCTTTCTTACAAACTGTCAAACGGTTTGCATATTTTTTGACCTTGAGAAAGCCTATTACACGTGTTGGAGAGTAGGTAGCTTACGTTCCCACCACAACTGGAATTTTCGTGGACGCCTACCGTTATTCATTCAGGAGCTTATGCGGGATCGCGGTTTCCGATAAGGGTCGACTCGGTTTTTTCTAACCATTTTATTCAAGAGAACGGTGTGCCGCAGGGCTCCGTACTAAGCGTGACGCTGTTTGCTATAGCGATTAATTCCATATCGCAATGTGTTTATCCAAGTGTCTCGTCTTGTTTATTTGTAGATGACTTTGATATTTACTGTACTTCTCAGCGTACACCGTTTTTGGAACGTCGCCTCCAGCGGTGTTTGGACAATCTCTATGATTGGAGCTTGAACAACGGTTTTCGTTTCTCCCCTGAGAAGACAGTCTACGTTAACTTCTTGCGCCGTAGGTGGCGACTTCCGCCATGTCTTCGACTCGGGCCAGATTTACTACCATTCGTAGTTGAGACGAGATTCCTTGGGTTGATCTTCGATCGGAGGCTTTGTTGGTCTCCGTATATAGCACAGCTGAAAGCACGATGTGACCTTCTCTCAATATTTTACGGATACTATGTGGTAAATCTTGGGGAGCGGATCGGACAGTGTTGCTTCGTCGTTATCGCGCACTGATTCGATCGAAGTTGGACTATGGAAACATTGTTTATTTTTCGGCACGACCATCAGCGCTCAAAATATTATACACAGTCCATAATCAGGGCATCCGTGTGGCGGTTGGGGCTTTTACAACCAGCCCAGTCGTTAGCCTCTACGCCGAATCGGGAGAACCCCCTCTGCGATATCGGCGCGATGTCCTGCTAGCTAATTATGGCTGTGGGCTCAAGTGCATGCCTGGTCATCCAACCTTCCGCGCGTTTTTCTCCCCCGAGCTGGACGAACGGTATTGCCACCACTGCCTTAGTCCAAAGCCTGCAGGGTTTCGTTTCCGTGTCTTTCTTCGGCAACATGATATTGACATGTTGAAATTGTTTCCAAGGTGGAGAAGAGGTTCCCTCCTTGGTTTCGTGCCACTTCTCATGTCAATCTGGGGATGACGGTTTACAGGAAAAATGCTACCTGTTGATAGTATCCGTAGCGGTTTTTTTTAGACTTTTTATCAACAAACAGTGGCCGTATTTTTACATTCAGCGATGGCAGTAAGTGCCCCGATGGTGTTGGTTGTGCCTTTGTTCATGGGTCCGAAACTTTTACTTTCAGTTTACCTAGCAGCATATCCATATATTCTGCCGAGCTGTATGCTATTTACCGCGCCCTTTTGTATATTCGCCACCGAAAATTAAGTGACTGTCTTATTCTTAGCGATACCCTCAGTACCCTTTTGAGCATTCGTGAGCTGTACAGTTACCATGCTTTAGTGCAGCGCATCCAGGACGCCCTCCACATTTTGCAATCTTCTGTGGTTAGTGTGGAACTTGCATGGATCCCTGGACACGTTGGCCTTCCAGGGAATGAATTTGCAGATTTGGCAGCGAAATCGGCAGTCACAGAACCCAGGGTTAATGTTACCGTTGCAACTGCGGAAGATCATAGAGCTGTTGTGCGGAGAGCCGTATTTTGGTGCTGGCATGCGGAATGGTCGGCTCTCCGAAGTAAAAAGCTACGGGAGGTGAAAGATCTTCCTGTCACCTGGGCAACCTCATCCCGTCTTTCTCGTCGGGAGGAGGTGCAAATGGCTCCGCTGCGAATTGGCCACTGTTTTTTTACCCATTGCTTCGTTTTTCATAGAGATACTGAACCTGTGTGTCCGCTCTGTCCGCGCAGCACTCACTTTGCACACGTGCTGGTAGAGTGTGTTGCTCTGGTACCATTTCGCACCACTCTCCAGCTGCCAGCATCCCTAGCGGAGGTTCTTGGCAATGACCGTGCTGTTGTTGACAGAGTTTTTCAGTTTTTATCTACAATAAATGTTACGTTCAGGATATAGTTCTTTTTATAAGATTTTAAAACATTTAATCTTACTCGTTTTTACCCATTTCTACACCCTTTATTTTAACTGGTTTTATGTCTTTTAGGACTTACATGCTGTCTCGCTTTTACTGTTTCTTTTAGATCTATTTTAGCACGCTTTTTACCATTTTAAAACCCCTTTCGATCACATTTCATGCCCCGTTTAGTTTTCTAAGGGCGCTGATAGCCCTGGTAGTTGAGCGCCCTTTAACCCTAATCATCATTCATCATCTCTGTAATCTTATACAATATAAAAAGCTGCGTGCTCAACATAGGAAAATTATTAAGGATAGCAAGAACACATCAAGGAACAACTTTGTAGTATCTTTTACACGACATACCCCTTCCTCTGTTGTATGGCATAAGTTAAGGCGTGTGGCCGGAAAAGCGAACCATTTGCCAATAGCCGGTCTGAAGACACTTGCCGGCACTGCGACTGATCCGTTGGACGTGGCTAATACTCTTGGCAGTGCTTTCGCTCAAGTGTCTAGCTCGGAGAACTATTCCCCTGAGTTTCTTCCAACTAAGGCCCAAGTGGAATCGCAAGGGTTTGCCTTCTGCTCTGGAAACCTAGAAGACTACAATTGCCTTTTCACCATGGCGGAGTTAGAGCATGCACTTTCATCTTCGCGAAGCTCAGCACCAGGGCCAGATTGCATCCACGTCCAAATGTTGCAACATCTCTCTTCTGACGGTAAGGCTTTCCTGCTCGAGGTATATAACCGTATTTGGGTGAACGCCTCGTTCCAAGCTCTGTGGCGGGAGGCCACCATCATACCCATTTTGAAACCTGGAAAGGACCGCCATCTCCCTACCATTTACCGTCCTATTTCCCTCACCAGCTGTCTTTGCAAGGTGTTGGTACGCATGATCAATGGACGGTTGGTGTTGTGGCTGGAATACCGTAATCTTCTGACCAACATCCAATGTGGTTTTCGAAGGCGTCGTTCAGCGGTTGACCACGTATTGTCACTATCGACGCAGATTGTGAACGGCTTTCTTCCGAATTGTCAGACGGTTGGGATCTTTTTTGACCTCGAGAAGGCTTACGACACGTGTTGGAGGGCAGCGATTTTATGTTCCCTCCACAACTGGAACATACGTGGACGCCTACCGTTGTTTACTCAGGAATGTCTCAGGGTATGCGTTTTCCGAGTAAGGGTCGGCTAGGTTTTTCTCACCATTTTATTCAAGAGAATGTGGTGCCGCAGGGCTCGGTGCTAAGCGTGACGCTGTTTGCTATAGCGATTAATTCCATATCGGAATATGTTCCCCCAGGTATCTCGTCCTGTTTGTTCGTGGACGACTTTGCCATCATCTGCACTTGTCAGCGTACGCCGTTTTTGGAACGGCGTCTCCAAAGGTTTTGGTCAATCTGTATGTTTGGAGATCGAAAAACGGATTTCGTTTTTCACCTAAGAAGACAATCTGCGTTAATTTCAGGCGTAGAAGATGGCGAATGTCACCTTCTCTTCATCTCGGGCCAGATATCCTTCCGTTCGCAGATGAGGTGAGATTCCTGGGGTTGATATTCGATCGAAAACTATGCTGGTTATCTCATATAGCACAGCTTAAAGCGCGGTGTGACCGTTCTCTGAATATTTTACGGATACTAAGCGGAAAATCTTGGGGAGCAGATCGGACAGTACTGCTGCGTCTTTATCGTGCACTGATCCGATCGTAGTTAGACTATGGATGTATTGTTTATGCCTCAGCACGCCCATCTGTGCTGAAAAAGTTAGATACTGTCCACTATGCCGAATCTGCTGAGCCCCCTCTGCGTGGTCGGCGGGATGTTCTTCTATCTAGCAATGGCTGTAGCCTGAAGTGCATACCCACGCATCCATCGTTTACTCCCTTTATTGATTCCGGATTGGACGACCGTTATAAAAACCTCTTACGTAGTCCAACACCTGTAGGATTTCGCTTCTGGGAGCTGCTTCGAACGCACGGTGTTGAAATGCCTGACATGTTTCCCAAGGGGGAGAGGGTTCACCCACCTTGGTTACGTGCTTCCTCCCACATAGATCTCGGGATGACGGCTTTTGCGAAAATCTTCTACGCCTATGTTTAGTATCCGTTCTTGTTTTTTAGAATTTTTATCAAAATGCAGTGGCCGCAGTCATATATATACCGATGGCAGTAAGTGCGCCGATGGAGTTGGATGTGCCTGTATCACTCGAAACGAACCTTTTACTTTCCGTTTGCCGAGTAGCACATCAATTTATTCTGCAGAGCTGTATGCTATTTACCGAGCCGTTTTACATATTCGCCGTGGAAACTTGGGTGACTGGCTTCTTGTGAGTGATTCCCTTAGTGTACTTCAGTGCCTTCGTGAGCTGTACGTTTACCATCCTCTAGTACAGCGCATTCAGGACAGCCTCCACATTTTGCACACTTCGAGTGTAGCTTTGGAGTGCGCTTGGTTTCCTGGACACGTTGGCGTGCCGGGGAATGAACCGGCGGATTTGGCGGCAAAGAAGGCATCATCTGGGCCCAGTGTTACCACCAACTTTGTGACGGCCAAAGATTTTAGACTTGTCCGCAGAGCGGTAATTTCGAGCTGGCATGGAGAGTGGTCTTCGCGGCAACAAACTTCTGGAGGTGAAGGAGCTCCCAATACACTGGGTGAGTTCCTCACGTCGCTCTCGTCGCGAGGAAGTTATCTTAGCAAGATTGCGTATTGGCCACTGTATTTTCAGTCCTAGCCACTTATTTCAGGGGGAACCTCCACCTGTCTGTCCGCTCTGTGGCGAAAAGCTTTCAGTCTGGCAAGTACTTGTAGAGTGTGCTCCATTAGCACCATTACGAGCCACCTTACGACTGCCGGCCAGGCTTTCGGAGGTCCTGGCCGATGATCCCGGAGCGGTGGAGAACGTTTTTAAAATTTTATCTCAAGCGACATACGCCATAAGTATCTAGTTTTATTTTTTTGGTTGTAGTTTTGCTACTTGAGCGATACGTGAGGTTTTTGAAATACATTATAACCCTTGAAACTTTTAGTCACTACTGTTTTATGTTCCCTATTGTTTTAGTAGTTTTAGTGTCATAGTTTTATCGCCAGCTCTGGATTCAGGGCTGGACAGTTATTTTATCTTGGTTTTAGTTGTTTATGCTGATTTTATGTATATTTTAGCTCTTTTGATAGATATCCGTTTTAGCATTCAACTCAGATGTTTTAACTCCCCAGGTTTATGTTAAGGGCGCTGATAACTTAACAGTTGAGCGCCCTTAAACCCCATTCATTATCATTATAATAAAAAATGGTTGAACGCGATTTCCTCGTAAACATATCTAAGTTCAGCATCATTCGAGTCGAATGCAGTATAGCAACAGGCTGCTTCATAAATGGTAGGAGCGGACACTCGATATACGAGTTTTTTCCTTTTGTTGCGCCTGGATATCATATTTCTCAAGAGCCATCAAATCGATATACCTGCCAATCATCGATTCTAACTTTATTGATCAAATCACTCTTCGAGTCTCGATCAAGACGGAAACCTCACCAACTTTATGATCGAGGATATGAGCATAAGGCTTCATCTCCGACGAAATGGGAATCGATTTTAAGGGGCGTCATCAAATATATAATAAGCGTGGAATTCGTCGTACACAACGTATTCTGGCTACAACTGTCAGACAGATAACATCCAGCAATCGCAAGTTCCTCCAAGTATTGGGATGTAGGATCTTATGATGGATATCTTCAATGTGTCAGACACGCCCATCTTTGACGACAAGATTACCAAAAAAGAGGAGCATATGTTTCTACCGTATAATTCATCGGCTCTTGGTGCTAATGATGAGATTAGGATCCCTTACCAAACTGAAGATTTATATACATTGCCTAGCAAGATTTTTCTCTACATTGAAGGATCAATTGCTAAAGCTGATGAAAGTGTTACTACTACAAAACTTAGCAACAATGCTATTGCATTCATGTTTGAAATTCTACTGGATATGAATGGTTCTACTATAGATGGAACCAGAAATCCTGGTATCTCAACAACGATGCGCAACTATGCAATTTTCAACTCCATGGAATGAAGACGATTCCTAAATTCTGGATGGGCTTACCCTGGGAATGATGTTGACATTGTGCACCCTGCAAGCGGAATGTTCAATGCTATAGTTCCGCTATGGATGATCCTGGGATTCGCTGATGATAACAAAGAACTAATCCTGAATCGCAAGTTCCAGCTTGCTGTTTCGAAACAAGGATTCTAGAAACTTTATTGTAGCAGCTACTGGAGCAGAATATGCAGTTGTTAAACTAACACGAATCGAATGGAGAATGCCTGTAATGCGACTTTCTGATAATAAAAAAGTGGAGTTTCTCAAGACAGTTAAGGCAGATAGGACCCCACACGTCGCTTTTCGAACAATGGATCTTCATTCGCAACCTGCTGTGCCTCAAACAAAATCATTTGCATGGAACGTCGCAACAGCATCCAAGCCTGAGAAGCCTAGATTTGTTATAGTAGGAGCTCAAACATCCAGAATAAACGATGCAAAAAGGAACTGCTCCCAGTTTAATCACTGTATTATAACTAATCTTAGTCTTTACCTCCATAGCGAATGTTACCCTTGTCATGACATGAATTTGGACTTTGGTAACTCTAGATTCGCTTCTTTGTATGAAATGTACTCTAGGTTTTAGAGTTCGTATTACAATAGAGAGAATTACCTCTTATTGCAGGGAAAAGATTTTCTCGCATATGCTTCGTTATTCACTATCGACTGCTCTTACCAACCGGAGGAGACTCTCAACGGTGCTGTAAATATTAGACTCGAAATTTATGTGAGTGTTGTTATTCCCCCTCAGACTTCTTTATATTGTCTGATTATTCATTATAAAGTATTTGCCTACTAGCCCTTATCACATGTCATTCAATCTCTGATTTAGTAGTATGATGATAAAGAATTGGATGTGTAAGTTTTGTAAGGTTCTCTATTTTTGTGAAATAAAAAACACAATTATGAAAGTGTATGTTCATGTCTTTTTATTTTTGAGTGATTCCAACACATGCCTTCTCTATTTCCTTGTTCCTACATAGAGTTTATTATTTACACTGGACAAATTGCGTAAATTCCTCTCTATAAAGGAACAGGTTCTTTTAAGACCATTTATGTCTTCATTTTTTAAAAATACCTTGCCATCAATTAGAGCTGTATTGAAAAGTCTAATGCACTCATTTTCCATAGTTGAAATAACATTATATGAGAACACTATATTTTCGCTGTATTCTCGATACACGCATTTTTGTCCTTTGGTGAATTTGTCAAATTCTGGGAGTTCTTTTTAAACGATCTCCTAGTCTAGCAGAGTCACATACACAAATTTATCATTGTCACTTATGATAAAAAGCACTGGAATGTCGTAATAAAGTCCTACACTCGCCCTATGCACTTTAGAAATTCAGACGTCTTGGGGAACCTGTTTCGATGTATTAATGCAGTCTCCATTGTTCTGTTCTGTTGCTCCGTAATATTCAGCATTGGAACTTCAAGTGCTCTCAGTTTCCTGAGATGATTTGCAAATGTATTCTTCTCCTTTTTGTGCTGACGTGTTTTCTTTGTGGATCTGAAACATCATTGCTCTCGTTAGAAACAATGCATATACATTTATGTGGGATAGCATACTCCAAGCCCTTCTCAACGTATTACTGCCTATGTAATGTTCTAAGCACCTTGTGTGTTTTGGAGTATTCTCGGCTAATTGATTGTTGTCTTTGGTGTGCATTGACTTCATCATGTGTAATGCAATCGTGGCACGGATCTGTAACGCAGACGTTCACTTAATCCATATTAGTCCTCTCAGGTTCTAAATATTCCGGAGGCACTGGAGTTATATCCTGAATTCTGAAAGCATGAAAAATTGATATTTAGTTTTATACTCAATGTGAATTTGCTTGCTCTACTGCCATATTTTCACGTTGCACTTACTTTTGTTTCATCTGTCTTCGACGATACACACTGCAGTCGAGATTGCATATATAATATGACGTTATTCTGTCATGTCGTGCAGGGTTTGAACGTAACACCACATGAGTGTGTCCACGGCACAACTCAGAATGGTGCTGAGCGTCATGTATGGTTCAGAAGACATCCATTTCATCTGCGTCCTCTCCATAAAATTCTTGTGTGAAAGGTTCTCTGAACTTTTTTTTCAATTTGTTATTATTAATGGATTTTTATGTGAGACTTTTTAAAAAAATATGCTATACATTCAAAATATTCCTTTCGAAGACAGGGCAGTTCTCTTTGAAAACATGTCGCGAAGATATTTGATCGTGATACGATGGATTGGCACATACAGTTATGTGCATTAGACCACTGCACAATTCAGCGTGGAAGTATGCGAAATGGTGTGCTTCTTCTCCGCACTCACGCCAGAGATCATCGATATCCTCAAATGTTTTCACGTCACTTTTGGCGAAACCTTGAAAAGTAGACATAGTTGAATTTGGTCTCTTGTGCTGATGTGTTGTTTATATAGGTATACAGCTGAACTTGTTTTTTCCCCTTAAAAGCGAAAAGGTGTGGATGGCGTCCTATCTTGATTTTGCGGTGTAGGTTGGCAGGTGCATTCCCACGCTTAGATTGGTAAAGGCTGCAGGCTCGAGCTTGCCATTAACGTAAATATATTAGAAAGCTAAAGAATGCGACCCTACTCTAAAGTCTTAATGTCAAAGGCTTTCTAAAGAGCTGGTTGGTATTCGAATGCTATTATTCTTTACATTCTGATAGTTATTGATGGTGGCTACAGTAGGGGAGTGATGCTTTATAATGCTACTTCTTTTTTTAGTATTCCTTGGACCTCAATTGTAGTTCTAAAGGAAGGAAGGGGGCGTAAGTTAAATTGCGCCTGCTCATCTTTGGTGTTATGTGACCTCTAACATGTTCAAACAGGTAAAGTATGATGCCATCTTGTGATCATATACCTGGATTCGCTTTTTCGTTTACCATTAAATTAATTATAATGAATATTCAAATCGGGTAATGTATAACGTTTTTATTATGGAGTAATAGGTAAAATCGAATAAAATAATTAGAATCCTTATTAAATGTAAATTGGAATTGACCCCTCAAAGTCCCATCTACCTCAATAATTGGCGAGCAGCGATGTGTTTCGCCAGGGGGCGCGGTCCGAAGGGGCGTGGTCCACAGGGGTCGTAGTTCGCAGGCTCAGTAATATAATTCAGTGATTAATAGGTGTCGGATACGCAAATAAAGTGCTCTAATTATAATTAAAATGTTTATGGACATTTTTAATATGCAAACGAATTAATTATGCACATTGTTTTATTATGCAAATTAATTGTTCTAATTATTATACAAATTTGGCCCGGTACCCACCTTTATAACCTACTTACCTGTTAAGTTGAAATTGTTTGTGGTATTTGTTTCATCAAAACCTCTAACAAAGATGTTTGAAGTACTGATGTAACATCTAAGTATGATTCTTGAATATGAGTTAAGAATTGAAATTCTCTTAATTTTCAATTGTGCTTTTACAGTTAGAAAATCATAAATCGTATGCAGCGAAAAATGTATTGAGAAAATGTAGAGCTCATGAAAATATTCCGCCTATGCTGAATCGTAACATAAGCCATTTCGGAAATATTAATGTATGTGTAAGTTAGGTGAAGTCTATTTTGTCGCCATTTATTAATATTTTTGAAACTATAAGGAGCAATATTTTTTTCACAAGAACCCGCGAAAAATAAGACAGAAAAGAGTAAACGGCTGTCTGTCTTTACTGGATCCTCCAAGCAACAAAGTAGGCGAAACTATTACTGATATATTGGGCGATGTCAATGCTTGCAATGTTGTTTGGGGTTCTTCTGCTGACGATGCTCGAGGTACAATAATAGCAGACGTTTGCGAAGGGTCTGGCTTATTACTCTTAAACTCCGGTGCACATTCTTATCTTCCGCATTAGGCACCCTATCGGCCCTATATGTAACTTTCTGCAGCCCTGCTTTACTACCCTTTCTGGATTGGTCGGCATTTTCCGATCTTCACGGCAGTGATCATTACCCCATTGACATTCGTTTTTCGGGACAATATCCATTGCCCACGCAACATCCCCGCTGGATTATCTCCAAGGCTGATTGGGAAAAGTTTTCATCTCTGATCCATCTCCATTCTGATGGCTGTACCTCCATAGAAAATATGATGGAGTACCTTACTTGCTCGGTTTTGCTCGCCGCAGAATCCAGTATTTCTCGGAGCTCTTCTACCCCTCGGCGTATTCCAGTGCCGTGGTGGACCGAAGTCTGCAACTTCGCATTAAAGGCACGAAAAAAGGCTCTTCGGCTTTGCCACCTACACCCGACGGCGGAGAACTTTGTTGCTTTCAAGCTAGCCAGGCTAAGGCGCGCTATATCGTTCGTAATGCCAAGCGGAATTCGTGGGAATCATATGTCTCCTCGCTTTCTCGCAGGAGCTCCTCACAGAGAGTGTGCACTTCGGTGCGTCGCTTGACCGGCAAATGCCTCAAGACATACATCCCTGGTCTTACCGTTCACGGCTCCACCTTCACCAGTGCTCCGGATGATGCCGACACCCTAGCCACCTCCTTCGCTGCGACAAGTGCAACGGGCAATTACGACAATGCATTTCTTCACATTAAGGAAGCTGCTTAGAGATTTAGCCTTGATTTTACTTGTGACTGTAGTGAGCCGTACAATGCACCGTTTACCCTTGCGGAACTAACTCATGCTTTACACGCTGCGAGGGACTCTTCTCCTGGTCCCGATGACATTCACCGACAAATGTTACTTCACCTCCCACCTGCAGCCGTTACATTCCTTCTCGACCTCTATGACCGAATTTGGCGCGAACAGGTTTTCCCGCCTGTGTGGCGAGAGGGTAGTGTCATACCTATCCCTCGTCCTGCCAAAGACCGGACACTCCCATCCTCTTAGCGGCGGATTTGCCTCACGAGCGTCGTTTGCAAGACCTTGGAACGCATGATCAGTATTCGGTTTACTCGGTGGTTGGAGGCGAACGACGTGCTCTGTTCCGAGCCTTGCAGATTTCGTCGCGGTCATTAGAGCGTTGATAACCTGGCGCGTATGGAAGCTTATTTACGGAATGCTTTCCTTGTAAAGAAGCAGGTCGTGAGTGTCTTTTTTGACCTCGAGAGGGCTTACGACACTACTTGGCCATACGGTATTCTGCGTAATTTGCACAGTTCCGGGTTACGCGGCCATCTAGGCCTGTTTCTGTGCAACTTTGTCCAGCTGCGCCGCTTTCGTGTCCGTATTGGCAATACTCTCTCGCGGGAGAAGATTCAGGTGAACGGTGTACCAGAAGGTTCCGTTCTTAGTGTTATGCTCTTTGCCGTGGCCATCAGCGGCATTACTAACGTGATTCGTAGTGGGATATCATCGTCACTGTATGTGGACCACTTTGCAGTGTACTATCGCTCCTACAGCACTGATCATCTCGAACGACAACTCCAGCTCACCATAAACTCCATCGCTGTTTGGGCGCTTCGCAATGGTTTTTGTTTTTGCCGTACGAAAACTCAGCATACACTTCCACCGTCTTCGTGGAATACATCCTCCTCCTGACCTCCAATTGAACGGTGTGCCACTACCTTTCGTTCCGTCCTTGAAGTTCTTAGGTCTCCACCTAGACCGTGAACTTTCTTGGGTAGCCCACATCCGATACCTTCGTGCCTCCTGTGACCGATCGCTTCGGATCCTCAAACTGCTTTCTGGTGCATCTTGGGGCGGCGATCGTTCCGAGATGCTGCATTTGTACCGCACACTCGTTCGCTCAAAACTAGACTACGGTTGTTTTATTTACGGCGCAGCGACCGACTTTTAGACACCGTTCATCATACCGGTATACGTCTTGCTACAGGTGCCTTCCGCATTAGTCGTTGGGAATGCTTGTATGCCGATGCTGGTGAACCCCCACTGGCAGTGCGTCGCTCATTTTTACTTTGTTTGCTGCTAAGTTGTCTGCGGACCCCCGCCATCCTTGTTTTAACCCTGTGTCACGCCCGGATTATTCACACCGCTATCTGAGGAACGCCACTGCTTCACGCCCCTGTGGTATTCGGTTTCATGTACTGCTCTCCGATAAGGGCGTCAGATTGCCTCCTGTGGAGCGTGTTTTTGTATACCCGGAACCTGCTTGGCAACTGAGGCGTTTCAGTTTCGACCTGACCCTCTTCAACCTTGTGAAACATTCGTCCGCTCCGGAGGTATTTCGGCGACTGGTTTACGAACATCTAAGCAATTACCGGGCATATGCACCGGTATTCACTGACGGCTCCCAGCTGGGAGGAGCTACAGGTTGTGCCTTTTATTTCAATGTGGTATTACATACTTATCGCCTTGCGGATGCCAGTTCGGTATTCACCGCCTAACTGTACGCTATCTTTTACTTTCTTGATTTTATCTCGCTTTTAGCACCTGATAGTTTTCTTGTTTGCTGCGATTCCTTAAGTGCCCTACAGACTCTGCAGCACTATACCGGCTCCTCATCACTCGTTATGCGTATTCAATGTCGCCTTTCTGAATTGTTTGGTTGTGGCTACTAGTTCATCTTCACACGGGTTCCAGGTCATGTCGGTATTGCAGGTAATGAGGTAGCGGATAGGTCTGCCAAGGCTGCCTGCTCCTTGCAGGCTTATTCGGAAGCGGCTGTGCCCTCAGGAGATGTTTCATGTTGTTTCGCAGGTCTCTTTTAGCTTGGCAGCAATCTTGGCAAAATTTAGCAGGTGCACAGCATCGCACACTCAAAGACACGGTACATTGATGGCTCACATCTTGCCAACCAAACCTGCGCCGCGAGGTTATCCTTACGCGTCCTCATATCGGTCACACGCGGCTAACACATGGCTGGCTACCTTCTACGCGCTGAGCCAGCTCCTATCTGTCAGACCTGTTATGTTCGTCTATCTGTGGCACATGTGTTGCTTGATTGTCCGAAATTTCTTCGCGAACGGCAATCCATCGGCCTGGGTACCTCTTTACCTGCCATATTATGCAACGAAGCCAATTCCGTCGATAAGGTGCTACGCTTTATTGCCTCTATTGGCCTCAGCAAAGACATCTGACCTGTTTCCTGCCTGTGTGAAGTTTTAGCCCTTTTAACTTTTTAGCCTCTGACTTTTACCATATGAGACCACTTTTTGGTTCTTTTTGCTTTTTTAACCTTTTAGCCCTGTTTGTATCACCCGGGCCATTTTTCGTGCGTGTCTTTGTAAGGGTTTTTAGCGCTTTTTAACTTTTCATCTGTAGATTTGTTTTTAATGTGTTTTCCGTTTTCTAAACTTCGGGCCCAAATGACTTAGTTGTCGACGGGCCCTTAAAAACCATTCACTCACTCACTGTAACAGGTATAGTTACCTCTACTTTGAAATATGTACCTTCTGGCAAAAATTCTTAGCATAGTTAAGGTAAAGTGGAGGGGAAGATCACGGTTTATATGCATATTATGGTACATAAATAATTTTTGTAATCCTTGGATAGAGAATTTTTGGGATTTTGGTTACAAATGCATCTTTAACAGCTTCTTTATTATCAAGTGTTGTGTATGTCCCTCACCAAGTTTTAGTTTATACGCCCTCATATGTCGCTTTGAGCTTTTTTCTGTATATATAACGTTATAGTTATGAGTTTCTTTTTCATACAGCAAAATCTAAAGGAAACGTGTTGGACTTCTATTTCCTTTAGTCTAGAAATACTTCTCTTAGCAGACAAACCCCCAGGGGCCTACTACGGTAGGTACGGGTTTGGCGCACCCGAGCCCTCGCCGCCATATCATCCTCCCCATCGCCATCCACTGCGCCACGTTTTGTGTTTGTGTCTTCGTATGTCTGTGCGCTTTTGTTTGTGTTAGTTCTTGTGGGTGCGAGTTTACTCGCCTCATCTTCCTCTTCTAGGCTTATTCCCTACATATTTAGTTTTAAGGCTTTAGGTTTATTAACTCCTGCCTCACCAACAGGGAACTTTCTTCTATCTCTGTGGTTCCTACCCCACGGTTCCAGCGCGGCTTCCAACTTGTGTGCTCTTCGGAGGTCTCAGGCGTGACGGTTGAGTGGACCCTTCACACTGCCCCTATGTGTAAGCCTTAGGTGCGCAGCTCCTCTATACCGATATGTACACCCACGTAGCTGCCTTGGGAGCCCGGCCCGTGCTAATCTCCCGATGAACGCAGGTCGTCGGGTTAGAATCACGGGCCGGACGTGTTACCGCTATCGGAAACCCCGTGTAATCAACCACAAATCCCCTGAATCCATGGATGTGTCATTACACGCCATGGCCTAAAGTGGGGGCCACAGGTGGTTATACCTGTGGTAGGGGCATAAAGCCGGGTTTGTGCATGGTGGAGGGCTTACCCGTATGGACCAGCAGTGGAGGCTGGAGGATAACTCCTTCTAAGTACTCCGTGAGGTCGGTCTGGGAGGGGTCTCCCAGGCGGCACAGACCGGAAAGTATTTTTGGTGTCTTTTTTCTCTTTCCCCCGAATGGCAGGCTGACGCCGACAGTACCGGAAGGGGGCCTTTTTGTAATGATCCCTCCGCGCAAAACTTCTTTTTTTGGCAAATTTCTAGTGATTACCTTGGCTTGTATTTCGAAAACAATGCGAGACCTTAACCCCTTTTACATTCAACGTGAACTCGACAGGATATGTGGTAAAGTGACAAATGCAACCAGGACTAGAGACGGAACGCTGTTAGTTGAAAACGGGACCGAAGACCAGTCCAGAAAGTTCTTGAAAGCCGAATTATTGGGTTCCTTCCTAATAACGGTGGCCCCACACAAATCGCTGAGTACCTGTAGAGGCGTTGTGGCTACCTCGAGCTTAGACGGCCTTCCCGACGCTGAAATTGTCGCCAATCTCTCCGACCAGGGTGCGTGTCAGGTGTACCGTCCTCTTGGCATACGTAATGGTGAGTCGGTTGCGTTACGGTCAGTCTTCCTAACGTTCAAAGGCAACAACTTACCTGAGGCACTCTACTGTGGATACGAACGCGCTGCTGTGAGGCCGTATAACCCGAATCCTATGCGTTGTTTCCGCTGCCAGAAATTCGGTCACACCCAAAGCCGGTGCACTTTCGACGCTACATGTGACTGTTGCGGCCAAGCTGCCCACGGAGAAACCACTTGTGCTCGAGACCCTTGTTGCGTCCATTGTAAAGGGACATATCCATCTAGCTCCCGGCAACGTGCACGGTTTCTGGAGGAAAAGACCATCCAGGACCTGCGAGTTAAGGAACGCCTGACTTTTCCGGAAGCCAGACGCCGCTTCCAACAGCTGCAGCCTTCGAGCGCTCCGCCGCACTCCTGTTTCCTCCGTGGCACTACAAACCATGCCTGTAGCCGACGCGTGTACTCAGACAGAACAGACGCCGGCCACAACAACCTCGCAGTCTACAACATCTACAGCACCCACTGCCTCAAGTTCTATTTCTCCAGAACCTGCTCGTAAGCCGCTAGCTGGACGGACACCACCTATCGCTACTGCTCACGAGCGCAGTCGTTAGACACTCAAGTCCACTGATAAACCTTCCAAGTCCCGTTCTCGTTCTACGAGCCGTAGGGGATCTTCCGCATCCCGAACATCAGCGGATAGCGCCGACGAAGGTGGCTATATTCTTGTTGGTCCAAAATGCGTAAAGAACAAGAAACGCCCGCCTTAACTGCATCTACTTCGTTTCCGCTAGTCGTTTGCTTCCCAGCTGCAAACTCATAGTTTGATTCATCGATAAACTTTACCGCTTCTAGCTGTGCTCCATGGCTCTCCTGACGAATATCCGCGGTGTGCGAACCCATAGGGCCGAATTGCAGCTGTTATTACGGTCCTATAACCCTCTAGTTCTGTGTTTGCAGGAGACAAAACTTCACCCCCACGATGCCTTTGCCCTGCACCAATACGTCCCTGTGCGGTTTGATGTTACACCGGAGGAGGGCTGTCCTGCTCATGGGGGTGTTATGATCCTAACGCGCAATGACATCTGCGGTCAGCCGGTCTCACTTACAAACTGTTGCTATCCAACTTATTCTTCCTGGTTTCAGCTTCACTGTATATAATGCCCCCCCCCCCAGGGGTTACTACGGTAGGTACGCGTTAGGCGCACCCGGGGTCCCGAGCCACCTTGGCTTCCTCTGTGGCAACCTGAGAGTGGTGAGGGAGTCAGCAGCTCAAAATGCCCACCCACGTGTAGGTCGTGCGTGGGGACCCGTGTTGGAGAAAAGGAATATCCTGTTTGGTTGAGGGTTGCGTACCTGAGCCTAGGCTTCCTTTTTCAGTAACTGGGGATGGTGCGCAACTCAATACACCACTTTGGTTTCTGCTCTGCCTAAACGGGAGGCTAGGGACTAACTCACCCCTAGTCAATCGGCCAGGACTAAGATATACCAAACTCCAGGGTGAGTGGGACGGCGATCCTGCAATATCCCCTGTGTAGCCCTATCATCCCAGTGGGGTGACCCTGTGTTGGGCTCCGTTGTGGGTGGGGAGAACAGGGGGATGAAATATACACAAGTTTTTATGGCACCTAAAACCAGGATTTAATTAGTTGTTGGAAAAAAAGGAGTCGATTGTAGTGGTCCTCGCTACTTGATGATTCTTCGGACAGAGGAAGGGTATGAAACTATCGAGGTAAGGCCCTATATTCCGAACCCACTCAGATGCTACAAATGCCAGCGATTAGGGCATACTAGTGAACTGTGTAGTGGTCAATCTACCTGCGCTCTATGTGGAGAGGCATCGCACGATGGAACTTGTACTGCCACTCCATCTTGTGTTAATTGCAGCGGGGAACTCCCATCTAGTTCCCGTAATTCACCCCGTTTTATGAGCGTGATCCAGGAGATACGGGTGAAAGAGAAGGTTTCTTTCTCAGAAGCCCGTAAGCTCCTGCGCTTCCGCCAACCCTCCATCCCGCGCTCCGGTACCTACATCTCAGTTACCGCTAAGCCGGTAGCACGTCGGGAAATCGCAACCCAGACCAGCGATATAAACGGGTCCACAATCGCAGAGAAAATTATCGTAGCCAGGCCGTTCTCCCAGTCTTCAACTTCAGTATCTACGTCGGCATTACCACCTGCCAAATCCGCCAAGGGAAAGACCACCAATGGGAGAAGCACCACCGGATCCGTGTCACCCAAACCGTCGACTTCCGGCAGTAACAACGGTCCACCCACTAGGTATTGAGCTCCTGCAAAGTCCTTCAAGACCAGCTATGTTCGCAGCGACCATCTTAAACAAAGCGTTAAGCCCTCCCCCAAACCATCCAAGGGAAGGCATAGTCCCCGCCACCCTCCACGTAGATCTTCTTCTGCGGAATCTTCGGGGGGGGGTTAGGTAGATCGGCGACCATCACCTTCGCCGATCAGTACTGCCAATCGGTTCGAGGTTCATGAACCGAAATTTTCTATTGGTAAGAGGAGGAGATGGAACAGGAGGATCCTGCCTCCACTGCCAGACGGACAGTGCGTAAGCGCCAGGATCATGCTGGAGAACAAAATGTTAGTCCGACTAAGAAGAAAAATAAATTAAACCGACCAGCACAGCCCAATATGCAGAAACCTCTTTCTATCTAGACCTTATCTCCAAAGACACACAATGGCTATCCTTCAGTGGAACATACGCGGTATTAGACCACAACGACCAGAGCTTGAAGTGGTGCTGCGCCAGAATCATCCTTTGGTTGTATGCCTACAAGAAACAAAGCTCCGTCCACAGGACACATTTTCCACCAGGCATTACTCCTCCGTACGGTTTGACTTAAAACCGGAAGAAGGTATTCCATCACATGGGGGCACTATGATGCTGATCCGTGATGATTTATTTGCCGAATCCGTGACCTTAAACTCCGACATCTAGTCCGTTGCTGTACGGATTCAGCTGCCTTCCGCTGCTATATTCACCATTTGTGGCGTCTACCTCTCGCTCACTGACTTAGAAGACCTAGCTTCGTAGTTACCAAAACCCTTTTATTGGTAGGCGACTTGAATGGCCAGCACCCAATTTGGGGCTCACATCGGGCTTGTGCGACTGGACAGTTAATTGTCGACTTTTTGGACAATAATAATCCCACTCTCCTGAACACCGGAGAGCCAACCTTTCTATCTGACGCCTTTCATAGTTTTTCACACCTTGATATAACAATCTGTTCACCACAGTTAGCGGTATCGTTATCCTGGAATATCATCTCTGATTTGCACTCTAGTGACCACTTTCCATGCCTTGTTGGTCTCTTGCCACACAATGTATGTTCCACTCGTTTACCTAGGCGGCGCCTAGATCAAGCCGACTGGGAACTATACTCCCGTCTGACTGAATTCACATATGATGAGCACGACTCTGTGAACCATCAGGTTGACCATCTCACAGAGAAAATTCTTTCTGCTGCTGCGCACTGCATACCGCGTTCGACAGGCCCAAGCCGTCGATTTCCGTTACCTTGGTGGACCGATGCATGCCGGAATGCTATTTGTGCCCGAAGGGATGCTCTTAGAGTTTTCCAGCGTCGCCCAACGCTGGGAAACCTTATACAATATAAGAAGCTTCGCGCCCATTCTAGAAAGTTTATTAAGGATAGCATAAAGAGATCTAGGAGCAAGTTTGTAGCCTCTTTCAACAAACATACACCTTCCTGTGTCGTATGGGATAAGTTAAGACGTGTGGCCGGTAAATCGACCCATCTGCCCATTTCCGGTCTGAAAATAGCGATAGGCTCTGTAATCGATCCGTTCGAGGTGGCTATCGCACTTGGTAGGGCTTACGGTCAAAAGTCTAGCTCGGACCATTATCCCCCTGAGTTTCTGCTTGTGAAGGCTCAAGTGGAATCTGAAGTGCTCCGCTTTCGTTCTGACAACCTCGAAGACTATAATCGCCTCTTCACCATGGCTGAGCTAGACCACGCTCTTTCATCCTCGCGCAACTCTGCAACCGGTCCAGATGGCATCCACGTCGAAATGTTGCAACGCCTCTTTCCTGTCGGTAAAGGTTACCTCCTCCAGGTCTATAATTGTGTCTGGGTTGACGCCACCTTTCCAGATAGGTGGAGGGAGGCCATCATCATTCCAATTTTGAAACCTGGTAAGGACCGTCAGCTTCCTTCCAGCTACCGTCCCATTTCCCTCACCAGTTGCATTTGCAAGGTGATGGAACGCATGATCAATCGGCGGATGGTATGGTGGCTGGATACGCACACATTGTTCACCAACTCTCAGTGTGGCTTTCGCCGGCGTCGGTCAGCAGCTGATCACCTTATATTGCTGTCGACCCAAAGCATGGACGGCTTTGTTAAGAATTACCAAACAGTTGGAATATTCTTTGACCTGGAGAAGGCTTATGATACGTGCTGGAGAGGAGGGATCTTACGTACCCTCCTGAACTGGAATATACGTGGTCGCCTACCGTTGTTTCTTCAGGTTATTATGAAGGACCGTGTCTTCCGAGTAAGGGTCGGCTCGGTTTGTCCAAATCATTTTACCCAGGAGAACGGTGTGCCACAGCGCTCGGTTCTAAGCATGACGCTGTTTGCTATAGCTATTAATTCTGTCTCTCAATGTGTTCCCCGAGGTGTCTCCTACTGCTTATTCGTAGACGACTTTGCCATCTTTTGTACTTCTCAAAGAACGCCGTTTTTGGAACGCCGACTTCAGCGATGTTTGGACCATCTCTATGATTGGAGCTTGCAAAACGGCTTTCGCTTTTCAAATGAGAAGACCGTCTGCGTTAACTTCTGGCGCCGTGGGCGGCGAATGGCATCTTCCCTTCACCTCGGGCCATCTTTACTTCCCTTCGCTAATCAGGAGAAATTCCTGGGGTAATATTCGATCGGAAACTATGCTAGTTACCACATATAGCACAGCTCACAGCACGGTGTCATCGTTCTCTTAATGTTTTACGGATACTAAGTGGCAAATCCTGGGGTGCTGATCGGTCAGTGTTACTCCGTCTTTATCGTGCGCTCACGCGGTCCAAGTTAGACTATGGGTGCATTGTGTATTCCGCAGCACGACCATCTGTGCTGGGAAGATTAGACGCAGTCCATAATCAGGGCATCCGTGTGGCTGTTGGGGCTTTTCCCACCAGCCCAGTTGTTAGCCTCTACGCCGAATCAGCAGAACCCCCTCTGCGATGTCGGCGGGATGTCCTGCTGGGTAATTATGGCTGTGGGCTTCGAAGCGTGCCTTCGCATCCAACCCCCTAGGGGCCTACTACGGTAGGTACGGGTTAGTCGCACCCGGGGTCCCGAGCCACCTTGACTCCCTCTGTGGGCAACCTCAGAGTGGTGAGGGAGTCAGTAGGTCAAAATGCCCACCCACGTGTAGGCCGTGCGTGGAGACCCGCGTCGGTGAAAAGGAATATCCTGGTTGGTTGAGGGTTGCGTACCTGAGCCTGGGCTTCTGTCTTTCAGTAACTGGGGAGGGTGCGCAGCCTAATACACCGCTTTGGTTTCTGATTTGCCTAAACGGGAGGCTAGGGACTAACCCACCCCTAGTCAATCGGCCAGGACTAGGTATTACACCGAACTCCAGGGTGAGTGGGACGGCGAGCCCGCTATATCCCCTGTGTAGCCCTGTCATCCCAGTGGGGTGAACCCGCGTTGGGCTCCGTGGTGGGTGGGGAGCACTGGGGGATGAATTTATACAATTTTTTTTATGGCACCAAAACTTAGACCCCTGATTTCAAATAAAGACGTTGGAAAGGAAGTAGTCGAGTCATGTGGTCCTCGCTACTTGGTTATTCATAAGACAGAGGAAGGTAAGAAGTTCCTTACGGTGAGCCCTTTTACTATACAAAAGGGTCTCGATGCCATTGCTGGTCCGGTTAAATCCTGCGTTCGAGCTCGCAATAGTACACTTCTTGTCGAAGCCAACTCCGCCTCGCAAGCTGCAAGGATACTTAAAGCCACCATGTTAGCCAGCTATCCAGTGAAGGTCGAGGTGCACAAGTCGCAGAACTCCTCCCGCAGTGTAGTAACAACCCCCGCGTTGGACAGTTTGTCCATTGAGGAGATCCAAGAAAATCTTGCGACTCAGGGTGTCTCATCTGTTTATCGGGTACAACGTAAGATCAACGGTGAATTCCTGCCTACTCGTACCCTGTTTCTTACTTTTGATCGGGTTGACCTCACTCAAAAGATTAGGGCAGGGTATGAAGCCATGGAAGTTAGGCCTTATATACCCAATCCGCTGAGGTGCTATAAATGCCAACGTTTTGGTCACACTAGTGAGTTGTGTACCGGCAAGTCCACCTGCGTCCACTGCGGTGACATCTCCCACAATGGGGCTTGTGCTTCAGCTCCATCGTGTGTGAACTGTAACGAGGAACACCCATCTAGTTCCCGAGACTGCCCCCGTTTTGCAGAGGAACGAGCGATCCAGGAGATACGGGTGAAAGAGAAGGTGTCCTTCTTGGAAGCCCGGAAGCTCCTGCGACTCCGCCAACCCTCTGGCCCGAGGTCCGGTACCTATAGCTCAGTTGCAGCTAAACCGGTACCGCGTCGTGAAATAGCAACACAGACCGGCGATATGATCGGGGCTACTATTGCGGAAAAGGTTATTTTAGCCCAAGCGCTGCCTAAGCCTTCGACATTAACACCCAAGTCGGTATTAACATCTGCCAAATCCGCTAGCTTACAGAATAGTCCTGCACACTTGTCACCGAAAGCCTCGACCTCTGGAACTAAAGTTGGTAAATTCATGACGTCTTCTGCAGAAAAACAGTTTAAGACCAAGTATGTACGACAAGACTTCTTGAAAGAGAATGTGCAATCTTCTACCAAGTCATCTAAGGGTAAGAAAAGTACACGCAACTCCCCACGTGTATCGTCCTCTGATGGGTCATCTGGGGAGGAGGGCGTGGATCGGCGACGGCCGTCTTCGCCAATCAGCACATCCAATCGGTTCGAACTTCTCGGACCGAAATTTGGTCTTGAAAAAGGGGCCTCCCTTGTGGAGGAGATGTACCAGGAGGATTCTGCCGCCACCGCCAGAGGGATAGTGCGGAAACGGCAGGATCGTGCTCCTGAAAATAGTACTAATCCAACGCCTAAGAAGAACAAATTGAACCGACCAGCTAATCCCAATCTGCAGAAGCGTCTTTCGATTTGAAACTTGTCCCATAATATACTCAATGGCTATCCTCCATTGGAACATACGCGGAATTCGACCACATCGACCAAAGCTTGACTTGCTGCTGCGCCAGCATGAACCCTTGGCTGTATGCTTACTTGAGACGAAGCTCCGTCCACAGGACACCGTTACCACCAGACAGTACTCCTCCGTACGATGTGATTTATCCCCGGGCACATGGGGGCACTATGATGCTTATTCGAGATGATACTTTTGCCAACTCCGTACCCATACAATCTTCAACCCAGTCCGTTGCTGTCAGCATTAAGCTACCCTCCGCTTTATTCACCATTTGCAGTATCTATTTGCCTCCATCTGCGGACCTCTCGCACAGCGACTTAGAACACCTATTTTCGCAGTTGCCACCACCCTTTTAATTGGTAGGCGACGTGAATGCCCATCACCCTCTTTGGGCTCTCCTCGGGCTTGTGCAAGAGGTACGCTACTTAAAGACTTCTTGGATAGTCAGAATCTTGCTCTCTTGAACACGGGAGAGCCCACCTTTCTTTCTGACGCCTTTCATAGCTTTTCACAAATTGACATTGCAATTTGTTCCCCTCAGCTAGCGGTCACGTTATGCTGGAATATCATCTCGGATTTGTATTCTAGTGACCACTTTCCTTGTCTTGACACCCGTTGTATGTTCCACCCGTTTACCTAGTTGGCGCCTAGACCACGCCAACTGGGACTGTACTCCCACTTGCCTGAATTTAGCTAGGAAGAGCACGCCTCTGTGAACCACTTGGTCGAACATCTCACAGGGACCATTCTTTCTGCTGCTGAACAATCCATTCCGCGTTCGACCGGCTACAGCCGTCGATTTCCGTTACCTTGGTGGACCGATGACTGTCGGGATGCTATTCGCGCTCGCAGACGAGCTCTACAGGTTTTCCAGCTTTTTCCTACTTTGGATAACCTGATACACTTTAAGCAGATGCGTGCACATTCTAGGCGGGTTATTAAGGATAGCAAAAAGATGTCGTGGAATAAATTCGTGGGTTCCTTTAATCGATATACACCTTCCTCTGTCGTATGGGATAAGTTAAGACGTGTGGCTGGGAAATCGACCCATATGCCCATCGCCTGTCTCAAAACACCTACCAGAGCTGTTGTTGATACATTTGACGTGGCGAATACTTTAGGCAGTGCATTCCTTCAGGTGTCTAGCTCAGGCAATTATTCCCCTGAGTTTCTTACAGTTAAGACTCAGGTGGAATCTCAAGAATTCTCGTTTCTTTCTGGCAACCTTGAGGATTATAATCGCCTTTTCACCCTGGCAGAGCTAGACAATGCACTCTCCTCTTCACGACACACAGCACCAGGGCCAGATGGAATCCACGTCCAAATGTTGCAACATCTCTCTCCTGATGGCAAAGCTTACCTACTCGAGGTTTATAATCGTGTCTGGGTTGATGGCATTTTTCCAGACAAGTGGCGGGAGGCCACCATCATACCGCCATCTTCCTTCCAGTTACCGTCCTATTTCCCTCACCAGTTGCGTGTGCAAGGTGATGGAACGCATGATCAATGGACGGTTGGTGTGGTGGCTGGAATCCCACAATCTTCTGACGAACATCCAGTGTGGCTTTCGACGACGACGTTCAACAACTGACCACCTTGTCTCTCTGTCAACTCAGATTATGGACGGGTTTTTTAAGAACAGCCCCACAGTTGGGATTTTTTTTTTGACCTCGAGAAGGCCTACGACACGTGTTGGCGGGCTGGAATATTGCGTTCTCTCCACAACTGGAACATAAGTGGACGCCTACCGTTGGTCATACAGGAGTTTATGCGGGACCGCGTTTTTCGAGTGAGGGTCGGCTCGGTTTTTTCTAACCATTTTATTCAAGAGAATGGAGTACCGCAGGCTTCGGTACTCAGCGTGACGCTATTTGCTATTGCGATACATTCCATATCACTATGCGTGCCTCCAGGTGTCTTATCCTGTTTATTCGTGGACGACTTTGCCATCTTCTGTACTTCTCAGCGTACACCGTTTTTGGAACGCCGTCTCCAGCGGTGTTTGGACAATCTCTATGCTTGGAGCTCGAAACACGGTTTTCGTTTCTCCGCTGAGAAGACAGTCTGCGTTAACTTCTGGTGCCGTAAGTGGCAAAAGCCGCCGTCTCTTCGACTCTGGTCAAATTTACTTCCTTTCGCAGATGAGGCGAGATTCCTTGGTTTGATCTTCGATCGGAAACTTTGTTGGGCACCACATATAGCACAGCTTAGAGCACGATGTGACCGTTCTCTAAATCTTTTACGGATACTAAGTGGCAAATCTTGGGGTGGGGATCGGACGGCATTGGTCTGGCTTTATCGTGCTGTGATTCGTTCGAAGTTGGACTGTGGCAGCATTGTGTGTTCTTCAGCCCGACCTTCAGTGCTCAGAAGGTTAGACACAGTCCATAACCAGGGCATCCGTGTGGCCGTTGGAGCTTTTCCAACGAGCCCAGTTGTTAGCGTTTTCGCCGAATCGGGAGAACCTCCTCTGCGTTGTCGGCGTGATGTCCTGCTTGCTAATTATGGCTGTGGGCTGAAGTGTATGCCTGGGCATCCAGCTTATCACGCGTTTTTCTCCCCTGAGCTGCACGAGCGATACTGCCTCCGCTCTCTGAGCCCCAGACCAGCAGGTTTTCGTTTCCGTGAGCTTCTGCGCCAGCACCATGTTGACATTCCTCGGCTGTTATCCAAGGGAGAGAGTATATACCCCCTTGGTTACGCGCTACCTCCCATGTCGATCTCGGGATGACGCTTTACGGGAAATCTGTTACGCCTCTTGATAGTATTCGTCGTTGTTTTTTAGAATTTGTATCCAAATACAGTGGCCGTATTTGTATTTACACCGATGGTAGTAAGAGCCCCTACGGTTTTGGATGTGCCTTTGTCACTGGCACCGCAACTTCTACTTACGGTTTGCCTAGTTGCACGTCTATATATTCTGCCGATCTATATGCTATTTATCAAGCCCTTCTGTATATTCGACGTCGAAAATTAGGTGACTGCCTTATTCTTAGTGATTCCCTTTGTGCCCTTCAGAGCATTCGTGAGCTGTACAATTACCATCCTTTGGTGCAGCGCATCCAGGACGTTCACCACATTTTGCACGCTTCTGGTTTTAATGTGGAGTGCGCATGGATTCCTGGACACGTTGGCTTGCCAGGGAATGACACGGCGGATTTGGCAGCGAAATCGGCAGCCACAGTGCCCAGTGTTACGATTACCCATTCAACAGCAGAAGATTTTAGAGTGGCAGTACGGAGAGCCGTTTTTTCGACTTGGCATGCGGAGTGGTCGGCTCTCCGTGGTAATAAGCTGCGAGAGGTGAAGGACCTCCCTGTCAACTGGGTAACCTCCTCTCGTTTATTCCGCCGGGAGGAGGTAGTACTAGGTCGGCTAAGAATTGGCCACTGTATTTTAACTCACAGTTACCTTTTTAAACGTGAACCTGCTCCTGTCTGTGCGCTCTGTGGGGAGGCACAGACAGTTCGTCATGTGTTGCTGGAGTGTGGTCACCTGGCACACATTCGGTCATCTATGGACATGCCGGCCTCTCTTGCTGAGGTCCTGGCAGATGACGCAAGAGCAGTGGACAGGTTTTTTAAATTTTTAGCAAAAGTTTCTTTTACCTTGAAGTTTTAGTGTGATAGCAGCTTTTTAAACTCTTTTGGATTTATTGTGTTGGTTTTAGATGGAGTTTTATATCCAGCTCTGGTTAAAGGGCTGGACCGTTCTGTTCCTTCTGTTTCAACTCTGTTAGCTCTTTTACTTGTGTTTACTTTTTTTTTGCAATGGTATTTTCTTACTGCCTATTGCCAAGTTTTAATCATAAGGGTGGTAATGACCTCGGCACTTGAGCTCCCTTAAAAACCATTATTATCATCTCCATCTCGACTCACATCTTGGACGGTTTTCTTCGGAAGTGTCAAACTGTGGCCATATCTTTCGATCTGGAGAAAGCTTATGACACTTGCTGGAGGGCTGGCTTACTGCGTACGTTGCATAGTTGGGGCTGCCGTGGCCGCCTTCCAGTGTTTCTCCGGGAGTTCATGAACAACCGGGTGTTTCGTGTGCATGTGGGCTCTGTTTTCTCTCGTGTTTTTAGTCAGGACAACGGTGTGCCTCAAGGGTCGGTACTCAGCGCCACTCTCTTCGCTGTTGCCATCAATCCCATTGTCGAATGTGTTCCTGCTGGTATCTCCTCCTCCTTATTTGTGGACGATTTTGCAATTTATTGCAGTTCTCGGCGCACGTGCCTTTTGGAGCGTCGCCTACAGTCATGACTTGACCATCTACTTACTTGGAGTGTCGAAAATGGCTTCCGTTTTTCTTCAGAGAAGACAGTTTGTGTCAACTTCTGGCGTAGGAAACCATACGAATCGCATTCTCTACATCTTGGGACCGAACCGTTGCCCTTCGCCGAAACTGTAACGTTTCTTGTTTTGGTGTTCTACAGGAAGCTTAGCTGGTCGTCCTATGTCTCTTTTCTGAAGGCTAGATGTGCTTGTGCCGTTAATGTTTTACGTGTTTTATGTGGCACATCTTGGGGAGCAGATCGCACCGTCCTATTACAGCTTTACCGTTCGCTTGTTCGGTCTAAACTGTATTACGGGTGCATTGTATACTCTTCGGCTTGTCCCTCGGTTTTACGATGTTTAAACGCAGTCCACCATCGTGGGATTCGTCTGGCGCTGGATGCATTTCCGACTAGCCCAGTTATTAGTTTGTTTGCGGAGGCTGCTGAACCTCCGCTGTCTCATAGGCGTGATCTGCTTCTTTGCAGCTATGCTGTCCGCCTGTTTGCCTTGCCAGAATACCCGTCTTTCAAGCTATTCTTTGACGAGTCTCTTGACCGTCAATATGCTGTCAGCGCGGTTGCCTTGCTTCCCGCAGAAATTTGTTTTCGCCTGCTTCTTCGGCTCTTGTATTTTCGCCTACCGCCTGTGTTTCCACGGGGAGAATGTTCATTCCTTCCTTTGTTACGTTGCGACACCCTGTTCCACCTTGTGTTGGCGTCCATGCCGAAAGCAACGACTCCACCTTCAGTCTTCCGCTCCGCATTTTTAGAGCTGCAGGCCAGGTTTACCAACCATTGTTTTATTTATTCGGATGCTTCTAAGGTAGACCGTGGTGTGGGATGTGCTTTCGTTTTTAATTCGCGGAGTTATACATTTCATCTTTTGGGGCAATGTTCGATTTTTACCGCCGAACTTTTTAGTATCTATCAGGCTCTTCTTTTTATCCGGGGACAGGATTTAAAACAGTTTGTTATTTGTAGCGATTCCCTCAGTGCACTCCAGGGCCTGCGTGAGCTGTATCCATACCATCCGTTGATACAGCGTATACAGGATCGCCTGCAATCGCTCGCTGACGCTGGCGTTTGTTTGGGTTCCTGGTCACGTAGGTGCGAGCGGAAACGAACAAGCGGACACATCTGCCAAGTCTGCAGTTTTATTGCCTAAAGCTTTTAGCACCACTGTTCCTCCAGGTGATGTTCCTGTTCACCTGCACCGGGCCATTCTTTCGCGCTGGTTCGCGGAATGGTCCGGGGTGCATGACAACAAACTGAGGGTGGTCAAGTCCCTTCCTGTCCCCTGGTCTACTTCCTCGCGTGCATGTCGCCGCGATGAGGTGGTTTTAGCGCGACTGCGTATCGGGCATTGCCGTTTTAGCCAGCAGTATATTGTACGTGGGGAACCCGCACCGCAATGTGCTTCGTGTAACGAGCCATTGACGGTGCATCATCTTTTATTGGAGTGCCACCTTTATACTGTGCTGCGTGCATCCCTGTGTCTTCCTACTGACATCCCCAGCCTTCTGGGCGACAACCCTGTATATTGTGACAGATTTTTAATTTTCTCCACCGCTGCGGGATGTACAGTAGGGTTTAATTTTATCTTTGGGTTTTAGCTTTTACCGACTTATGTTTTTAGTACCTTGTTTTTAGTCTGGCTTTGGTAGCCGTTTTATGCTTTCCCTGGTTTTAACCCTTGCGTGGTACTTCTGTTTTAGTGGTTTTTATGCCTTTTAATATTCAGCTCTTTTATTTACCCTAGGGCGCTGATGACCTTTGTAGTTGTGCACCCTAAAACCATATTACTACTACTTAGCAGACAACTCGACCTTTGATACTTCTCGATTAGAGGTCTGCCCTCTTCCTTGCGGCCAAAATCACGTGAACCTAAAGATTCTGTAACTTTCGTTTACTACCATTGGTGATATTTGTCCTTATTTTACTCATTTACTGGCGATTCCGTATACCTGGAAACTCTCAGACCTCTCCGTGGGGTTTGATTTTTGAATGCTCATTTGGTGTTAGGACATTATTTAATTTGTATCTTCTCAGAGTGGGAATGGATTTTATTCTATCTTGAGCAGACTCGCATACAATTCTAAAAGTTAAGCAATTTTAAAATGAATCTAGCTTTGAAAAGTAAACATTTGAAGCTAGCATTCCAGTTGTAGAATACCTCAAACCTTGTTATGTAAAATCGAGCTTTAGATAAAACTGTCCTTGTCTCTTTGGAAACAGAGATGTCAACTACATCGTATTCAAACTTTATAGCCATATTTCAGAACCTGTAAAAGTAGAAAAAACAAAGAAAACACCAACTTGATTAGACAAATACCAGTATAGGGTGTAAGAGATCTCGTTGCAACATATTGGAGGTTCACAGCTATTTGTGACATTTCATAAAGTTAACCCTGTAATATGCAGTTGGATTAATTCTTAAAATAAAAGACAAAGGAGGTGCACACACAAACTTATTTCATTACCAAAGTTTATACTGTTTCAGAATCTGTTGCAGGAAAAAGATTGCAAAATAAGGGAGTTGCAATCACAAATAAAGGAACTCCGTCATCAGATACGTGCTATGGACAATAAAGATAAGAGGGAAGCAGCAGGATCTGTACATGATGTAAGTAGAAAGCTTCACCGGTAGCCACTTAATAATATATCTTATAACTTGTACTTCGTCACTAAATAATAATAACAAGAAGAAGAAGAAGAAGAAGAAGAAGAAGAAGAAAGAAAGAATTGAGGGATACCTTCTTACACACATATTATTGGTGAGACATGTCCCTGTGATTGACACTTTTGGGGTGGGTCATCTGCTGGCAGGGGCTCGTCAGGTTGCTGACCAATCACAGTATAAGAATTTATAACCGTTAGAGGCATGATGTCACCTACGGGTTCAGTGGAAATTAATGGGCGCATTCTCAAGCATCACTGATAAGGTTGCGTGATTTCATTCTGTGAAAAGTTTGATTGTGTTATACTCAGTGATTCCTTTTATATATCACAGACATTGCTCTTGTTCTCATCCTACAACTATCATGAGTGACACTATCATTTGAAAATGTTTTACAGTCATCATAAACAAGTTGAGGTTATGTTACCTTTTACGTTTAGAGAAGTACAGGACCCATTGTTGAAAGGAATAGATTAGGTAACTAGTGAGAAATGGGAAACTAGTTCAACATATGATAACTGTGATTAAAATGTATGGAAAGAAGACACTTTAGAGGAAGCAGTGACGCTGCAGACAGGTAGCGAGTAAATATGGCAACAGCGCACTGAAACAGCCCCCTGTTAGAGGAATGTCAATCACAAGGTAATTTCTCACCAATAATAGGGAACTGTGACTATAGAACTTACAAACTCCAATTGTTACCTTAGAGAGAAAAAAATTATGCAGACCATCATGGTACAGGGATATGTTCCGAGATCGTTTCCTCTGGGTCGTTGAATCAGCAGTGGCTTCCGTGCCACAAACTTTCTTAACTATGGCACACTTTGGCTGTGTTAAATATGATGATGCCTGCATAGTAAATCACTAGCGCCTCCTCTCAGGAAACAACCAAATTTGATATGCTAGACCCATGACGTTCTGCTCAGCATGACATGAGTTAACAATAAGTATTCTCATGACACGGAGAAAAAAATTATGCAGACCATCATGGTACAGGGATATGTTCCGAGATCGTTTCCTCTGGGTCGTTGAATCAGCAGTGGCTTCCGTGCCACAAACTTTCTTAACTATGGCACACTTTGGCTGTGTTAAATATGATGATGCCTGCATAGTAAATCACTAGCGCCTCCTCTCAGGAAACAACCAAATTTGATATGCTAGACCCATGACGTTCTGCTCAGCATGAGATGAGTTAACAATAAGTATTCTCATGACACGGCTATATGATGATATCGCTTATTGTACCATTTGAAGTAACAATTTCTAAACAATCATTTAAGGCTTTGGGTTGTACATTATATCTGCCCGAGAAGATCACCCATCTATTTTGTGTTGATAAAAATAATAATGATGGTACAAGATCACATAATATATAACATTACAGTTTTACTTAAATGTAAATTAACATTGGAAAGAAAATGACAAAATAACGTTTGTAAGGCGTATAAAAAGTCATAAGGAAAAAAACATGCAATGCATGCTTAAGTACTAATGAATATATTCTGTATCTTCCGGCGTCGAACTGCAGACCATAAGTCAGAGAAATCTCTCGTGTAGTTCTGAAAATGCGTTTTAACAAGTGGTGCACACTGTATAAAGAGTTTGAAAAATCAGCTGTGGGACAGAGTTAGCCTATTAGGTCACATGATGCGGTTGCTGCTAATTACGAGAGGCAGCAAAGGCAACGAGTGTCCTAACAATCCTGGTTTTATTCATGATGCTACAACATTCTACCACTGTTCTCTGTGATTATACGGCGATGGCGATGGCAATGGCAATATGCAGTGGAACACCAATGGGAATTACAGCACAGACGAGTTCTTTAAGTGGTTTCACTCAGTAGCTTTTGTCTGTTTCTCCTGCAACAGTTCTGAAGTGCGCAAAGACTCTTATATCTCATCACACTCAACACAAGTCATCTTTAGGCGTCCAACCATACAAAAAAGTTAAATACACGCAAATGTTTCGACTCGAAAGTTATGTAACAAAATTATTATAACGAGAAAAATAAATTTGCCGGTGCCAGTATAGAAAAATACATCGCCCCAACATGGTATTACAATTTTAATAGTGTTTGCTGCACCTAATTCTAATCTGAGCATGCAACATAAGCAATCAATAAAAAAGAATGTACATGGAAATAAGTACAAATCATACACAAAACTATGATGTCGAACAAGTAAAATAGTGTCCTATAAGTGTAAACAAAATAAACAATATAATAAACAAGAGCAATGTATCTGATTAATAAAATACATCGTCACCATTATATCTTAAAGTATTACGTTTTCATTATTTCACAAATTTAACACTGCCGACAAAATTCACTTATTCGATAACCGTGTTTTGAGATACAGTAATCACAAAAGTACGAAAAAACAAACACTTCCAATATTATGTTGTCCAACATCTCAGTACACAAACATTATTCTGTCCCTTTTTCTCCATTATTGCTTCTTAAACTAAATGTAGGTGGTCTTAGGGTTTTAGCATAAAAGCGGAAAAGGAAATTACAAAAACTTGTGTTCTCACAATTTTCAATTTTGTACCAAAATAGTACTTACCTTCATAACTTATATGTTTTCATTTCTGATATTTGGCAGGTAGTTTTCAGTATTAAATAAAAATAATAACGTTCCTGTGGGGAGTTTCAAAACAATTTTTTACAGTAACTGTACACCAAAATAGACACATTTAGATTTATCAAATTTAGCATGTGTAATTAATTGCTTCTTCCTCTTTTTATTTTAAGTATGAGATGTGGCAGAAATCTGTCCCACCGAAAATTCAAACAGGTCAAGTAAGGATTTAGACAAATAAGGAAGAGGAAGAATGATACCAAATTATTATTATTATTATTATTATTATTATTATTACTACTACTACTACTATTGTTGCTGTTACTATTGTTGGTATTATTATTGTTATTACTATTGTTGTTGGTATTATTACTATTATTATTGTTGTTATTATTATTATTATTATTATTATTGTTGTTATTGTTTTTAAAAATACTGCAGCCCGCCTGAGTAGCGTGGTGCTACCGTGTCTGTCTCACGTTCAACAGGTCGCGAGTTCGAATCTCGCTTAGGGTGAGTTACCCGGATAAGGTTTTTTCGGGGTTTTCCCTTATCCTGAGAAGACGAATGTCGAGTAACTTTAAGCTCCATGGACCCCGAGATCATTTGAGCATCATTTCACCAATTTCATTCATCGTCCATATGACCAGGTTAAAGGTCGTTAAGCTACAAAAAAAAAAGTGCTGCCTAAAATGCAATATTTGTTTTCATTCACTTTCACTAATTTCTTTCTTGAATGAGCATGTGATTACCTTGAGAACTGTTACTTAATTCACACTTAGTTATGAAACATTATGTGTTAAATTGATGATACCGACTCCCCCTGGATAAACAATATCCATGATGCTTCAACATGTGCTTCACATGAGTACACCTAATATTTAATCTCAACCTCAAATTTAAAAGAAACCTTTTCATCCCATAGCTATAAAGCAATTGTGTACTATTAATGTTCTAAACTTCACGCATTTGATCCATTGAACCTCTAAGTTTACTCTTAAGAGGCCATCAGGCGTACCCCAAGAGAAACACATGTATACCACAGAAATCAATTCGTCATAGCAAATGTACAGGAGCATCAAGCTAAGGTGTAGAGCTATGTATGTCCTACAATATTAGAATCTTATTCCATTATTAGTGTGTATAACAAATCTAGGACACAAATCTAAGGAGTTATTCTAATGAAGCCTTTCCGTAAACTAAATTATGTAATATAATACTGTATATCCTAAGGGACATGATTTAGGGAAGCTTTTATGCTAGCCAGCGGCCACTATAATACATGTTTTCGCATCTGTAACACACAAAATATGCTCAAAAATGTACTTTAGAGACCAACTAGGCTCCGATAGAAATGATATACGCTGAATAAAGTCAGAGGCGACCGTCCTTGTGCGTCAATGCTTTTTCAGTGACGGCGACTGTAAGTCGTGAATGGGCGCTGTTTGATTCCAGATTGTCACACCTGGTGACCATCATAAATACTTGAAAGTCACTCTGTTCGACACGTGAACATGTATACCTAAGCAAAATATTGGTCAACAGAAAGATTAACTCGCCTGCGGTGCCATAAGTAGTTAAAGCGGGCGTTAAACCTACCAAAAAAGAAAGGTTAACAACAGTGACAACAACAGTTAATTATGTACAATCTCAGGATAGGCAAACAAAACAAAAACAACCAAAACTAGTTTAGATGTATACAAATAAGCAAACGATCCGGGTCATTATCACCATACTTATTTCGAAATTCAATTTTTATCATCGGGGTGGTCGCTACTAAGGGACAAGAAGGGCAGGGGCGGGTCGTTTGCGAATACAAATTAAGCAATTAGTTAATTTGCTGTAGCTCCTAGATGAAGCACAGGATTTCGTTACATATTTCCATGATCGGATTTGAATTTCTAGTTCGCCGTTATATCCCATAGTTACAGTGTTGGGTACCAGGTCACGTAGGCATATCAGGAAATAAAGCAGCAGACAGAGGCGCAAAACAGGCATTAGCGAAAACTCATATTGATATATCTCAGGTGCCACCTCAGGATGTGCAGCATTATCTTCAGCGTCAGCTATACTCGCGATGGCAATCGAATTGGGCAACAACATCTTATAAACTCAGTGAAATCAAGCACACTATAAGTCCTTGGAAAACGTCCTGCCGTAAGAACCGTGGCGAGGAAGTTGTTCTCTGCCGCCTCCGGATTGGTCACACACACTTGACGCACAGACATGTCCTCCAAGGTAAGGATCCACCGCTCTGTTCATTTTGTACGCTCCCCATCACCGTGAAACATCTTTTCCTTGACTGCCACAATTTCACTGGAAGTCGTACCAAACACCGGTTGTCCCCCAGTCTCAAAATAATTTTATCCGACGACGATGACGTCATTGCACGTCTAATTTTATTCTTACGCGAGAGCGGACTTTACAGTTTTATCTGATTTCACGTTGCCTCGTCTTTTACCTTCCTACTATTTTAGTTGCTCCTGACTGCTGGTCACCTCCTTAGGAGGTGCATGTAGTTTTTATCTGTTTTTACTGAACTACTATTCATGGGCGCTAATAACCCCAGCAGTTGATGCGTCCTAAAACTGCTACTTTCTTTCCCATAGTTACAAGGGATCGCCTCGTCACCCACAGATGACACTGTAGGACGACATCACGTCTTGCATACCTGAAATGTCGAATTTTCCCAGAAACCTTCTTCGTTCAAGGTAAGGGGTTCTTTTACGTTCATATAATCATTACACGGGACTACCGGCTTTACTTCCTTTTCGAAGGAAGCCGTGCTGAGGCTTTTTAGGTCGGAAAAAAATCTATCACCCTCCGCCACTTTTGAACCTGCAATCTTGGGTTTCAGAGGCTACTATGCTAACCAGTTCTCCACGGAGGGCAGCAAATTAAGCAATTAATAAGGCTAACTTTTTTAACAAGCATAGTATATAATGCAGCGTCGTATTGTTTGAACTTTGAAATAAACCAAAAACGATATCATAAATAGCATGAGCATAAATCTTGAACAACAAAGCAGCCTATTCTGCATGTTAAAGATGACAGAAAGTGAAATTTTGCCTACAATTGGTCGAAAAATCCCAAACCCCTTTTTTATGCAAATATTTGTTGGAACCTTTGGGAGTCCAAAAAGAATCAACATTTATCTGTTCTCCTTTTGTTTCGGGCTCTACAGTTATTTAAAGATCAAGAACTACACCCGTTTGCTAGCATACTGTTTTGAAAAACCGTGTTTTCCTCAAAACTATATGTTTATGGCTTCAGTATGTTCCATGCCTAACCATTTTTATATAACTAACCCAGAATGTAATGAAGCATTTATTGTAACATTACAGGGGACAAAATAGTGCTAACACATTAGCAATTTTTCAAAGATATGTTTCAATACAAAAATTATTAACTTCGTATCCTAATGAAAGGTTTTCCTCATTCAGTAATCAAAGTTATTGAAATATCCAGGCTTAAATATTTGTGTGCGCTTATAAGCTTCAACGCAGAAAAAAAAAAAGAAAAAAGAAAACAGCAAGCATAAAACCCTAAAATTTGAAAACGCGTGGAAAGTTTCCATTGTGGCACATACATAATAAAATGTGCGAAATAACATATCTTGCAAAGGATTTATCCAATTCAAGTGAAATTTTGTATTCATATTAAAATAATAGGAGTACAATCACATGCAGATTTTCATAAACCTCTGTACTAAAATATAGAAATTTGAAATTTACCTCCCAGTCTCCCTTAAGAAACAGTATCAAAATAATTACAAATCGTCTTCCTCGTTCCCTTTTGCCTTGTAGCGTACGGATGTTGTCCTCAATCCATCTTCTCCATTCTTTTCTGTCTCACGTTATTTTCCGTATTTCTTCCAGCGTCTTATTCATTTGTCTTCCAGTCGTTTCTATTCCACCGTCTAATATTATCCGGGGTCTTTCTTCTCTTTCTCCTGGTCCATTCTATTCTAGTATTTGTTTAACTTTACTATCATCCGTCAATTTAAATGCATGTCTCCACCACCTCAAATGTATTTTCTAGTATCTCTTCCAATGGTCTTTGATGTACTTCTCTAATCCTCTTCTTTATTTGCAGTTGGATTGAATTTTACGTATTTGCTTGTCTTATAATAGTATGACTCCATTGCGTATGCAAGAGTGAGGATCAATACCCATTGACATAGTTGCATTTTTTGTTTTTATGGCTACTTCTTTCTTATTTAGGATAGTTTTAGTAAATTGATAACACATTTTTCTTTTAATTTTCTATGCAGTATTTCTTTCTGCACGTAAGAAAAACAATTTTTGGCTTTCGCATACATAAACAGAAACAAAGTCAAGACTTTTATAAGCTTGCATACTTACAATTTTATAAAATCATAGTCAATCCAATAAGCGAAATATTATCCTCCACCACTGCAGAAAATTAACACCATAAGTCCCAGTAGGTTGCCAAAACTAATATGCAGGTTTGATGGAAAACAACTAAAAAAACAAATTGGAGGAGGGAATGTACGGATATCGTGAATAGTTTTGAACATGTGATGCGAGGAGATGAGCATTGTTTTCAAAATCCGTAGATTCACCAATGCGCATACGCAAGCAGACAAACAACTAACCCCCAAGGAGCCTACTACGGTAGGTACGAGTTTGACGCACCCTTGGTCCCGAGCCAACCCTAACTCCCTCTTGTGGGCAACCTCTTAATGGTGAAGCAGTCAGTCCAAATAAATGTCCACCCACGTGTAGGTGGTGCATGGAGACCTGTGTCAGTGGAAAAGGATATCCTGGTTCGTTGAGGGTTGCGCATCTGAGCCTGGGCTTCTGAACTTCAGTAACTGGGGAGGGTGCGCAACGCAATACACCACTGTGGTTTCTGCTTCGCCTAAACGAGTGGCTAGGGACTAACCCACCCCTAGTCAATTGGCCAGGATTAAGTACTATACCGAACTCTGGGGCAAGTGGGTCGGCGAGCCTGCTATATCCCCTGTGTAGCCCTGTCCCCCCAGTGGGGTGACTCGTTCTGCTCCGTGGTGGGTGAGGAGCATTGGCGGATGAAATTTGTTACCATCTTTTGTGGCAGCCAAAACCAAACATAAATTAGTTGTTGCAAAATTAATAATTGAGTGCGGTGGTCCTTTCTGCTTGGTCATCATTCAGACAGAGAAAGGTCGAAAATTTACGTCGGTTAGCCCTTTTGCTATACAAAAGGGTCTAGACAAAATTGCTTGTCCGGTTCACTCCTGTATTAAAACACGAAATGGTACCCTCTGGGTAGAAGCATTTGCGGCATCACATACAGGCACAGTTTTGCAGTCTAAAATGTTAGGCAGCTACCCCGTTAAGTTCGAAAAGCCTTGAACTCCTCGCGCGGCATTATCACCATCCGTGCATTGGACGGATTTGTCCAACGAGGAGCTTCAAGAGGACCTAGCAGACCAAGGTGTAACATCTGTTTATAGGGTTCAGAGGAAAGTTAATGGTGAGTTCCTGCCTACCCGTACCCTGTTCCTTACCTTTGATCGGGTAGATCTTCCCCAAAGGATTAAGGCAGGATACGAAGCCATCGAGGTTAGGCCCTATATACCCAACCCACTCAGATGTTACAAATGTCAGCGGTTTGGGCATACCAGTGACTTTTGTACTGGCAATTCTACCTGTGCTATCTGTGGAGCCGCATCGCACAATGGAAGTTGTACTACCACTCCATCTTGTGTAAATTGCAGTGGGGAACATCCATCTAGTTCTCGCAATTACCCCGGTTTTACAGCGGAGAGGGCGATCCAGGAGATACGTGAAGGAGAAGGTATCCTCCGAAGTCCGTAGGCTTCTACGCCTACACCAACCCTCAGCCCCGCGCTCTGGTACCTATAGCTCGGTTGCAGCTAAACCGGTACCGAGCCGGGACATCGCGACCCAAACCGGCGATATAAACGGGACCACAATTGAAGAGAGGATTATCGTTGCCAGTCCAATAACGAAGCCCGCTACATCTAGATCGGTGCATCTACCCCGAAATCTAACATCGTGAAGAGCTCTCCGGCAGCAGCGTCACCCAAACCGTCTACCTCGGGCAAAAACACCGCTACACCCGTAGGTTATGCTGCACCTGTAAAGACCTATAAGGCCAGCTATTTGCGAACCGACTTTCTGAAGAATAATGCCAAGCCCTCTCTTAAGTATCTACGCGAAAGAAAAGTCCACCACCTTCGCCGATCAGCACCTTCAATCGGTTCGAGGTTCTCGAACAGAAATTCTCAATTGGACAGGGGTCCTCCCAGGTGGAGGAGATGGACCAGGAGGACTCTCCCCTCCCTGCAAGACGGCCAGTGCGTAAGCGTCAGGATCGTGCTCCTGAAAAAAGTATTAGTCCAACGGCCAAGAAAAACAAACTAAACCGACCAGCGCAGCCAAATATGCAGAAATGCCTTTCCATTTAAAACTTATCCTATACCAATCCCATGGCTAACCTTCAATGGAACATACGTGGAATCCGATCACATCGATCAGACCTGGAATTGTTGCTCCATCAGAATCAGCCTTTAGTCGTGTGCTTGCAAAAGACCAAGCTCCGCCCCAAGACCACCTTACAATAAAGCCGTACGCTTCTGTCCGGTGTGAAATATCACCGGCAGATGGAGTACTTGCACATGGGGGCACCATGATTCTTGTCAGAGATGATGTTTTCGCCGAATCCGTACCCCTTCATTCTGACATACAGTCCATTGCTGTAAGGATTATGCTACATTCCATTTGCTTCACCATATGCAGTATTTATGTACCTCCATCTGACGACCTCTCGCACGCTGATATAGCCGATCTAGTCACCCAGCTACCAACATCTTTTCTGCTGGTAGGGGATGTGAATGCTCACCACCCACTTTGGGTCTCCCCTCGATCTTGTGCGAGAGGACAACTGCTTGCCGATTTCGTGGATTCTCTTAATCTCGCTCTCCTGAACACCGGGGAGCCTACCTTTCTTTCTGACGCCTACAATAGTTTTTCTCACCTGGATATATCAGTTTGTTCTCCACAGCTGTCAGTTTCCTTCCAATGGAATATCATCTCTGACCTACATTCCAGTGACCACTTTCCTATTCTTATTTGTCTCTTAGCTCAGGACGTATGTTCCACAAGCGTACCTAGATGGCACTTAGAACAAGCCAAATGGAACCTTTATTCAAACTTGGCCGTTTTTCAGTGCAATGAGCATGACTCATTGGATTGTTTAGTACAGCACCTCACCGGGACTATTATTTGCGCTTCTGAGCTTTCTATTCCGCGGTCGACAGGACGTCCCCGTCGATTCTCTGTCCCTTGGTGGACAGATGAATGCCGGAATGCCATTCGTACTCGCCGACATGCTCTCAGGGTTTTCCAGCGGTGCCCTACGCTCTGTAATCTTATACAATATAAAAAGCTGCGTGCTCAATGTAGGAAAATTATTAAGGATAGCAAGAAAACATCATGGAACAACTTTGTAGCATCTTTTACTCGACATACCCCTTCCTCTGTTGTATGGGATAAGATAAGGCGTGTGGCCGGAAAAATGACCCATTTGCCAATAGCCGGTCTGAAGACACTTGCCGGCACTGTGACTGATCCGTTGGACGTGACTAATACTCTTGGCAGTGCTTTCGCTGAAGTGTCTAGCTCAGAGAACTATTCCCCTGAGTTTCTTCCAGCTAAGGCCCTGGTGGAATCGCAAGGGTTTGCTTTCTGCTCTGGAAACCTTGTAGACTAGAATTGCCTTTTCACCATGGCGGAGCTAGACCATTCACCTTCATCTTCGCGAACCTCAGCAACAGGGCCAGATGGCATCCACGTCCAAATGTTGCAACATCTCTCTCCTGAAGGTAAGGCTTTCCTGCTCGAGGTATATAACCGTATTTGGGTGAACGCCTCTTTCCTAGCTCTGTGGCGGGAGGCCACGATCATACTCATTTTGAAACCTGGAAAGGACCGCCATCTCCCTTGCAGTTACCGTCCTATTTTCCTCACCAGTTTTCTTTGCAAGGTGATGGAACGCATGATAAATGGACGGTTGGTGTGGTGGCTGGAATCCCATAATCTTCTGACCAACATCCAAAGTGCTTTTCGAAGGCGTCGTTCAGCGGTTGACCACCTTGTGTCACTATCGACGCAGATCATGAACGGCTTTATTCAGAATTGTCGGGCGGTTGGGATCTTTTTTGACCTCGAGAAGGCTTACGACACGTGTTGAAGGGTAGGGATTTTACGTCCCCTCCACAACTGGAACATTCGTGGACGCCTACCGTATTTATTCAGGAATTCCTGAGGGACCGCGTTTTCTGAGTAAGGGTCGGCTCGGTTTTTTCTCACCATTTTATTCATAGAACGGGGTGCCGCAGCGCTTGGTGCTAAGCGTGACGCTGTTTGCTATAGCGATTAATTCCATATCGGAATGTGTTCCCCCAGGTATCTCGTCCTGTTTGTTCGTGGACGACTTTGCCATCTTCTGCACTTCTCAGGGTACGCCGTTCGGGAACGGCGTCTCCAACGGTGTTTGGTCAATCTGTATGATTGGAGTTCGAAAAACGGATTTCGTTTTTCACCTGAGAAGACAATCTGCGTTAATTTCTGGCGTACAAGATGGCGAATGTCACCTTCTCTTCATCTCGGGCCAGATATCCTTCCCTTCGCAGATGAGGTGAGAATCCTGGGGTTGAAATTCGATCGAAAACTATGCTGGTCATCTCATATAGCACAGCTTAAAGCGCGGTTTGACCGTTCTCTGAATATTTTACGGATACTAAGCGGAAAATCTTGGGGAGCAGATCGGACTACTGCTGCGTCTTTATCGTGCACTGATCCGATCAAAGTTAGACTATGGATGTATTGTTTATGCCTCAGCACGGCCATCTGTGCTGAGGAAGTTAGATACTGTCCACAATCAGGGCATCCGGGTGGCTTTAGGAGCGTTTCCAACTAGCCCTGTTGTGAGCCTCTATGCCGAATCTGATGAGCCCCCTCTATGTTGTCGGCGGGATGTACTTCTATCTAACTATGGCTGTAGCCTGTAGTGCATACCCGCGCATCCATCGTTTACTCCTTTTTTGATTCCGGATTGGAGGATCGTTATAAAAACCTCTTACGTAGTCCAACACCTGCAGGATTTCGCTTCCGGTAGCTGCTTCGAACGCACGATCTTGAAATTCCTAACATGTTTCCCCCAGGGTTCACCCACCTTGGTTACGTGCTTCCTCCCACATAGATCTCGCGATGACGACTTTTGCGAAATCTTCTACGCCTATGTTTTGCATCTGTTCCTGTTTTTTAGAACTTTTATCAAAATATAGTGGCCGGTGTCATATATATGCCGATGGCAGTAAGTGCGCCGATGGAGTTGGATGTGCCTTTATCACTCGAAACGAACCTGTTACTTTCCGTTTGCCGAGTAGCACATCAATTTATTCTGCAGAGCTGAATGCTATTTACCGAGCCATTTTATATATTCGCCGTCGAAACTTGGGTGACTGGCTTCTTGTGAGTGATTCCCTTAGTGCACTCCAGTGCCTTCGTGAGCTGTACCTTTACCATCCTCTAGTACAGCGCATTCAGGACATCCTCCACATTTTGCACACTTAGTGTGTAGCTGTGGAGTGCGCTTGGGTTCCTGGACACTTTGGCGTGCCGGGGAATGAACTGGCGGATTTGGCGGCAAAGAAGGCATCATCTGCGCCCAGTTTTACCACTAACTTTGTGACGGCCGAAGATTTTAGACTTGTCCGCAGAGCGGTAATTTCGAGCTGGGATGGAGAGTGGTCCGCTCTTTGCGGCAACAAACTTCGGGAGGTGAAGGAGCTCCCAATACACTGGGTGACTTCCTCACGCCGCTCTCGTCGCGAGGAAGTTATTTTAGCAAGATTGCCTATTGGCCACTGTATTTTTAGTCATAACTACTTATTTCAGAGGGAACCTCCACGTGTCTGCCCGCTCTGTGGCGAAACGCTTTCAGTCCGGCACGTACTTGTAGAGGGTGCTCCAGTAGCACCACTATGAGCCACTCTATGACTGCCGGCCAGGCTTTCGGAGGTCCTGGCCGATGATCCCGTAGCGGTGGAGAACGTTTTTAAATTTTTATCTCAAGTGACCCACGCCTTAAGTATCTAGTTTTATTTTTGCTGTTGTAGTTTTGCTGCAGCTACTTGAGTGATACGTGAGGTTTTTGAAATCTTTTTTAACCCTTGAATCTTTTAGTCACTATTGTTTTATGTTCCCTCTTGTTTTTGTAGTTTTATTGTCATAGTTTTTCGCCAGCTCTGGATTCAGGGCTGGACAGTTATTTTATCTTGGTTTTAGTTGTTTATGCCGATTTTATGTATATTATAGCTCTTTTGATAGAGACCCGTTTTAGCATACAACTCAGATGTTTTAACTCCCCAGTTTTATGTTAAGGGCGCTGATAACCTAGCAGTTGAGCGCCCTTAAACCCTATTCATCATCATCATATCCCTCAAAGTATTAAGGCAGGGTATGACCATCGACCCCCTAGGGGCCTAGTACGTTAGGTACGGTTAGGCGCACCCGGGGTCCCGAGCCACCTTTGTCTCCCTCTGTGGTGAGGAAGTCAGTAGGTTAAAATGCCCACCCACGTGTAGGCCGTGCGTGGAGACTCGTGTCGGTAGAAAGGTTTACCCTGGTTGGTTGAGGGTTGCGTAACTTCAGTAACTTCAGTACACCACCTTGGTTTCTGCTCCGCCTAAACGTGAGGCTAGGGACTAACCCGCCCCTGATCAATTGGCCTGGACTAGGTATTATACCGAACTCCAGGGTGAGTGGGACGGCCAGCCTGCTATATCCTCTGTGTAGCCCTGTCACCCCCTGTGAGTTGACCCCGGGTTGGGCCCCGTGGTGGGTGAGGAGCACTGGGGGATGAATATAAACCATGTCTTTCATGGCAAAATCCAAACCTAAAAGTAAATTAGTATTGGGAAAGGAAGTAGCTGAGTCCGATGGTCCTCACTACTTAGACGTGTTAAGAACAGAGGAAGGAAAACCTTTATGTTCGTCAGCCCTTTCTCTATCCAGAAGGGTCTGGACAAAATTGCTGGTCCGGTTAAATCCTGTGATAGAGCCCGAAATGGAACCCTCCTGGTTTAGGCAATTTCGAACTCCCATGTAGGGAAAATACTTAGGGCTTAACTGTTAGGCAGTTATTCGGTTATGGTCGTAAAGCACAAGATTTTGAACTCCTCGCGTGACGTTATCACCACCCCTAAATTGGAAGGTTTGTCCAATTAGGAGCTTCAAGAGGATCTGGCAGAACAAGGCGTAACATCCGTTTATAGGGTTCAGCGGAATGTTAATGGTGATTTTGTGCTTACTCGTACCCTGTACCTTACCTTTGATTGGGTAGATCTTCCTCAAAGGATTAAGGCAGGGTACGAAGCCATCGAGGCTGGGCCCTATATTCCCAACCCCTTACTATGTTACAAGTGCCAGCAGTTTGGGCCAACCAGCCAATTTTGTTCTGGTTGATGTACGTGTGCAATCCTTGGCGATGCATCCCACGATGCGGATTGCAGTACCCGTCCTTCTTGTATGAACTGCGACGGGAACATTGATCTAGCTCCCGAGCCTACCTCCGTTTTTCAGAGGAGAGAGCCATCCAGGAGATACGGGTGAAAGAGAAGGTGTCCTTCGCCGAAGCCGGTAAACTCCTGCGTATTCGACAGCCATCTGTCCCCAATTCCGGTTCTTACAGCTCTGTTACAGCTAAACCGGTAACGAAGCGGGAAATCGCCACACAGACCAGCGATATCAACGGGGTTGTAATTGCGGAAAAGATCATCGTTGCCACACCACTGCCGAAGACCTCATCATCCACGTACACGTCGACATCACCATCCGCCAAATCCGCCACTGTAAGGAATATTCGAGAACAGTTGTCACCCCAACCGTCGAACTCCGGCAATAAGACCGGCAAAACCGTAGCATACTCTGTACCAGCAAAGACTTTCAAGAAAAGTTACGTTAGGACTGACTTCCTTCAAGAGCATTATACGTCTGCACCCAAAACATCCAAGGGTGGTAAAAGTCCCCATCATTCTCCACGTAGATCCTCTTCCGAGGAATCTTCTGGGAGCAGCTCCGATCGGCGACGTCCATCTTCGCCGGTCTGTACCCAAAGTCGTTTCAAGATTCTTAAACCGAAATTTTCTATGTAAGCGGTCCTCCCACGTGGTGGAGATGGAACAGGAGAATTCTGCCCTCACTGCCAGAGGGACAGTGCGTATGCGGTAGGATCGTGCTCCTGGAAAGAGTGTTGGTCCAACGGCTAAAAAGAATAAATTGAACCGACCAGCACCGGCCGGTATGCAGAAACGCCTTTCTATTTAGTACATACGCCATCCTAGAGACCTTGGCTATCCTACAGAGGAACATACGCGGCATTCGACCCCATCGAGTAGAGCTTGAACTTTTGCTCAACGCGCACTAACCTTTAGTTGTGTGCCTCCAAGGGCCAAAGTTCCGTCCTCAAGATAACGTGAGCTTCAGGCTCTTCTATACGTTGTGATTTATCACCAGAAGAGGGTGTTCCAGGATATGGGGATGGGGGCACTATAAGGCTCATTAGGGATTATATCCATGCTACTTCAGTCTCCTTGCAGTCGGACATTCAGCCGGTGGCTGTAAGGATTACGCTGCCCTCCGCTAGATTTATCGTTTGTATATTTATCTGCTTCCTCCTAATGACCTCTCGCGCACTGAGTTAGAAGACCTCGTCATCCAATTACCAATACCATTTCTGTTGGTGGGGGACGTGAATGCCCACCACCCACTTTGGGGCTCCCTTCGGGCTTGTGGTGAGAGGTAATTTAATTACTGACATTTTGGACCGCAATAACCTAGCCCTCCTGAACACCGGAAAGGCTACATTTTTATCTGACGCATTTCACAGTTTTTCCCCACTTCGATATAGCCTGTTCTCCCCAGTTAGCAGCGAGTTTCCACTGGCATATCACCTCTGATTTACATTGTAGTGACCACTTTTCCAGGTATGCCTTGATGGCGTTTAGATCGAGCCAACTGATCTTTTTTCCCATTTGACCATTTTTACCTACAACAAGCACGACTCCGTAAATTTTATAGTCGCACACCTTAAAGCAACAATACTTGCTGCTGCTGCTGCTGCTGCTGAGCATTGTATCCCACGATCGATTGCCCCACACCGTCGCTTTCTGGTTCCTTGGAGGACCGACGATTGCCGAATGCTATTCATGCTTGCCGACGGGCTCACAGGGTTTTCCAGCGTCGCCCTACTCTGGAGAAACTGATACATTATAAGAAGATGCGTGCTAAATTTCGGCAAGTTATTAAGAATAGCAAAAAAAAAAAAAAAAAAGAACAATCGTGAGGCAACTTTATAGCTTCCTTTAATCGCAGTACATCTTCCTCTGTTGTATGGGATAAGTTAAGGTGTGTGGCTGGAAAATGGACCCATCTATCCATCGCTGGTCTCAAAACCCCTGCTGGAGTTGTTAATGCATTTGACTTGGCGAACACTTTAAGCAGTGCTTTCGCTCAGGTGTCTAGCTCAGAAAATTACTCCCCTGAGTTCTTTAGAGTTAAGACTCGGATGGAAGCTCTGGGATTCTCTTTGCGGTCTAGAAACCTTGAAGATTATAATCGCCTTTTTACCATGACGGAAATAGACGCTGCAGCACTTTCATCTTTGTAGACACTCTCCACCAGGAACAGATGGCATTCGCGTCAAAATGTTGCAACATTTCTCTCCTGATGGCAAGTCTTTCCTACTCAAGGTTTATAATCGTGTCTGGGTTGACGCCACTTTTCCAGAAAAGTGGAGGTAGGCCACCGCCATACCCCTTCTTAAACCTGGAAAGGACCGACATCTTCCTTCCAGCCACCGTCCTATTTTCCTCACCAGTTGAGTTTGCAATGTAATGGAACGCATGATCAATGGACGGTTAGTGTGGTGGCTAGAATCCCACAATTTACTAACTGCCAGTGCGGTTTTCGAAGACGTTCAGCGACTGACCACTTTGATTCGCTATCGACGCAGATTATGGATGGCTATCTGAAGAACTGTCAAACAGTTGGGAAATTTTTTGACCTCGAAAAAGTCTATGACACGTATTGGTGAGGAGGTATAATACGTTTGCTTCAAACTTGAAGTATAAGTGGACGTTTACCATTGTTCGTTCAGGATTTTATAAGCCACCGACGAGAACTGCAATAAATTGCAAAATCGTCCGCAAATAAGGAGGCGGAGATGCTAGCAGGAACACATTCGACAATGGGATTGATGGCAACAGCGAAGAGAGTGACGCTGAGTACTGACCCTTGAGGCACTCCGTTCTCCTGACTAAAAACACGAGAGAAAACAGAATCCACACGCACACAAAACACCCGGTTCTTCATGAACTCCCGGAGGAACACTGGAAGGCGGCCACGGCAGCCCCAACTGCAAGGTACGCAAACAGACCGCCCTCCAGCAAGTGTCATAAGCTTTCACCAGATCGAAAAATATGGCCACAGTTTGACACTTCCGAAGGGAACCATTCATGATGTGAGTCGAGAGGGAGACAAGGTGCTCAGTCGTGGAGCGGTATCTACGATAGCCGCACTGTATGTCGCATAGAAGTTTCTCAGACTCAAGCCACCATCGTAACCGTTCATTGATCATGCGTTCCATCACCTTAAAAACAGCACTGGTGAGAGAGATAGGACGGTAACTATGAGGAATACTACGGTCCTTCCCCGGTTTTAAGATGGGAACAACGGTGGCTTAGCGCCAATCTGTAGGAAACACACCCTTGCGCCAAACGAGGTTGTACAGGTTCAGGAGATATTGCTTACTGTCAGAAGAGAGGTTCTGTAGCATGGCGATATGTATACATTGAGGTCCTGGAGCGGAGTGTCGAGCGTGTGCTACACAGGCATCCAGCAACCGCATGCTAACATCCGAGTTATAGCACTCGGAACCCAAGGACCGGAAAGACAGACTCTGAGTTTCCACGTCCGCCTTGATGGCACGAAACGCTGGGTAATAATTGACGGAGCTAGACGCAGTTGCAAACGTGCTACCGAGGGCATCTGCAATAGCAACCGGGCAACGACGGTGTCAGTTCCCACGAGAAGCCCCGGTATGAAAGTACCAGTCTGCTTACCGGCAACACGGCGGAGGTTCTCCCACACAACAGATGAAGGTGTTTTGCGACTGAATGTTTCAATAAACGAAGCCCAGGAAGCGCGCTTGCTCTCTTGAATAATGCGCCGTGCCCGGGCGCGTGTTTCTTTAAAATTGATGAAATGCTCCAAGGTAGGGTGATGGCGGAATACCCGAAGAGCCCTCCTGCGAGCACAAATAGCATCGCGGAGCTCGGTAGTCCACCAAGGGACCGGTAAGTGTCCAGGGTAGGAAGACGACCACGGGATGGACTGCTCGGCAGCGGAGGTCACGACAGAGTTGAAGTGTTTGACCATGTGATCAACGGAGTCGAACAGGCGGTCGCTGAAAACAGCCAGAGCGGAGAAAAGAGCCCAATTCGATTTAGACAGCTGCCAAGAATTCGCACGGAGGAAATGTGGTGTGATAGCAGAGTAATGACACAAGGGCAATGATCACTGGAATGAGGTCTGATACTACGTTCCACTGAAAACGGTGAGTAAGCTGTGCAGAGCAAACAGAAAGGTCCAGGTGGTAGAGCGTGGCAGAGGAACCGGAAATGAAAGTAAGTTCACCGGTATTCAAAACAGAGAGACTAGATTGATCGAAAAGGTCAGCAAGAATAGTCCCCCGCAAGCAGGCCCTAGGGAAACACCATAGGGGATGGTGGGCATTAAAATCACCCAACAGAAGAAAAGGTGCCGGGAGCCGAGACAAGAGATGGTGCATGTCAGCGTCGCAGAGGGAAGATGAAGGCGGAACGTAGACATTACATACAGTGAAGGAGAAACCAGCAAGAATATGTCGGATAGCAACAGCTTGCAAGGTAGTAGTAAGTGAGACCGGTTGACCGCAGATGTTATTGCTCGTTAGGATCATAACACCCCCATGAGCAGGAGAGCTCAACATCAAACCGCACAGGGACGTATTGGTGAAGGGCAAAGGCATCGTGGGGGCGAAGCTTTGTCTCCTGCAAACACAGAACTAGAGGGTTATAAGACCGTAGTAACAGCTGCAATTCGGCCCTATGCGTACGCACACCGCGGATATTCCACGTCAGGAGAGCCTTGGAGCACAGTTAGAGGCGGGAAAGATTATCGATGAAGCAAACTATGAGTTTGCAACTGGGAAGCAAGCGACTGGCGGAAACGAAGTAGATGCAGTTAAAGTGGGCGTTTCTTGTTCGTTCTTTGCACACTTTGGACCCACAAGAGTATTGGCACCTTCGTCGGCGCTATTCGCTGATGCTCTGAATGCGGAAGATCCCCTACGGCTCGTAGAACAAGAACGGGAATTGGAAGGTTTAACAGTGGCCTTTAGTTTCTTACCACTCGCTCATGAGCAGCAGCGACAGATGGTGTCGGTCTAACTAGCGGCTTACAAAAAGGTTCTGGAGAAATAGAACTTGAGGCAGTGGATGCTGGGGATGTTGTAGACTGCGAGGTTGTTGTGGTCGGCGTCTGTTCTGTTTGAGTACACGCGTCGGCTACAGGCACGGCTTGTAGTGCCACTGAGGAAACAGGAGTGCGGCGGAGCGTTGATGCGTAGCCTGAGATGGTCGAAGGCTGCAGCTGTTGGAAGCGGCGTCTGGCTTCCGGAAAAGTCAGACGTTCCTGAACTCGCAGCTTCTGGATGGCCATTTCCTCGAGAAAACGTGCACATTGCCGGGAGCTAGATGGGTGGTTCCCTTTACAATGAACGCAACAAGGGTCTCGAGCTCAAGTAGTTTCTCCGTGGGCAGCTTGGCCGCAACGTTCACATGTAGCGTCGAAAGTGCACCGGCTTTGGGTGTGACCAAACATCTGGCAGCAGAAACAACACGTAGGGTTCGGTATATACGGCCTCACAGCAGCGCGTTCGTATCCACAGTAGAGTGCCTCAGGTAAGTTGTTGCCTTTGAACGTTAGGAAGACTGTCCGTAACGCAACCGACTCACCATTACGTATGCCAAGAAGACGGTACACCTGACACGCACCCTGGTCGGAGAGATTGGCGACAATTTCAGCGTCGGAAAGGCCGTCTAAGCTCGTGGTACTCACCACGCCTCTACAGGTATTCAACGATTTGTGTGGGGCCACCGTTATTGGGTAGCAACTCAATAATCCGGCTTTCAAGAGCTTTCTGGACTGGTCTTCGGTCCTGGTTTCAACTAACAGCATACCGTCTTTAGTCCTTGTTGCATTTGTCAATTTTTCCATATATCCTGTCGAGTTCAGGTTGAATGTAAAAGGAGTAAAGGTCTCGCATTGTCTTCGAAATACAAGCTACGTCATCACCAAAAATTTGTCCAAAATATAATTTCTGCGCGGAGGGTTCATTATAAAAAGGGCCCCTTCCGATAATGTCGGCGTCAGCCTGCCATCCGGGGGAAAGAGAAAAAAGACACCAAAAATAGTTTCCGGTCCGTGCCGCCTGGGAGACCCCTCCCAGACCGATCTCACGGAGTACTTAGGAGGAGTTACCCTCCAGCCTCACGGCTGGTCCATACGGGTAAGCCCTCCACCATGCACAACCTGGCTTTATTCCCCTACCACAGGTATAACCACCTGTGGCCCCCCACTTTAGGCCATGGTGTGTAATGACATCCATGGATTCAGGGGACTTGTGGTTGATTACACCGGGTTTCCGATAGCGGTTACACGTCCGGCCCGAGCTTCTTACCCAACAACCTGCGTTCGTCGGAAGATTAGCACGTGCCGGGCTCCCAGAGAAGCTAGGTGGGTGTACATATCGTTGTGGATGAGCTCCGCACCTAAGGCTTACACATAGGGGCAGTGTGAAGGGTCCACTCAACCGTCACGCCTGAGACTTCCGAAGAGCACACAAGTTGGAAGCCGCGCTGGAACCGTGGGACAGGAGCCACGGAGATAGAAGAAAGATCCCTGTTGGTGAGTCAGGAGTTAATAAACCTAAAGCCTTAAAAGTAAATATATAGGGAATAAACCTAGAAGAGGAAGAGCATGAGCCGAGTAAACTTGCACCCACAAGATGAAGATGATAATGGTGTTTAAGTGCGCTCAGCTGCCGAGGTCATTAGCGCCCTTATGATTAAAACTTGGCAATAGGCAGTAAGAAAATACCATTGGAAAAAAAAAGTAAATGCAAGTAAAAGAGCTAACAGAGTTGAAACAGAAGTAACAGAACTGTCCAGCCCTCTAACCAGAGCTGGATATAAAACTCCATCTAAAACCAACACATTAAAACCAAAAGAATTTAAAAAACTGCTATCACACTAAAGCTTCAAGGTAAAGGAAACTTTTGCCTAAAATTTAAAAACCCTGTCCACTGCTCTTGCGTCATCTGCCAGGACCTCAGCAAGAGAGGCCGGCATGCCCTTAGTTGCGCGAATGTGTGCCAGGTGACCACACTCCAGCAACACATGACGAACTGTCTGTGCCTCCCCACAGAGCGCACAGACAGGAGCAGGTTCACGTTTAAAAATGTAACAATGGGTAAAAATACAGTGGCCAATTCTTAGCCGAGCTAGTACTACCTCTTCCCGTGCGGAATAAACGAGAGGAGGTTACCCAGTTGACAGGGAGGTCCTTCACCTCTCGCAGCTTATTACCACGGAGAGCCGACCACCCCGCATGCCAAGTCGAAAAAACGGCTCTGCGTACAGCCACTTTAAAATCTTCTGCTGTTGAATGGGTAATCGTAACACTGGGCGCTGTGGCTGCCGATTTCGCTGCCAAATCCGCCGTGTCATTAACTGGCAAGCCAACGTGTCCAGGAATCCATGCGCACTCCACATTAAAACCAGAAGCGTGCAAAATGTGGAGAACGTCCTGGATGCGCTGCACCAAAGGATGGTAATTATACAGCTCACGAATGCTCTGAAGGGCACTAAGGGAATCACTAAGAATAAGGCAGTCACCTAATTTTCGACGTCCAATATGCAGAAGGGCTTGATAAATAGCATATAGCTCGGCAGAATATATAGATGTGCAACTAGGCAAACCGTAAGTAGAAGTTGCGGTGCCAGTGACAAAGGCACATCCAAAACCGTCGGGGCTCTTACTACCATCGGTGTAAATACAAATACGGCCACTGTATTTGGATAAAAATTCTAAAAAAACAACAAGTACTATTAAGAGGCGTAACAGATTTCCCGTAAAGCGTCATCCCGAGATCGACATGGGAGGTAGCGCGTAACCAAGGGGGGCATCTACTCTCTCCCTGGATAACAGCCGAGGAATGTCAACATGGTGCTGGGGTAGAAGCTTACGGAAACGAAAACCTGCTGGCCTGGGGCTCAGAGATCGGAGGCAGCATCGCTCGTGCAGCTCAGGGGAGAAAAACGCGTGATAAGTTGGATGCCCAGGCATACACTTCAGCCCACAGCCATAATTAGCAAGCAGGACATCACGCCGACAACGCAGAGGAGGTTCTCCCGATTTGGCGTAGACGATAACAACTGGGTTCGTTGGAAAAGCTCCAACGGCCACACGGATGCCCTGGTTATGGACCTTGTCTAACCTTCTGAGCACTGAAGGTCGGGCTGAAGAATACACAATGCTGCCATAGTCCAACTTAGAACGATTCATAGCACGATAAAGACGGAGCAATGCCGTCCGATCCGCACCCCAAGATTTGCCACTTAGTATCCGTAAAGGATTTAGAGAACGGTCACATCGTGCTCTAAGCCGTGCTATATGTGGTGCCCAACAAAGTTTCCGATCGAAGATCAAACCAAGGAATCTCGCCTCATCTGCGAAAGGAAGTAAATCTGCCCGAGTCGGAGAGACGCCGGCATTTGCCACTTACGGCGCCAGAAGTTAACGCAGACTGTCTTCTCAGCGGAGAAACGAAAACCGTGTTTCGAGCTCCAAGCATAGAGATTGTCCAAACACCGCTGGAGACGGCGTTCCAAAAACGGTGTACGCTGAGAAGTACAGAAGATGGCAAAGTCGTCCACGAATTAACATGAAGAGACACCTGGAGGCACACTTAGTGATATGGAATTTATCGCAATAACAAATAGTCACGCTGAGTACCGAGCCCTGCGGCACTCCGTTCTCTTGAATAAAATGGTTAGAAGAAACCGAGCCGACCCTCACTCGAAAAACGCGGTCCCGCATAAACTCCTGAATGACCAACGGTAGGCGGCCACTTATGTTCCAGTTGTGGAGAGAACGCAATATTCCCGCCCGCCAACACGTGTCGTAGGCCTTCTCGAGGTCAAAAAATATCCCAACTGTGGGGCTGTTCTTAAGAAACCCGTCCATAATCTGAGTTGACAGAGAGACAAGGTGGTCAGTTGTTGAACGTCGTCGTCGAAAGCCACACGTCGAAAATTAGGTGACTGCCTTATTCTTAGTGATTCCCTTAGTGCCCTTCAGAGCATTCGTGAGCTGTACAATTACCATCCTTTGGTGCAGCGCATCCAGGACTTTCTGCACATTTTGCACGCTTCTGGTTTTAATGTGGAGTGCGCATGGACTGCTGGACACGTTGGCTTGCCAGGGAATGACAGGGCGGATTTGGCAGCAAATCGGTTGCCACAGCGCCCAGTGTTACGATTACCCATTCAACAGCAGAAGATTTTAGAGTGGCTGTACGGAGAGCCGTTTTTTCGACTTGGCTAGCGGAGTGGTCGGCTCTCCGTGGTAATTAGCTGCGAGAGGTGAAGGATCTCCCTGTCCACTAGGTAACCTCCTCTCTTTTATTTCGCCGGGAGGAGGTATTACTAGCTCGGCTAAGAATTGGCCAGTGTATTTTTACTCACAGTTACCTTTTTAAACGTGAACCTGCTCCTGTGTGTGCGCTCTGTGGGGAGGCACAGACATTACGTCATGTGTTGCTGGAGTGTGGTCACCTGGCACACATTCGCGCATCTATGGGCATGCCAGCCTCTCTTGCTGAGGTCCTGGCAGATGACGCAAGAGCAGTGGACAGGGTTTTTAAATTTTTAGCAATAGTTTCTTATACTTTGAAGTTTTAGTATGATAGCAGTTTTTTATACTCTTTTGGTTTTAATGTGTTAGTTTTAGATGAAGTTTTATATCCAGCTCTGGTTAGCGGGCTGGACAGTTCTGTTCCTTCTGTTTCAACTCTGTTAGCTCTTTTACTTGTGTTTACTTTTTTTTTTGCAATGGTATTTTCTTACTGCCTATTGCAAAGTTTTAATCATAAGGGCGCTAACGACCCCGGCAGTTGAGCGTCCTTAAACACCATTATCATCATCATCATCATCATCCCGCCACTTGTCTGGAAAAATGCCATCAACCCAGACACGATTATAGACATCGAGTAGGAAAGCTTTGCCATCAGGAGAGAGATGTTGCAACATTTGGACGTGGATACCATCTGGCCCTGGTGCTGTGTGTCGTGAAGAGGGGAGTGCATTGTCTAGCTCTGCCAGGGTGAAAAGGCGTTTATAATCGTCAAGGTTGCCAGAAAGAAACGAGAATTCTTGAGATTCCACCTGAGTCTTAACTGTAAGAAACCCAGGGGAATAATGGCCTGAACTAGACACCTGAGCGAATGCACTGCCTAAAGTATTCGCCACGTCAAATGTATCAACAGCAGCTCCGGTGGGTGTTTCGAGACCGGCGATGGGCATATGGTTCGGTTTCCCAGCCACACGTCTTAACTTACCCCATACGAGACAGAGGAAGGTGTATGTCGCTTAAAGGAACCCACGAATTTATTCCACGACATCTTTTTGCTATTCTTAATAACCCGCCTAGAATGTGCACGCATCTGCTTATAGTGTATCAGGTTATCCAAAGTAGGAAACCGCTGGAAAACCCGTAGAGCTCGTCTGCGAGCGCGAATAGCATCCCGACAGTCATCGGTCCAGCAAGGTACCGGAAATCGACGGCTCTAGCCGGTCGAACGCGGAATGGATTGCTCAGCAGCAGAAAGAATGGTCCCTGTGAGATGTTTGACCAAGTGGTTCACAGAGTCGTGGTCTTCGTAGCTAAATTCAGCCAAGTGGGAGTACAGTTCCCAAGTTGCGTGGTCTACGCGCCAACTAGGTAAACGGGTGGAACATACAACGTGTGTCAAGACGCTAATAGGAAAAGGAAAGTGGTCACTAGAATGCAAATCCGAGATGATATTCCAGCATAACGTGACTGCTAGCTGAGGGGAACAGTTTGCAATGTCAATGTGTGAAAAGCTATGAAAGGCGTCAGAAAGAAAGGTGGTCTCTCCCGTGTTCAAGAGAGCAAGATTCTGACAATCCAAGAAGTCTTTAAGTAGCGTACCCCTCGCACAAGCCCGAGGAGAGCCCCAAAGAGGGTGATGGGCATTCACGTCGCCTTCCAATAAAAAGGCACCCACAAGAACATACACAAACAAATGCTCACAGACATACGAAGGCACGAACACAAAACGTGGCGCAGTGGATGGCAATGGGGAGGATTATATGGCGGCGATTGACTCGGGAATCCCCGGTTGCGCCAAACCCGTACCTACCATAGTAGGCCCCTGGGGGACCGCCCTAAAAGGCCAACTAGAGCATGTCCTCTCCTTTTCTAAGCCTTCCACTCCTGGGCCCGATGGTATACATGTGTCGCTGACTCAGCATTTATCCACGGTCCAGCTCTTTAGTCGTATCTGACTCCAAGGTGCGTTTTCTGCTATATGGCAAAAGGCCACCTTTGTTCCCATTCTGAAACCTGACAAGGATCACCAACTTCCTTCCAGCTATCGCCCAATTTCCCTAACTAGTTGCGTTTACAAGGTTATGGAACCTATGCTCAATGGGCGGTTTATGTGGTGACTCGAATCTCGGGGCCTCTTGTCAAACGTTCAGAGTGGGTTTCGTCGTAACCGTTCTACTGTCGATCATCTAGTGTCACTTTCGACCCATATTATGGACGGGTACCTAAGTAAAAGTCAGACTATAGCAGTAATTTTTGAATTAGAGAAAGCTTACGACACTTTTTGGAGAACTGGCATTCACCATACAATTCATCAGTGGGGTTTCCGTGGTCACCTTCCCATATTCATTCGGGAGTTCACGAAAGACCGGGTGTTTCGTGTGCGTGTGGATTCGGTTTTATCTGACTATTTTACTCAGGAGAACGGAGTACCTCAGGGTTTAGGACTTAGGTTCAATCTGTTCCTTACAGCTATCAACCGCCTTGTTTACTGACTTCCCCCAGGGATTTTCTCGTCGCTGTTTTTTGAGGATCTTGTTGTGTACCTCACAGGTCGGTGTACCTGTCTGCTCGAGCGTCCCCCCCCCCCAGGGGCCTACTACGGTAGGTACGAGTTTGGCGCACCCGGGGATTCCCGAGCCGCTCGCCGCCATCTCATCATCGTCATCGACACCAACTGAACCACGTTTTGTGTTTGTGTGCATATTTTTTTGTTTTGTGAGAGCGAATTTACTCGCATTATCTTCTTCCCCTTCTAGGCTTATTCTTTACATGTTAGTATTAAGGCTTTACATTTATTAACTCCTGCCTCACCAACAGGGATCTTTATTCTATCTCCGTGGTTCCTGTCCCACGGTTCCAGCGCGGCTTCCAACATGTGTGATCTTCGAAGGTTTAGGCGTGAAGGTTGAGTGGATACTTCCTACTGCCCCTATGTGTAAGCCTAAGGTGCGGAGCCCGTCCATACCGTTATGTACACCCACGTAGCTTCCTTGGGGGCTCGGTGCGTTTTAATTTCCCAGGGTTAGAATTACGGACCGGTCGTGTTACTGCTAACGTAAAACCCTGTGTAATCAACCACAAGTCCCCTGAATCCATGTCTGCTTTATTACGCAGCATGGCCTAAAGTAGGGAGCCACAGGTGGTTATACCTGTGGTAGGGGCTTAAAGCCGGGTTGTACATGGTAAAGGGCTTACCCGTATGGACCAGCAGTGTTGGCTGGAGGGTAACTCTTTCTGAGGTATCCTTGAGATCGCTCTGGTAGGGGTCTACCAGGCGGCACAGACCGGAAAGTATTTTGGTGTCTTTTGTCTCTACCCCAGGATAGCAGGCTGACGCCGACGGTTCTGGAAAGGGGTCTTTCCATAATGCTATCTCCGCGCAAAACCTCTTCTTTTGACCGCTTTATAGTTGTGACCTTGGCATGTGAAACGAAAACTATGCGAGATATGAGTCCGTTTTACATACAACGCGAGATTGACAGGATATGCGGTAAAGTGACCAATGCCACCCGAACGCGAGACGGTACGCTTTTGATTGAAACGAAGACGGAAGACCAGTCCAAGAAACTCCTGAAGGCCAGCTTGTTGGGTTCCTACCCCATAAAGGTGGCCCCCCTCAAGACCTTGAACACCTGTAGAGGCGTCGTAACTACCTCTTGTTTAGACGGTCTTTCCGAAGCAGATATAGTCACTAATTTATCTGACAAAGGTGTATGCCAAGCGTACCGTCTGCTCGGCAAACGAGATGGTGAATCAGTGGCACTGCGTACGGTATTTCTGACTTTTAAGGGCACCACAATACCCGAGACACTATATTGTGGATATGAACGCGTCTCTGTGCGACCATATGTGCTAAACCCAATGGGCTGTTTTCGGTGCCAACGGTTCGGTCAAACGCAAACTCGGTGCACCTTCGACGCTACTTGTGAACGTTGCGGACAAGCTGCCCACGGAGAAACTGCTTGTGCTCGAGACCCTTGTTGCGTCCATTGTACAGGGAAGCATCCATCTAGCTCCCGGCAATGTGCACGTTTTCTCGAGGAAAAGGCCATCCAGGAGGTGCGAGTTAAGGAACGCCTGACTTTTCCGGAAGCCAGGCGTCGCTTCCAAATTCTGCAGCCTGCGACCATCTCAGGCTATGCCTCAGCGCTTCGCCGCACTCCTGTTTCCTCAGTGGCACTACAAACCGTGCCTGTAGCCGACGCGTGTACTCAAACAGAATAGACGCCGACCACAACAACCTCACAGTCTTCAACATTCACACCACCCACTGCCACAAGTTCTATTTCTCCCGAACTTGCACGTAAGCCGCTAGTGAGACCGACACCATCTGTCGCTGCTCCTCATGAGCGCAGTCGATAGAAACTCAAGGCCACTGATAAACCTTCCAAATCCCGTTCAAGTTCTACGAGCCGTAGGGGATCTTCCGCATCCCGAACATCAGCGGATAGCGCCGACGAAGGTGGCTATACTCTTGTGGGTCCAAAGAGTGCAAAGCACAAGAAACGCCCACCTTAACTCCATCTACTTTGTTTCCAGCCTTCGTTTGCATCCCAGCTGCAAACTCATATTATGATTATTCGGTAAGCTTTCACGCCTCTAACTGTGCCTCATGACTCTCCTGACGTGGAATATCCGCGGTGTCCGTACCCATAGGGCCGAATTGCAGCTGTTACTACGGTCTTATAACCCTCTGATTCTGTGTTTGCAGGAGACAAAGCTTCGCCCCCATGATGCATTTGCCCTGCACCAATACCTTCCCATGCGGTTTGACGTTACACCGGAGGAGGGCTCTCCTGCTCATGGGGGGTGTTATGATCCTCACGCGCAATGACATCTGCGGTCAGCCAGTCTCGTTTACTACTACCCTGGAAGCTGTTGCTACCCGACTTACCCTTCCTGGTTTCTGCTTTACCGTATGTAATGTCTACGTTCCGCCTTCATCTATCCTCTGCGCCGCTGACATGCTCCATCTCTTGTCACAGCTCCCAGCACCTTTTTTTCTGCTGGGTGATTTTAATGCCCACCATCCCCTATGGGGTTCTCCTAGGGGCTGCGCGCGGGGGACCGTTCTTTCTCATCTTATCGATCAAAATAGTCTCTGTGTTGTGAACACCGGTGAACCTACTTTCATTTCCGATTCTTCGGCCACGCTTTCAACCTGAACCTTCCTGTTTGTTCAGCACAGCTTGTTCACTGCTTCCAATGGAACGTAGTATCTGATACTCATTCCAGCGATCATTTTCGTTGTGTCCTCACCATGCTTTCATACCACATTTCCTCATCGCGTGTTAGCACTTGGCAGCTGTCTAAGTCTAACTGGCTGCTCTTTTCCTCTCTGGGTGTGTTTGGCGACCGTCAGTTCCACACGGTTGACCATATGCTTGAGCACTTTAACTGTGTTATACTGTGTGCCGCAGAGCAAACATGCCCCGGACATCTTCCCGACCTAAACGCTTACCGGTCCCTTGGTGGACTGCTGAGTGCGGCGATGCCATTCGTGCTCGTAGGAGGGCTCTTAGGGTATTTCGCCATCACCCTACGCTGGAGCACTTGATCATGTTTAAACAAACACGCGCACGGGCACGCCGAATTATTCAAGATAGCAAAAGGTCTTCATGGAATTCGTTTGTATCTACCTTCAACCGCACAACACCTTCATCCGTTTATACCATTTTTTTATGGCACCAAAACTAAAATCCCTTAATTCAAATAAAGACGTTGGAAAGGAAGTAGTCGAGTCATGTGGTCCTCGCTACTTGGTTATTCATAGGACAGAGGAAGGTAAGAAGTTCCTTACGGTGAGCCCTTTTACTATCGAAAAGGGTCTCGAAGCCATTGCTGGTCCGCTTAAATCCTGCGTTCGAGCTCGCAATGGTACACTTCTTGTCGAAGCCAACTCCACCTCGCAAGCTGCAAGGATACTTAAAGCCACCATGTTAGCCAGCTATCCAGTGAAGGTCGAGGTGCACAAGTCGCTGAACTCCTCCCGCGTGTAGTAACAACCCGCGCGTTGGACGGTTTGTCCATTGAGGAGATCCAAGAAAATCTTGCGACTCAGGGTGTCTCATCTGTTTATCGGGTAAAACGTAAGATCAACGGTGAATTCCTGCCTACTCGTACCCTGTTTCTTACTTTTGATCGGGTTGACCTCCCTCAAAATATTAGGGCAGGGTATGAAGCCATCGAAGTTAGGCCTTATATACCCAATCCGCTGAGGTGCTTTAAATGCCAACGTTTTGGTCACACTAGTGAGTTGTGTACCGGCAAGTCCACCTGCGTCCAGTGCAGTGACATCTCCCACGATGGGGCTTGTGCTTCAGCTCCATCGTGTGTGAACTGTACCGGGGAACACCCATCTAGTTCCCGAGACTGCCCCCGTTTTGCAGAGGAACGAGCGATCCAGGAGATACGGGTGAAAGAGAAGGTGTCCTTCTTGGAAGCCCGGAATCTCCTGCGACTCCGCCAACCCTCTGCCCCGAGGTCCGGTACCTATAGCTCAGTTGCAGCTAAACCGGTACCGCGTCGGGAAATCGCAACACAGACCGGCGATATGAACGGGGCTACAATTGCGGAAAAGGTTATTTTAGCCCAAGCGCTGTCAAAGCCTTCGACACCTACACCCAAGTTGGTATCAACATCTGCCAAATCCGCCAGCTTACAGAATAGTCCTGCACACTTGTCACCGAAAGCCTCGACCTCTGGAACTAAATTTGGTAAATTCATGACGTCTTCTGCACCGGAAAAACAGTTTAAGACCAAGTATGTACGACAAGACTTCTTAAAAGAGAATTTGCAATCTTCTACCAAGTCATCTAAGGGTAAGAAAAGTACACGCAACTCCACACGTGTATCCTCCTCTGGGGAGGAGGGCGTGAGTCGGCGACGGCCGTCTTCGCCGATCAGCACATCCAATCGGTTCGAACTTCTCGGACCGAAATTTGCTCTTGAAAATGGGACCATCCCTTGTGGAGGAGGTGGACCAGGAGGATTCTGCCGCCACTACCAGAGGGACAGTGCGGAAACGGCAGGATCGTGCTCCTGAAAATAGTACTAGTCCAACGCCTAAGAAGAACAAATTGAACCGACCAGCTAATCCCAATCTGCAGAAGCGTCTTTCGATTTGAAACTTGTCCCATAATATACTCAATGGGTATCCTCCATTGGAACATACGCGGAATTCGACCACATCGACCAGAACTTGACTTGTTGCTGCGCCAGCATGAACCCTTGGCTGTATGCTTACAAGAGACTAAGCTCTGTCCACAGTACACCGTTTCCATCAGGCAGTACTCCTCCGTACGATGTGATTTATCCCCGGAGAACGGTATCCCGGCACATGGGGGCACTATGATGCTTATTCGAGATGATATTTTTGCCAACTCCCTACCCATACAATCTACAATCCAGTCCGTTGCTGTCAGCATTAAGCTACCCTCCGCCTTATTCACCATTTGCAGTATCTATTTGCCTCCATCTGCGGACCTTTTCGCACAGCGACTTAGAACACCTTATTTCCCAGTTGCCACCACCCTTTTTATTGGTAGGCGACGTGAATGCCCATCACCCTCTTTGGGGCTCTCCTCGGGCTTGTGCGAGAGGTACGCAACTTAAAGACTTCTTGGATAGTCAGAATCTTGCTCTCTTGAACACCGGAAAGCCCACCTTTCTTTCTGACGCCTTTCATAGCTTTTCACACATTGACATTGCAATTTGTTCCCCTCAGCTAGCAGTCACGTTATGCTGGAATATCATCTCGGATTTGCATTCTAGTGACCACTTTCCTTGTCGTATTAGTGTCTTGACACCAGTTGTATGTTCCACCCGTTTACCTAGTTGGCGCCTAGACCACACCAGCTGGGAACTGTACTCCCACTTGGCTGAATTTAGCTACGAAGAGCCCGACTCTGTGAATCACTTGGTCGAACATCTCACAGGGACCATTCTTTCTGCTGCTGAGCAATCCATTCCGCGTTCGACTGGCTACAGCCGTCGATTTCCGGTACCTTGGTGGACCGATGACTGTCGGGATGCTATTCGCGCTCGCAGACGAGCTCTACGGGTTTTCCAGCGTTTTCTTCCACTGGATAACCTGATACACTATAAACGGATGCGTGTACATTCTAGGCGGGTTATTAATGATAGCAAAAAGATGTCATGGAATAAATTCGTGGGTTCCCTTAATCGACATACACCTTCCTCTGTCGTATGGAATACGTTAAGACGTGTGGCTGTGAAACCGAACCATATGCCCATTGCCGGTCTCAAAACACCTACCGGAGCTATTGTTGATACATTTGACGTGGCGAATACTTTAGGCAGTGCATTCGCTCAGGTGTCTAGCTCAGGCAATTATTCCCCTGAGTTTCTTACAGTTAAGAATCAGGTGGAATCTCAAGAATTCTCGTTTCTTTCTGGCAACCTTGAGGATTACAATCGCCTTTTCACCCTGGCAGAGCTAGACAGTGCACTCTCCTCTTCACGACACTCAGCACCAGTGCCAGATGGTATCCACGTCCAAATGTTGCAACATCTCTCTCCTGATGGCAAAGCTTTCCTACTCGAGGTTTATAATCGTGCCTGGGTTGATGGCATTTTTCCAGACAAGTGGCGGGAGGCCACCATCATACCCATTCTTAAACCTGGAAAGGACCGCCATCTTCCTTCCAGTTACCGTCCTATTTCCCTCACCAGTTGCGTGTGCAAGGTGATGGAACGCATGATCAATGGACGGTTGGTGTGGTGGCTGGAATCCCACAATCTTCTGACGAACATCCAGTGTGGCTTTCGACGACGACGTTCAACTGCTGACTTCCTTGTCTCTCTGTCAACAAAGATTATGGACGGGTTTCTTAAGAACAGCCCCACAGTTGGGATATTTTTTGACCTCGAGAAGAGCCTACGACACGTGTTGGCGGGCGGGAATATTACGTTCTCTCCACAACTGGAACATACGTGGACGCCTTCCGTTGGTCATTCAGGAGTTTATGCGGGACCGCGTTTTTCGAGTGAGGGTGGGCTCCGTTTTTTCTAACCATTTTATTCAAGAGAACGGAGTGCCGCAGGGCTCGGTACTCAGCGTGACTCTATTTGCTATTGCGATAAATTCCATATCACTATGTGTGCCTCAAGGTGTCTCTTCCTGTTTATTCGTGGACGACTTTGCCATCTTCTGTACTTCTCAGCGTACACCCATTTTGGAACGCCGTCTCAAGCGGTATTTGGACAATCTCTATGCTTGGAGCTCGAAACAAGGTTCTCGTTTTTCCGCTGAGAAGACAGTCTGCGTTAACTTCTGGCGCCGTAAGTGGCAAATGCCACCGTCTCTTCGATTCGGGCCAGATTTACTTCCCTTCGCAGATGAGGCGAGATTCCTTGGTTTGATCTTCGATCGGAGACTTTGTTGGGTACCACAAACAGCACAGCTTAGAGCACGATGTGACCGTTCTCGAAATCTTTTACGGTTACTAAGTGGAGAGCATCTGACCCTATTTCTGTGCAACTTTCTCCAGCTGCGCCGCTTTCGTGTCCATATTGGCAATACTCTCTCGCGGGAGAAGATTCAGGAGAACGGTGTACCCCAAGGTTCCGTTCTTAGTGTTATACTTTTTGCCGTGGCCATCAACGGCATTACTAGCGTGATTCGTAGTGGGATATCATCGTCACTGTATGTGGATGACTTTGCGCTGTACTATCGCTACTACAGCACTGAACATCTCGAACGACAACTCCAGCTCTCCATAAACTCCATCGCTGGTTGGGCGCTTCGCAATGGTTTTCGTTTTACCCCTACGAAAACTCAGTGCATACACTTCCACCGTCTTCGCGGAGTACACCCTCCTCCTGACCTCCAATTGAACGGCGTGCCACTGACTTTCGTTCCGTCCTTGAAGTTCTTAGGTCTCCGCCTAGACCGTGAACTTTCTTAGGTACCCCACATCCGATACCTCCGTGCCTCCTGTGACCGGTTGCTGTGGATCCTCAAACTGTTTTCTGGTGCGTCGTGGGGCGGCGATCGTTCAGTGATGCTGCGTTTGTATCGTTCAGTCGTTCGTTCAAAACTAGGCTACGGTTGTTTTATTTACGGCGCAGCGACCGCCTCTAAACTTCGCCTTTTAGACACTGTTCATCATATCGGTTTACGTCTTGCTACAGGAGCCTTCCGCACTAGTTGTGTGGAATGCTAGTATGCCGATGCTGGTGAACCCCCACTGGCAGTGCGTCGCTCATTTTTACTTTGTTCGTATGCTGCTAAGTTGTCTGCGAACCCCCGCCATCCTTGTTTTAACCCTGTGTTACTCCCGAATTATTCACACCGCTATCTGAGGAACGCCACTGCTTCACGCCCCTGTGGTATACGGTTTCGTGAAATTTTCTCCGATAGGGGTCTCAGATTGCCTCCTGTGGAGCGTGTTTCTGTTTATCCGGAACCTGCATGACAACTGAGGCGTCCCAGTTTCGACCTGACCCTCTCCAACCTTGTGAAACGTTTGACCGCTCCGTAGGTATTTCAGCGACTGTTTTACGAACTTTTAAGCAATTACCGGGCATATGCACCGGTATTCACTGACGGCTCCCAGCTGGCAGGAGCTTCAGGTTGTGCCTTTTATTTCAATGGAGTAACACATAATTATCGCCTTGCGGACGCCAGTTCGGTATTCACCGCCGAACTGTACGCTATCTTTTACTTTCTAGATTTTATCTCGCTTTTAGCATCTGGTAGTTTTCTTGTTTGCAGCGATTCCTTGAGTGCCCTACAGGCTCTGCAGCAGTATACTGGCTCCTCATCACTCGTTATGCGTATTCAATCTCGCCTTTCTGAATTGATTGCTTGCAGCTACCAGTTCATATTCACGTGGGTTCCAGGTCATGTCGGTATTGCAGGTAATGAGGTAGCGGATAGGTCTGCCAAGGCTGCCTGCTCCTTGCAGGATAATTCGGAAGCAGCCGTGCCCTCAGGGGATGTTTCACGTTACTTTCGCAGGTCTCTTCTTTTAGCTTGGCAGCAATCTTGGCAAAACTTAGCAGGTACACAGCTTCGCACACTCAAAGACACGCTACAGCCATGGCTCACATTTTGCCAGCCAAACCGGCGACGCGAGTTTATCCTTACGCGTCTGCGTATCGGTCACACGCGGCTAACACATGGCTACCTTCTACGCGCTGAGCCAGCTCCTATATGTCCGACCTGCGATGTTCGTCTGTCTGTGGCACATGTGTTGCTTGATTTTCCGAAATTGCATCGTGAACGGCAATCCATCGGCCTGGGTACCTCCTTACCTGGCATTTTATGCGACGACGCCAATTCCGTCGATATGGTGCTACGCTTTGTTGCCTCTATGGGCCTCAGCAAAGACATCTGACCTATTTCATGCGTGTGTGCAATTTTAGACTTTTTAACGTTTTAGTCTCTGACTTCTACTGTATGGACCACTTTTTATGTGTGTGTTTTTAGTTTTTTAACCTTTTAGCCTTGGTTTTATCACCCGGGCCTTTTCTCGTGTGTGCCTTTGTAAGGGTTTTTAGCACATTTTAACTTTTCTTCTCTAGATTTGTTTTTAATGTGTTTTTCTTTTTCTTAACTTCGGGCCCAAATGACCTAGTTGTCTACGGGCCCTTAAACACTACTCACTCACTCACTCACTCACTCACTCACTCACTCACTCACTCACTCCACGTCCACGTTGGCACCACCATCCGCCAAATCCGCCACAGTAAGACCTATTCGAGAACAATTGTCACCGCAACCGTCGACCTCTGGCAATAAGACCGGCAAAACCATAACCTATTGTGTACCAGCAAAGCATTTCAAGAAAAACTATGTTAGGACTATCTTCGTTAAAGCGCATGACACGTCTGCACCAAAAAAAACCCAAGGGTGGTAAAAGTCCCCATCAATCTCGACCTAGATCCTCCTCTAAGGAATCTTCTGGGAGGAGTTCCGATCGGCGACGTCCATCTCCGTCGGCCAGCACCCAAAATCGGTTCGAGATTCTCGAGCCGAAATTTTCTATGGGTAAGCGGTCCTCCCATGTGGAGGAGATGGAACAGGAGGATTCTGCCCTCACTGCCAGAGGGACAGTGCGTAAGCGGCAGGATCGTGCTCCTGGAAAGAGTATTAGCCCAACGTCAAAAAAGAATAAATTAAACCGATTAGAACCGGCCAGCCTGCAGAAACGCCTTTCTATTTATAACATATCCCATCCCAGAGACCATGGCTATCCTACAGTGGAACATACGCGGCATTAGACCTCGTCGACCAGAGCTGGACTTGTTGCTCCACCAGCATCAGCCTTTGGTCGTATGCTTGCAAGAGACCAAGCTTCGTCCCCAAGACAACCTTACCTTCAGGCAGTACTCTGCTGTCCGGTGTGATATATCTCCGGCGGATGGAGTACCTGCACATGGGGGTACTATGATTCTCATCAGAGATGACATCTTCGCTACATCTGTACCCATTCAATCTGACATACAATCCATTGCTATCAGGATTAAGCTACCTTCTATTAGCTTCACCATTTGCAGTATATATGTACCTCCTTCTGATGGCCTCTCGCGCACTGATCTGGAAGATCTAGTCTCCCAGCTACCATCACTTCTTTTGTTGTTGGGGGATCTAAATGCCCACCACCCGCTTTGGGGCTCCCCTCGGGCTTGTGCGAGAGGCCAACTGCTCGCCAATTTCTTGGATCATATTAATCTCACTCTTCTGAATACCGGAGAGCCTACTTTTCTCTCTGATGCCTTTAACAGTTTTTCACACATACACTTAGCCGGCTGCTCTCCGCAATTAGCCGTTTCGTTACAGTGGAATGTCATCTCTGATTTATGCTCTAGTGACCACTTTCCGGTCGTTATTAGTCTCTTAACCCACAATTTATGTTCCACAATTTTACCTAAATGGCGCCTGGATCACGCCAACTGGAACCTTTATTCCCGTTTGGCTGTTTTTCAGTACAGTGAGCACGCCGCAGTTGATTCCTTAGTTGAGCACCTCAAAACCACCATTCTGTCTGCTGCTGAGCAGTCTATTCCACGCTCGACTGGCCACTCTCGTCGTTTTCCTGTTCCTTGGTGGACAGAACACTGCCGAACTGCCATTCGTGCTCGCAGACGAGCTCTCCGGGTTTTCCAGCGTCGCCCTACACTGGATAACCTGATACTCTATAAAAAAACTGCGTGCAAAATCTAGACAAGTTATAAAGGATAGCAAGAAGACCACATGGAGCAACTTTGTAGCGTCTTTTAATCGACATACACCTTCCTCTGTCGTATGGTATAAGTTTAGGCGTGTAGCTGGCAAAGCGACCTATATGCCCATATCCGGTCTAAAAACATCCGCAGATACGATACTGTAGTAGATCCGAATGACGTGGCTAACACTCTTGGCCGGTTCTTCGCCCATGTATCTAACTCAGACAACTACTCGCCTGAGTTTCTTCCTGTTAAAGCTCAGGTGGAAGCTCAGGGGTTCGCCTTCCGTTCTGGAAACCTTGAAGACTATAATCACCTTTTCACCTTGGCGGAGCTAGAACACGCACTTTCATCTTCGCGAAACTCTGCGCCCGGTCCTGATGGCATCCACGTCCAAATGCTACAATATCTCACTCCTGAAGGCAAGTCCTTCCTCCTCGAGGTCTACAATCGTGTCTGGGTTGATTCCACTTTTCCATCTCAGTGGCGGGAGGCCACCATTATACCTATTTTGAAACCTGGAAAGGACCGTCAACTTCCTTCCAGTTACCGTCCTATTTCCCTCACAAGCTGCGTTAGCAAGGTGATGGAACGCATGATCAATGGACGGTTGGTGTGGTGGCTGGAATCCCACGATCTTTTGACCCCCATCCAGTGTGGTTTCCGACGACGCCGTTCAACAACTGACCACCTTGTTTGGCTGTCAACCCAGATTTCTGACGGGTTTCTGAGGAACAGGCAAACAGTTGGGATATTTTTTGACCTCGAGAAGGCCAGTGATACGTGTTGGCGAGCGGGAATATTACGTTCCCTCCACAGTTGGGACATTCGAGGACGCCTTCCGCTATTCCTTCAGGAGTTTGTGCAGGACCGCGTTTTCCGGGTAAGGGTCGGCTCGGTATTTTCTAACCCTTTTAGTCAAGAGAACGGAGTGCCGCAGGGCTCGGTACTAAGCGTCACGCCGTTTGCTATAGCGATTAATTCGATATCGCAAAGTGTTCCCCCAGATATCTCGTCCTGTTTATTCGTGGACGACTATGCGATATACTGTACTTCTCAGCGTACACCGTTTTTGGAACGCCGTCCCCAGCGGTCCTTGGACAATCTCTATGATTGGAGCTTAAGAAACGGCTTTCGATTTTCCCCTGAGAAGACGGTCTGTGTTAACTTCTGGCGTCGCATGTGGCGCATGGCACCTACTGTTCACCTTGGGCCAACTTTACTTCCTTTCGCAGATGAGGTGAGATTCCTGGGGTTGGTATTTGACCGAAAACTCTGCTGGTCACAACATATAGCACAGCTTAAGGCGCGATGTGACCGTTCTTTTAATATTTTACGGATACTAAAGGGTAAATCTTGGGGAGCGGATCGGTCAGTTTTGCTGCGTCTTTATCGTACACTGATCCGATCAAAGTTAGACTATGGATGTATTGTTTATTCCGCGGCACGACCATCTCTGTTGAGAAAGTTAGATGCTGTCCACAATCAGGGTATCCGTGTGGCTTTTGGAGCCTTCCCAACTAGCCCAGTTGTGAGTCTGTATGCCGAATCGGCGGAACCGCCCCTTCGATTTCGGCGTGATGCCCTGCTAGCAAGTTATGGTAGTGGACTTAAAAGCCAGCCTATGCATCCAACATTTGCTCATTTTTATTCTACTGAGCCAGACGACCGTTATTGTCGCCTAACACTTAGTCCCAAGCCTGCAGCATCGTTTTAGAGAGCTCCTTCGGGACTCCAATATCGTAATGCCTAGCATGTTTCCTAAGGGAGAGAGGGTGCTCCCACCTTGGTTACGTGCTGCCTCCCACGTCGACCACGGGATGTTGGCATTTGGGAATTCTGTGATGCCCATCATTAGTATCCGTACTTGTTTTTTAGAATTTTTATCCCGTTACAGTGACCGAATTTGTATTTATACCGATGGCAGTAAATCTATCGACGGTGTTGGGTGTGCCTTGTAATTGGCACCGAATCACATACTTTCGGTTTGCCTCTTCACACATCCGTTTATACTGCGGAGTTGTATGCTATCTATCGAGCCATTCAGTACGTTTGCCCTCGAAACTTGGGTAAATGCCTTATTCTGAGTGATTCGCTTAGCGCACTTCAGAGCGTTCGTGAGCTGTACAACTACCATTCTCTAGTGCAGCTCATTCAGGATGTCCTCCACGTTTTGCACGGCCTTGGCGTGAATGTGGATCTCGCATGGCTTCCAGGACACGTTGGGTTGTCAGGCAACGAATTAGCGGATGAGGCGGCAAAGTCAGCAGCCACGGAGCCCAGTGTTACCATTAGTTGTTCAACAGCCGAAGATTTTGGACTTGTTTTGCGGAGGGCGGTGATTTCTTGCTGGCACGCGGAGTGGCTTGCTCTCCGCAACAATAAACTAAGGGCAGTGAAAGATCTTCCGGTACACTGGACTACTTCGTCACGCACTTCCCGTCGTGAGGAAGTGGTTTTGGCTCGTCTCCATATCGGTCACTGTTTTTTTACACACAGCTACCTGTTCAAAAGGGATCCTGCTCCTGCCTGTCCACAGTGTGGGCAAGCACTGACTGTTTGCCATGTGCTGGTAGAGTGTGCTCTTCTAGCCCGATTACGAGCCACTCTACACCTGCCCAATATGTCAAACCGCGCACCACCTTCTTAATTTGACCAGTTTATTGTAATGGCTATGTTGTACGAGACCAAGAAATTTTCAGACATAAGTCCATTCTACGTGCAAAGGGAAGTTGACAGGATCTGCGGCAAGGTTGAAAACGCGACAAGGCTGAGAGACGGTACGCTATTGGTAGAGGTCCACAATAAAGACCAATCGGACAAACTACTTCGTGCTACTCTGTTGGGATCGTACAGCATCAAAGTTTACCCCCACAAGTCCAGGAACACCTGTAGAGGAGTTGTGACCACCTCTAGCTTAGACGACCTCTCCAATGAAGATATTGCCACCCATCTTTCAGAACAGCGAGTTTGTCAGGCGTACCGTCTACATGGTAAACGTGAGGGCAAGGAGTACCCATTGCGTACGATCTTTCTCACGTTCAAGGGTACTAGTGTTCCGGAGTTCATATACTGTGGTTACGAACGTGCTGCCGTCCGCCCGTATGTGCCGAACCCTATGAGGTGCTTCAAGTGCCAGCGCTTCGGGCATACCCAAGCCGCCTGTGCCCGACCCGCAACCTGCGATCGTTGTGGTCTAGTGGCACACGTTGACACCGTCTGTACGCGCGCACCGTGCTGTGTAAACTGTGAAGGCATTCATCCGTCTAGCTCTCGACAGTGTCCCATGTACTTGGCAGAGAAAAGCATACAAGAAATACGTGTGAAGGAACATCTTACTTTTCCTGAGGCGAGACGGCGCTTTGAGCAGCTAAAGCCGGCCAACACCACAGGATACTCCTCAGCCGTTCGCCGTAAGCTTGTCCAATCCGTCGGTTTACAGACTGTGCCTGTCGCGGATGCGTCGAGGCAAACTGACTTGTGCGAAGCCGCTCCTTTACGTGCTCAATCTGCATCTCAGTGTACAACTTCTGATGCACAGCAGCCTACTCAGCCGTCGACTAACCCATGTGCACCTAGTTCATCCTTCGCCGGAGATCGTTCCCGTCAACGTAGTAGACCGATGAGCCGAACTTCGGAAACGTCCCGCTCTCGTTCTGCAAACCGAAAGACTTCTTCTAACTCCCGACCACCAGTGGAGTCTGAGGAAGACACGGATTTTAGGTTAGTTGGAGCTAAATCTGCTAAGGTGAGAAAGAAAGAAGTTACACCACCTTAATTTCTATCTCACCATGGATATAATCCAGTGGAATGTCAACGGGATCAGGGCCCGTCTACCAGATCTTCAACATATAATCAACAAGCGTTCACCCTCAATCCTCTGTCTCCAGGAAACCCACTTACATCCCCACCATACCCTTCCACTTCGTCATTTTCAATCTTTCAGACACGACTTTGTTGGTGGCCAGCGTGCTTGTAACGGTGTTGTTACTCTCGTGGCTCCTACCATCCTTGCCGCCAGTATTGCACTCAACACCCCGCTACAAGCGGTAGCTGTGCGCGTAACATTGCCTTCCATCTGCTTTTCTGTTTGCAATGTCTATTTGCCGCTGCACGATGTGATCTCAGACACTGAGCTTCGGGCATTGTTAGCACAAATTCCCCCGCCGCTGATCTTTTTGGGCGTTGTCAATGCTTGCAATGTTCTTTGGGGTTCTTCTGCTGACGATGCTCGAGGTACAATAATAGCAGACGTTTGCAACAGGTCTAGTTTATTACTCTTAAACTCCGGTGCACCCACATTCTTATCTTCTGCATATGGCACCCTATCCGCCCTAGATGTAACTTTCTGCATCCCTGCTTTACTACCCTTCCTGGATTGGTCGGTATTTTCCGATCTTCACGGCAGTGATCATTTCCCCATTGACATTCGTTTTTCGGGACAATATCCCTTACACACTCAACATCCCCGCTGGATTATCTCCAAAGCTGATTGGGAAAAGTTTTCCTCTCTGCTCAATCTCAATTCCGATGGCTGTACCTCCATAGAAGACATGGTGGAGTATTTTACTTGCTCGGTTTTGCTCGCCGCAGAATCCAGTATTCCTCGGAGCTCTTCTACCCCTAGGCGTATTCCAGTGCCGTGGTGGACCGAAGATTGCAACTTGGCATTAAAGGCACGTAAAAAAGCTCTTCGGCTTTTCCACCTACACCCGACGGCGGAGAACTTTGTTGCTTTCAAACGCGCCGGGGCTAAGGCGCGCTATATCGTTCGTAATGCCAAGCGGAATTCGTGGAAAGCATATGTCTCCTCGCTTTCTCGCAGGAGCTCCTCACAGAGAGTGTGGACTTCGGTGCGCCGCATGACCGGCAAATATCTCAGGACATACATCCCTGGCCTTACCGTTCACTACTCCACCTTCACCAGCGAACGGGATGTTGCCGACGCTCTAGCCATCACCTTCGCTGCGACAAGTGCAACGGGCAATTACGACAATGCATTTCTTCCCATTAAGGAAGCTGCTGAGAGATTTCGCCTTGATTTTACTAGTGACTGTAGTGAGCCGTACAATGCACCCTTCACTCTTGCGGAACTAACTCATGATTTACCCGCTGCGAGGGATTCTTCTCCTGGTCCCGATGATATTCACCGACAAATGTTGCTTCACCTCCCACCTGCAGCCGTTACATTCCTTCTGGACCTCTATAACCGCATTTGGCGCGAACAGGTTTTCCCGCCTGTGTGGCGAGAGGGTATTCTCATTCCTATCCCTCGTCCTGGCAAAGACCGGACCCTCCCATCCTCTTACCGGCCGATTAGCCTCACGAGCGTCGTTTGCAAGACTTTGGAACGCATGGTCAGTATTCGGTTTACTTGGTGGTTGGAGGCGAACGAAGTGCTCTGTTCGGAGCAGTGCGGATTTCGTCGCGGTCGTTCAAGCGTTGATAACCTGGCGCGTATGGAAGCTTATGTACGGAATGCTTTCCTTCTGAAGCAGCAAGTCGTGGGTGTCTTTTTTGACCTCGAGAGGGCTTACGACACTACTAGGCGATAAGGTATTCTGCGTAATTTGCACAGTTCAGGGTTACGCGGCCATCTGGCGCTATTTCTGTGCAACTTTCTCCAGCGGCGCCGCTGTTGTGTCCGTATTGGCAATACTCTCTCGCGGGAGAAGATTCAGGAGAACGGTGTTCCCCAAGGTTCCGTTCTTAGTGTTATGCTTTTTGCCGTGGCCATCAACGGCATTACCAGCGTGATTCGTAGTGGGATATCATCGTCACTGTATGTGGATGACTTTGCGCTGTACTATCGCTCCTACAGTACTGAACATCTCGAACGACAACTCCAGCTCTCCTTAAACTCCATCGCTGGTTGGGCGCTTTGCAATGGTTTTCGTTTTTCGCCTACGAAAACTCAGTGCATACACTTCCACCGTCTTCGCGGAGTGCACCCTCCTCCTGACCTCCAATTGAACGGTGTGCCACTGCCTTTCGTTCCGTCCTTGAAGTTCTTAGGTCTCCACCTAGACCGTGAACTTTCTTGGATACCCTACATCCGATACCTTCGTACCTCCTGTGACCGATCGCTGCGGACCTTCAAACTACTTTCTGGTGCGTCGTGGGGCGGCGATCGTTCAGTGATGCTGCGTTTGTACCGTTCACTCGTTCACTCAAAACTAGACTACGGTTGTTTTATTTACGGCGCAGCGACCGCCTCTAAACTTCGCCTTTTAGACACCGTTCATCATATCGGTTTACGTCTTGCTACAGGAGCCTTCCGCACTAGTCGTGTGGAATGCTTGTATGCCGATGCTGGTGAACCCCCACTGGCAGTGCGTCGCTCATTTTTACTTTGTTCGTATGCTGCTAAGTTGTCTGCGAACCCCCGCCTTCCTTGTTTTAACCCTGTGTTACGCCCGAATTATTCACACCGCTATCTGAGGAACGCCACTGCTTCGCGCCCCTGTGGTATTCGGTTTCGTGAACTGCTCTCCGATAGGGGTCTCAGATTGCCTCCTGTGGAGCGTGTTTTTGTTTATCCGGAACCTGCTTGGCAACTGAGGCGTCCCAGTTTCGACCTGACCCTCTCCAACCTTGTGCAACGTTTGACCGCTCCAGAGGTATTTCAGCGACTGTTTTACGAACTTTTAAGCAATTACCGGGCATATGCACCGGTATTTACTGACGGCTCCCATCTGGCAGGAGCTACAGGTTGTGCCTTTTATTTCAATGGAGTAACACAGAATTATCGCCTTGCGGACGCCAGTTCGGTATTCACCGCCGAACTGTACGCTATCTTTTACTTTCTAGATTTTATCTCGATTTTAGCACCTGTTAGTTTTCTTGTTTGCAGCGATTCCTTGAGTGCCCTACAGGCTCTGCAGCAGTATACTGGCTCCTCATCACTCGTTATGCGCATTCAATCTCGCCTTTCTGAATTGATTGCTTGCAGCTACCAGTTCATCTTCACGTGGGTTCCAGGTCATTTCGGTATTGCAGGTAATGAGGTAGCGGATAGGTCTGCCAAGGCTGCCTGCTCCTTGCAGGATTTTTCGGAAGTGGCTGTGCCCTCAGGGGATATTTCACGTTACTTTCGCAGGTCTCTTCTTTTAGCTTGGCAGCAATCTTGGCAAAACTTAGCAGGTACACAGCTTCGCATACTTAAAGACACGGTACAGCCATGGCTCACATCTTGCCAGCCAAACCGGCGCCACGAGGTTATCCTTACGCGTCTGCGTATCGGTCACACGCCGCTAACACATGGCTACCTTCTACGCGCTGAGCCAGCTCCTATATGTCAGACCTGCGATGTTCGTCTGTCTGTGCCACATGTGTTGCTTGATTGTCCGAAATTTCATCGTGAACGGCAATCCATCGGCCTGGGTACCTCCTTACCTGCCATTTTATGCGACGACGCCAATTCCGTCGATATGGTGCTACGCTTTGTTGCCTCTATTGGCCTCAGCAAAGACATCTGACCTGTTTCATGCGTGTGTGCAATTTTAGCCTTTTTAACTTTTTAGACTCTGAGTTTTACCGTATGGGACCACTTTTTGTGTGTGTGTTTTTAGTTTTTTAACCTTTTAGCCTTGGTTTTATCACCCGGGCCTTTTCTCGTGTGTGCCTTTGTAAGTGTTTTTAGCACATTTTAACTTTTCTTCTCTAGATTTGTTTTAATGTGTTTTTCTTTTTCTTAACTTCGGGCCCAAATGACCTAGTTGTCGACGGGCCCTTAAACACTACTCACTCACTCACTCACTACACCTGCCGGCCAGTACTGAAGAGATCTTGTTGGACGATACCGGAGGAGTAGATCGGATTTTTAAATTCCTATCATCATTGCCTTTTAACCTGAATATCTAGTTCTATTTTACTTTGCAGTCTGGTATGTTCCTGAACTGGTAGCTGCTGATTTTACCTAATTTAGCCTCTCAGGGCTAGGGCCTGTTTTATTTATGACATTTAGATTCTGTTTTACCAGTTTTTAGCTGTATGAATTATGTAGTGGGCAGCTTTTTCTATCATTTTATTTAGTTTTATTGACTGATTTTAACTTTTTATTGCGATTTTGTCTTCTCTTAGCACGACTTGTTTTTATTGGGCGCTCATGACCATGTAGTTGTGCGCCCTTAAACTTTAATCATCATCATCATCTTTTAGCATGCGAGAGCTGGATGACTCATTAGCATCTTCTCGGCATTCCGCTCCAGGACCTGATGGTATTCACATCGAAATGCTGCAGTACCTCTCTTCTGATGGTAAACTCTATCTCCTGAGCCTATATAACCGTGTTTGGCGAGAGGGTGTATTTCCTACGGCTTGGCGTGAAGCCATGGCTGTTCCCATTTTAAAACCGGGAAAGGATCGTAGACTTTCTTCCAGTTGCGGTTACGATGGTGGCTTGAGTCTTAGAAACTGCGCTGCAATATCCAGTGCGGCTTTCGCCGATACCGCTTCTCGACTGACCACCTGGTCTCCCTCTCGACTCATATCCTGAATGGATTTCTGCGCAAGTGCCAAACTGTGGCCATATTTTTCGATCTCGAGAAAGCTTATGACACCTGCTGGAGGGCTGGCTTATTGCGTACGTTGCATAAGTGGGGCTGCCGTGGCCGCCTTCCAGTGTTCCTCCGCGAGTTTATGGAGAAGCGGGTATTTCGTGTACGTGTGGGTTCTGTTTGCTCCCGCGTATTTAGTCAGGAGAAGGGAGTACCCCAAGGTTCGGTTCTCAGTTGCACCCTGTTCGCCATCGCCATCAATCCTATCGCTGATTGTCTTCCTGCTGGAATTTCCTTATCCTTATTTGTTGACGACTTTGCAATTTATTGCAGTTCTCGGCGCACATGCCTTTTGGAGCGTCGCCTTCAGGCTTGTCTCGACCGTCTGCATAATTGGAAGCGTTGCAAATGGTTTCCGTTTTTCTGCCGAGAAAACAGTTTGTGTCAAATTCTGGCGTCGGAAACGTTACGCGACGCCTTCCCTACACCTTGGGCCGGTACCGCTGCCCTTCGCCGAAACTGTGAAGTTTCTTGGCCTAGTGTTTGACAGGAAGCTTAGCTGATCGTCTCATATTTCTTCTCTGAGGGCTCGATGTGATCGAGCACTTAATATTTTACGTATTTTATGTGGCACATCCTGGGGAGCAGATCGCACTGTACTATTACAGCTCTATCGTTCGCTTGTTCGCTCTAAACTTGATTACGGGTGCATTGTGTACTCCTCGGCATGTCGTTTAGTTTTACGTCGTTTAAACCCCCGAGGGATTCGCCTGGCACTTGGTGCGTTTCCGACGAGCCCAGTTATTAGTTTGTCTGCTGAGGCTGCTGAACCTCCGAGTCTCTTGACCGTCAATATGCTGTTAGTGCGCTGGCCTTGCTTGCTGCCGGGGTTCGCTTTCGTGAACTGCTTCGCCTGTTGGTTGTTCAGCTACCTGATCTGCTGTCAATGGGGGAATGTTCATCCCCTCCTTGGTTACGCTGCGACACCCCGGTCCAACTACGGTTGGCATCCATGCCGAAATCAGTTACTCCACCCTCGGCCTTCCGCTCCCCTTTTTTAGAGTTGCAGGCCGAGTTTCCCAACCATTGTTTTATTTTCACGGATGGTTCAAAGGATGACTGTGGTGTGGGATTTGCTTTTGTTTTTAATTCGCCGAGTTACGCGTTTCACCTATTGGCGCAGTGTTCAATTTTTACCGGCGAACTTTTCAGTATCTATCAGGCTCTTCTTTTTATCCAGGGACAGAATTTTGGCAGTTTGTTATCTGTAGCGATTCCCTCAGTGCACTACATGGCCTGCGTGAGCTGTATCCATACCATCCTCGATACAGCGTATTCAGGATCGTCTGCATTCGCTCGCTGATGCTGGCGTTAGCGTGTCATTTTTTTGCGTTCCTGCTCACGTAGGTGTGAGCGGGCATGAGCAAGCGGACGCGGCTGCCAAGTCTTCGATTTTAAATTCTACTGTTTTTAGCTCCACTGTTTCTCCCAATGATGCTCGTGTCCTCTTGCGCCTGGCCATTCTTTCGCGCCGGTTCGCGGAATGGTCCGGTGTGCGTGGGAACAAACTCAAGAGAGGTCAAGTCCCTTCCTGTCCCCTGGACTACTTCTTCGCGTGTATCTCGCCGCGATGAAGTGATTTTAGCGCAACTGCGTATTGAATACTGCCGTTTTAGCCATGAGTACCTTTTACGTGGGGAAGCCGCACCTAAATGTGCTTCGTGTAACGAGCCTTTGACGGTGCGTCATGTTTTATTGGAGTGCCACCTTTATACTGTGCTGCGTGCGTCCCTATGTGTGCCTACTGACATCCCCACCATTCTCGGCGACAACCCTGTATCTTGTGCCGGACTTTTTAATTTTCTGCGCCGCTGCGGGAGATACAGAAGGGTTTAAATTTTTATCTGGGTTTTATCCTTTCCCGACTTGTGTTTGTAGTCCCTTGTTTTTAATTTGGCTTAGATAGCCTTTTTATTCCCTCTCAAGTTTTAATCCTTGTGTGGTAATTCTGTTTTAGTGGTTTTTATGCCTTTTAACTTTTGGCTCTTTTAACTACTCTAGGGCGCTAATAACCAATGTTGTTGTGCGCCCTAAAGCCACTACTACTACTACTACTGCTACTGCTACTGCTGCCACACAGAAGAAAAAAAAAGCATCGTAATATCAGATTCGCAAGAAAGACTGATATCAATCAGAAAAATCATAATTGCTGAATATTCGTAATCATATCGTGCTTACGGTAAAACATACGTAGATACCAAAATGCACTCATGAACTCATTAAGAAGTGCATAAGAGCTCCAAAAATTAAAAATGCTAACGGAACCTGCCGGTAAATATGGAAGCGCAATGAGTCATGAAAAGCTTTCATATACTCTTATCCTATGTTCAGACCATTAATCTAGGGGGATCTTGTGATTAACCCTTAGTTAAGGTTGAAATTTAAAATTAGGCTATAAAGCGTGTAATAAAATCACTAATAATCTCTAGGTATCTTTAAAGTTAATAAAAGAACTCTTATATATATTTCTTAAACCATAACCAAGATAGGTTAAGTGGAAGTCGCTTCCGTATAAATTTCCAAGAGGCACTCTCTGGGAGAGATGCTTCTATGTATGAAAAATAAAACAAACAGAAATATGCGTACCTGTAAATGTGGAATAAGTCCAAAGTGTGCTTCAAAATCTGTAGTCGGAAACTGACGATATATGGAAGTGTCCAAAACCAGTGTTCGAAGACTTATACACATACTCCAACCTTACTGGCATAGCAGTTGGCACACATAGCATTTCTGTAATCATAACTTGAGAAAAAAATTGAAAACATATTCCATAGGTAAAATATAAGTACACAAATATAGGGATGTTACGTAAGGCAGTGCAAGCACAGTTTCCTGCGTATAATTAATTACCTGCGTATACCATGCTGGTATAGCAATTATGTATTTACAGATTAAAATGGTATATCCTCCTAAGCTGAGGTTGAAGTCAATAACTAAATAAATAAAGTTTTCGCCAAGCGGAACATAATTCAGGCAATATTTACTTATTAATTAAATGCATTTAGTGAAGTATTTAAGGTAACTAGGACTTATGCATGAAAAATTATATGGGACTCAAAATACGAGATGAAAATGTGTACAAAGACAATAAAACCGTATCTATTCATTATATAGGAGCTAAGAGCCATCAGCCCTTCTTTCTCCATCGCACCAGCATACTTACAATTAAAACGAAAAGTATGGACGCACAACATCATTTAGGTCGCATATTAGACATAAATCAAGGTAGGTATTCGTCGTAATTGGTATTCTATTGCCCTACTTTTACTAGGAACTAAGTTATTGTAAATTTTGACATGAGTTGAACAGAAAAGTTCCTAGTTCTTTACTTTTTACATTTGAGACTTAAGGAGGAAAAATCGACGGATGTGGTTGGAACCACAGAGAAACTCCAGCATCACCGCAAAATAGCATGTCATACCAGCCGGAAATCTAACTCAAGGCGTCTATGTATGCAAATTTTTTCCCCTATACAGAAAATAAATCAGCATGAGTGCCCTGCCACGAGTGTTGTGTTTTTATCTGGATGCCGCGGAGTAGCTGGAGACCTTTTTAGAAAACTGCCAGGGAGACCCCACCACACTCGCCCGTCGCCGGGAGTATGTAGATCTCCTGCCCGCGTTGACAAGGATTGCGGGGAAGATGTGTGACGGGAATAATATATTTCAGAGTATTGTAAAATAAAAATGCTCCTCCTACACATACCTGCGACAGAATCTGCTATGGCCATATTCATGCAAGTTCGCAACAGGAAGATGTACCCAGAGTGTAGGCAAATTGTTAACTGTAAAAGGTTATTGCGATTTGAAGAAGATAGTATCAATTTTTAAACGACTGCATTTTTGCCTCAGCACAACGACACTAAAGGAGGCACACTTTCTCCAAAACGTCAGATGGAAGTATTGTTGCATTACTTTGTTGATCCAGGTGAGCATTTACATAATTCTAAAGTTCGGTCAGTGGTCAATGCATATTGAAATATGTAGCAGCTCTATTAAGATATAATTTTTTGACAAAATGTATGAACTATAAGAACGAAATAATTTCATTGCAGGTTTCCACAGTGGGGTGGCCACGATTTTGGTATTCATCGCAGTACCATAACAAAAACTGTGCATATGGTCATGGATTGCATTGTGAATAAATGTGACAACTGGATCAAGTTCTCTTGAATGCTGCGTGAAATGAATGAGGCTCATCTTCTGTGGCAAGCATGATTTTCAATGCCTGCAGTAATTGGAGAACTGCATTGTACACATATAGAAATTAAAAGCCCAAATTCCAAGGAGAGGTATATATATAAATTGCAAAGGTGAAGAAGTGAAGATTTTTTTTTTTTTTTTTTTTTTTTGGTAGTGTTCAACGCCCGCTTTAACTACTAATGGCACCGTAGGCGGTGACACTGATGATACATGAATGATGATGTAGCCCTGGTGGAAGGCGATGGCGGGGGAAACCGGAGTACCCGGAGAAAACCCGCCCCAACGCCGTTTTATCCACCACAAATCTCACTTGCGGTCGCTGGGGATCGAACCCCGGCCGTCAAGGTGAGAGTCGAGTGGTCTAACCACTCGGCCATGGCGTGGCCAAGAAGAAGTGAAGATGAAAGGTATTTTAATCTGTCACATTCCAAGGAAAGAGTGATAGTTGAAAGGATATTTAGACAAATGAAAAAAAGGGTTTCCAATCCTTGGCAATTGTGTTCGAGTGTCACTTGTAAATATTTCCAAAGTGGTGATATCTTGTGCTGTCTTACATAATGTAGCAAAGAGTCAAAATGCTGTTTTTGATGATGACAAGGTTCAAGTGGAAGAAAATAATAAGGTTTACAACAAGCAATATGAGAACATGGTGATTAAGGAAAGAGGACAAATAAAATGCAACAAAATGTTACAGTATATCATAGCTAACAGAATTTTGTAAAAGAAATGACATTTGTAGAATTCTAATACATGTCTTAAAAATAAAATTCCTTTCCAAGCACCTTTCTCCCTCTTATCAAATTACTGAGAATATTAATATCTCTTCCCACTATTGCAATGTAGCCCTTGCCACTATATATTAAAAACAAAATAAAATATATTTTCAAAAGTTTTAGGTAAAATTGAGAAAAACTATAAGGCAACAAATATACAAGCACCCACTTGCACGGTTGTATGAATGTACAAGAATGAATGATGTGCCCCACACATTAAAAGTGCATTTGTGTAAAGCATGTTATTTTTTTTTATTTTATTTTAATCTTTATTTTGCTATTTTTTATTTTTATTTATTTATTTTTTTTATCTCTAAGGATTAAAGAGTGGTACAATTAACATATTAATTTTAAAGTAACAGTTTACAAATTCATAAAAACTAAAAATTACTCCAAATCTGCATCAGTCTCTGTCCATTTATCATATAATGTTTGCTTATTGGTTTCTTTTTCAATTTTTTAATTGCTTACTTTATAGTAAAACTACTCTTTGCAATTCCAAGACTGATAGCAGTTTTGTTTCTTCAGTTTCATTTGCTGCAACTGTTGCTGTCTTCCTTATTTTGGAGGGAGGCATTATTTCCATACTCTCTGTTGAGTTGTCATTTTGACTACTCATCCCCAGACTTGCATCTTCTACTACTGCTTTGCTGTCAATGCTTCTTTTGATCCCTCCAAATAAAGCATCTGGTATTTTGTGGAAAACTGGATTTTTTTTGTCTTATCAGGAATTTCCAACATCTGCTTTTCCCATGGCTTCAATTTAATTGTTTTGTTCCCAGTAGTTTGTATATCTTTTTTTTTTTTTTTTTTCTTCAGGGTCGATTTCATGTTATTTAATAGCTTCTTAAGCTGGCCAACATCCACTTTCTTTCCAATTGCATTCAAGTGCTCATCAACCAACATACTCCAGGCTCTTGTTTTTGATGAAACAGCAGCAGGTATCTGTGATTTAGATAGTATAACAATATTTATTAACCAAGGTCATCAACAAAACCCTATCCAGATGGTTTGCATTTCCAACTTCTGTATAAGCATCTGTATCAACAGTCTCCTCATCAGATGATGCCATTGCTCCAACATGTGTGACTCAATTTGAGGTTCCTGCTGTTGTCAAGGAGGCAACATTTTCAGATTTAGTATTAACATTAACCGCAGGTGACATTGTTACACTAGTTTTGTGGAACTACGACAACGGTCTCTGCCTATTTTAATACACAGAAGGTGTAATATATTTGCAAAACAAAAGTAAAATATGTACTATATTTTAAAACCGACATATTACTATACATTTGTGAGCAATTATAGAGAGGGGAAGAGGAGGAACTTGCTGACTCAGCATAATTTGGGAGGGAAATTGATAAATTAGTAAATGCTATGGCTTAGCAAATGGCTTAGTATTTATCAAGTTTCTTTTTCTGGGTAGCCTAGCACTTACTACCTGCTTGTAGTAAATGATTATTCACCTCGTTTTTAGCAAGTTCTAAAACAACCTAGTATTTACTAGCTAGCATTTACTGTTATTCACTTCACCCAGTATAGCAGAATTAAATATTTTAGGAAATGTTTTAGTGATGTGGCTGTAAGGTGTTCATGTGCAGAGTCACCAATAATGGAGATAGTAGGTTCCCTGTGGCTGAACTTGATACTTATTTCCAGAACCTGCTGTTGAAAGAAACAAAATTCATATTGAGCACAAATTCTAATTAAATTGATCTATTCTTAAATTCTGTTTATTTCCATCTTGAATGAGTTTAGCTATTCTTGCAAGTAAGATTACATCTTGGTCTTTGGAATGCTGGGAATGAGAGGGTCGACATTGAACATAATATGTTGGTCAATTGAGGAAAGTTTTAACTCTTGAACTATCAATTAACTGGACCAAATTGTTCCAAATTGTAGTGACTTCCCAATTTTGACAAAAATCAAAAACTATTTGAGAGGTATTTTGCAAGATCATATGCTCAGGAACCATATTATGTACTATTGGCTATCTACTATTTTCTGGTTTGTGTAATTTAGGTGGCCCATATATCCAATTTATTCTGTCTTTTTTAGCTCTGACTTGCAACTGCTAATTAAAAGGAATGTAATTATTACTCTTTATCACATAATTTACTTATTGGATTCTGTTATATATGGGGTTTATTGAGAATTTTAGTGAAATCATTTTTTTTCAATGAATTTTGCTTGCTTTCCAAATAGTCCCTAATTTAAATTCCTAATTGTATTAGTAAAAATTATCTCATTTATGATCACTGTTTTCACAACTTTCTTGTACATGCTGTACTGGTACACTTTCTGAATCATCCGTATTATCACATCTTCACATTTTTTAAAACTTTAGCATTTTCCTTCATTAATCCTCCATTCTGTTGCATTTTTCGTGTCTATTTAGCAGCTTATGTTTTTGCTGTACAGAATGGAAGGATTAAGACCTTTGTCAAACACATTAATATCCGTTATCAAAAATTTGCATGGATAAATTTACAACATTGACACTAGGTTTCAGATCTGTTTTGACTCCAATTTTTATGTTCAACCTCGCCCATTTATACATAATTTTTAAAACCCCTTTGTGTAGATTTCTCTTGTCATTAATATGATATCTTGGATAGATGGGCTACTTAATTATGCAAACTAGCTTATGTTACGTTTTTCTCAGTAAACAGCTAATGTAGGGTTGTTATTAGAATTGGTCAAGGAAAATATGGAAGGGCTGGTGATGGAAAGAATAATAACTAATGGTACCACCTAGGTGCATGTCAAAAGATATTTTAAACTGTTGCCTTAGGTACTAAGAAAAACGTTTGAGCTGTGTCAATTGGCTAAGGAAAGTTAGGTTGAGCTAAAAGAATGGATTAGCTGATATTAATTCATTACAGACATAGAACTGTGAGACGGATTTTGAAATATGTCCATTCCAAATATACTCTGCTGTGGAGTTGTTTGATTTTGTTATACAATGTTTACAACAGAATTTAATACAGAAAAGTATTTAAGCATTGGAATAAAAAGGAGAAGGAGCCTAGTGCATGCAAACTAAGAGATTTTTTAAGTAATACTGCACAGAACACATATCCAATCTATGGCGATAGTGAAGATTGGGTCCATATTTTAAAGGAATTTAGAGTAATACATGAATAGAAGAGAAAATTGGTTAAAGAAAAATGGATTAGGAGTAATGGAAATGCAGTCATTAAGAACATTTTTGGTGATCCGGCTTAGCTAAGGTCAGTGAAATTTCTTTGGCATGTTAATAGGAAATGGAAATTATCAGTTGTTTGGATTGAGTAATTTGCTTATGTAATAAATTTTGCAGAATAAAATGATTGGAATAATAAATGTTTATATTAGAATTTAATGGCTGCCTTTTAGTCAAATGGCTAAGACCAGATCCTATGAAACTCCATTATGAAGGATGTAACTTTATAAATAAATAAATAGATAAATCAATGAGTGAATGAGTGACTGAGTGAATGAATGAGTGATTGAGTGAATGAATGAATCAATGATTGATTGAAGGTATGAATTAGCAAACAAAAAGAGGAATGAAGGAACAAACAAATAAATGAATGAGTGAATGAATGAACAAACAAATGAATGTGTATTTAAGGACTCGAATAGATATGCAGATGATGAGTTGGTTGTGATACATGGGGAAAAAAATAAAAACTAGATAACTGATTTAAACTTGTAAATCTTCAGGAAGTAATTGCCACATTTTCTTTAGAAAAGGAATCAAGGAGCTAGATAAATTTGCTGCAGCCAATCACATCTAGGAAGAAAAAGATAGAGAACAAGATATCAAGCTGCTAAAATCAATGCATAAACTCTTAGAACTGAGCTTATGGGAAATACCAGTATGAAAGGTTTTGAGCACTGATTTATGAGCTGGGGGCTCTCTGAAGATGGTAATTTAATCTCGAAATTCATCATCCCATATCAGATGATGCTGCAGATACCCAGGGAAGAAGAATATTGGGGAATCACTGGTTAGTCAACAAGTCAAGAATGAGAAATGGAGCAATACGTGTGCTAAATATCCATTCATCAATTAGTTTGATTGTATGCTTCACTATGTTCATGTTCCAACAATTTTAAATTTTATTTTTGTACATTTAAAACTTAATCCTGTGGATTTGTTAATGAAATATAGCTTTGTTTCAGGCATTGATTAAAAGAGAAACACAAATTGAAATATTGAAGAAGGAGTTAGCCGCATCAGTAAGAGATATTAATTTCTGTATGGAAACCATTGAGGAAATGAGCACTAAAAAATCTAAGTAAGCATAATTAGTATCCTCTTATTCATATATTTTTACAAGAAGGAAAAGCATTTGTTTACATTTAACAATCTAAGATTAATATTTTATTCTTTTCCGCCTTAAGCCTATGTTAAATGGAATTATTAAGACAGTTGAATTTCAGTTTCTACAGTGGAAATGCGCTTCTCATCAATAATAAGAAAGCTAAGATCTTAAGCATAAATTTGAGACCTAAAAACTAATAATCAGAGCTTTGTTTACATAATGTGCTACCAAATACAAATACTGCATGCGAATGTGCATGTAAGCTTTACTGCCAGCCACCTCTCAACATGAAAGTAGCAAGCACAAATAAGAAACAGATGGAAAATTATTTCAAGGGTCTATAACATTTCTAACATTGGATGTCTTATTACCAGATTGTACTAATGAAAGGGAGAGAGAGGGGGGAAAGGAAAGAGAGAGAGATGGATTTTCTGCTTACTTATTATTTGTTTGTTTATTTATTCTTCAGATTGTATTCTGTTATTTTCCTTTACTGAAGTGTTGGATAATATTCAACCCAAAAATTACTTTGATACCTTGAAATCTAAAACTGTGATATAGAGGGTTTCAATTCATGTGATACGTGTAACTGGGGAATAAGTCTAGGTAATTAAAGGGTAGATTCTCAAAGGGTTTTCCATTATTGCTGTCAGTGCCATGGCTGAGTGGTTAGACTGCTCCTATGGGCTGACCACTGGTTCTAGATTCTTCATTCTGTGGTTTCGTCATGTTGGTGGCTGAGTGGTTAGACTGCTCCTATGGGCGGACCACTCGTTCCAGGTTTTTCATTCTGTGGTTTTGTGATTTTGGCTCCCCAACAGGCTTCTGGCCTCCAGGTATCTGCTTGTAAGTCCTAGGGAGCTGTCAGTCCTACATATGGGGAGGGTAAACTGACTACGGAAAAAAAAAAAAAAATAATATTACTATCTAATAAGAATGACACTCCTATATGGTCCAAAACATGCCATTAGACTCTGATTTTAAATGCTTGATAATAAAGAAATGATAGGTACACCAGTTTGATGAATTACTTAAGCATAGTCAGTTCCTTTAGCGGTAACTATCTTGACAGGCATATGTGGGAGGTAACTCATTGATTTCCATCAAACTTTTATATTTTCAGGAATTGGAACCCTTGTTTTGAAAAGAAACAAATTAGTAAATATGAAATTTATAATCCATGTGTGAAATTGAAAATCCATGTGTGCATTACAAGTAAATCAGATTTAGACTTAGGTAAATGTTTGTCACATTTTGCAATAGATGAAGATCCCTTCTTTTCAGAAAACAATGGAAAAAACTGGTAATTATTTACTAAAATAGAATTAACTTGAATAGATCTGTGATTTTATAAAGTCAGAAGTAGCATATCCTGATAAATAAAGATTTTTTTCAAATGCATTCTTTGAAAGGAAATTGTTTAAGACATCATGCAAAACAATTATGTAGGTTATTCTCCCAGTAGGGTTCACTTTACTGTGCCTTGTATAAAATATTTGAATGTTTGTGCCCGTTTGGTACGGGCGGCCTTAACAACTGGAAACATGCTAATCAAAGGGTAACTGAAGATGAAAATTCCAATCTACATTGCGATTGTGTTTTAAAGAAAAGGGCAACTCTATGTGTAGAACTGAACAATAATTTACCACTCAGAAGAAGTGGTGAAATATTGGAGAAATGTGGTTTGGAGGATAGTGACTGTATTGAAACCTTTGAGAAACCAACTAGAGGAAAGTATGTATTGAAAAAATACTTTCCTCTAGTTGTGTAGAACTGAACAATAATTTACCACTCAGAAGAAGTGGTGAAATATTGGAGAAATGTGGTTTGGAGGATAGTGACTGTATTGAAACCTTTGAGAAACCAACTAGAGGAAAGTATGTATTGAAAAAATACTTTCCTCTAGTTGGTTTCTCAAGGAATGGTCACTTGATCATGTGATTAGAGCTAATTGCTGAATTTGATGCATTCTTAGTAGGCTATGTAGCCAAATATGGAAACTCTGGTAAATGAACACCTCATATGTATCACTTAGCACTCATGAGGAAATTATAGACGTAATGGGAAACACAGGCAGCTCGTGAGCATTTTTCATGTTGGGACCAGATAAAAAGATTTTAGTGAAAGTAAACATGTGGTTACACCTTTTAAAGCAGGAGCTCCTGTCAAAAACATTACAATAGCAGAAATGTGGCAAATCATTACAATTTTAAACATAAAGTAAATAATAATAGAAAGTAAAATAGAACTCACCAAGTGGAAATGTTACTTGTACAAGGGCTGAGCAGGCCTATTATTCTGGGCAGCAAACATTTTAATCACTCTATTGTTGGAAGTTAGGGATTTCACCAATTTCCTCTTTGTGAATATAACAAATAGCCAAGGAATTAAGCCTATCTTGGTCCATGGTGTCACTAAGGAAAGACTTAATTCTTTTCAATTTACTGAAACTTCTCTCTGCCTCAGCAGTTGAAACTGGAGTTGTTAGTGCAATCTGTGACATTTTGTGTACTTCAGAAAACAATTTCTTAAAGGAGTGTTGTATGAAAAAACTTAAGAGTTCACTAACTGATGGGATATCTTTAGTGTATCATTATGATAAATCGCTGACAGTTCATTTTTTAACTTTTCATAGGAGACAGTGCGACAGTAATATGATGCAACTTTTTTTACTAAGTCAGCAGGGAAATTTTCTGTGGAAGTAATAAATTTCTTTGGGTCAATAATTCCAAAATTGAATATAGAGAGACTGTTGAAATCATCCTTTCATTTGATTGACCCTGTGTCACACACTTCTTTGGCATCTGAATTCAGGCTCACTTCAGAACCATAATTTGGCTGCTTTCTTGAGGGAGGAGCAAAATTATCATCACACTGGAATCTTGTAGTGTTCTCACAAATTTCAGACACACTCAATTCAACATACATAAAGCATTAGACGCTGTAACACTATCTGCTTCTGAATTGTGTTGTACAGAATACCAACATGCCTCATAATATCCTAGAAAACATTTAGAAGAAACAAACATTCTAGATTGTTTAGTAAATTCTTCAAAGCAAGAGTTTCCCATCTTCTTGCTCAATCTTCTGAAAACACTTTTGTAAATAAGATATGTTTTCATGAATGCTGTTCATAACCCATGATTGAAAGTTCCATCTTGTTGTGGAAGCAGCTGGAATGCATTTGTTGCAAACTCAATGCAACAAATCATTGCACTTTGGTGAAGAAGTAAAAATGTTGTGAGTCCACCAATGTTGGCAATAAAACAACTTAAGTAACTGATTTTATGTTTTTGGAACAAGCATTTCATATAACCAAATTTAATTGGTGAGCATAGCAGTGTGACTACTTGACATAAGGGAAAGAGTCCTGCATCAAAGTCTAAACATCTCCGCTCATTACTGTGGCACCATCGTATGCTTGAGGTATGAGTTTTCTTTCAACATTGAAAAGTTGCAACTTCTTTTTCAAAACATCACTGACACCACTGGCTGTTGGATCATGAATCTCTTCAAAGGAAAGAAATTTTGCAACAGGTTTACACCCTTTAATGTATCGTAAAATGATCTCAAATTGGCTGTGGCAAGCCATGTCCATTGTTTTGTCAGCCTGTGCAGAAACATAATTGGCAGTATTTATGTATTTCATTAACTCCTGAATGTAAACCTGATGCATATGATCCAACATTTCATTCTGTTTAGTATGTGAAGTGTAGTTACATACTCAGTATTGGTACTATTGAGGAGATCATCTAACATACTTACTGTCAAGATTACAGAGGAGGTATAACAAATCTAAGAAATTGCCATTGTTTGCTGATTCCTGTGTTTCATCATGATCCCTCAATGCTAGCTCATGGATTCTGCAAAATTTTTACACTGTATCACGGTGTTCAGTATGTGTTTATTTTAAGTAACTAGTTCATTGTGTTTTGATTGATATTTTATATGCAGAATCAATTTGTGTAGTAATGTTTACAGTACCCAATAATTTTAATTTACAGGCATTTTGTATGTGAAGTGCACTTGCCTCATGTTTTGTAATTCATTCACCATCATACACAGACCTTTAACACTAAACAACAAACAGTAAAAGCAAAAGACACATTGTTTCTCTTCTTATTAACCCAACTGTTATTGAAAGTCCTCTGTTTTTTGCTATCTTGTTGTGTAAATGTCAAATCTTACAATTGATGTGAGCCTAATCATTTAATTTCAAGTGTTTCTTTCAGCTTGAATAAATGAGGAGGTGACACGCAAATGCGAACATGTCCATTAAATACAGTTTTTCACAATCGACAAAAAACGTATCTCAACTATACATATGAATTAAAGCAACATATTGACAGTCAAATGCCTTTATTGTGTATCCAAAAAACAATTCACGTGTGTGAAATAAATCTAAACTGAAAATTTTCCTTTAAAAAGTACATTTAAATATGGACATGTTCTCATTTGCATGATCCATTTTGACATGTTCGCCTTTGAATGAATTTCGAAAGGCAAATATCTTGTTGTTTCATAATGTCTTAAACGTTATTGAGTAATACTTCTTATAGTATATCAGATTACCAATCTATAACATTTTAATATTATCATATCATTAAAAAAAGCTATAAACTCACTTTGGTAGCTTTGGCTTTGTTTGGAAATTTTAACAAAGTTGTGATAGTTTGCTTTTTTTAGAATCATTTAATTACATAAATTAAAGCATCATGACCAAAATGGAATGATATCAACAATGACATGGCTTATTATTGGAAAGGTTCTTGAACCAACACACTTAAACAAACAAATCACAATCATCTTCTAAACTGTCAAAAGAAATTTCATCTGTCTCTGTGTTGCACAATGTGGGAATAGAGACAATGATGGATGCATACCATCTTAAACCTTGGTGATTTCTCCGGTCTTCTCCAAAAATAGTTTTCAATAAACCATCAACATCTTTCTTCTTAGCATCTGGGATTGGATGACTGAGGGGTATTTCAGGTATTGGTTGACAGAAGAGTTTCTTCATGGTCCATCCGCGTTTCAGAAGAGATTTCCACTCTGGTAGCTCTTGCTGGGATTTGTAGAATGCAGTTGCATCCGCATCAATATGAATGTTTTCCATAGCTTGACACTTTTTAATGAAAATTTGTTTCATTTCACTGATGTGATCTAAATTTCTTATGCCTTTAGATAGTGATTTCATGTCCATCACTGTCCAATCTTCACCATGATTTCTTACTTCACCCACTGACTGATAGACCTCAATATATTCCTCTTTTGTTACAACAGTTGACTTTTTTCTTAGAAGTTTCTCCACTCTACCGAAAACGTGGTCAGCAGGTAAGAAACTGTGTCCTCGAACTGGAAAAATGAGGTGTATTTCTTCAAAAGGACCATCATGTATTCCAAGAAAATACATGAGTGTGTGAAGCACGACATTGTTCTTGTTTTGAGCTCAACCGTCACAGAAAAGTTTCAGTACAGTTTTTCTTTAAAATCGACAGATTTTAAAAAATGCAATAAGGCTGAAGCCATATCCGCTGCACCACGGCCTGCCAAATCCTCTGTCCATGTGTAAAATACAGGGTTCTCTGATTTCACACTGACAATGCACAAACTGTAAAAACTTATCTGCCTGGAGTAAAATGCTTCTTTGGCAGTGGCTGGACCTGTTGCAAATCAAAACAGAAAGCCATGTCTATTCATTGTGTTCTCGTAAAAAATCATAGAAGGCATTTGCCCCTTTTTTGTGGACCTTTTTCTGTGTGATAAGCTGTATCTTTTCATTTTTTGAAGCCACCGTCATTTGCTCATCAATTCTTGCGCAGAAAGTGCAAATATCTGAAACAGGACTTCTAAATCCAATGTTATATTCATTCACGAATATTCTACGGAATATAGATGTAGACACTTTGTTGTCATTAGCCACAGATCTGTTGTACAGCGCACTTAGTTTCTTTATACTTAATTCACTGTGCAGATACAGCCCCTGTGATTTTTGTCGGTTGTAATGACTTTCAGTACAATGCAGATAGCCTGTAAATTGTATAACACTTTTCTATTTGTCTGCAAATTTATGACTGATGCGATTTCCACCTCTATATTCCTTTATTGCTTTTCCTTCTTTTATTTATTTTGTTTGCTATACTATTCAGCCGAATAGATTTCATTAGAGTAATGTGCATGAAAAATTTCTTGCACACTGGATATACTATGTTTCCATTTTGTGCAAAAAGAGTGTAGTTAACATTAAATTTGCGAGGTTTACTTTCGCCTTCATTGTTTCGAGGTCGCTTTCTTTGAATATTTTTCAGCGACATCATCCGTGCAAGCATCCTTTCTTGAGCTGCTTTATCTTCAACTTTATAAATTAATTGCCTCAGGTGCACTGCATCTCATGGGTGTATTTCCCGACAAGAGAACGGTTTATTTTGGTGTGTACATGCATGTAAAGAATGAAAGCCTCTTGGTGCAACACACCGTTTCCCTTTATCTTTTTCACGTTGCGATTCATTCCTCTTCCTCTTTCTGCTACCCTTGTTTGCAGTCTTCACAAATACACGTTCTTCATCTGTTTCACTCGCTAACTAAAAGGCTGACCTAATAATTGCTGCTACTAGATATTAGAATACAATATTACATGAGAACACAGAAGCGCGGCAATAATCATACCAGCTGCTCTGCGCGGGAATGCCTGGCCTCGAATGGAATGGAAATCACGTGACTTAAACCACAGCCTCCTATTGGTTGTATGGACTAGTTCTTCTTTGCAGGAAATTTATACGTGGACATGTTCGCATTTGCTTTGAACCACGCATTTTCACAGGCTTATATCACAGAATATATTCGGGTTTGCTTCAATAGCAAGATGTATACACATTCCGCTTATCCTCTAATTACCAGTCCACAACGTAACTCAATTTTTTTAAATTTTGGACATGTTCGTGTTTGCGTGTCACCTCCTCAAATGAGAGGGAATTTTCAATAAATAATCCAGTCTATTCATTTTAAGATTACATACCTTTGTCCACCAACAGTTAAAATTCCGACACATGAATGCTAAACTTTTATAAGGGCCTGGTGTCTTTGGCCCCAAGTGTTGCTGAGTGTGATTTAGACGAGGAGTAAAGAGAGGTATAGGCACATGATTGACAACGTGTATAGAGTGACTGTGGGCCCATGTAACCTTCAGCCTTGTGAAGGAGACTGGCATGGTTTTCTGATGTACAACACTGCATATTGCAAGCTTTGGAAACCATTAAGAATCATGGTATCAGAAATTTTGTTTGCAATGATTGTTACAGTTGAATAAAATGCAAAATAAATTCTTTCTTTATTATAATTAAAAATGCCTACTAGTTGCATACTATTATTGGTGAGGCCTAGCCCCTCTGGCCCTTAAGAAAAACCTGCTTCTGATGGGAAAGACTGCCACTGAAGAGATCATTAAGGAAATAAGTGATTATAGGTATTTCTCCATCATTCTATATTCTATCCCAGATGTTTCTTCTTGTGATTGGTTAAGTTTCATTTTACAATATGTGAATGGAGATAATGTGCCACAGAAGTGATTTATAGAGTTTGTGAGAAATGTTGGGCATATCCAGTAAGAATTGTCAGATACCCCACTTAAATTCCTCAATCATCATGGAATAGACATAAACAATCATCATATCCAAAATTAAGATGACGCAAAAAATTTGGTCTACTAGTCCCTTAGGATTTTCCATTTATTGCTACCTCATTCCCAGAATCTGATAGGATCAAGTGAAACCACATGCTGCAAAATGACTACAACTGTTTTTTAACCTGTTAAAACAATTTACAAAAGTTAGAAGGCTATGTTTGAAACACCACAACAGGGTTACTACAAAACATTAACTGTCAAGAATGGCATTCATGGCTACAAGATGGGATGGAATGTTTGATTGCAGTGAATTCAACATGGTCTGAAAAAGTTGACATAGCTGCAGTAGTTAAACTTTATACTTGACTTTTAGTTTTCATAGATGAGATGAGAAACTTTTTTAGGTGTACAAGATATTGGGAGAAAGAAAATTGGAGACTACACAAGTTTTAGAGTCAATAAAACTAAAGCAAAGTGATGAAGAGGTGGAAGACATTCTTCAGTGACTTGGACTCTGAATCAGAAAATGAAACTGTGGTTTTGTGAATCTGATGGTTGCATTGAAAACTAGTTTTCATATTATATTGAACAGATTAGCCACAGAGCTTCAGAGGTGTATTCGTGTCTACAAATTGTTTTCTGAGAAGTTCTCATTCTTGTTTAACCTTTAACTGGTGACACATGACATCTCTCAGATGTAGCTGATTTTATGAATTATTGCTTATCGATCATTAAGCATAGCTATCGGATAATGTTTACAGTACCTTCCTATCTTAGTTTACGAAACATTTTCCCATCACTTACATCAACTTCCATTTTGCTATTAATGGGCTAGGAGAAACCAAAGTTTTCAAGGCCTTTGAGACATTATCTCATGGATTGCTGATTTTTTGTTAGTCCTCATTTTAACAGTTATCATTATTTATGATGGTGCATGGAGCTAGATGTTTACACTACTTCAGACTAAACTACCCTGACTATATTTCCAACCTTTTTAATGACCAAATAAAGGTATCAATGATAATGAAAATCATATGGACTCTGAGTTTTTAATAATCAAAATTGAACATGACAGCCATAGAAACCTAAAATGTGCAACTAATAAAGATACAGAAAATAAAAATAGCAGCATAGAAGAAATTGACAAAGATAAGGAGAAGTCTGATATACCTAGAAAATATATTTATGTGATAAAAACTGCTATAAGTGGACACTACAAAATCTTGTAAAATGTTTGCACAAAAAGTCATTGTGACACTTACCAGCTTTGTGCGCTCTTCGAGGAAATGAGAATAAAAGAAACTCTGATACTGTTATAGTTATATAATTTCTGCTGAAATGGTTCAGTTAATCATAGAGTAGGATAATGTGAAATTTGGTAAACTGTGAGGGAAATATCATTGTAAGGACTGTTCCAAAATGTAGGCTGTTATTCAGCTGGCTATTGAAACATAAAAAATTTGTTGATCATGCTCAGCATCAAAGAATATCTTCTATGGCTATGCGAAGTGCAACATATCACTGTGCACCAGAAACACTTGAGTGAACTTGTTTTAGATGACTAGCTTCATGTAATGTGCACCTTACAAGAGAAAGAGAAAAAAAAAAAAAACAATACTGGAGCTTTAGCAAAACAGTAGACACTACAACATAAGCATGCATGGATTTACATTTTGTAATCAGTGTTTGTTATTAAATCACAAAACAGTACATTTTTACATATAAGACAATGTAGTGTGAGTGTAAACAAACTAATGAGATGATGTGCTTATGTTTTACTGTAGGTGCATTAAACTGCTAATTGCTACTTAATCTTTACAAATTTTAGAGCTGTTAATAACATAATATATCAAATTTTCGCTTTTCTTTTTTTAATGTAGCTTAATAGAATAGAATTTATTCACCTTAAGAAATACAATGAATTCATGGCTTCGTCAAAAACAAATAATACATAATTTAACAAATCTCTTACACTTCTATATACATTATATTTTACATTATTGATCAAAACGAGTACAATTGTTGCTAAGCTAATCTTGTCTTGAGGCAGTCGTTAAGGTTTCTCTTGTGCCGAAGTACATCCTCAGATGAACAGGACCCATGCAACAAACAATGTTTCAGTGTTAGAGAAATCAACTTATTAACATCCTTCAACCTGGTAAGTCATATTGAACGATGAATGAAATTGGTGAAATGATGCTCAAATGATCTCAAGGTCAGTGGAGCTTAAAGTTACTCAACATTTGTCTTCTCAGGATAAGGGAAAAACCTGAAAAAATCTTATCCGGGTAACTCACTTAAAGCAAGATTCAAACTCGTGACCTGTTGAATGTGAGCCACACATGCTACCACCACACACCCAGACAGGCTCAAATTGTTGCTTATGGTATGTTTCTTCAAATAAAGTAGCATGAATTCAAATAAAAAAAAAAAATATATATATATAACAGTTTTAAAGGGCATACACAGTATATGCCTCTAAGATGTCAGTACACCAGATGTGTGATAAGTTTATCCCATCACCAGTTAAAGGTTAATTTGACAAGAGATGGTCCCAAGTGAAGTCTAAAACTCTGTGAATTACCTTCAGTATGTTTACTCAGAGAGTTTAGAAGATTCTTGTGGAACAGACTATGTCAGTCTTAAAAGATTCCTTTTGAGCTTTGGAAATGAGAATTGTACCCCTTTACATCTGTTCAATAAAATGCTAAGATACAAATAGCTCTTTAATATTTAACCAAATATTATAACTGCTCCCCAGATCTGTTTGATCTCACCAGCTACAATCTGCTCTGCAAAATTATCTTTCTCAGTTCCTGGAAGAGTTAAGAACTATTTCTGTGCTACACAGACCATATCCTCAACCATCCACGAGATGAACACCCACAGATTCTCAATGCCTCATCCAGGTGTCAACTCCACAGGGCATCATGCACAGATAAGATGTTGCCTGACACTGTCACTAGTTGGTGGAGCTAACTGGCTGTTTGTGTTGGCAAGCCCATCATCACATCAGGTCTCATTACAGTCATGGCTGCAGTATCTAATAGTATCCAGCAGAGCTTTCCTTGTTTCTAGCCATCTGTGATGAGGTTATCACTCGCTCGTCTGCCTAGGATACGCAGCACATCACTCGAGGGGTTAGTGAGGATGACCCTAACATGCTCCTCAATTGTCTTCTGCCAGTTGGTTAGCTTTGTCATGGATGGTCTTTTGCTAGGTAGCACATACTACCAAAAGGTGTTCTTGGGGTTCTATCTCTCTCTGCCCCTGTCATAGCGAATATTCCCCATCCTCATGGTCAATGTAGCTGTTATCTTGGCTACCTTCATCCTTAGTGATGCTGTTAACACCTCATTGATTGTCCTGTAGTCATCAAGCATCAGGCACTGTCATATTTTGGTGTCACACACCCCATCAACTAAGAAATAGTCAGCTTCCTGGGATACGTATCTAGGTGATAGGTTCACCAGGGCTTTATTCACCAACTGTTGAATTTTAAGGGTGAATTCCTGCATTGTCTCCCCTTGTTGTTGCCTCAATTTAAGCTGACTGCAGTAGGCAGCAACCAAGACTGTCTATAGTTCCCAGACCTTAATGTTCATGTCACTATGTGACAAGATGGCCACTTCATCAGTTTATTTGTGAACAAGTGTGAAAAGGATACTGCATTTTGTTTAATAAGATGTGAAGCATTTCTGATTTAAACTAAAACAAAGTGTAACCATTTGTGTCTGTTTTTATAAAATGATCATTCTTGTTGTGTTCCTGGATGTAAATCCAGTAATGGGTTTCAGATACTTTGTCATTTAGGTTTCCTAAAGGAAAGCTTTTGAGAGAAAAATGTATAAGATTTATCCACTGAATATTTTGTAGTGGCAAATAATTCATTTGTGTGCAAACAACACTTTAAGGATACGCTTATAATAAAGGAGGATATATTTCCAGTATTACATGGCGAACAAATTATTATTCCCCAAAAAAAAGCCTAAACTCTGCAACGATGCCTATCATTGCATATTCCCAAATCAACCATCCTGTCATACTGTGAAGTAGCCGAAGACAGAATAGAGCCACATTCCTGTTCAGAACGAATGCTTAGAGAGATGAAGAAGAGTTTAAAAATTTCTGTAAAACTGAATGTCATTTCTTATTTTGAGAGCTTCAAAATTGAGATTATGGAAAGAGATATTTCACCTTTTGTTTTAGCAGTGAAAGAAGATTTTATACTCTTCATGAAAGTACAAGGGATTTGATGAAATAGCTTCTCTCACAGTAAGTTTTAAAGTTACTAATAGTCTGGATGTCAAGATTTTGTATAAGAACTTATATGTTCCTTTAGAATATTTTAAATGGACCCTGAAATCAGAGGGTCAGGAGAGCTTAATTTATAATAGATGGACCAGATTTGATAATTTGCTAAGTCATCTTCAGAGCTACAGCAATGAGAGCTTTGCAATTGATAAACAATTGGTGATTGTAATCAACTTTTTGAATGTGGCACTAGATTCTAATATTTCTATGCAGAAAAGGGCTATTAAAATACTACTGTGTCAAGAAAGTTCCAGGAATTTACCAATAAAACACAAAAAATGAATTATTCATCCAATTTTATTTTATCGCCTTCAAAGTAGGTCCCTTCTCAAATTATAAATTTATGCCAATGAATAATCCGATCATCAAAACACTTTTTGTAGGCACTTTTAGGAATCGATGTCAATTGTTGCCGCAAATTTTCCTTTATGTCTTCTTCGACTGAAAACGGGTGCCTTGAAGTGGCAACTTGAGTTTTGGAAAGAGAAGGAAATCAGCAGGAGCCAGATCAGGTGAATACGGTGTTGTTTGATGAATTTTTTTTATTTTTTGACCAGAAATTCATTCACAATAATAGCCTTGTGAGCTGGGGCGTTATCGTGGTACAGAATCCATGAGTAGTCATTCCACAAATCTGGCCATTTTTGTTTTCTCAAACACTGCATAATGCTCAGATAATAGTATTTATTTACCATCTGACCTTCTGGCAAGAACTCTGAGTTCAAGACACCTTGATAATCGAAAAAAACTGTCAACATGACCTTCAGTTTTGATCGAGTTTGAAGTGCCCTTTTAGGTTTCGTTTCAGTTGGAAGGTGCCATTCGGAAGCTTGTTGACTGGTTTGAGTATCAAACTTGTAAACACACGTCTCATCACCAGTTACAATGCGTTTCATGAATGTGGGGTCGGAACTGGCTCGTTATAGCATGTCTTCAGCAATCCTTATACGATTGAGTTTTTGTAGAAAATTCAAGTCTTTCAGAACTAACCGAGCTGCAACGCGTGTCATGCCCATACAATCAATTCATGAGACACAGAAAGTTCAGCGGCAATCTCTCTCAGACCTAAATGACAATTTTCAGATGCCATTTTCTTCATGTTAGTGGTGTTCAGTTCAGTTGAAACTGTTAATGGCCGACCAGAGTGAGGCAAATCTTCCACCACATCTCGACCACTTTTGAATGCACTGTACCACTCATATGCACGTGTTTTTGATAAAGTTGATACATCGTAAGCCCTCTGTAACATTTTCAGCAATTCAGCACACAAAATACCATTTTCAATGCAAAATTTGAGACAGATTCTTTGTTCAATATTTATATCCATCGTAAAATTGCAAATCAACCTTGAGATGAACTAACAAACTCGCGTACTGTAAACAAACTAGATGACAGATGACAGTCAAACTCCTCGTGGGTATAGAGGAAAGTTGTACCAACTTCGCGACAACAATAGTTTTGAATCACCTTTTAAGCAGGATTTTTAAATGATCAATTCCCGGTACTTTCGTGACAGAATGTACATTTTCTGGTATAACAATTGCAATTGTGTACTATGAAAAAAAGTTAAATATTCTAGAGAATTGTTGATTAGGGCTGCAACAATGTCATACTCATTTCCTGGTGCATATCAGACAATGAGAGAAACAAATGTTTTGACTTTGCCACATCTGAAGCAATTCTTAGGTAAGATTAGCCCCATTATCCCAGGAATAGGAGCTTCATATAAAGCATTTGTGATGGAAATGAGAAAATTGCACCAAAGCCAAGATAAGGTGATTTCTATTATTTAGCTGAAGTTCATCTAAATTCAGAGGTAGCATACAAGAGAGAAAGATACTGAGGATGACACAAATCAGTGCATTCTCAAATGTATGTAGCACAAAGCAAGGATGTTATTGGCCTTTTTCCTGCAAAGAATATCCAAGCTGGTATATTATATAAACTCACAACTGAAGTGGGGCTGCACTATGGTCGAGTGGTTAGACCACTTGCCTCTTACTAAGGTGGCCCGGTTTGGATCCCAGGCAACTGCATGTGGGATTTGTGGTAGACAAAGTGGTGTAGGGGTGGGTTTTCTCCAGGTTCTCTGATGATACTGAAATGAAGATGGAGTATGAGACGTATGAAATGGTGTGGGAAACCAATGTGGTGCCATTGCAGTAAAAGCAGGCATTAAACACTATTAAAAAAAATCACAATTAAAGTACTGACTGTAATGCATGAACTTGGATTTCAAGTACTTTGTTTGGTTTCTGATAATAATTGTGTATACAGTATGATGTTTGAATGTTTTTGTGGTGGGTATCACAAACTTTACATACCAAATCCAGTAAATCCATCCACATCAATTTTTCTTCTCTTTGACACAGTCCATATACTGAAGTGCATCCATAACTGGTTTAGTAGGACATGTACGAGGGCCGTTCAGAAAGTAGCCTCCGGTTGATTGCAAGAAATTCACCAAGTTAAATAAAAATATTTTAATATATACATCTTACAACTACATCTTTGCACTATTTTTCTACATAGTTTCCATAACGATTGAGGCACTTATCGTATCTGTTCACAAGCTTTGAAATTCCTTCTGCATAAAAATCACCCGCTTGTGCCTGGAGCGAGCCTGTGACCGCATCTTTGAGCTCTTCGTCGTCATCAAACCGCTGGGACCCGAGCCATTTCTTCATATGCATGAAGAGGTGATAATCGCTTGGCGCCAGATCTGGGCTGTAAGGTGGATGGTTGACAACGTCCCACTTGAAGGACTCAAGAAGGGCTGTTGTTCTGCGAGCAGAGTGAGGACGGGCGTTATCGTGCAAAAAAAACGATACCGGAAGTCAGCATACCACGGCGTTTGTTCTGTATAGCCCGTCGTAATTGTTTTAGTGTTTCACAGTACACGTCTTGATTAATGGTCGTCCCACGTTCCATGAATTCAACCAACAACACCCCTTTTGCATCCCAAAACACCGTTGCCATCAATTTTCGGGCAGAAAAATCTTGCCGGGCTTTTATTGGTTTGGTAGGCGAATTTGAATGTGCCCACATCTTTGATTGTTCTTTTGCCTCAGGGTTCACGTACTTAATCCAGGTTCCGTCCCCGGTCACGATTCTGTTTAACAATGGTTCACCTTCGGCCTCATAACGTGACAGAAAGTCTAATGCAGAGGCCATTCTTTGAGTTTTGTGGTGGTCGGTAAGAATTTTGGGCACCCATCGTGCACAGAACTTACGGTAACCCAATCTTGCTGTCACTATCTCGTACAAGAGAGTCTTAGAAATCTGTGGAAAATCAGTAGACAACTCCGACATTGTGAAACGTCGGTTTTCACGAACTTTTGCATCAACTGTCTGAACGAGTTCGTCCGTGACCAATGATGGTCTACCACTCCTCTCTTCATCATGAACGTTTTCTCGTCCACTTTTAAATAAACGTACCCATTCACGGACCACTCCTTCACTCATAACTCTTGGTCCGTACACGGCACAAAGCTCACGATGAATAGCTGCTGCAGAATATCCTTTGGCTGTAAAAAACCTTATAACAGCACGCACTTCACATTTGGCGGGGTTTTCTATTGCAGTACACATTTCAAACGGCCACAAACACTAAACTAGCGCAGGTACGACTTTCACTCGACCACGGCTTGATGCCGACTGACCTGCTGAGTGCGTGAATGCACAGATGGCGTCGCTACTCCCCCCACTACCCGCACTGTGACCGATCGGAGGTTACTTTCTGAACGGCCCTCGTAATATACCTAATGTAGAAGACATTTTCTCTGTTTTAGATGCCATTATATACAGTGAGGAGGATGCAATTGCTGTATATCAGTATGCAATAATAGAAGTTAGGTTTACAGATCTAAGAAATTTATTTCACTCAGAAAAAGATAGACTACTGAAACTAGCACCAGCTTTATCCCAGAGAGGTCTCTATCCTTCTTCAATAGAACACCAAAATGTTATGCTCATTGTCAGTATTTTTGAGTGTAAGAAATAGTAGTCCTTGAAACATTGCAAAAGCAGAACATTGAAATTAGTCATGGAACCGTACAGTTTTTAAAGTTATTTTCAAAGTGGTAGGTAATTTGCAATATAAAACACCCAATCAGTGCAATTGATACAAGTTTTGTATCATTAAGCCAGTAATTTGGGTAGCAACATTATTCCTAGTAAACTTCTAAATATTCAAGTGAATATTTTTGTTTTTTTATTTCTTGTAAAAAAATTATGGTACATTATTTTTTGATCTGCCCTCATAATTGGCCCATCTGGTTGATATGCAATAGGAAAATGTGCCTTGAGGGTTCATTAATATAAAGTCAAAGAAATAGACCAGTCAGATATATAACAATAAAAAACAAAAGAATTTGAGTCGCTTTTTATAACACAAACATCACTTATTTTTACTTACTGGGACCGGTTTCACGATGGCTTGTTCCCATTTTCAACCCTTAGTTCTGACTAAATCTTGCTTCGTTGGCGTCAACAATGGGGGTGGTGGTGTGTCACTTGTGGAGGCATTTGTTGCTGGATCTTTGTTGTATGGTGGTAAATCAGAATTCATGATATGGCTCTTTTTCTTCATGATACAGATCTTCTCCCAGACATCTAATTTTCTGCGTTTATATACTGGTTTTAATGGTTTTATATTCAGTGTGGTTTCGTGTCCTTATATTAAAAAATGATAGGCAATTGCTGATTTTTCTATTTGCTTGTATTTTAGATTTCTCATGTGTTCCTTAAATCTGGTCTCCAAACTTCTCTGTGTCCTTCCTATATATACTAGATTACAGTCTGAGCATCACTGACTGTATATAATGTGGCTTCAATTCAGGAAAAGCAATCCTAAACATCTTTATTTTAAACATAATTAACAATAATGTTCATTATTCAAATTTAGTAGAAAAGACAGAAGGCGCTTTTCTATTGCCAAGCTTGTCCTTAATCATACTTATTTCCAGCCAATGAAAATAGCCAGGCATAAATTGAATGATCTCCTGGATTTGTGTGAAATGGCATATTCAAATAACAATACCATTATTTCTATAATTATTTGATATCCACTGAAGAGAACAAGAAAGAAAGCTTATCAGAAGCATAGAAAGTAATTCTGGTACATTTATCAGATAAAGCATTAAAGAGCAAAATTGTAAATAATTATCCAGTTAGGAAAAGTGATATTAATTGCTGAATATTGAAAGCTATTATCTGAATACCCTAAATTCACGATAAACATTTATCGTAAAATATTATGTTTATGTGGCAAAAGTTTGAATTTAAATATACTAATAAAACTTTTGCTCATATTTTGTTAAGTTACAGATTTAAGCTCATGTTGAAATCATATTATAGTAGACTTAATTGATGTAACAGTCATTCCTGAAGTTTGTATATTGCTACTTATGAATTTATTAATAAAAAACCTATTTTTTTTTCAAAATCTGTAATTATTAAGGAAGAAAACCCCATCTCATTCATGACAATACATGGTTGGAGTGAAACAAACGTGTGTCACTGGCATTTAGTTTTTTATTTAAAAGCATTATTATGAAACAGTTTATTTAAAACATAAAGTTGATTGGAAAATGTTGAAGACTACTATTTCTAAAGATGAAATTATTAAAAGCTATTTCAAACATCATATTAAAGCATCAAAGTAGAAAAACATTTCTTTTCACGATCCTGAAAAGTTAGTATTTTGTAGAAATGTTTGTTTGGCACTAAGCCGTCGATATGTGAACTGCTAATATCAAAATTGCGTTTTGCTGACTGTTTAGTTTAAGAAACTCTGTTTTATAAGCATTGTTACTTAAACTTTGATATAATGCATACACATTGGAAGAGAGAGTAATCATAAAGGGTGAAGGACATTTGAGACCACCCTGATTAAGTTCATTAAAATAGGAAAACAGCTCTTTATCATACACCAATTGCATTTCTTTATCAGTGTGTAACATTAGTTTAAAATCACCACACTTTTTAGCTTACTTAAATTTTCAATTACTCTATTGCTACAGTAACTTGCAATACATCTTGAAATCTTCTGTGTTTCAGAAGAAATAGAGACAAAAGGTATTTCATTTATCACTGACTTTAACTGTCGTAAATCATCTGTAAGGTGTACTTTGCTCTCTTTCTGAACTATTATCGCAAAGTTATTCAGGCTTACTTCTTCAAACCTGGCAGATATAAGATTTAGCATGCTTAACACAGCTTTCTTTCCGACTCATGAATATGTTCCACAGTGGCATTGTAGCCAGCCACCTAGTCTTCTGTAGGCACCAAATCTATCTTCTGAACTATCAGTTTGTAATTTAACAGACAGTATATAATTCCAATTAAATGTATTAAATATATATTTGCACACTCAACAATGAAATTCACTGTATGTGTTATAGCAATATAAATTAGCCTCCCCTGAACATCATATGAATGTCAAATATCTAAATAGGTACTTACATTTTGTAGAAATACAAGTGCCTTGTCCCATTGTCATACCAGTTTCAATGTGCCCTATGTGTAGAAGTCTGTTTCCCTGGAGTATAGCCATCTGTGTACTGCTATTTTCACTTCTGCATCTGTCGCAAAGCATTGGCTGGCCAGGTATTTATTCATGGGACCAAAAAGATGAAAGTCTGACGATGCAAGATCCAGATTGTATGGTGGATGCTGGAGCACCTCCTAATCAAATTTGGTGATCTCCTGATGAACAGCAGCAGCAACATGGGGGTGGGCATTGTCAGCATTAATGTTGTGGCATTTGTCACAAAGGGTTCAACACAATTTCACTAAAGTTGTAATGTACGCTGCAGCATTCACAGTGGTCTCGTGTTCAGCAAAGTTCATCAGTAAAACACCATGCATATCCCAGAACACTGTCACAAGCTCTTTCCTGGCAGATTGAGTAACTTTAAATTTCTTCTTTGCTAGGGAACCAGCATGTTTTCACTCCATATCTGCATGCTTTGTTTTGGGCATGTAGTGGTATGCCTATGACTCATCACCAGTAATGATTCCTTTCAGAAAGTCGTGCCCTTCTGTGGTATACCACGTTAAGTGATCCACGCTTGTCATCATTTGCTGGCCCTTTCGACTGTCTGTCAGTTCATAGGCACCCTGCAAGCACTAACCCTATGAAATTTCAACGTGCTATGAACAATATCATACACTGCACAACAGGAACTGTTGAACTGTTGCTATAAGGTTCTCAGTTGCATACATCACTCATTCAAAATTTCCGCCTCAATGCCTCTGATATTCTGCAGGATTGCAGCTGTTACCCGCCTCCCACAGCATGGCGATATCACTAAAGTTCGCATTGCCCTCTTGGAAGAATGCACACCACCTGAAGACATTGCTATGGTCCACACAATCATCCCCATACATGCCACACATATCCCTATGAATCTCATTCTGTTCATGCCCTTTGGCCCACAAATATCAACTACACCTCTCTCCCGCCAGGGGCCTACTACGGTAGGTACGGGTTTGGCGCACCCGGGGGTTCCCGAGCCGCTCACCGCCATATCATCATCCCCATCGCCACTAACTGTGCCACGTTTTGTATTCGTGTCAGTGTGTGTGTGTGTGTGTGTGTTTGTGTGTGTGCACTTGTCATAGTGTGTGCGTGCGTACTTGCCTCATCTTCCTCTTCTAGGCTTATTCTTTATATATTTAGTCTTAAGGCTTTAAATTTACTAACTCCTGTCTCACCAACAGGGATCTTTATTCTATCTCCGTGGTTCCTGTCCCACGGTTCCAGCGCGGCTTCCAACTTGTGTGCTCTTCGGAGGTCTCAGGCGTAAAGGTTGAGTGGACCCTTCTTACTGCCCCTATGTGTAAGCCTTAGATGCGGAGCCCGTCCATACCGTTATGTACATCCACGTAGCTTCCTTGGGAGCCCGGTCCGTTTTAATCTCCCGACGAACGCAGTTCGTTGGTTTAGAATCACGGACCGGTCGTGTTACCGCTAACGGAAACCTGGTGTAATCAACCACAAGTCCCCTGAATCCATGTCTGCTTTATTACGCAGCATGGCCTAAAGTGGGGAGCCACAGGTGGTTATACCTGTGGTAGGGGCTTTAAGCCGGGTTGTACATGGTGAAGGGCTTACCCGTATGGACCAGCAGTACTAGCTGGAGGGTAATTCTTTCTGACGTACTCTTTGAGACCGGTCTGGTAGGGGTCTACCAGGCGGCACAGACCGGAATGTTTTTCGGCGTCTTTCTTCATTACCCCCGGATGGCAGGCTGACGCCGACAGTTCCGGAAGGGGGTACTTTCAAGATGCTCCCTCCGCGCAAACCTACATACTTTGACCGCTTTTTAGTTATGACCTTGGCCTGCGAAACAAAAACAATGAAAGATATCAGTCCCTTTTACATACAACGCGAGATTGACAAGATCTGCGGTAAAGTGACCAATCCTACCTGAACGCGAGACGGTACGTTGCTAGTTGAAACAAAGACGGAAGACCATTCAAAGAAACTCCTGAAGGCCAGCTTGTTGGGCTCTTACCCCATAAAGGTGGCACCCCACAAGTCTTTGAACACCTGTAGAGGCGTGGTGACTACCTCTTGTTTGGACGGTCTTTCCGAGGCAGATATTGTCACCAATTTATCTGACCAGGGTGTGTGCCAAGCGTACCGTCTTCTTGGCAAACGTGATGGACAGTCGGTATCACTACGAACAGTATTTCTAACTTTCAAGGGTACCACAATACCCGAGACCTTCTATTGTGGGTATGAACGCGTATCTGTGCGGCCGTATGTACCGAACCCAATGCGCTGTTTTCGGTGCCACAAACTCGGTGCACGTTTGATGCAACATGTGAACGGTGCGGCCAGCCTGCACACGGTAATGTTGTCTGTTCCCGTGACCCTTGCTGCGTACACTGACGCGGAAATCACACCTCACCGCAATGTCCCGGATTTTTGGAGGAAAATGCCATACAGGAGTTGCGAATCAAGGAACGCCTAACTTTTTCTGAGACCCGGCGGCCCTATCAGCAGCTTACGCCTGCGACTACCTTAGGGTACGCCTCCGCAGTTCGTCGCGCTCCTGGTCCCTTTGTGGCCCTTCAAACTGCTCCTGTTGACGAGTCCACACAAACGGACCTGTCCCTGAAGTCTCCACCTTGCCTGAGCGACCCAAAGCGCGGCCTTCGACATCTTCCGCTTCAGCTGAGCCTCCGACGACAACAGTGCGACCATCGTCACCTTGTCCACCACCTGTCGCCGCCTCTCCTGAGCGGTTTCGTAAGAAGCACAGGGCGGCGAAAACACCTGCAAAGTCCGTTCGAGATCTAAAGGTCGTAGAGCATCTTCCGAATCCCGACCATCTGAGGATTCCGATGGGAACACAAGCCGTCCTTTTCTAGGCCAGAAATCTGTGAAACTTAGCAGGCCACCTTAGAAGTGTTCGTTAACTGTCCATCAACCTTTTTAGAGAGTTTGCTTTCTTCCACCTCGTCAATCCCAGGTTTCTAACATCCTTTTACCATGGCGGTGCTGACGTGGAATACTCGCGGTGTTCGCTCCCATAGAGCTGAACTGCAGCTGTTGCTACGGTCGTATAACCCTTTGAGCATCTGTTTACAGGAGACGAAGCTTCGCCCTCACGATCCATTCGCTGTACACCATTACGTGCCGGTTCGTTTCGATGTTATCCCGAGGAGGTCTCTCCTGCTCATGGGAGCGTTATGATACTCACGCGCGATGATATCTATTGTAAGCCACTATCGCTTACCACTGCCTTGCAAGCTGTTGCTCTCCATCTTGTTCTTCCTGGTTTCACCTTTTCAGTTTGTAACGTTTACGTTCCTCCTTCAGCTACCCTCAGTTCAGCCGACATGGTCAATCTCCTGTATCAGCTCCCGGCACCTTTGCTTTTGGTGGAGGATTTCAATGCCCATCATACACTTTGGGGTTCCTCTAGGGCATGTGAGCGGGGGATGCTCCTTGTTGACCTTTTTGACCAATTTCGGTTTGCTGTTTTGAACACCGGTGAACCAACTTTTCTTTCTGATTCTTCTGCCACGTTCTCCCCTCTGGACCTTTCTGTTTGTTCAGCGCAGCTTGCTCCTCGGTTGCAATGGAACGTTGTATCTGACACCCATTCTAGCGATCATTGCCCGTGTGTACTGACTTTGCTCTCACACCGCGTTTCTTCCCCGCGAGCAGCAACTTGGCAGCTAGCGAAAGCGAATTGGGCCCTTTTTTCAGAGAAAGCTGTTTTCAGCAACAATGAGTTCGCCACTGTCGACAATATGGTAGACAATTTTAATTCTGTCGTTCTCTCTGCCGCCGAATTGTCTATCCCTCTGTCGTCTTCCCATCCCAGACGCTTTCCGGTTCCTTGGTGGAATGCCAAGTGCCGCGAGGCTGTTCGTGCGCGCTGGAGGGCTCTTACGGTATTTCACCATCACCCTACATTGGATAACTTGATCCGCTTCAAACAAGCTCGCGCACGGGCCCGCCGCATTATTCAGGATAGCAAACGGGCTTCCTGGACTTCGTTTGTTGGTACCTTTAATCGGTCCACGCCTTCATCCGTTGTGTGGGAGAAGCTACGACGTGTTGCCGGTAAGCGGGCTAACTCTTCCATACCTGGACTTCACGTGGGATCAGTTTTCGTCGTGGATCCGTTGGCTGTTGCTGACACCCTTGGTAGCACGTTCGCGTCTGTCTCAAGCTCCGGGAACTATGACACAGCTTTTCGAACTACTAAGGCCGAGGTGGAATCTCAGGCTCTGCCCTTTCGCTGTTTTAATAATGAATGTTATAACTCGAGTTTTACTATACAGGAGCTCGAAACCTCCGTATCGTCCTCTAGACTTTCTGCTCCTGGGACAGATGAAATACATATCGCCTTGCTCCAGCATCTCTGCCCTGCCAGTACACTCTTTCTCTTGGGGCTCTTCAACCGTATTTGGTGCCATGGAGTGTTTCCTACAGTCTGGCGCGCGGCCACCATCGTTCCCATTTTAAAAGCGGGTAAGGATCCCCATCTCCCTTCCAGCTATCGTCCGATCTCCCTCACCAGATGCCTCTGCAAGGTGATGGAACGCATGATTAACGGGCGACTACTATGGTGGCTTGAATCCCGCGATCTGCTCTCCAGCGTCCAATGTTGCTTCCGTCGTTACCGTTACACAGTCGACCACTTGGTATCCCTGTCCACGTCTATCATAGATGGATTTTTACGGAACAGTCCCACGGTTGCGGTAAATTTTGACCTGGAAAAGGCGTATGATATCCGCTGGAGATACGGTATACTTCGTACCCTTCACAATTGGGGAATTCGAGGTCATCTGCCCCTTTTTATCCGGGAGTTTATGATGGATAGTTTTTAGGGTTCGGGTTGGCTCGATTTTATCCGGTGTTTTTACTCAGGAGAACGGGGTACCGCAGGGCTCGGTGCTTAGTTTCACATTGTTTGCTATTGCCATCAATTCTGTTGTAAAGTGCGTTCCATCTGGCGTTTCCTCTTCATTTTTTGTGGACGATTTCGCCATTTACATTAGTTCTCGGTGGACTTGCCTTATAGAACGCCGCCTCCAACTTTGTCTTGACCGCCTGTACCTTTGAAGTATAGAAAACGGCTTCAAGTTCTCCGCCGAGAAAACTGTCTGCGTCAATTTCTGAAGACGGAAGGCATATCCTTCGCCTTCTCTCCGTCTTGGTCCTGACGTGCTTCCTTTCGCCGAGGAGACGAAATTTTTAGGTTTGAATTTTGACAGGAAACTCAGCTGGTCTTCCCATATATCGTACTTTAAAGCAAAATGTGACCGTTCTCTTACTCTTTTACGCGTTTTAAATGGCACATCCTGGGGGGGGGGGGGAGAGGCTGATCCGACTACCCTTTTACACCGTTATCGGTCTCTCGTCCGCTCAAAAATCGACTATGGTTGCGTTGTATATTCTTCGGCCCTACAGTCCATTTTAGCTCGTCTCAATGCTACACATCACCGTGGTATCCGTTTGAATATTGGTGCTTTCCCCACGAGTCCGGTTCTCAGCCTTTGCGCAGAAGCTGCAGAACCTCTGCTGTCTTATCGACGTGATGCTCTCCTTTGTAGTTATGCCTGCAGTCTGCTTAGTTTACCCAGACATCCGTCTTTTACCTTGTTTTTAGCGACTCTTTGAACCGCCGATACTCAAGCAATTCCCTGGCCCTCCTTCCACCTGGTGTGCGCTTTCGGCTGCTGCTTAGGCGTTTGGACGCCACTTTGCCAGCAGTAAATCCCAGAGGGGAGATTCGATTTCCTCCGTGGCTCCACACCCAGCCCCGCATTGATGTAGGGTTGCTGTCCACGCCGAAGTCGACGACGCCCGATTCTCTTGTTCATTCCGCCTTTTTAGCCCTCAAAGAGCAGTTTGCTACATGGACTTTTATTTACCCAGATGGCTCCAAGGATGCTAGGGTAGTAGGATGTGCTTTTATTCTTGACCAAGCGAGTTTTCGATTTCGACTTTTACCGCGGTGCTCGATTTTTACAGTTGAGCTTTTTAGTGTTTTCCAGGCTCTTTTATATATTCAGCGGCAAGGATTTCCTGAGTGGGTTGTGTGCTCTGATTCTTTGAGTGTTCTGCAGAGCCTTAAGTCGCTGTACAGTTCCAACCCCTCGTCGAGCGTGTCCAGGATTGTCTTAGCTCGCTCGCCGATTCTGGCTTCCGCGTTACTCTTGTGGGTTCCTGGCGACGTTGGCCTGCGCGGCTGCCGTGTCAGCCCCCAGGTGTTTTAGCTCTTCTGTGACCTCTGCGGACTTACGCGCCTTTTTATGTCGTTTAATCCTTTTGCGTTGGAGTGCTGCCTGGGCCGAGCTACAGGGCAACAAACGTCGGGAGGTGAAGTCCCTCCCTGTCTGCTGGCGCACATCCTCTCGCGTGTGCCGTCGCGAAGAGGTCATTTTAACTAGACTACGTATCGGGCACTGTCGTTTTAGTCATAGTCATTTATTTTCTTCGGACCCTGCACCGTTTTGTGCACATTGTCAGGAGCCGTTGACTGTGAGGCATGTTTTAATCGAGTGTCAGTTTTATTCTCCCTTACGTTTGTCCGTCCGATTACCAGCTGATATTTCACAGGTACTGGCGGACAAACTCATTGCTGTGGAACACGTTTTAGATTTTATGCGATTAGTCGGTATAAGCCACCGTGTGTGATTTTAACTTTTTACGCTCTGTTCCAGCTTTTGCGTACTACTTAATGGCGTTGGTTGTCTTGGTGGCTTTTATGGCGTTTATTTTTTACGTTCCGCAGTAGCTGACACTGTTTTAGCCACATTTTATTGTGTTTTTCGATTTTATTGTGTGGACCCTTTTACCGTTTTTATATTTAATTTCCGTAGTAGCTGATAGTGTTTTAGGTACATTTTATTGTGTTTTAGCTCCATTTTATTGTGTTTTTAGATTCTAGTGTGTGGACCTAGTCCTTAGCTTTTCTTTTATCATCCCATCACCTTTTTCGGGTGCTAATAACCGATATAGTTGTGCGCCCTAAAGCTCCACTACTGTTGCCGCCGCCGCTGCTGCTGCTCTTCACACGTGGATGACAGTAGTATGCATGCTATCTTTGTTGCAAAGTTCTGTCGCTAGAGCTGAAGATTAAACAAAAAATCTCCATTTGAGAATCCCCTGGTTTGAGGGATCTATGATTAATACTAAGAATAGCCCATGACTGTCTTGCATATAGGCATGTGGTACTCACAATTGAGTTTCGATTCTGTCCCGCACAGGAGTCATACATTCTAGATTACTAATAGTAAAATTTTTGCACATTGTCATATAACTCTAGAGGCAACCTCATTTGCTCCTCCGCATGCAATTTCTTTGTACCACATAAAGTTTTCAGTCTGTCCTTTTGCCACATCGTAAATAATAAGATTTTACACAGAGTATATTGGTTGGTAGAATATAGCTTTAGCTTTAACTGCAGGACAATCTGCAGGACTTTCATTGGTACAAAGAATGAGATATTAAAATTGTTATAGAAAACATTCACCACCACCACCACCACCACCACCACCACCACCACCACCACCACCACCACCACCACCACCACCACCACCACCACCACCACCACCACCACCACCACCACCACCACCACCACCACCCCCCAGGGGCCTACTACGGTAGGTACGCGTTTGGCGCACCCGGGGGTTCCCGAGCCACTCGCCGCCATCTCATCATCCCCATCGCCACCAACTGAGCCACGTTTTGTGTTTGTGCCTATTTGTTTTTGTCTTTTTGTGGTAGCGAATTTACTCGCCTCTTCTTCCCCTTCTAGGCTTATTCTTAACATATTTAGTTTTAAGGCTTTAGATTTATTAACTCCTGCCTCACCAACAGGGATCTTTATTCTATCTCCGTGGTTCCTGTCTCACGGTTCCAGCGCGGCTTACAACATGTGTGCTCTTCAGAGGTCTCAGGCGTGAAGGTTGAGTGAACCCTTCCTACTGCCCCTATGTGTAAGCCTTAGATGCGGAGCCCGTCCATACCGTTATGTACACCCACGTAGCTTCCTTAGGGGCCCGGTCCGTTTTAATTTGCCGACGAACGCTGCTCTTTGGGTTAGAATTACGGAACGGTCGTGTTACCGCTAACGGAAACCCGGTGTAATCAACCACAAGTCCCCTGAATCCATTTGTGCTTTATTACGCAGCATGGCCTAAAGTGGGGAGCCACAGGTGGTTATACCTATGGTAGGGGCTTAAAGCCGGGTTGTACATGGTGAAGGGCCTACCCGTATGGACCAGCAGTGGTGGCTGGAGGGTAACTCCTTCTGAGGTATTCCTTGAGATCGGTCTGGTAGAGGTCTACCAGGCGGCACAGACCGGAAAGTATTTTGGTGTCTTTTGTCTCTACCCCCGGATGGAAGGCTAACGCCGACGGTTCCGGAAGGGGGTCTTTTCATAATGTGATCTCCGCGCAAAACCTCTTCTTTTTACCGCTTTATAGTTGTGACCTTGGCCTGTGAAAAGAAAACTATGCTAGATATCAGTCCCTTTTACATACAACGCGAGATTGACTGGATATGACGTAAAGTGACTAATGCCACCCGAACGCGAGACGGTACGCTTTTGATTGAAACGAAGACGGAAGACCAGTCCAAGAAACTCCTGAAGGCCAGCTTGTTGGGTTCCTACCCCATAAAGTTGGCCCCCCCACAAGACCTTGAACACCTGCAGAGGCGTCGTAACTACCTCTTGTTTAGACGTTTTTTCCGAAGCAGATATTGTCACCAATTTATCTGACCAGGGTGTATGCCAAGCGTACCGTCTGCTCGGCAAACGAGGCGGTGAATCAGTGGCATTGCGTACAGTATTTCTGACTTTTAAGGGCTGCACAGTACCCGAGACCCTTTATTGTGGATATGAACGCGTCTCTGTGCGACCGTATGTGCCGAACCCAATGCGCTGCTTTTGGTACCAACGGTTCGGTCACACGCAAACTCGGTGCACCTTCGACGCTACCTGAGAACGTTGCGGCCAAGGTGCCCACGGAGAAACTGCTTGTTCTCGAGACCCTTGTTGCGTCCATTATAAAGGGAACCATACATCTAGCTCCCGGCAATTGTCCACGTTTTCTCGAGGAAAATGCCATCCAGGAGCTGCGAGATAAGGAACGGCCAGGAGTCGCTTCCAAATTCTGCAGCCTGCGACTATCTCAGGCTACGCCTCAGCGCTCCGCCGCACTCCTGTTTCCTCAGTGGCACTACAAACCGTGCCTGTAGCCGACGCGTGTACTCACAGAACAGATGACGACCACAACAACCTCGCAGTCTTCAATATTCACACCACCCACTGCCACAAGTTCTATCTCTTTCAGAACCTGCACGTAAGCCGCTAGTGAGACCGACACCATCTGTCGCTGCTCCTCATGAGCGTAGTCGTAAGAAACTAAAGTCCACTGCTAAACCTTCCAAGTCCCGTTCGCGTTCTACGAGCCATAGGTGATCTTCCGCATTCCGAACATCAGCTTATAGCGCCGACGAAGGTGGCTATACTCTTGTAGGTCCAAAAGGTGCAAAGCACAAGAAACGCCCACCTTAACTTCATCTACTTCGTTTCCACCATTCTTTTGCATCCTAGCTGCAAAATCATATTATGACTAATCGGTAACCTTTCGCGCATCTAACTGTGCTCCATGGCGCTCCTGTCGTGGAATATCCGCGGTGTCCGTACCCATAGGGCCGAATTGCAGCTGTTACTACGGTCATCTGGTTACTCTGGTTGTGTGTTTGCAGGAGACAAAGCTTCGCTCCCATGATGCATTTGCCCTGCACCAATACCTTCACATTCGGTTTGATGTTACACCGGAGTGGGGCTCTCCTGTCATGGGGGTGTTATGATCCTCACGCGCAATGACATCTGCGGTCAGCCAGTCTCGCTTACTACTACCTTGCAAGCTGTTGCTACCCGACTCACCCTTCCTGGTTTCTGCTTTACCGTATGTAATGTCTACGTTCCGCCTTCATCTATCCTCTGCGCCCCTGCCATGCTCCATCTGTTGTCACAGCTACCAGCACCTTTTCTTCTGCTGGGTGATTTTAATGCCCACCATCCCCTATGGGGTTCTCCTAGGGCCTGCGCGCGGGGGACTATTCTTGCTGACCTTTCTGTTCAATCTAATCTCTCTGTTCTGAACACCGGTGAACCTACATTCATTTCCGACTCTTCTGCCACGCTATCTCACCTGGATCTTTCTGTTTGCTCTGCACAGCTTGCTCACCGTTTTCAGTGGAACGTAGTATCAGACACTCATTCTAGTGATCATTGCCCTTGTATCATTACTCTGCTATCACACCACATTTCCTCCTCGTGTGCGATTTCTTGGCAGCTTTCTAAGTCGAATTGTGCTCTTTTCTCCGCTCTAGCTGTTTTCAGCGACCGCCTGTTCGACTCCGTTGACTACATGGTTGAACATTTCAACTCTGCCAAGCTGTCCATCCCGCGGTGGTCTTCCTACCCTAGACACTTATCGGTTCCTTAGTGGACTACCGAGTGCCGCGATGCTATTTGTGCTCGTAGGAGGGCTCTTCGGGTATTTCGCCATCACCCTACTTTGGATCATTTAATCAATTTAAAAAAAAACACGCGCCCGGGCACGGCGCATTGTTCGAGATTGCAAACGAGCTTCCTGGGCTTCGTTTGTTGAAACATTCAGTCGCACAACATCTTCATCTGTTGTGTGGAAGAAGCTCCGCCGTGTTGCTGGCAAGCAGACTGGTACTTCCATACCTGGGCTTCTCGTGGGTACTGGCAGCGTCGTAGATCCGGTTGCTATTGCAGACGCCCTTGGTAGCACATTGGCAACTGCGTCCAGCTCCGCCAATTATCATCCAGCGTTTCGTGCCATCAAGGCGGACGTGGAGTCTCAGAGCCTTTCTTTCCGGTCCTTGGATTCCGAGTGCTATAACTCGGATTTTAGCTTGCGGGAGCTGGATGCCTGTTTAGCATCCTCTCGACACTCTGCACCAGGACCCGATGGTACCCATATCGCCATGCTACAGAACGTCTCTTCTGACAGTAAACAATATCTCTTGACCCTTTACAACCTCGTTTTGCGTGAGGGTGTGTTTCCGACAGCTTGGCGCGAAGCCACCATTGTTACCATCTTAAAACCGGGGAAGGACCGTAGTCTTTCTCCCAGTTACCGTTCTATCTCCCTCACCAGTGCTGTTTGTAAGGTGATGGAGCGTATGATCAATGGACGGTTATGATGGTGGCTCGAGTCTGAGAAACTTCTGAGCAACATACAGCGCGGCTTTCGCCGATAGCGCTCCACGACTGACCACCTTGTATCCCTGTCGACTCACATCCTGAATGGTTTTCTTCGGAAGTGTCAAACTGTGGCCATATTTTTCGATCTGGAGAAAGCTTATGACGCTGGAGGGCTGGCTTACTGCGTACGTTGCATAGTTGGGGCTGCCATGGCCGCCTTCCAGTTTTCCTCCGGGAGTTCATGAAGGACCGGGTGTTTCGTGTGCTTGTGGGCTCTGTTTTCTCTCGTATTTTTAGGCAGGAGAACGGAGTATCTCAAGGGTCGGTACTCAGCGTCACTCTCTTCGCTGTTGCCATCAATCCCATTGTCGAATATGTTCCTGCTGGTATCTCCTCCTCCTTATTTGTGGACGATTTTGCAGTTTATTGCAGTTCTCGGCGCACGTGCCTTTTGGAGCGTTGCCTATAGGCAGGTCTAGACCGTCTACATACTTGGAGTGTTACAAGTGGCTTCCGTTTTTCTTCCGTCAACATCTGGCGTCGGAAACCTTACGAACCGCCTTCTCTACATCTTGGGACCGAACCGCTGCCCTTCGCCGAAACTGTTAAAGTTGTTGGCTTGGTATTCGACACGAAGCTTAGCTGGTCATCCCATGTCTCTTCTCTGAAGGCTAGATGTGATCGTGCACTTAATATTTTACGTGTTTTATGTGACACATCCTGGGGAGGAGATCGCACCGTGCTATTACAGCTTTACCGTTCGCTTGCTCGCTCTAAACTTGATTACGGGTGTCTTGCATACTCTTCGGCTTGTTCTTCGGTTTTACGAAGTTTAAACCAAGTCCACCATCGCGGGATTCGTCTGGCGCTGGGTGCGTTTCCGATTAGCCCAGTTATTAGTTTGTCTGCGGAGGCTGCTGAACCTCCGATGCCTCATAGGCGTAATCTGCTTCTTTGCAGCTATGCTAACCGCCTCTTTGCCTTGCCAGATCACTGGTCTTTCAAGTTATTCTATGACGAGTCTCTTGACGGTCAATATGCTGTCAGCGCGGTTGCCTTGCTTCCCGCAGGAGTTCGTTTTCGCCTGCTTCTTCGGCTCTTGGATGTTCGCCTACCGCCTGTGTTTCCACGGGGGGAATGTTCATTCCCCCCTTGGTTACGTTGCGACACCCAGTTCCACCTTGGATTGGCATCCATGCCGAAATCAACGACTCCACCTTCAGTCTTCCGCTCCGCATTTTTAGAGCTGCAGGCCAAGTTTCTCAACCATTGTTTTATTTATACGGATGGTTCCAAGGAAGACCGTGGTGTGGGATGTGCTTTCGTTTTTAATTCGCGGAGGTACACTTTTCATCTTTTGGGGCAGTGTTCGATTTTTACCGCTGAACTTTTTAGTACCTATCAGGCTCTTCTTTTTATCCGGGGGCAGGGCTTAAGGCAGTTTGTTATTTGTAGCGATTCCCCCAGTGCACTACAGGGCCTGCGTGAGCTGTATCCATGCCATCCGTTGATACAGCGTTTACAGGTTCACCTGCAATTGCTCGCTGACGTTGGCGTCAGCGTGTCATTTGTTTGGGTTCCTGGTCACATAGGTGTGAGCGGAAACAAACAAGCGGACACAGCTGCCAAGTCTGCAGTTTTATTGCCTCATGTTTTTAGCACCACCGTTCCTCCAGATGATGTTCGTGTTCACCTGCGCCGGGCCATTCTTTCGCGCTGGTTCGCGGAATGGTTAGGGGTGCGTGACAACAAACTGAGGGCGGTCAAGTCCCTTCCTGTCCCCTGGCCCATTTCCTCGCGTGCATGTCCCCGCGATGAGGTGGTTTTAGCGCGACTGCGTATCGGGCATTGCCGTTTTAGTCACCCTCATCTTTGATGTGGGGAACCCGCACCTCAATGTGCTTCGTGTAACGAGCCATTGACGGTGCGTCATGTTTTATTGGAGTGCCACCTTTATACTGTGCTGCGTGCATCCCTGTGTCTTCCTATTGACATCCCCAGCCTTCTGGGCGACAACCCTGTATCTGGTGTCGCACTTTATAATTTTCTACGCCGCTGCGGGATGTACAGTAGGGTTTAATTTTATCTCTGGGTTTTAGTTTTTACCGAGTTATGTTTTTAGTGCCTCGTTTTTAGTCTGGCTTTGGTAGCGTTTTTATGCTTTCCCTGGTTTTAACCTTGTGTGGTACTCCTGTTTTAGTGGTTTCTATGCCTTTTAATATTTAGCTCTTTTATTTACCCTAATGACCTTTGCAGTTGTGCGCCCTAAAACCATATTACTTACTTACTTACTTACTCACCACCACCACCGCTACAGCCAACGCCACCACCCCGCCCCCCAGCCCCCGACCAGTACCCGCCAACGACACCGCCGCCCCGCCACAGCCACCGCCACCGCCACCTCCACCGCCACCTCCACCGCCACCCCGCCGCCCCCGCCACCACCAGCACGACCACTACCGCCACCACCCCGCCGCCCTTGCCGCCCGGGCCACCACCACCACCGCCACCACAGCCACCACCCCCACCCTTGCCGCCCCCGCTGCCGGCACCACCGCCGACGCCGCCACCACCACCGACGCCGCTGCCGCCACCACCACCATCACCGCCACCGCCACCCAGGTTTGTTCCCAGGCAACTGCATGTGGGATTTGTTGTGGAGAAGCGCAGGTGTGGGCTTTCTCCTGGTTCTCCTGTTTCTCGCGATATTGCATTCCACTAGTGCTCCATCTTCATTTCATGTGTAATCAGTGTCATCACCTGTGGTGCCATTGTAGTTAAAGCTGACACTATCATAAAGGAAATTGACTTACAAGAGTGATTCTTAATAGTTCTTTGAACATCAAACTCCTCCATCTAGCAGAAATTCATATCATTGTTCATTGCAGGCTGACATGTAAGTAGTCTACTGTAGGACAGTTTTATCTAATTGTAAAAAAGTAATTCTAATTCTGAAAGTTGAAAAAGTCAGCAATTACATTATTTCTGAAAGACTGCCTCAATGGCCCAGCGGTCAGCAAACTTCTCACCCGAGGGGGGGGGGGGGCAATTCCCAGGGTGGTGGGATTCTCTGCTGGAGGAGGGAACATTTCTTTAGCTGGAATTATTCCTTATACCCCACAGGGTCTGCAAGTATAAATGTAAGAGTGAATATGCATGTGTTTAATCATATAAAAATGATTAATGTAATGTCCTTAAACTACACTTAATGTGAGCTGTTAGTTGTTTCACATGTCAAAGCCCTGGATATGACCATTGAAGTTAAAACCATATGAAACAATATATCTGTGTGTGTGTGTGTGTGTGTGTTTATTGTGGTGTGTGGGGAGGGGGGCTGCGCATGGGCGTGTGTGTGCATGTGCATGCATTTTTTGTTGTTTGTATTTTTTTCACAAAGTTAAAGTAGAAAACAAGGATTAACACAGTGTATTAACCTTGGTATAGCATAGCTTATACTTCTCATGAATTAGTTCCAAACAATAGTGATACACAAATGGTTCATGCATTCATTGAAACTGGTACCTAGAGATATGTTGCAAGTTTCTGAACTTAACAGATATAAAAATTTACTACTTGAGCTTCTAAATGGAGTATGATAAATAAATCTGGCTATTTTTTTTAAATTAATGTTATACAATAATGGAACAAAATTGTTAAAATGCAAGAATATCACTGCTAGTTCAATGATTGGGTATAGAAATAAAGAAAAGCTTATGGCTTAAGTACAGAAAAGAACCTAAGCATGTTCTATATGTAGCTTACAGTGCTTATTAATTGTAAAGGCAATATTTCATTAAGTTATAGATATATCTATAGTAACACCCTCATTATTTATTCACAAACTTTAATTTGGATGCTTTTAACCTTAGAGTACAAGAGTCATTTTTTTGTAAGCAACCCTGCATTAATTCAATGTTAATGTTGAGCCACATTTTTGCTTTTAGAAATAAACGGAGTGCAGAAGCTTCTTCAGATAAGCTACTGAATATGAGAAAGGAACTGAAAACGATAAATGAAAAGTTGCAGATTACAGAAAAGAAGCTCAAGAATGCAGAGGACGATGCTAGAATGAAAGCACAAAAGGCAAGTGTAATATGCATGTTAAATGAAAATTCATTAAGTAGTAGTATCTAGTTAAAAGGTTATGCTAGTAATCTTAGATTTTCTTATATTACTCTCAAGTGAATAGTAATCTTCTGCATAACAACTTAAAAAACTAATTCAGTACACTAACAGGAGTACCAGAGTATACTAAAGAAAAATGTATTGATAGATGTAGTACATGTACAGAAACAAAAGCAATCATATACAATTACATAATAATGGAAAAAGAATAATCCTGTATAATAACATTGTAATGAAAGAAATATCTTACCTAAAATGTGTTGTTAATAATTTATTTGAGCTATTAAAATGGTTTTGTTCTCCCCCAAATATAATATTTATTGGTTATTAGACAGATTGCTCAAATCAATGCAATTTTTGCATACTATTCCCATTTTTATAACTGCATGTTCTCTATATACAAAAGAGTAGCACTCTCCACATTTTATTTTATACTTCCAGGTTTTTTCCTAGGAGAGAGTTTGCAATGTCTAAAACTGGCAGTCACTTAGAGTCATTCAATTGAACCTGACTGCTGTGTCCTGGGTTTGCATCTTCATAAAAAAATAAATCATTCATTCCTGTTCTCATGTTTGCTGGCATTTCATTCAACTTCTGCATTCTTTGCTTCATGTGTAGCTTTTATAAGTTCTTGTTCTAGGCTTAACAAAACTTTTTTCTCTTTCTGTCGTGAGCAAGAGCTTTCCAGTCAGGATTTTTGTTTTCCACATAATATATGGCTGCTGTGTCAATCATGTTCAAGAATATTACAAACGCTTGATAGTCCTATTGCATTAATATTATTTGTCATTTTGTCCGTTGCATCAATAGAACTTTTGGTTTTATTGTAGTGTAGAATAATGCCAGGTTTAAAATTGTTTCCTGTGCCACAATTGTTATGATGTTCAGTGCTCAAAAGGATTATTGTCTTGTTCTTTTTAGGCATGCATTGTGCTAGGGTTAGATTTTCATTGAATGCAAACATAGATGAAAATTGTGGTTTCAATGTTATTAGTTGATATTCAGATGCGACTTTGGGCTTGTTTTTTCTAAGAGCAGCCAAAGATATCCCTAGTTTGAAGAGCTCCTGTGCAAGTGGAATACTTGTAAGACTGTTGTGTGTTGTAATACCATATCCAGTTCATAACAGAGATGTTAGCCCATTACAGCTCTAGCACCTGGATTCTTTTCCATAGACCCTTCTTTCCCTGTGTATATCTGATAATTGAAAGCATACAAAGATTCAATATTGCAAAGGTCCCAAATTTTTATGCCATATCTGGCTGGTTCAGACTTCATGTAAACCCTAGATGAGCATTTTGTTCGAAAATTGCTCATCCATAGTCAAATGACTACTTGGATAATAATGTAAACTGCATTCCAGTACAAAAGCTGTAAATATGTATCTAAATGCACAAAATTTGTCCATTTGTCTCCGCTCCTTTCTAATACTCATGTTGTCAAATCTGATATAACAAAGGAGTTCAGAAAACCTATTTCTTGTAAGTGAAGTTGGAATATTTTCCTATGTGACGTTGCGTCTGTGGATCATAACTTAGAAAGTTGTTCTCTGTCAGATATTAGTGCTCCCACAGTGACAGGAAACCCTATGAAAGCAAATATTTCCATTGTACTTTCACTTATGCCTTTTAGAAGGATCCTTAAATTATAGACTAGCTCTGTATTTTGGTTTGTGTATTTAACAATTTTGTCCACTATGTTAGGTGAGCTGAACAAGATTAAAGTCTCCATAATCGAATAATCACTCCCGCTTAGGTGGTAGCGTGTCTACCTCACATACAAAAGGTCGTGGGTTTGAATCTCGCTTAGGTTGAGGTGTCCGCTTAAGGTTATTTGGACAAAGAACAAGATGGTGAATGAGTGAAACCAAGTGGATAGTGCCGTGTCAGTTTTCTGTGTTTTATTTAAGTAGTACTTCACAGAGCAAGACGGAAATAGTAAAATAGTGTGCATTAAACTGAAATATAGTGGTAGAAATAAAGGTGAGAGGTTTATCAGTCAGAAGCAGCTGTGATGTGAAATGATTAAAAGAAGAAAACAGGAAGCTAGCAGCAGCTAATGAGTGCCTGGGAAAGGAACTGTGGAGCCTGAAGGAAACTTATTTCGTTACAGAGACTCCAAGGAAGAAATGCATAAATTCAAAGCAGAGAACCCCAACGGTCTCGGTAACACCATCTAACCAAATATTAACCAACTGAATCACATGGTGGTGAGTACCCTAATTCTTCTGGTACTCCTCCCTTTACTACAAATTCCAGGCACCCACAACACACTAAATATAAGAGAGTAAAGAACCATGCTCCGGAGAAGAACGTCTTTTCGACAGAAGTAAACTAAAACGTCTCAGAGGAAGAAAGCAACGGCAGCCCAAGAGTGAATGATGGTGATATAAATGCAAGGGATGATGATGTACTGCTAATGGGGGACTCGATATTAAAACATGTAGAAGTAGAAGGTGCGCTAGTGGAAGTGTATAGTGGTATCAAAGTCTCACAGCTTTAGGACAAGATTGATCAATTGAGTGCAGAGGAGGCCCAAAAACTGAAAACTGTGGTACTTCATGTCGGTACTAATAACATTCGTAGGAATAATTCTGCTGTAGAAGTAATGGGGGAATCATATGACACCATGAATGCAGCAAAGAAGAAGTTCCATGGAGCAACTAAAGTGGTTAACAGTGTAACCATAAGAAGAGATAACTGTTCTGCATTTATACAAGACATTAATTTAAATATTTGATTGGCGTGTGATGTTTGAGGAGCCATATTTTGTGATGTAAACTGGTACTTAAAATATCATGTCTAGGAAAGGATGGGCTCCATTTAAACTGTAAGAGGTCATATCAACTAGGCAAAATCATTAGTAAAATAATTAAAATGTGCAAAAATCTGGGAAACAAACAGACGGTTTAGATGGTTAACAAAATCTTCAAAATAAATCAGCTTTTTTCCTCCAAATCAAGGTAAATAATGCTACTGCAACTTCAGGTACAGTAGGGAATGTGCAGAGAAAATTAACTCTCTTACATTTAAACATGCAATGTCTAAAAAATAAAATAGATGAATTTAATGTATTACTGGCCTCACAATTCAAACAAGTCAATTTTCTGTGCTTACTGAACACTGGATGCATAAACATGAAATTCCATTACATAAAGTCAAAGGATTTGGAAATGTAAATGTATATTGAAGAAAAATATTTAAAAATGGGGGAGCTGCTATATTGGTCAAGCATGGTATTTCACTTAAAACAATGGATAAAACAAGTTACCTTAATGTCCACACCGTCAAGTACATTCACGTAGCTACTTCGAGAACCCGGCCTGCGCTGGTGTCCCGACGACCACGTTACGTCGTTGGGATAGTTTCACGGGCCGGACGTGTTACCGCTGACGTTGCCTCGGCGTAATCAACCACAAGTCCCCTGAATCGGGCATGTGTTCTGTCGCTGCACGGCCTACAGTGGGGAGCCACAGGCGCTTATTCCTGTGTTAGGGGCTTAAAACCGTGGCGTGCATGTTGAACGGTATACGCCTATGGACCAGCAGTGGTGTTTGGAGGGTAACCCTTGTGACGTACGCCTTGGGTATCGGTCACGGCAGGCTGACGCCGACCGTTCCGGAAGGAGGTCCTTTCAATATGTCTAACCGCGCACCACCTTCATATTTTGACCTGTTTATAGTTATGGCTATGTTAAACGAGACGAAGAACTTTTATGATATAAGTCCATTCTACGTGCAAAGGGAAGTTGACAGCATCTGCGGCAAAGTTAAAAACGCGACAAGGCTGCGAGATGGTACGCTACTGGTAGAGGTCCACAATAAAGACCAATCGGACAAGCTACTTCATGCTACTCTGTTGGGCTCGTACAGCATCAAAATTTACCCCCACAAGTCCAGGAACACCTGTAGAGGAGTTGTGACCACCTCTAGCTTAGACGACCTCTCCAATGAAGATATTGCCACCCATCTTTCAGAACAGCGAGTTTGTCAGGCGTACCGTCTCATGGTAAACGTGACGGCAAGGTATACCCATTGCGTACGATCTTTCTCACGTTTAAGGGTACTAGTGTTCCGGAGTTCATATACTGTGGTTACGAACGTGCTGCTGTCCGCCCGTATGTGCCGAACCCTATGCGGGGCTTCAAGTGCCACCGCTTCGGGCATATCCAAGCCGCCTGTGCCCGACCTGCAATCTGCGTTCGTTGTGGTCTAGCGGTACACGTTGACACCGTCTAAACGCGTGCACCGTGCTGTGTAAACTGTGAAGGCATTCATCCGTCTAGCTCTTGACAGTGTCCCATGTATTTAGTAGAGAAAAGCATACAAGAAATACGTGTGAAGGAACATGGAACATCTTACTTTTCCTTAGGCGAGACGGCGTTTTGAGCAGCTAAAGCCTGCCAACACCACAGGATACTCCTCAGCCGTTTGCCGTAAGCTTGTCCACTCCGTCGGTTTACAGACTGTGCCTGTCCGGATGCGTCGACGAAAACTGACTTGTACGATGCCGCTCCTTTACGTGTTGGATCATCTGCATCTCAGTGTACGTCTGATGCACAGCAGCAATCTCAGCTGTCGGCTAATCCATGTGCTCCTAGTTCGTGCTTCGCCGGAGATCGTTCCTGTCAACGTAGTAGACCGATGAGCCGAACTTCGGCAACGTCTCGCTCTCGTTCTGCGAACAGAAATACTTCTTCGGACTCCCGACCACCAGTGGAGTCTGAGGAAGACACGGATTTTAGGTTAGTTGGAGCTAAATCTGTTAAGGGGAGTAAGAAAGAAATTACACCACCTTAATTTCTATCTCACCATGGACATAATCAACAAGCGTTCACCCTCAATCCTCTGTCTCCACGAGACCCACTTACATCCCCACCATACCCTTCCACTTCGTCATTTTCAATCTCCTGCAGACACGACTTTGTTGGTGGCCAGCGTGCTTGCAACGGTGTTGTTACTCTCGTGGCTCCTACCATCCTTGCCGCCAGTGTTACACTCAACACCCCGCTACAAGCGATAGCTGTGCGCGTAACATTGCCTTCCATCTCCTTTTCTGTTTGCAATGTATATTTGCCGTCGCACGATGATCACAGACACTGAGCTTCGGGCATTGTTAGCACAAATTCCGCTGATCTTTTTGGGCGATGTCAATGCTTGCAAAGTTCTTTGGGGTTCTTCTGCTGACGATGCTCGAGGTAAAAATAATAGCAGACGTTTGCGATAGTTCCGGTTTATTACTCTTAAACTCCAGTGCACCCACATTCTTATCTTCCGCATATGGCTCCCTATCCACCCTAGCTGTAACTTTCTGCAGCCCTGTTTTACTACCCTTCCTGGACGGGTCGGTATTTTCCGATCTTCACGGCAGTGATCATTACCCCATTGACATTCGCTTTTCGAGACAATATCCTTTGCCCACGCAACATCCCCGTTGGATTTTCTCCAAGGCTGTTTGGGTAAAGTTTTCCTCCCTGCCCCATCTCCATTCCGATGGGTGTACCTCCATAGAAGACATGGTGGAGTATTTTACATCCTCGGTTTTTGCTCGCCGCAGAATCCAGTATTCCTCAGAGCTCTTTTACCCCTCGGCGTATTCCAGTGCCGTGGTGGACCGAAGACTTGAACTTGGCATTAAAGGCACGTAAATAGGCTCTTCGTCTTTTGCACCTACACCCAACGGCGGAGAACTTTATTGCTTTCAAACGCGCCCGGGCTAAGGCGCGCTATATCGTTCGTAATGCCAAGCGGAATTTGTGGGAATCATATGTCTCCTCGCTTTCTCGCAGGAGCTCCTCACTGAGAGTGCGGACTTCGGTGCGCCGCATGACCGGCAAATGTCTCAGGACATACAGCCCTGGCCTTACCGTTCACGGCTCCACCTTCACCAGCGAACCGGATGTTGCCGACGCCCTAGCCACCTCCTACGCTGCGACAAGTGCAACGGGCAATTACGACAATGCATTTCTTCTCATTGAGGAGGCTGCTGAGAGATTTCGCCTTGATTTTACTAGTAACTGTAGTGAGCCGTACAATGCACCTTTCACCCTTGCGGAACTAACTCATGCTTTACACGCTGCGAGGGACTCTTCTCCTGGTCCCGATGATATTCACCGACAAATGCTACTTCACCTCCCACCTGCAGCCGTTACATTCCTTCTGGACCTCTATAACCGAATATGGCGCGAACAGGTTTTCCCGCCTTGTGGCGAGAGGATATTATCATTCCTATTCCTCGTCCTGGCAAAGACCGGACCCTCCCATCCTCTTACCGGCCAATTTGCCACGCGAGCGTCGTTTGCAAAACCTTGGAACGCATGATCAGTATACGGTTTACCTGGTGGTTGGAGGCGAACGACGTGCTCTGTTCCGAGCAGTACGGATTTCTTCTCAGTCGTTCAAGCGTTGATAACCTGGCACGTATGGAAGCTTATGTGCAGAATGCTTTCCTTCTGAAGCAGCAAGTCGTGAGTTTCTTTTTTGACCTCGAGTGGGCTTACAACTCTACTTGGCGATACGGTATTCTGCGCAATTTGCACAGTTCCGGGTTACACGGCCATCTGGCCCAGTTTCTGTGCAACTTTCTTAAGCTGTGCCGCTTTCGAGTCCCTATTGGAAATACTCTCTCGCGGGAGAAGATTCAGGACAACGGTGCAACCCAAGGTTCCGTTCTTAGTGTTATGCTTTTTGCCGTGGCCATCAACGGCATTACTAGCGTGATTCGTTGTGGGATATCATTGTCACTGTATGTGGACGACTTTGCGCTGTACTATCGCTCCTACAGCACTGATCATCTCGAACAACTCCAGCTCTCCATAAACTCCATCGCTGGTTGGGCGCTTCGCAATTGTTTTCGTTTTTCCCCTACGAAAATTCTGTGCATACACTTCCACCGTCTTCGTGGAGTACACCCTCCTCCTGACCTCCAATTGAACGGTGTGCCACTGCCCTTCGTTCCGTCCTTGAAGTTCTTAGGTCTCCACATAGACCGTGAACTTTTTTGGGTACCCCACATCCGATACCTCCGTGCTTCCTGTGACCGATCGCTTCGGATCTTCAAACTGCTTTCTGTGGTGCGTCTTGGGGCGGCGATCGCTCCGTGATGCTGCGTTTGTACAGTTCACTCGTTGGCTCAAAACTAGGCTACGGTTGTTTTATTTACGGAGCAGCGACCGCCTCTAAACTTCGCCTATTAGACACCGTTCATCATACCGGTATAGGTGTTGCTACAGGAGCCTTCCGCACTAGTCGTGTGGAATGCTTGTAGGCCGATGCTGGTGAACCCCCACTGGCAGTGCGTCGCTCATTTTTACTTTGTTCGTATGCTGCTAAGTTGTCTGCGGACCCCCGCCATCCTTGTTTTAACACAGTGTTAAGCCCGGTTTATTAACACCGCTATCTGAGGAACGCCACTGCTTCACGCCCCTGTGGTATTCTGTTTCGTGAACTGCTCTCCGATAGGGGTCTCAGAAATCTCCTGTGGAGCGTGTTTTGTATACCCGGAACCTGCTTGGCAACTGAGGCGTTCCAGTTTCGATCTGACCCTCTGCAACCTTGGGAAACGTTCGACCGCTCCGGAGGTATTTCGGCGAATGTTTTACGAACCTCTATGCAATTACCGGGCATATAAACCGGTATTCACTGACGGTTCTCAGCTGGCAGGAGCTACAGGTTGTGCCTTTTATTTCAATGGGGTAACACATACTTATCGCCTTGCGGACGCCAGTTCGTTATTCACCGCCGAACTGTATGCTATCTTTGACTTTCTAAATTTTATCTCGCTTTTAGCACCTGGTAGTTTTCTTGTTTGCAGCGATTCCTTGAGTGCCCTACAGGCTCCGCAGCAGTATAGCGGCTCCTCATCACTCGCTATGCGTATTCAATCTCGCCTTTCTGAATTTATTGCTTGGTGCTACCAGTTCATCTTCACGTGGGTTCCAGGTCATGTCGGTATTGCAGGTAATGAGGTAGCGGATAAGTCTGCCAAGGCTGCCTGCTCCTTGCAGGATTATTCGGAAGCGGCTGTGCCCTCAGGGGATGTTTCACATTACTTTCGCAGGTCTCTTCTTTTAGCTTGGCAGGAATCTTGGCAAATTTAGCAGCTACACAGCTTCGCACACACAAAGACACGGTGCACCCATGGCTCACATCTTGCCAAGCAAACCGGCTCTACGAGGTTATCCTTACGCGTCTGCGTATCGGTCACACGCGGCTAACACATGGCTACCTTCTACGCGCTGAGCCAGCTCCTATATGTCAGACCTGCGATGTTCGTCTGTCTGTGGCACATGTGTTGCTTGCTTGTCCGAACTTCCATCGCGAACGGCAATCCATCGACCTGCGTACCGCTTTACCTGCCATTTTATGCGACGACACCAATTCCGTCGATAAGGTGCTTCGCTTTGTTGCCTCTATTGGCCTCAGCAAAGACTTCTCACCTGTTTCATGCGTGTGTGACGTTTTAGCCGTTTTAACTTTTTAGCCTCTGACTTTTACCACATGAGACCCTTTTTTTGTGTGTGTTTTTATCTTTTAAACCTTTTAGCCCTGTTTGCATCACCCGGGTCTTTTATCATGTGTGCCTTTGTAAGGGTTTTTAGCACTTTTTAGCTTTTCATCTGTAGATTTGTTTTTAATGTGTGTTCCTTTTTCTTAATTTCGGGCCCAAATGACCTAGTTGTCGACTGGCCCTTAAACACAATTTTCACACACACACACACACACACACACACACACACACACAAACACACACACAAACACACACACACACACACACTCGACAGGAAGCTTAGCTGCTCGTTCCATATCTCTTCTCTGAAGGCTAGATGTGATCGTGCACTTAATATTTTACGTGTTTTATGTGGCAAATCCTGGGGAGCAGATCGCACCGTGCTATTACAGTTTTACTGTTCATTTGTTCGTTCTAAACTTGATTACAGGTGCATTGTATACTCTTCGGCTTGAATTTCGGTTTTACGACGTTTAAACCCAGTCCACCATCGAGGGATTCATCTGGCGCTGGGTGCGTTTCCGACTAGCCCGGTTATTAGTTTGTCTGCTGAACCTGCAATGTCTCATAGGCGTGACCTGGTTCTTTGCAGCTATGATATCCGCCTCTTTGTCTTACCAGATCACCCGTCTTTCAAGTAATTCTTTGACGAGTCTCTTGACCGTCAATATGCTGTCAGCGGCTCTAGGATGTTCGCCTACCGCCTGTGTTGCGACACCCAATTCCACCTTGGGTTGGCATCCATGCCGAAAGCAACGACTCCACCTTCAGTCTTCCTCTCCGCATTTTTAGAGCTGCAGGCCAGGTTTCCCAACCATTGTTTTATTTATACGGATGGTTCTAAGGAAGACCGTGGGTTGGGATGTGCGTAATTCGCGGAGTTATACATTTCATCTTTTGGGGCAAAATTCTGTTTTTACCACCGAGCTTTTTAGTATATATCAGGCTCATCTTTTTATTCGGGGACAGGATTTAAAACAGTTTGTTATTTCTAGCGACTCTCTCAGTGCACTTCAGGGCTTGCGTGAGCTGTATCCATGCCATCCGTTGACACAGAGTATACAGGATCGCCTGCAATCGCTCGCTGACGCTGGCTCGCACAGCTGCCAAGTCTGCAGTTTTATTGCCTATAGTTTTTAGTACCACCGTTCCTCTAGGTGAAGTTCGTGTTCACCTGCGCCGGGCCATTCCTTCACGCTGATTCGCGGAATGGTCCTGGGTGTGTGACAAGAAACTGAGAGCGATCAAGTCCCTTCCTGTCCCTTGGCCTACCTCATCGCGTGCATGTCGCCGTAATGAGGCCGTTTTAGCGCGACTGCATATCGGACATTGCCGTTTTAGCCAGCAACGTCTTTTACGTGGGAACCCGCACCTCAATGTGCTTCGTGTAACGAGCCTTTGACGGTGCGTCATCTTTTATTGGACTGCCACCTTTTTACTGTGCTGCGTGCGTCCCTGTGTCTGCCTACTGACATCCCCACCCTTCTGAGCGACAACCCTGTTTGTTGTGAGGGACTTTTTAATTTTCTTCGCCGCTGCGGGATGTGCAGTAGGGTTTAATTTTATCTCTAGGTTTTACATTTTATCGACTTGTGTTTTTAGTCCCGTGCTTTTAGTCTGGTAGCCTTTTTACGCTATTCCTGGTTTTAACCCTTGCGTGGTACTCCTGTTTTAGTGGTTTTTATGCCTTTTAATATTTACCGCTTTTATTTACCCTAGGGTGTTATGCCCTTTGAAGTTGTGCGCCCTAAAACTATGCTGCTGCTTCTGCTGCTACCGCCGCCTCTGCTCCTCCTGCTCCTGCTGCTGCTCCTCCTACTGCTCCTGCTGCTGCTGCTACTGCTACTGCTCCTGCTCCTTCTCCTCCTGCTACTCCTGCTGCTGCTCCACCTGCAGCTGCTGCTGTCTCTTTTGTCTCGTATTTTTTCAACTTCATATTCTAGAGTTTCTGCAATTGTATGTCTAATGCTGACATATATTTCGACACATATATTTGCTATTTGGAAGCTTTTGTTTGGTGTGTACAGTTTGTGTACTTTAAAACCCAAAACAACGACCACCACCACCATCACCGCCACCGCCACATTAAAAATAAAAATTTAAACATGAAGCACTGAATAATGTGCAACTAAATTAAAGATTCAATAACAAAATATATTCCTATATTTCCTGGAAATTTTGTAGAATACAAAATACAATATATATATATTTGCATACATAAATAATGCATGGTCGCGCTGTGGCTGAGTGATCAGGCCACTCGTCTCTCACCTAGTGGGCCCAGTTTGATATTTATTGACCCCCTATGAGATTTGTGGTGGACAAGGCGGCACAGGGGCGGGTTTACTTCGGGTTCTCCCGTTTCTCCCGACATCACATTCCACCGGTGCTCCATCTTCGTTCAATGTATTGTGAGTGTCATCGCCTGCGGTGCCGTAGAACTAAAAGCGGGCGTTAAACACAATAAAATAAATATTTAATGATATATAGCGCATGACAATAATATGTTTTTCATTTACCCTGTTGATTACTATTGTTTTTCAGTTCTCAGATATGATAATCCAACTTAGGCAATATGAAGCTGGGGAATATGGATTATCGGATGCTGTAAAAGAGATAAAAGAATTAAGAAAGCAAAAAGTCAATAGTGAAAAGCAATTAGAAGATTTGTCAGAGGCATTCAGTAAACATAAACTGGAATGTTCATATTCGGAGGAAGAAAAGGCTGCACGAAGGTTAGTAGATATTAAAATCTTGTATGCATACGTTAAGGAAAAATGTACAGTAATGCTTAACAGTAGATAGATAACAGTGGGTATCTGAATGCTTCCTGTGCCTCCACAATGTCACTTTAAAAGATTTATTGTGTAGCCCCAATTAAGATTTTGTGACTATTGAATGCTTATAATGAGCTCCAGAAGGTTGCTTCAAATCTCTGTTACACATTTTGGTACCACCTCTTTATACTGGCAATAGAAAATATTGTATAGGCAGTAGAAATATCAATTACTCGGACTTATAGCTTAAAAATAAGACATTTGCCAAAAAAACTTTTTCTCCTATTGCTCTGGTTTTCTCATAAATTCGTGATAATGAATAGAATAATGTGACTATGACCTGCGACCGTAATTGCCACACATATCTGAGAGGCTTGCTTCGGAAGTTTTGGCTATTTGTTGGCTTGCGATGTTACACCTGCGTGAGTGTACACGTGTGTCATTCGCGAGTTCTATAATATGGAAGCTGCGATTGTTACACCTGCATGACATTTTGGGATTGCAATGGTTTGTATACACGATTGCATTTGGAAGTTTTTTCACGTCATCGAGAGGTATAAAAAGGAGAGAACAAGCCCTGGCGAATTTCAATTTCAACTGGGAATGCACAGCGCAGTTGACTCAAGTTTCGACGTGAAATTCTGAGCGTGCAGTCTTAACCGTCGGCGGGCGTCACAAGAAAAAACAATACAGCACGATTGTGGCGAAAGCATGGAACACAAACGTTTGAAAACAGTTTTTATTTGTTATCAGTGAAAGAAAAAAGAATATTTTGTTGGAGTAATAACAAGAAGATTTTCTTTCACAGATCTCAGGATTGGGATTTAAGGTCACGATAAAAGAGGTGAGGAAAACTTGACTCTCGCAAATAAAGAACATGTAAACTAAAATGGAAAAGCTGAAAAATAAGAAGAAATCCGGAATGGAGAATATAAGACATCGAACAACGGCCGGCGTAAAAAGGACGTGGAAGACACTCAGTACGATGGCGAAAGAGTTTGGTGGAACGATGAAAGACGAGCAATGCTTAAATGCCTGAAAGAAAAAGCACATAGCAGCCAAATAACTGAAAGCTATAATGAAAAAGAGCTCGACAGAAAGCTAAAATACGTTGAGGTTTAGAAGACCCCCCAGGGGCCTACTACGGTAGGCACGGGTTAGGCGCACCCGGGGTCCCTAGCCACCTTGGCTCCCTATGTGGGCAACCTCAGAGCGGTGAGGGAGTCAGCAGGTAAAAATACCCACCCACGTGTAGGCCGTGCGTGGAGACCCGTATCATTGAAAAGGAATATCCTGGTTGGTTGAGGGTTGCGTACCTGAGCATGGGCTTCTGTCTTTCAGTAACTGGGGAGGGTGCGCAGCTTAATACACCGCTTTGGTTTATGATTTGCCTAAACGAGAGGCTAGGGACTAACCCACCCCTAGTCAATCGGCCAGGACTAGGTATTATACCGAACTTCAGGGTGAGTGGGACGGCGTGCCTGCAGTATCCCCTGTGTAGCCCTGTCACCCCAGTGGGGTGACCCCATGTTGGGCTCCGTGGTGGGTGGGGAGCACGGGGGGATGAATTTATTCTGTTTTTTTCATGGCAAAAAATAAACTTTTTCATAGTAATGTTTCTGGAAAAGAAGTAGTTGAGTCCAGTGGTCCTCGCTACTTGGTTATCAATAGAACAGAGGAAGGGAGGACATTTACTTTGGTTAGCCCTTTTGCTATCCAAAAGGGTTTAGACAAAATTGCTGGTCCGGTGAAATCTTGTATCAGAGCCCGAAATGGAACTCTCCTGGTGGAAGTACTGTCAGCATCCCTGCCAGAGAAGATACTTAGAGCCCAACTCTTAGGAAGCTATCCCTTTAAGGTTGAAAAGCATAAGAGCTTGAACTCCTCGCGTGGCGTTATCACCACCCGCGCCTTGGACGGTTTGTCCAACGAGGAGCTTCATTAGGACCTAGCAGACCAAGCTGTAACATCTGTTTATAGGGTTCAGAGGAAAGCTAATGGTGAGTTCGTGCCTACCCGTACCCTGTTCCTTACCTTTGATCGGGTAGATCTTCCCCAAAGGATTAAGGCAGGGTACGAAGCCATCGAGGTTAGGCCCTATATACGCAAACCACTCAGATGTTACAAATGTCAGCGGTTTGGGCATACCAGTGACTTTTGTACTGGCAATTCTACCTGTGCTATCTGTGGAGCCGCATCGCACGATGGAAGTTGTGTAAATTGCAGTGGGGAACATCCATCTAGTTCCCGCAATTGCCCACGTTTTGCAGAGGAGAGGGCGATCCAGGAGATACGGGTGAAGGAGAAGGTGTCCTCCGAAGCCCATAGGTTCCTGCGCCTACACCAACCGTCAGTCCCGCGCTCTGGTACGTATAGCTCGGTTGCAGCTAAACTGGTACCGAGCCGAGACATCGCGACCCAAACCGGCGATATAAACGGGGCCACTATTGCAGAGAGGATTATCGTTGCCAGTCCCATAACGAAGCCCGCTACATCTAGATCGGCTGCATCTACCACGAAATCTAACATCGTGAAGAGCTCTCCGACAGCAGCGTCACCCAAACCGTCTACCTTGGGCAAAAACACCGCTACACCCGTAGGTTATTCTGCACCTGTAAACACCTATAAGACCAGCTATGTGCGAACCGACTTTCCGAAGAATAATGTCAAGCCCTCTCCTAAAATATCTACGGGACAGAAAAGTCCACGTGCTTCTCCCCGCAGATCCTCTTCTGAGGAATCTTCTGGGAGGAGTACCTATCGGCGACGAACATCTTCGCCGATCAGCACCTCCAATCCGTTCGAGGTTCTCGAACCGAAATTCTCAATTGGACAGCGGTCCTCCCAGGTAGAGGAGATGGACCAGGAGGATTTTGCCCTCCCTGCAAGACGGCCAGTGCGTAAGCGGCAGGATCGTGCTCCTGAAAAAAGTATTAGTCCAACGGCCAAGAAAAACAAACTAAACCGAGCAGCGCAGCCAAATATGCAGAAACGCCTTTCCATTTAAAACTTATCCTATGCCAATCCCGTGGCTATCCTTCAATGGAACATACGTGGAATCCGATCACATCGACCAGACCTAGAATTGTTGCTCCATCAGAATCAGCCTTTAGTCGTGTGCTTGCAAGAGACCAAGCTCCGCCCCCAAGACCACCTTACAATAAAACAGTATGCTTCGGTCCCGTGTGATATAGATGGAGTACCTGCACATGGGGGCACCATGATTCTTGTCAGAGATGATGTTTTCGCCGAATCCGTATCCCTTCATTCCGACATACAGTCAATTGCTGTAAGGATTAAGCTACGTTCCATTTGCTACTCCATATGCAGTATTTATGTACCTCCATCTGACGACCTCTCGCACGCTGACATAGCAGATATAGTCTCCCAGGTACCAACACATTTTCTGCTGGTAGGGGATGCGAATGCCCACCACCCACTTTGGGGCTCCCCTCGATCTTGTGCGAGAGGCCAACTGCTTGCCGATTTCGTGTATTCTCTTAATCTCGCTCTCCTGAACACAGGGGAGCCTACCTTTCTTTCTGACGCCTACAATAGTTTTTCTCACCTGGATATATCAGTTTGTTCTCCACAGCTGGCAGTTTCCTTCAAATGGGATACCATCTCTGACCTACATTCTAGTGATCACTTACCTATTCTTATTTATCTCTTCGCTCAGTACGTATGTTCCACAAGCGTACCTAGATGGCGTTTAGAACGAGCCAACTGAAACCTTTATTCAAACTTGGCCGTTTTTCAGTGCAATGAGCATGACTCATTGGATTGTATAGTCCAGCACCTCACCGGGACTATTATTTGCGCTTCTGAGCTTTCTATTCCGCGTTCGACAGGACGCCCCCGTCGATTACCTGTCCCTTGGCAGACAGATGAATGCCGGAATGCCATTCGTACTCGCCGACGTGCTCTCAGGGTTTTCCAGCGGTGCCCTACTCTCTGTAATCTTATACAATATAAAAAGCTGCGGACTCATTCTAGGAAAATTATTAGGGATAGCAAGAAAACATCATGGAACAACTTTGCAGCATCTTTTACACGACATACCCCTTCCTCTGTTGTAAGGGATAAGTTAAGGCGTGTGGCCGGAAAAGCGACCCATTTGCCAATAGCCTTTCTGAAGACATTTGCCGGTACTGTGACTGATCCGTTGGGCGTGGCTAATACTCTTGGCAGTGCCTTCGCTCAAGTGTCTAGCTCAGAGGACTATTCCCCTGAGTTTCTTCCACCTAAGGCCCAGGTGGAATCGCAAGGGTTTGCTTGCTGCTCTGTAAACCTTGAAGACTACAATTGCCTTTTCACCATGGCGGAGCTAGACCATGCACTTTCATCTTCGCGAAACAGATTGCATCCACGTGCAAATGTTGCAACATCTCTCTCCTGAAGGTAAGGATTTCCTGCTCGAGGTATATAACCGTATTTGGGTGAACGCCTCTTTCGCAGCTCTGTGGCGGGAGGCCACGATCATACCCATTTTGAAACCTGGAAAGGACCGCCATCTCCCTTCCAGTTACCGGCCTATTTCCCTCACCAGCTGCGTTTGCAAGGTGATGGAACGCATGATCAATGGATGGTTGGTGTGGTGGCTGGAATCCCATAATCTTCTGACCAACATCCAATGTGGTTTTCGAAGGCGTTCTTCAGCGGTTGACTACCTTGTGTCACTCTCGACGCAGATTAAGAACGGCTTTCTTCAGAATTGTCAGAGGGTTGGGATCTTTTTTGATCTCGAGAAGGCTTACGACACGTGATGGAGGGAGCGATTTTACGCTACGTCCACAACTGGAACATACGTGGACGCCTACCGTTGTTTATTCAGGAATTTCTGAGGGACCTCGTTTTCCGAGTAAGGGTCGGCTCGGTTTTTTCTCACCATTTTATTCAAGAGAACGGCGTGCCGCAGGGCTCGGTGCTAACCGTGACGCTGTTTGCTATAACGATTAAGTCCGTATCGGAATGTGTCCCCCCCCGGTGTCTCGTCCTGTTTGTTCGTGGACGACTTTGCCATCTTCTGCACTTCTCAGCATACACCGTTTTTGGAACAGCGTCTGCAACGGTGTTTGGTCAATCTGTATGATTGGAGCTCGAAAAACGGCTTTCAATTTTCACCTGAGAAGACAATCTGCGTTAATTTCTGGCGTAGAAGATGGCGAATGTCACTTTCTCTTCATCTCGGGCCAGATATCCTTACCTTCGCAGATGAGGTGAGATTTCTGGGGTTGATATTCGATCGAAAACTATGCTGGTCATCTCATATAGCACAGCTTAAAGCGCGGTGTGACCGTTCTCTGAATATTTTAAGGATACTAAGCGGAAAATCTTGGGGAGCAGATCGGACAGTACTGCTGCGTCTTTATCGTACACTGATCCGATCGTAGTTAGACTATGGATGTATTGTTTATGCCTCAGCACGCCTATCTGTGCTGAAGAAGTTAGATACTGTCCACAATCGGGGCATCCGGGTGGCTGTTGGAGGGGTTCCAGCTAGCCCTGTTGTGAGCCTCTATACCGAATCTGCTGAGCCCCCTCTGCGTTGTCGGCGGGATGTTCTTCTATCTAACTATGGCTGTAGCCTGAAGTGCATACCCGCGCATCCATCGTTTACTCCCTCTTTTGATTCCGGATTGGACGACCATTATAAAAACCTCTTACGTAGGCCAACACCTGCAGGATTTCGATTCCGGGAGCTGCTTCGAACGCACGGTCTTGAAATGCCTGACATGTTTCTCAGGGGGAGAGGGTTCATCCACCTTGGTTCCGTGCTTCCTCCCACATAGATCTCGGGATGACGGCTTTTGCGAAATGTTCTACGCCTATGTTTAGTATCCGTTCTTGTTTTTTAGAATTTTTATCAAAATACAGTGGCCGCAGTTATATATATATACCGATGGCAGTAAGTGCGCCGATGGAGTTGGATGTGCCTTTATCACTCGAAGCTAACCTTTTAGTTTACGTTTGCCGAGTAGCACATCAATTTATTCTGTAGAGCTATATGCTATTTACGGAGCCGTTCTATATATTCGCCGTCGAAAACTTGGGTGACTGGCTTCTTGTGAGTGATTCCCTTAGTGCACTTCAGTGACGTCGTGAGCTGTATGTTTACCATCCTGTAGTACAGCGCATTCAGGACATCCTCCACATTTTGCACACTTCGGGTGTAGCTGTAGAGTGCACTTGGGTTCCTGGACACGTTGGCGTCCCGGGGAATGAACTGGCGGATTTGGCGGCAAAGAAGGCATCACCTGCGCCCAGTGTTACTACCAACTTTATTACGGCCGAAGCTTTTAGACTTGTTGTCCGCAGAGCGGTAATTTCGAGCTGGGATGGAGAGTGGTCCGCTCTTCGCGGCAACAAACTTCGGGAGGTGAAGGAGCTCCCAATACACTGGATGACTTCCTCACGTCGCTCTCGTCGCGAGGAAGTTATTTTAGCAATATTGCATATTGGCCACTGTATTTTTAGTCATAGCCACTTATTTCAGAGGGAACCTCCACGTGTCTGCCTGCTCTGTGACGAAACGCTTTCAGTCCGCACGTACTTGTAGAGTGTGCTCCATTAGCACCACTACGAGTCACTCTACGACTGCCGGCCAGGCTTTCGGAGGTCCTGGCCGATGATCCCGGAGCGGTGGAGAACGTTTTTAAATTTTTATCTCAAGTGACATACGGCTTAAGTATCTAGTTTTGTTTTTGCTGTTGTAGTTTTGCTGCAGCTACTTGAGTGATGCGTGAGATTTTTGAAATCTTTTATAACCCTTGAAACTTTTAGTCACTATTGTTTTATGTTCCCTCTTGTTTCAGTAGTTTTAGTGTCATAGTTTTATCGCCAGCTCTGGATTTAGGGCTGGACAGTTATTTTATCTTGGTTTTATTTGGTTATGCTGATTTTATGTATATTTTAGCTCTTTTGATAGAGATCCGTATTAGCATACAGCTCAGATGTTTCAACTCCCCAGTTTTATGTTAAGGGCGCTGATAACCTAGCAGTTGAGCTCCCTTAAACCCCATTCAGCATCATCATCATCATCATCAGGTTTAGAAGACAGGAGCCTCTGTGCGTGACAACACACCCAAGTTCGACGGAACATCTGCCTTCGACGACTTCCGCATCATTTCGCCGTCGACCCCACACCAGGGGCCTACAACGGTAGGTACGAGTTTGGCGCACCCGGGTGTTCCCGAGCCAACCTTGGCTCCCTCTGTGGGCAACCTCTGAGTGGTGAGTGAGTCAGGAGGTCAGAATTCCCACACTCGTGTAGGCCGTGCCTGGAGACCCGTGTCGGTGGAAAGTAATATCCTGGTTTGTTGAGGGTTGTGTACCTCAACCTGGGCTTCTGATTTGCAGTAACTGGGGATGGTGCGCAGCCTAATATACCACTTTGGTTTCTGCTTCGCCTAAACGGAATGCTATGAACTAACCCACCCCTAGTCAATTGGCCAGGACTAGGTATTATACCGAACTCCAGGGTGAGTGGGACGGCGAGCCTGCTATATCCCCTGTCTAGCCCTATCACCCCACTCGGGCGAACCCTCTTTGGGCTCTGTGGCGGGTGTGGGGCACTGGGGGATGTAAGTGTTCACCATTTTTATGGCAACAAAGATCAAACCCAAAGCCAATTTCATGTGCGGAAAAGAAGTAGTCGAGTCCAGTGCTCCTCGCTACATGGTAACACATAAGACAACGGAGGGCAAGAAATTTACATCGGTTAGCCCATTTACGATACAAAAGATTAAGCGGTCTTTCACGCCCAATATAGAATGGGACGCTGAGAACCAAAGCAGTTATAAAACGTCCATATAAAAAGCAAAAATAATTTTCTCTCAAGGTATTAAGGCAGGGTACGAAGCCATCGAGGTAAGGCCATACATCCCAAACCCGTTGCGCTGCTACAAGTGTCAACATTTTGGACACACTAGTGAATTTTTTAATGGTCGGCCTACATGCGCCAACTGTGGAGATGTCACAAACGATGGAGGTTGCACATCGACTCCATGTTATGTTAACTGCGGGGGTGAGCATCCATCCAGTTCCCGTGGAGAGGACAGAGCGATTCAGGAGATCTGGATGAGGGAGAAGGTGTCCTTCTCGGAAATCCGGAAGCTCCTTTGTATCCACCAACCCTCCTTCCCGCGGTCTGGTACTTACAGCCCGGTTATAGCTAAGCCAACAACTTTGCCGATCAGCACCTCCAATCGTTTCGAGAACCTCTCTAATGGAAAGGGGACCTTCCTCGTAGATGAATTGGACCAGGAGAATTCTGCCCTCACTGCTAAACTGCCAATGCGTTAGCGGCATGACCATGCTCCTGAAGAAAGTGTTGGTCCGACGGCCAAGAAGAATAAACTTAACGGACCAGCATAGCCAAATATGCAGAAACGCCTTTCCATTTAATTCTTATCCCATATCATAGACCATGGCTATTCTAAAGTAGTACATATGCAGCATTAGATCACTTCGACCAGAGCTGGACTTGTTGCTCCAACAGCATCTGCCCCTTTGGTCGTATGCTTGCAAGAGACCAAGCTCAGGCCCCAAGACAACCTTACCTTCAAGCAGTACTCTTCTGTCCGGTGTGATATATCACCGGTGGATGGAGTACCAGCACATGTGGGCACTGTGCTTCTTATCAGAGATGATATCTTCGCTAAATCTGTACCCGTTCAATCTGACATGCAATCCATTGCTGTAAGGATTAAGCTATCTTCCACTAGCTTCAGCATTTGCAATATATATGTACTTCCATCTGATGGCCTCACGCGCACTAATTTAGAAGACTTAGTCTGCCAGCTACCAACACCGTTTTGTTGGTGGGGGACCTGAATGCCCACCACCCGTTTTGGGGCTCTCCTCGGGCTTGTGCGAGAGGTCAACTGCTCGCCGATTTCTTGGATCACGTTAATCTCTGTCCTGAATATCGGAGTGCCTACCTTTCTTTCGGACACTAATAGTTTTTCAAACATCGACATAGCCGCCTGTTCTCCAAAGTTAGAAGTTATCTTACAGTGGAACGTCAACTCTGATTTATGCTCTAGTGACCACTTTCCAGATGTTATAAGTCTGTTAGCACACAATATATGTTCCACACTTTTACCCAAATGGCAGTTGGATCACGCCAACTGGAACCTTTATTCCTGTTTGGCTGTTTTTCACTGCCGTGAGCACGACACAGCTGATTCCTTAGTTGATTTCCTCAAAGCCGCCATTCTTTCTGCTGCTGAGCAGTCTATTCCACGATCAACTGGGCACTGTCTTCGTTTTCCTGTCCCTTAGTGGATAAATGAATGCCGTACTACCATTCGTGCCCACAGACGTGGTCTACAGGTTCTTCGTCGTCGCCCTACACTGGATAACCTGATACTATAAAAAAACTGCGTGTTACATCTGGATAAGTTATAAAGGATAGCAAGAAAATAAAAATATCCTGGAGCAACTTTGTGGCGTCTTTTAATCGACACACATCTTCCTCTGTCGTATGGGATAAGTTTGAGCGTGTAGCCGGCAAAGCGACCCATATGTCCATATCCGGTCTAACAACAACCGCAGATACTGTTGTTGAGCTGTTTGACGTGGCTAACACTCTTGGCAGTGTTTGCGCTCACGTGTCTAGCTCAGACCATTATCCGCCCGAGTTTCTTCGAATTAAGGCTCAGGTAGAATCTCAAGGGTTCGCCTTCCGTCCTGGAAACCTTGAACACTATGTTCGGTTTTTTACCATGGCAGAGCTAGAACACGCACCTTCATCTTCACTCTATGCCCGGTCCGGATGGCATTCACGTCGAAATGCTACAACATATCTCACCTGAAGGTAAGGCTTTCCTACTCGAAGTCTGTAATCGCGTCTGGGGTTATTCCACTTTTCTAACTCAGTGGCGGGAGGCCACCATAATTCCTATTTAAAAAACCTGGAAAAGACCGTCATCTTCCTTCCGATTACCGACCTAATTCTCTCACCAGTTGCTTATGCAAAGTGATGGAACGCATGATCAATGCATCCAGTGTGGTTTTCGTCGACGCCGTTCAACAATGGACCACCTTGTCTCGTTGTCAACTCAGATTTCTGACGGGTTTCTGAAGAACAAACAAACAGTTGGGATGTTTTTCGACCAGGAAAAGCGGGTGCTAGCGATCGGGGATTCTACGTTCCCTCCACTATTGGAATATTCGAGTACATCCAAAGCCTGTAGGTTTTTGGTTTAGAGAGCTTGTTCGGAGTTACAATATAGCAATGCCTAGCATGTTTCCCAAGGGAGAGAGGGTGCACCCACCTTGGTTACGTGCTGCCTCTCATGTCGACCTCGGGATGTTGGCATTTGGGAAATCTATGATGGCTTTCTGTAGTATCCGTATTTTTTTTTTTTTTGAATTTTTTAGAAGTTTTATCCGCTTATAGTGACCAAATGTGTATATACACCGATGGCAGTAAGTGTACTGACGGTGTTGGATGTGCCTTTATAACTTGCACCGAACCACATATTTTCGGTTTGCCTAATCACACATCCGTTTATACTGCGGAGCATTATGCTATTTATCGAGCCATTGAGTATGTTTGCCGTCGAAAATTGAGTAACTTCCTTATTCTGAGTGATTCGTTTAACACCCTTCAGAGCGTTCGTGAGCTGTACAACTTCCAACCTTTAGTGCAGTACATTCAGGATGCCCTCCACATTTTGCACGCTTCTGTTGTTCATGTGGATCTCGCATTGCTTCCTGGACACGTTAGGTTGTCAGCCAACGAAATAGCGGGTCAGCGGCAAAGTCAGCAACCACGAAGCCCAGTGTCAACTTTACTTGTTGTGCAGCTGACAATTTTATACTATTTTTGCGGAGAGCGGTGTTTTCGCGCTGGCATACAGTGTGGTCTGCTCTCCGCAGCAACAAGCTAAGGGCAGTGAAGGCTCCTCCGGTACATCTGTCAACTTCGTCACGCACTTCTCGTCGTGAGAAAGTGGTTTTGGTCCGTCTCCGTATCGGGCACTGTTTTTTTAAACACAGCTACCTATACCTAAGGGGGGCCGCGCCGTGGCCGAGTGGTTAGACCACTAGCCTCTCACCTAGACGGCCGGGGTTCGATCCCAAGCGACCGCATGTGAGATTTGTGGTGGACAAAGCGGCGCTGGGGCGGGTTTTCTCCGGGTACTCCGGTTTCCCCCGCCATCGCATTCCACCGGTGCTGCATCATCATTCATGTATCATCAGTATCACCGCCTGCGATGCCATTAGTAGTTAAAGCGGGCGTTAAACACTACCAAAAAAAATATACCTAAGGGCTCCTGCTCCTATCTGTCCTCAGTGCGGTCAAGCATTGATCGTCCGCCATGTACTGGTAGAGTGTGCTCCTCTAGGCGATTACGAGCCACTCTGCGACTGCCCGCCAGTACTAAAGAGATCTTATTGGACGATGCCTGAGCGGTAGATCTGGTTTTTAAGCTTTTATCATTCCTGCCTTTAAAGCTCAATATCTAGTTTTATTTTACTTTCCAATATTGTGGTATGTTACTGGACGGGTAGCTGCTGATTTTAACTATTTTAACATCTTAGGACGGGAGTCCGTTTTAATTATGACGTTTATATGTTGTTTTTTTTTACAAGTTTTTAGCTCTAAAGTTTCTGTCCTGGGCAGTTTTAAATGTCTTGCGTTTTATTTGTCATTTTACTTATGTTATGACTGACTTTTAACGTTTTTATTGCTCTTTTATTTTTGTTTAGCGCGCTTTGTTTGTCTAGGGCGCTAATAAGCATGTAGTTGTGCGCCCCTAAAATTTAACTATCATGAGCATAATCGCCGCCGTCGCCAACCGTATCTGATGGTCAGCAGAAGATAGCAGGCCTCTAAGAAAGGGATTGCCCTCCGTGGTGTAATGGTTACCATGCTAGCTTCATATGCCCAAGGTCGCGGGTTCAAACCCGACGGTGGACGATGGATTTTTTCGGGTGTAAAAATCCTTAGCATGGCTTCCCTCGGAAGGGAAGTAAAGCCGTTGGTCCCGTTTCGTAGATTTACGGCACGGAAAAGAACCTCAAGCCTGATAAGAGAGGCCTCTGAGCAAAATTAAGCGGTCTTTCACGCCCAATATAGAATGGGACGCTGAGAACCACATCAGTTAAAGAGCGTCCATAAATAACACGCCATTTCCATTTTTTCTAAGAAAGGGTAACAGAAGTACAGAATATTATTTCTACGTCGGTGATGTTCGGAGACATCTGTCTGTGGGGACATCGAGATCCGCTTTGGGAACCATCAGTCAGCTTAAATCGAGGCTGCCGCAGCTACTGGATACCATGCAGGAGGAGTTCTCCCTCTCGATGGTGGTACAGCTGCTGAACAAGGTCTTGGTGAACCTACGATCTAGTAACGTGTCATAGGAGATGCCTACTCCTTCGTCGACGGGCTGCGGTACGCCGAGATACAAAAGCGCGTGATGCTCTGCGACTATAAAACAATTCACGAGGCGTTTACGGTAGTACTAAGAATGGAGGTGCCCAGGATATCAGCTGCGCCGATCTGCAAGACGAAAAATATTTAATCTACGACAGGAAGAAACGTCACAAAGACGACAGCAACCTTCGAGTGGTGTGTGCTGGGACCGTGGCTAACCAGGACGCCTATCGAAAGACTGTCCACGACAAAGCCGACCAGCAGCTGGAACAGAATGGAGGAGTACGTCTGGGTCGTCATCGCCAACTTGACGCTGCGTGGCCTAAAGAGAGGAGGGGCCGATAGCCTCATCGTAGCCACCTGGGCACAAAGGAAGCAGTAGGCACAATTGCGACAACGAAATTAATTAGATCTTACGTGGCGGAAGGCTTGACGTCACCAACACCCAGTCGGCCATACCAACTAGTGACGTTGTGGCACATCTTAACTGTGGAGAAGGAAGCCCTGATGGGGTTAACGCGGGATAGAGGATTGTGAACCTAACGGTGTTCGTCGTGGAGTGCCAAGATAATGAAACTGGAACTGAATGCCCTCAGAAGGCACGAGCCGAAGGTCGACATCGACACAAAGACCTTGCGGCTTGGCCGAAACGAGGTATTGCTCCGAGGCACACACGAACATATGAAGGATCTGTAGAGTGATCCTGATGGACGATGTAGTTGTGCCCACAAGAAGCGAGGTAGGGGTAAATGCGCATCTGGAGGGAGCAACGATAAAGGAACTTGGTGTTGAAGGGGAAAATGCCATTGAATGGATTATGCGTTGCCCGGGCATTGTTGTCTGTTCAGGAGGAAGTGCTCGTGAGTCTACTGGAGCCATGGGACACGGACCAGGACGAACAAAGTCGGGTAGGAGTTAAAAAGTGCAAAACAGCTGGGAGTTCAAAACCGTGTGACGGTCCCGACCAGCCAGCACCGTCGTAGGTCTTGGGACCCCGGATGAAACACTTGCCGAAGAGGGAGGCCAACCATGAGACCAGTTCAGAACTTTAGAGGATGCAGCATCAACTTAGACATCATTCTGTCTTCAGCGAAGGAAACAACCATTACGGCCGCAGTGACCAAGAGCTCCAATACGTCGACTCTGGGGACGCCCGACCTATTCGGCAGCCATGAATACGTGTTCCTCTGCAAAACAGGCAAAGGCACGGGGCATGCTGGAGGTTATGACATCTAGGGAAATCATTGAAGAGTGTGACACCTCTTGGCGTCCCCCTGAGTCTTGGTGATTAAGAATAAGGGTGAGATACGCTTCTGCGCGGACTACAGACCACTAAGTGCCGTCACCAGAAAGGTCTGTTTCCTCTTACCCCGAATAGGTGACACCACGGACAGTTTGGGCAAAGTGATTCTCGACTTTACACCTGAAATTGGGATACTAGTAGGTGGGTTTATATCACAGAGGCAAAGAGGACACAACATTCTGGACAGGTAAGGTGTTTTGGGAGCTTACACATATGCCCTTTGGGATCTCCATAGGTCCGCCCTGCAGCACCTCTTAGAATTAGTGTTTAGAGGGTGGACTTGCGAGGCCTGCCTGTTTTATCCGGATGGCATTCGCGTAAGTAATAACTTAGAAGATCTTCTTCAGAACCTTACCAAAATTTTGAAAATATTACAAACATTTAACCTGAAGCTGAACGTAAAGAAGTGCCAACCCTTCTGCAAGGAAGTAAGCTACTTAGTTACATTGTCTGTCTATCTGGGGCGGCCACGGGCAATAAGAAGGTCCGGGAAATGAGAGATTGGCATCGCCAGAAAGACAAGTGAGAGCTGTGAAATTTCCTGGGCCTATTCAACTACAACCACCAGTTCGTCAGAGGTTTCTTTAACATCACAACCCATCCCGCAGGGTCCTATTACGTTTGATACGTGTTTTGTGCAACCGAGGTTCCGAGGCAACTCTGACTTTTTCGGTTTGGGTTCCTCTGAGTGTTAATGGAGTTAATAGAAACGCCCACCCACATGCGTGGAGGCCCGTGTTGGTGGAAAGGGATATAATGTTTGGTTGAGGGTTGCATACCTGAGTCTGGACCTTTTGTTATTGAGTGAGCAGGGAGATTGCGCAACCTAATACCCGCTTTGGTTTCTGCTTCACCTAAACGGGCGGTTAGGAACTATATCACCCTTAGTCAATCGGCCAGGTATAGGTATATATGGAATTCCAGGGTGAGTGCGACGACGAGCCAGCTATATTCTTCGTGAGGTGACCCCTTGTTAGACTTCGGGTGGGTTGGGAGCACTGAGGGATGAATTTTTATCCTTTGGATTACTGTCCAAAAGGGCTTGCATAGTATTACTGCTACAGTTCAATTTTGTATAAGAGCACTCAACGGTACACTCCTGGTTGAGACAATTTCGGCATCTCACGCAACAAAAATACTGCAAGCCATGAAGTTAGGCAGCTACCTCGTTCAGGTACAGATGCTTAAGACCATGAACTCCTGGCGCGGTGCTATAGCCACCCGCACAGTGGACGGTTTGTCAAGCGAGAAGATTCAAGAGGATCTGGTGAAACAAGGGGTTACATCTATGTATATTTTTCAGCGCAAAGTAAACGGCAAATTCGTGTCTACCCGTACCCTGTTCTTTAACTTTTATGAGGTAGATCTCCCTCAAAGGTGCTAAGGCATAGAAGTTAGGCCATACATCTCGAACCCGTTCATATGCTACAAGCGTCAACGCTTTGAGCTAGGAAGTGAATTTTGTACCCATCAGCCTAGATGTGTCAACTGTGAAGACAATGACGCTTGTCCTTCAACTCCGTCTTGCGTTAACTGCGAAGGCGAATGTCCATATATATTTCCCGCGACTGCCCCCGTTTCGTAGATGGTTTGTGTTTAGGGGCGTTCGACTATATGGTCATTAGCGGCCTTATAAAAACAAAGGCGATTAAAAACACCAGAGATAAAAGGTTTAAAATTAAAACAAAGATAAAATAACAATGTGATAAAAACCAGTGAATAAAATTGCTGGTAGCGAATTACATGGATTACCTTAAAAATGTCAAAAATGGAACAAAAACGACACAAACAATTAAGTGAAGCCAAGTCTTTGGGTGAAACGCCACATTTAAACTATCGCTCCTTTAAAATCTGTCAGGATAAAATAACTAAAAGCTAAATCCTTATGTGAAATGTTACATGGGATAAAAAAGCTGAAACCTTCGGTACCGCTCTGTGTTCATCGGCAAGGAGCTACACGAAGGAGGCCGGCAACCGTAAATATTAACCGAGCGCTGGCCGTGCCGTGGCCGCATAGTTAGATCATACCTACCTAGGCCCAGGCTTGATCCAAGTAACCGCATTTAAGATTGGTGGTGAACAAACCGGCGCAGTGTTGGGGTTTCTCCGGATTCTCCCATTTCACTCGCCATCGCATTCCAGCGCACCATCTTCATTCCATATATCAGCATTGCCATCGCCTGCGGAGCGATATGTTGTAAAAGCGGTTGCTAAACAGTATAAAAAAGAACGAGGCGCTGCTAGAGAAAGGCACTCTAGCAGTACATAGTTGCTCCACAGAGTGGGGAGATAACATGCGGTTTCTTCCTGAACAGGCGGATTTCTGTAAAAATGCAGTGAGCGTTCCGCAAGTGAACCGGCATCACCTCCTTCCGACGCGCGGAGAGGCTACCAGACGTCATATCAGCACTAAATCACCGCTCTCCAAACAAAAAGCCGAGGTCACAAAAGGAATGACAGTACTGCATTACGCTGCTGCTGTCGTCTTAGCCGCAAATCCGGTAATTCATTCGAAGATAAGCCGACGTAACCGGGAATCCAAGCCCACTCCACATTAACACTAAAGGGTGTAAATGTGGAGGGCGCCCTGAATGCGCTACACGATAGGATGGTGATTGTGCAGCTGACGAACTCTCTAAAGGACACTAAAATAATCATTCATAAAAAGGCCATCCCCCGAGTTCCAATACCTTTTTTTGATACTGTTTGACGCCCGTACTGGTGGAATGTGATGGTGGGGAAAACCGGAGAACCCGGAGAAAACCCGCCCCCGCGCCGCTTTGTCCATCACAAATCTCACTTGGTCACTTGGGATCGAAGCCAAGCCCTGTAGGTGACATACGAGTGGTGTAACTACTTGGCCACGGCGCAGCCGAAGTTCCAGCGCCGAACTTACAGAGTGGCTCAATAGATGGCATACTGCTCAGCAGTATGAATGGATGAACTGCTATTCGTACATAAAGTATATGGTTCGGTACCAGTAACAGGCACATCCAACACCTTCGGCGCATATAAAATGCGGACACTCTAGTAGGATAAACATTCTAAAAATACAAGAGCAGATTCCACCCACCTTCCCCCGCAGGCCTACCACAGTAGGGTGCTGAGCTCACTCATCATTTCTAAAATAATTATTTTCGTATCTCGTGCCTGAAACATTTTAATTTCCTTCTTGTCAAGCGAGACTTTATAACATGAAGATATGTTTCCTTAGATCCACTGTGGATTAATGTAAACATTAACAATGCATGACCGAAGTATTTCTTTAACATGGTAATAACATTTGAGATGTATACAGATACCGTTGAGTGTGGATATTGATAGAAAATATTATTAATTTTGGGAGGAATGATTGACAGTTCAGGTAGGTATATTTTCTTGATTTATTTGCAGCATTTGCAATTAATATTTTACAAAACATTCAGTTGTAAAATTTCAACGATATTGAAGCGTTTGTAAGTAAGAGGACGGCAACATTACAACGCCATGCGAAGTAAAAAACCTTGTAATTTGCTAGTATAAAGTTTGTTGCTCTTATCAGAAACAGGCTCTATTAACTGTAAAATGTTATATTTTGCATAAGTTACATAAATAAGCAGTTCCGTTAAAAATAAAATAAATTAGTACTCAAAGGGATTTGATCCACCTTCTGACTTAATTGTCGTTTACTATTGTCGCGTTTCAACGACTTCAGCTATCCTAATCAGATGTATGTATCCCTGTTAATTAAGGTTAGTTTGTAACTAGAGTACTCAACATTGGAGTCATTCTTACTTCTGCTAAACTACTTACCGAAACACAATACCAGTTCAATTTCTACAGATGCATTGAAATCGCATTTATAATATTTGCCCATTAGTTTACGATTCCTGAGGTGGGCTCTGTGAGTTGGGCGTAAGGCCGCCATTACCTCTGAACAGCAAAAGGGCATAGTAGCATAGTATGACAAATGTTATTCTCATACCCTCTATGCGAGAACGCCCTTCGCACACTAACAGAACATGGGTATTTACTTTTGTGAAAAGTATTTTGTCGTCACTTGCCACATGGTTTGAAGTGCCTGTTATCTGCTGGTGATTTGCAGTACTGCTGCTACCTAGCGACAAGTCTTTCCGAAAAGGAAAAGCTACCTTTGGAAATAATCAATGGAGCATGCAATGGCGAACGAATTGCGAGTTAGTTCCATTACATCCCGCATCGACCCGCGATAATAATGGTTCCGACTTTACAACCCCTCTATCTTGTGATTTGCGGCGGCAAACACGCATCTAGTTCCCGAGATTTCCCCTGTTTTGCAGGAGAGAGAGAGAGAGAGAGAGAGAGAGAGAGAGAGAGAGAGAGAGAGAGAGCGATCCAGGAGATGCGGGTAACAAAGAAGGTGTCTTTCTCATAAGCCGTAAGCTCCTGCGTCTCCGCCAACCTTCTGTCACGCGCTCCGGAACCTATAGCTCAGTTACAGCTAAATCGTACCGAGTAGGGAAATGGTGACTCAAACCTGCAATATAAACGGTGTCATCATAGCAGAGAAGATTCTCGAAGCCCGGTCGCTACCAAAGACTTACATCTACGTTTACCTCGGCACCACCATCTGGCAAATCCGCCACCGTAAAGAGCAATCCGGCAACCGTTTGACCCGAACCATTGACATCTGCCCACAACACCGGTTTCACAGCCAAAGCTTTCAAGACCAGTTATATCCACACCGACTTACTAAAACAAAGTCCCCCCAGAAGCCTACTACGGTGGGTACGGGTTTGGCGCACGCAGAGGTTCCCGAGTCACTCACCGCCATCTCATCCTATCCATCGCCACCAAATGAGCCACGTTTGGTGTTTCTGTCTGCTATCGGCGTGTGTGTTTGCATGCATGTGTTGCTTTTGCATGTTATTGTTTGCGCGAGTGCACTCGCCTCCTCTTCTAGGCTTATTTCTTATATATTTAGTCTTAAAGCTTTAGATTTCTTAACTCCTGCCTCACCAACAGGGATCTTTGTTCTATCTCCGTGGTTCCTGTTCCACGATTCAGCGCCGCTTTTAACATGTGTACGCTCCGGAAGTCTCAGGTGTTACGGTTAAGTGGACCCTTCACATTGCCCCTATATGTAAGCCTTAGGTGCGGAACCCGTCCACACCGATATGTGTACCCACGTAGCTTCTCTGGGAGCCCGGCCCGTGCTAATATTTCGACGAACGCAGGTCGTTGGTTTAGAATCACGGGCCGGACGATTTGCCGCAATCGGAAACCCGGTGTAATAAACCATGAGTCCCCTGAATCCATGGCTGTGTCATTACACGCCATGGCCTAAAGTGGGGGGGGGCACAGGTAGTTATAACTGTGATAAAGGCATAAAGCCGGGCTATGCATGGTGGAGGGCTTACCCGTATGGACTAGTAGTGGTGGCTGGAGGGTAACTCTTCCTACGTACTCCGTGAGATCGGACTGGGAGGAGTCTCCCTGGCTGCACTGACCGGAAAGTATTTTTGAATTCTGTTCTCTCTTACCCCCCGGATGTTGGGCTGATGTTGACGGTTCCGGAAGGGGCTTTTCCATGATGATCCGTCCGTGCAAAACTTCTATTTTTGACCGCTTTTTGGTCATGATGTTGCCTTGTTACTCAAAGACAATGCCATCGCCTGCGGTGCCACCAGCACTTAAAACAGGCGTTCAATACTACAAAAAAAGGACAATGCGAGACTTTAACCCATTTTATACTCAACGCGAACTCGATAGTATACGTGGCATAGTGACGAACGCAACCAGGAATAGAGACGGTACGTTATTAGTGTGAACCAGGGCCGAAGACCGGTCCAGAAAGCTCTTGTAAGCCGGCTTATTGGGTTCCAACCCTATAACAGTGGCACTCAACAAATCGTTGAATACCTGTAGAGGTGTACTGACCATCTCGGACTTAGACGGCCTCTGCGATGTTGACATTGTCTCTAATCTCTCCGACAGTGTGTCAGGCGTACAGTCTTCTTGGTAAAGGTAATGGTCAGTCAGTCAGTCAGTCGATAAAAAAAAAAAAGAAAAAACAGGACAAATATAAAACCCTAGGCCTTTTATAAACCCTCCAAGTCACGTTCTCGTTCTACGAGCCGTAGTGGAACTACTTGATCCCGAACATCTGCAGATTCTGACGAACATATTGTGGGTGCTAAGTGCGCGAAGAACAATAAACGACCGCCTTAACTTCGTCTTCTTTACTTCCGCCAATTGTCTACATTCCAGCTGCACACTCATGTAATAATTTTTTGATAATCTCTCAATACTCTACCCTTCCGCCATGGATATCCTGACGTCAAATATCCGCTGTGTTCGAACCCATAGGGTAGAATTGTAGCTGTTACTGCGGTCCTGTATAACCCTGTGGTTCTGTGTTTGCAGGAGACGAATTTTCGCCCCCATGATGCTTTTGCCCTGCTCCAATACCTTCCGATGTGGTTTGATCTTCCACCAGAGAGGGCTCTCTTGCTCTTTGGGGTGTTATGATATTAACGCGCAATGACACCCGCGGTCAGCCGGACCCCCAGGGGCCTACTGGGATAGGTACAAATTTGGCGCACCCGGGGGTTCCTGAGCCACCCTTGACTCCCTTGTGTGGGGAACCTCCGAGTGGTGAGGGAGTCAGTCTATCAAAATGCCCACCCACGGGTAGGCCGTGCGTGGAGACCCTAGTCAGTGGAAAAGAATATCCTGTCTGGTTGAGCGTTGCGTACCTGAGCCTCGGATTCTGTCCTTTCTGTGACTGGGGAGGGTGCGCAACCTAATGCACCGCTTTGGTTTCTGCTTCGCCTAAACGGGAGGCTAGGGACTAAAGCACCCCTAGTCAATCGACCAGGACTACGTATTATACCGAACTCCAGGGCGAGTGGGATGGCGTGCCTGCTGTATCCCCTGAGTCACCCTGTCACCCCAGTGGGGTTGCCCCCCAGGGGCCTACTACGGTAGGTGCGGGTTAGGCGCAACTGGGGTCCGGAGCCACCTTGACTCCCTCTGTGGGCAACCTAAGAGTGGTGAAGGAGTCAATAGGTCAAAATGCCCACCCACGTGTAGGCCGTGCGTGGAGACCCGTGTCTGTGAAAAGGAATATGCTGGTTGGTTGACGGTTGCGTACCGGAGCCTGGGCTTCTGTCTTTCAGTAACTCGGGAGGGTGCGCAGCCTAATACACCGCTTTGGATTCTGATTTGCCTAACCGGGAGGCTAGGGACTATCCCAACCCTAGTCAATCGGTCAGGACTAGGTATTACACCGAACTCCAGAGTGAGTGGGACGGCGAGCCCGCTATATCCCCTGTGTAGCCCTGTCACCCCAGTGGGGTGACCCCGCGTTGGGCTCCGTGGTGGGTGGGGAGCACTGGGGGATGAATTTACACCTTTTTTTCTATGGAAAAACCTAAACCAAAGTCTTAATATGCGTGGAAAAGAAGTAGTCGAGCCTCAAGGTCTTCGCTACTTAGTTATATCTAGGACAGAGGAAGGAAAGAAGTTTTCGTCTGTTAGCCCTTTCGCTATCCAAAAGGGATTAGACAACATCGCTGGCCCGGTTAATTCTTGTGTTACAGCTCGAAATGGTTCCCCTCTGGTTGAGGAAATTTCAGTCCCCCAGGCAGCAAAAATTGTTCGAGCTAAAATGTTAGGCAGCTACCCAGTTAAGGTTGAAAAGCACAAGACTTTGAACTCCTCGCGTGGCGTTATCACCACCCGCGCATTGGACGGTATGTCCAATGAGGAGCTTCAGGAAGATCTGGCAGACCAAGGCGTATCATCCGTCTATAGCGTTCAACGGAGAGTAAATGGTGAATTCGTGCCCACCCGTATCCTGTTCCTACCTTTGACCGGGTAGATCTCCCTCAAAGGATTAAGGCAGGGTACAAGCTATCGAGGTTAGGCCCTACATTCCGAACCCCTTACGCTGTTACAAGTGCGAGCGATTTGGTCATACGAGTGAATTTTGTACTGGTCAGTCCACCTGTGCTACCTGTGGTGACGCTTCGCACGATGGGGATTGCGGCATCCCTCCAACTTGTGTGAACTGCAGCGGGGAACACCCATCTAGTTCCCGAGATTGCACCCGTTTTGCTGAGGAGAGAGCGATCCAGGAGATACGGGTGAAGGAGAAGGTGTCTTTCTCCGAAGCCCGTAAGCTACTGCGTATCCGACAACCCTCTGACCCGCGTTCCGATTCTTATAACTCTGTTGCAGCTAAACCGGTGCCAAGGCGGGAGATCGCAACCCAGACCTGCGATATCAACGGGGCCACTATTGCCGAAATAATTATTGTTGCCAGGACTAGTACGAAGACCTCTACAGCTGCGCCAGTGTCGGCATCACCATCTGCCAAATCCGCCAACGTAAAGCATACTCCAGGAAAATTATCCGCCCAACCATCCACATCAGGCAATAAGACCGGTAAAACCGTAGGGTATTCTGCACCATAGAAAACTTTCAAGACCAGCTATGTAAGGACTGATTTCCTTAAAGAGCGTGTTTCGCCTGCTCCCAAAACATCCAAGGTTGGTAAACCTCCACGTCACTCTCCTCGTGGATCCTCCTCGGAGGAATCTTCTGGGAGGAGCTCCGATCGGCGACTTCCATCTTCGCCGATCATTACCTCAAATAGGTTCGAGATCCTCGAACCGAGGTTCTCTATTGGTAAGGGCTCCTCTCCTGTGGAGGAAACGGAACAGGACGATTCTGCCTCGGCTGCCAAACGGACAGTCCGTAAGCGGCAGGATCGTGCTTCTGAAAAAAAATGTTAGTCCGACGGCAAAAAAGAACAAACTAAACCGACCAGCACCGCCCAGTATGCAAAAACGTCTATCTATTTAGATCTTATCCCATATTATAGACCATGGTTATCCTACAGTGGAACACACGAGGCATTCGACTACATCAAGCAGAACTTGAACTGTTACTCCACGCGTATCAACCTCTAGTCGTCTGCCTACAATAGACAAAGCTCCGTCCACAAGACGATGTTACCTTCAGGCACTATTCTTCTGTTCGGTTTGACTTCAATCCGACAGAAGGTTTTCCCGCACACGGGGGTACTATGATGCTCATCAGGAATGATATTTATGCTGATTCCGTCTCCTTACAGTCTGACCTCCAGTCAGTTGCTGTAAAGGTCACACTGCCATCTGCCAGATTTACTATTTGTAGTATCTACTTGCCTCTCTCTAATGACCTCTCGCGCACCGAGTTGGAAGACCTCGTTTCCCAGCTACCACCGCCATTTGTGTTGGTGGGGTACGTGAATGCCCACTATCCACTCTGGGGCTCTCCTCGGGTTTGTGCGAGAGGTCAGCTGATTGCCGACTTCTTGGACACTAAGAATCTTGTTCTCCTGAACACAGGAGAGCCAACTTTTCTTTCTGACGCTTTCACAGTTTTTCACACCTTGACATAGCGATTTGTTCACCACAGTTAGCGGTCTCATTATCCTGGAATATCATCTCTGATTTGCGCTCTAGTGACCACTTTCCCTGTGTTATTAGTCTCTTGACACACGCTGCCTGTTCCATTCGCTTACCTGGATTTCGCTTAGATCACGCCAACTGGGACCTGTATTCCCGCTTGGCTAACTTCAACAACGATGAGCACGACTCCGTGAACTATTTAGTCGACCATCTCACCGAGACAACTGTTTCCGCTGCTGAGCAATCCATTCCGCGTTCGACTGGCAAAACCCGTCGCTTTCCAGTACCCTGGTGGACTGATGACTGCCGGAATGCAATTCGCGCTCGCAGACGAGCTCTCAGGTTCTTCCAACGTCGCCCTACACTAGATAATCTAATACAATATAAAAAGCTGCGTGCGAAATCTAGACACATTATTAGGGATAGCAAGAACACATCCTGGAGTAATTTTGTAGCATATTTTAACCGACATACACCTTCCTCTGTCGTTTGGGATAAGTTACGGCGTGTGGGGTGAAAATTGACTCAAATGCCTATCGCCGGTCTGAAAACATCTTCCTACTCGAGGTCTATAACCGTGTCTGGGTTGAAGCCTCTTTCCCAGACAAATGGCGGGAGGCCACCATCATACCCATTCTTAAACCTTGAAAGGACCGCCGTCTTCCTACCAGTTACCGTCTAATTTCCCTCACCAGTTGCGTATGCAAGGTGATGGAACGCATGCTCAATGGACGGTTGGTGTGGTGGTTGGAATCCCACAACCTTCTGACGAACATCCAGTGTGGCTTTAGACGACGGCGTTCAACAACTGACCACCTTGTCTCTTTGTCAACTCAGATTATGGACGGGTTTCTTAAGAACAGCCCCACAGTTGGGATATTTTTTGACCTCGGGAAGGCCTACGACACGTGTTGGCGGGCGGGAATATTGCGTTCTCTCCACAACAGGAAAATACGTGGACGCCTACCGTTGGTGATTGAGGAGTTTATGCGGGACCGCGTTTTTCGATTGAGGGTCGGCTCGGTTTTTTCTAACCATTTTATTCAAGAGAACGGAGTGCCGCAGGGCTCGGTACTCAGCGTGACGCTATTTGCTATTGCGATAAATTCCATATCACTATGTGTGCCTCCAGGTGTCTCTTCCTGTTTATCCGTGGACGACTTTGCCATCTTCTGTACTTCTCAGCGTACACCGTTTCTGGAACGCCGTCTCCAGCGGTGTTTGGACAATCCCTATGCTTGGAGCTTGAAACACGGTTTTCGTTTTTCGGATGAGAAGACAGTCTGCGTTAACTTCTGGCGCCGTAGGTGGCAAATGCCGCCGTCTCTTCGACTCGGGCCAGATTTACTTCCTTTCGCAGATGAGGCGAGATTGCTTGGTTTGATCTTCGATCGGAAACTTTGTTGGGCACCACATATAGCACAGCTTAAAGCACGATGTGACCGTTCTCTAAATATTTTACGGATACTAAGCGGCAAATCTTGGGGTGCGGATCGGACGGCATTGCTCCGTCTTAATCGTGCTGTGATCCGTTCGAAGTTGGACTATGGCAGCATTTTGTATTCCTCAGCCCGACCTTCCGTATTTAGAAGGTTAGACACAGTCCATAATCAGGGCATCCGTGTGGCCGTTGGAGCTTTTCCAACGAATCCAGTTGTTAGCCTCTACGCCGAATCGGGAGAACCTCCTCTGCGATGTCGGCGTGATGCCCTGCTTGCTAATTATGGCTGTAGGCTGAAGTGTATGCCTGGGTATCCAGCTTATCACGCGTTTTTCTCCCCTGAGCTTCACGAGCGATACTGCCTCCGCTCTCTTAGCCCTAGGCCAGGTTTTCGTTTCCGTGAGCTTCTACGCCAGCACCATGTTGACATTCCTCGGCTGTTATCCAAGGGAGAGAGTATATACCCTCCTTGGTTACGCGCTACCTCCCATGTCGATCTCGGGATGTTGCTTCACGGGAAATCTGTTACGCCTCTTGATAGTATTCGTCGTTGTTTCTTAGAATTTTTATCCAAATATAGTGGCCGTTGTATCTACACCGATGGTAGTAAGAGTCCCGACGGTGCTGGATGTGCCTTTGTCACTGGCACCGCAACTTCTACTTACGGTTTGCCTAGTAGCACATCTATATATTCTGGCGAGCTATATGCTATTTATCAAGCCCTTCTGTATATTCGGCGTCGAGAATTAGGTGACTGCCTTATTCTTACTGATTCACTTAGTGCCCTTAAGAGCACTCGTGAGTTGTACAATTACGATCATTTGGTGCAGCGCATCCAGGACGCTCTCCACATTTTGCACGCTTCTGGTTTTAATGTGGAGTGCCCCTGGATACCTGGACACGTTGGCTTGCCAGGGAATTACACGGCGGATTTGGCAGCGAAATCGGCAGCCAAAGCGCCCAGTGTTACAATTTCCCATTCTACGGCAGAAGATTTTAGAGTGGCTGCACGGAGAGCCGTTTTTTCGACTTGGCGTGCGAAGTGGTCGGCTCTCCGTGGTAATAAGCTGCGAGAGGTGGACCTCCCTGTTAACTGGGTAACCTCCTCTCGATCATTCCGCCGGGAGTAGGTAGTACTAGCTCGGCTAGGAATTGGCCACTGTTTTTTTACTCACAGTTACCTTTTTAAAAGTGATCCTGCTCCTGTCTGTGCGCCTGTGGGGAGGCACAGACAGTTCGTCATGTGTTGCTGGAGTGTGGTCACCTGGCACACATTCGGTCATCTATGGGCATGCCGGCCTCTCTTGCTGATGTCCTGGCAGATGACCCAAGAGCAGTGGACAGGATTTTTAAATTTTTAGCAAAAGTTTCTTTTACCTTGAAGATTTAGTGTGATAGCAGTTTTTTTTAAATCTTTTGGTTTTAATGTGTTGGTTTTAGATGGAGTTTTATATCCAGCTCTGGTTAGAGGGCTGGACAGTTCTGTTCTTTCTGTTTCAACTCTTCTAGCTCTTTTACTTGTGTTTACTCTATTGCCGTGCTATTTTCTTAGTCTATTGCCAAGTTTTAATCATAAGGGCGCTAATGACTTCGGCAGTTGAGCGCCCTTAAACACCATTATTATCATTATCATCATCATCATCATCATCAGTGGGGTTACCCCTCGTTAGTTTCCGTGGTGGATGGGGAGCATGGGGGGATGAAATTTATCACCATCTTTAAGGCACAAATAACAGACAATAAATTTGTAAAGGAAAAGAAGTAGTCGGGTGCACAGGTCCTTGCTACTTAGTGATAAGAGGAAGGTCGGACATTTACGTCTGTCAGCCCTTTTGTTATTCAAAAAGGTCTAGACAAAATTGCTGGTCCCGTTAACTCCTGTATAAAAGCACGCATCGGTTCACTCATGGTAGGGATATTTACAGCATCACAGGCAGCAAATTTATGACGGCCAAAGTCTTAGGCAGTTATGCAGTGAAGATTTAACAGCATAAGCGTTATTACCACCCGCGCATTGGAAGGCTTTCCAATGAGGAGCTTCAAGAATATCTGGCAGACTAGGGTGTACAATCTGGGTATAGGGTTCAACATAAAGTCAATGGTGAACTGGTGCCTATTCGTACCCTATTCCTTACCTTTGATCCGGTAGGTCTCCCTCAAAGGCTTAAGGCAGGGTATGAAACCATCGAGGTTAGGCCCTATATTCCGAACCCACTTATAAGTGTCAGCGGTTTGGTCATACTGGTGCATTGTGTACTGGGCATCCTACATGCACTATATGTCGAGAGGCAACACAGGATGGAGCGTGTACTAAAGCTCAATCTTGTGTGAATTGCAGCGGAAATAATCCACCTTTTTCCCGTAATTGCCGCCATTCTATGGAAGAGAGAACGATACAGGAGATACGGGTGAGAGAGAAGGTTTCCTTCTCCGAAGCCAGGAAGCGCCTGCGCCTCCGCCAAGTCTCCATCCTGCACTCCGGTACCCACAGCTCTGTCAGCGCTAAACCGGTACCGCGTCGGGAAAACGCAGCCCAGACCAGCGATTTAAACGTAGCCACTATCGCAGTGATGATAATTGTATCCAGCCCATTACCCAAGACTTCAATATCTGCATCTAGGTCAACATTGCCACCTGCCAAATCCGCCAACGGTAAGAATACCAATGGAAAGAGCACAAATGGATTCCCGTCATCCAAACCGTCGACCTCGGGGAATAACAACGTTCCACTCTCATGGTATTCAACCCCAACAAAGTCTTTTAAGACGAGTTATGTTAGAAGTGACTTACTTAAACGAAATGTTAAGCCCTCTCCCACATCAACCAAGGGAAGGCATAGTCCCCGCCACTCTCCACGCAGATCCTCTTCTGAGGAATCTTCTGGGGGGAGCCCAGATCGGCGACCACCACTTTCGCCTTTCGCTTTGAAATACTTGGACCGAAATTTTCTGGTGGTAAGGGCTCCTCTCTCGTGGAGGAGATACAGGAGATTCCTGCTCCAACTGCAAGACGGACAGGGCGTAAGAGATAGAATTGTACTGCTGAACAACCTGATAGTCCGACTTCCAGGAAGAATAAATTAAACCGACCAACACAGCCTAATATGCAGAAATGTGTTTCTATTTAGAACTTATCCTGAATAATACACAATGGCTTTCTTTCAATGGAACATACGCGGAATTGGCCACATCGACAAGAGCTTGACTTTTTGCTGTGCCAGAATCAACCTCTGGTCGTGTGCTTACAAGAGACAAAGCTGCGTGCACGGGACACCGTTTCCATCCGGCAGTTCTCCTCTGTGCGATGTGACTTATCACCGGATGAGGTTGTTCCATCACATGGGAGCGCTAAGGTGCTGATTCGTGATGATATATTTGCCGAATCCGTGCCCTTAATATCCGACATCCAGTCCGCTGCTGTACGAATTAGGCTGCCTACCGCTATATTCACCATTTTTAACGTCTACTTGCTTCCATCTGCTGACCCCCCACTCACTGACTTAGAAGATCTAGTTTCACAGTTACCAACACCGTTTCTATTGGTAGGAGACGGAGATGTCCATCACCCACTTTGGGGCTCACCTCGGGCTTGTGCGAGAGGGCAGCTAATTGTCGACTTGTTGGAACATAACAATTTAACTCTCCTTAACACCGGAGAGCCAACCTATCTTTCTGACGAGTTTCATAGTTTTCTCACCTTGATATAGCCATCTGTTCACCACAATTTTGGGTCTCGTTATCCTGGATTATCGTCTCTGATTTGCACTCTAGTGACAGCTTTCCATGTCTCATTAGTATCTTGACACAGAATGTATGTTTCACCCGTTTACCTAGATGGCGCCTAGATCAAGCCAACCGAGAAGTGTGTTCCCGTGTGGCTGAATTTATCTACGATGAGCACGACTCTGTGAACCATTTAGTTCGCTATCTTACAGGGAAAATTCTTTCTGCAGCTGAGCATTCCATTCCGCGTTCGACTGGCCACACCCGTCACTTTCCGGTACTTTGGGGGACCGATGCTTGCCGGAATGCTATTAGTGCCCGTAGGTCTGCTCTCAGAATTTTCTAGCCTCGCCCAACACTGGATAATCTCTAACAATGTGAAAAGCTGCGTCTCCATTCGAGGAAAATTAATCCGGATAGCAAAAAGATATCCTGCAGCAAGTTTAAAATGTATCCTGTTCGTATCTGCCCGTTCTCTGGAGGAATTTTGTCTGTACGGCACGTGCTGCTAGAGTGTCCTGTTCTAGCAGCTCTTCTTTGCACCCTTTAACTGTCAGCCTCCCTCGTAGAGGTCCTTGTTGACAACCACAGAGCGGTCGATAGAGTTTTTAACTTTTTATAGAATTTGACCAGCCCATTTAGAATTTAGTTTTTAACTTTTTAATGTTATGTTGTAACGGAGGAAAAGTCATACATTTTTTTTTCCAGAGTTTAACTGTTTTTAGCCGTACTCATTTTACCCGTTGAACGATTTTTAGTATAGTTATGTCGTTTTCACTCCTTTTAGGTGTATTTTACATTTTCAATAGTTTTACTACCTATTCGTTTTATTTCATGGTTTTACTAGGCGTTCATCTTTTATTTGTTTTATATCGTGTTTGATCCCTACTTATTTTATAAGGGCGCTAATTACCATAGTTCTTGAGCGCACTTAAACCAACTCAATCAATCAATGGACCAAGTTTGTATCATCTTTTACGTGACATGCTCCTTCTTCTGTCGTTTGGGATAAGTTAAGGCGTGTGGCTGGGAAATCGACGCATATGCCCATTTCAGTTCTAAAAATAGCGGTAGGCGCTGTAATTTATCCGTTCGAGGTGGCTAACACACTTGGCTGTGCTTTCGCTCAAGTGTCTATCTCGCATATTTATTCCCCTGAGTTTCTGCCTGTGAAGGCTCAGGTGGATTAAAAGGGTTCCCCTTTCGTTCTGGCAACCTTAAAGACTGTAATCGCCTTTTTACAATGGCGGAATTTGAACACGCACTTTCATCTTCGCATAACTCTGCACCAGGTCCAGATAGCATCCACGTCGAAATGTTGCCAAACCACTCGCCTGGCGGTAAAGGTTAACTATTCTAGGTCTATCTGGGTTGACGCCACTTATCCAGGTAGGTGGCGGAAGGCCATCATCATACCAATTTTGAAGGTAAGGACCGTCACCTTCCTTCCGGCTACCGTCTCATTTCCCTCACCAGTTGCGTTTGGTGATGGAACGCTTGATAAATGGGATATTGGTATGATGGCTTGAAACGCACACATTGTTGACCAACATCCAGTGCGGCTTTCGCCGACGTCGGTCAGCAACTGACCACCTTGTATTGCTGTCGACGCAGGTAATGGACGGATTTATTAACAACCCTCACTGAGTTGGAATATTCTTTGTCCTGGAGAAGGCTTGTGATGCGTGTTGGCGAGGAGGGATCTTACATCCCCTCCTGCACTGGAATATTCGTGGACGCCTGCCGTTGTTTCTTCAGGAGTTTAAGAAGGACCATGTCTTTTGAGTAAAGGTCGGCTTGGTTTTTTCAAATCTTCTTAAAAGGATAACGGTGTGCCCCAGGGCTCGGTTCTGAGCGTGACGCTGTTTGCTATAGCTATTAATTCTGTCTCACAATTTGTTCCCCCAGGTATCTCATCCTGTTTGTTCGTAGATGACTTTGCCATTTTTTGTACTTCTCAGCGTACGCCGTTTTTGGAACGCCAACTTCAGCGCGGTTTGGACAATCTTATGATTGGAGCTTGAAAAACGGCCTTCGTTTTTCTAGCGAGAAGACAGTCTGCGTTAACTCCTGCGCCGTAGGTGGTAAATGGCGCCTTCTCTTCGACTCGGACCTGATTTACTTCCCTTCGCAGTTCAGGCGAGATTCCTGGTGTTGATATGCGATCGGAAACTAGGCTGTTTACTGCATATAGCACAGCTTAAAGTACGGTGTTTCCGAGTTCTTAATGTTTTACGGATACTATATGGCAAAGCTGGGTAGCACATCAGACAGTTTTACTCCGGCTTTATCGTGCGCTGTTTCGATCCAATTTAGACTATGGCTGCATTGTGTATTCTTCAGCATGATCCTCTGTGCTGAGAAGACTGGACACAGTCCATAATCAGGGCATCCATGTGGCTGTTGGGGATTTTACTACCAGCTCATCTTTTGGCCTGTACGCCGGACCGGGAGAACCCTTTCTGCAATGTCGGCGGGATGTCCTGCAGAGTAATTATGGCTGTGGGCTTCGGAGCAGGCCTTCGCATCCAACGTTTAACCGTTTTTTTTTTCCATACTGTGCTGGACGAAGGATACAAGAACTTGTCACTCAGTCCCAGGCCCGCAGGTTTCCGTTTCCGCGAGCTGCTTTGGAGACATGACAGCTCACTTCCTCGCATATTTTCCAACGGAGGGAGGGTGTACGCCCCTTGGTTACGTGATACACCCCACGTGGATCTCGGGATGACGGTGTACGAGAAATCTGTGATGTCTTTATCTAGTATCCGTATTTGTTAAATAGAATTTGTATCCCACTACAGTGACCGTATCTGTATATACACCGACGGCAGTAAGTGCACCGACGGTGCTGGATGTGCCTTTGTTACTGAGACCGAAACACATACTTTTAACTTGCATAGTAGCACATCCATTTATACCGCCGAACTGTATACCATCTATCGAGATATTCTTTATGTTCGCCGTCGTAATCTTGATGAGTGCCTCATAATGAGTGTTTCTCTTAATGCCCTTCAGAGCATTTGCGAGTTGTACCACCATCATCCTATCGCGCCCCCCCCAGGGGCTACTACGGTAGGTTAGGTTTTGGCGCACCCGGGGGTTCCCGAGTCGCTCACCACCACTTCACCCTACCCATCGCCATTCACTGTTGCCACGTCTTGTGTACTGTATGTGTTTCTTTCGTCTGTTTACATTTATACCCTCTTCCTCTTCTAGGCTTATGGAACTTAGTAGTTTGTAAGACATTAGATTTATTAACTCCTGTCTCACCAGCAGGGATCCTTCAGTATCCCCGTGGTTCCTGTCCCACGGTTCCAGCGCGGCTCCCAATTTGTGTGCTCTATGGAGGTCCCAGGCCTGAAGATTGGGTGCACCCTCCCCACTGCCCCTATGTGTGGCCTTAGGTGCGCAGCCCGTCCATACCGTCAAGTACATTCACGTAGCGTGTTAGTAAGCCCGGCCTGTGCTGGTGTCCCGACGACCGCGATGGTTCCCGTGACGGCACAGACCGTGGAGATTTGGTGTCTTTTCTTCTTTAACCCCCGGATGGCAGGCTGACGCCGACGGTTCTGGAAGGGGGTCCTTTCAATATGTCAAACCGCGCACCACCTTCTTATTTTGACCAGTTTATTGTTATGGCTATGTTGAACGAGACGAAGAAATTTTCAGACGTATGTCCATTCTACGTGCAAAGGGAAGTTGACAGGATCTGCGGCAAGGTTAAAAACGCGACAAGGCTGCGAGACGGTACCCTACTGGTAGAGGTCCACAAAAAAGACTAATCGGACAAGCTACTTCCTGCTACTCTGTAGGGATCGTACAGCATCAAAGTTTACCCCCACAAGTCCAGGAACACCTGTAAAGGAATTGTGACCACCTCTAGCTTAGACAACCTCTCCAATGAAGATATTGCCACCCATCTTTCAGAACAGCGAGTTTGTCAGGCGTACCGTCTACATGGTAAACGTGAGGGCAAGGAGTACCTATTGCGTACGCTCTTTCTCACGTTCAAGGGTACTAGTGTTCCACAGTTCATATACTGTGGTTACGAACGTGCTGCCGTCCGCCCGTATGTGCCGAACCCTATGCGGTGCTTCAAGTGACAGCGCTTCGGGCATACCCAAGCCGCCTGTGCCCAACCCGCAACCTGCGATCGTTGTGGTCTAGTGGCACACGTTGACACCGTCTGTACGCGCGCACCGTGCTGTGTAAACTGTGACGGCAGTCATCCGTCTAGCTCTCGACAGTGTCCCATGTACTTGGCAGAGAAAAGCATGCAAGAAATACGAGTGAAGGAACATCTTACTTTTCTTGAGGCGAGACGGCGCTTTGAGTAGCTAAAGCCGGCCAACACCACGGGATACTCCTCAACCGTTCGCCGTAAGCTTGTCCAATCTGTCGGTTTACAGTTTGTGCCTGTCGCGGATGCGTCGACGCAAACTGACTTGTGCGAAGCCGCTTCTTTACGTGCTCAATCATCTGCATCTCAGTGTACAACTTCTGATGCACATCAGCAGTCTCAGCCGTCGACTAACCCATGTGTTCCTAGTTCATCCTTCGCCGGAGATCGTTCCCGTCAACGTAGTAGACCGATGAGCCGAACTTCGGCAACGTCCCGCTCTCGTTCTGCGAACCGAAAGACCTCTTTTGACTCCCGACCACCAGTGGAGTCTAAGGAAGACACGGATTTTAGGTTAGTTGGAGCTAAATCTGCTAAGGTGAGAAAGAAAGAAATTACTCCACCTTAATTCTATCTCACCATTCATATATTCCAGTGGAATGTCAATGGGATCAGGGCTTGTCTACCAGACCTTCAACATATATTCAACAAGCGTATACCCTCAATCCTCTGTCTCCAGGAAACCCACTTACATCCCCACCATACCCTTCCACTTCGTCATTTGCAATCCTTCAGACACCACTTTGTTGGTGGGCACCGTGCTTGCAACGGTGTTGTTACTCTCCTGGCTCCTACCATCCTTGCCGCCAGTATTACACTCAACACCCCGCTACAAGCGGTAGCTGTGCGCGTAACATTGCCTTCCATCTCCTTTTCTGTTTGCAATGTCTATTTGCCGCCGCACGATGTGATCTCAGACACTGAGCTTCGGGCATTGTTAGCACAAATTCCCTCGCCGCTGATCTTTTTGGGCGATGTCAATGCTTGAAATGTGCTTTGGGGTTCTTCTGCTGACGATGCTCGAGGTACAATAATAGCAGACGTTTGCGATAGGTCTGGTTTATTACTGTTAAACTCCGGTGCACCCACATTCTTCTCTTCTGCACATGGCACCCTATCCGCCCTAGATATAAGTTTCTGCAGCCCTGCTTTACTACCCTTACTGTATTGGTCGGTATTTTCCGATCTTCACGGCAGTAATCTGTTCCCCATTGACATTCGTTTTTCGGGACAATATCCATTACACACTCAACATCCCCGCTGGATTATCTCCAAAGCTGATTGGGAAAAGTTTTCCTCTCTGCTCAATCTCTATTCCGATGGCTGTACCTCCATAGAAGACATGGTGGAGTATTTTACTTGCTCGGTTCTTTTGCTCGCCGCATAATCCAGTATTCCTCGGAGCTCTTCTACCCTTCGGCGTATTCCAGTGCCGTGGTGGACCGAAGACTGCAACTTGGCACTAAAGGCACGTAAAAAAGATCTTCGTCTTTTCCACCTACACCCAACGGCGGAGAGCTTTTGTTGCTTTCAAACGCGCCCGGGCTAAGGCGCGCTATATCGTTCGTAAGGCCAAGCGGAATTCTTTGAAAGCATATGTCTCCTCGCTTTCTCGCAGTAGCTCCTCACAGAGAGTGTGGACTTCGGTGTGCCGCATGACCGACAAATGTCTCAGGACATACATCCCTGGCCTTACCGTTCACGGCTCCACCTTCACCAGCGAACCGGATGTTGCCGACGCCCTAGCCACCTCCTTCGCTGCGACAAATGCAACGGGCAATTACGACAATGCATTTCATCCCATTAAGGAAGCTGCTGAGAGATTTCGCTTTGATTTTACTAGTGACTGTAGTGAGCCGTACAATGCACCCTTCACCCTTGCGGAACTAACTCATGCTTTACACGCTGCGAGGGACTCTTCTCCTGGTCCCGATGATATTCACCGACAAATGTTGCTTCACCTCCCACCTGCAGCCGTTACATTCCTTCTGGACCTCTATAACCGCATTTGGCGCGAACAGGTTTTCCCGCCTGTGTGGCGAGAGGGGTATTGTCATTCCTATCCCTCGTCCTGGCAAAGACCGGACCCTCCCATCCTCTTACCGGCCCTTTTGCCTCACGAGCGTCGTTTGCAAGACCTTGGAACGCAGGTTCAGTATTCGGTTTAATTGGTGGTTGTAGGCGAACGAAGTGCTCTGTTCCGAGCAGTGCGGATTTCTTCTCAGTCGTTCAAGCGTTGATAACCTGGCACTTATGAAAGCTTATGTGCGGAATGCTTTCCTTCTGAAGCAGCAAGTCGTGAGTGTCTTTTTTGACCTCGAGAGGACTTACGACACTACTTGGCGATATGGTATTCTGCGTAGTTTGCACAGTTCAGGGTTACGCGGCCATCTGGCCCTATTTCTGTGCAACTTTCTCCAGCTGCGCCACTTTCGTGTCCGTATTGGCAATACTCTCTCGCGGGAGAAGATTCAGGAGAACGGTGTACCCCAAGGTTCCGTTCTTAGTGTTATGCTTTTTGCCGTGGCCATCAACGGCATTACTAGCGTGATTCGTTGTGCGATATCATCGTCACTGTATGTGGATGACTTTGCGCTGTACTATCGCTCCTACAGCACTGAACATCTCGAACGACAACTCCAGGTCTCCATAAACTCCATCGCTGGTTAGGCGCTTCGCAATGGTTTTCGTTTTTCCCCTACGAAAGGTCAGTGCATACACTTCCACCGTCTTCGCGGAGTACACCCTCCTCCTGACCTCCAATTGAACGGTGTGCCACTGCCTTTCGTTCCGTCCTTGAAGTTCTTAGGTCTCCACCTAGACCGTGAACTTTCTTGGGTACCCCACATCCGATACCTTCGTGCCTCCTGTGACCGATCGCTTCGGATCCTCAAACTGCTTTCTGGTGCGTCGTGGGGCGGCGGTCGTTCAGTGACGCTGCGTTTGTACCGTTCGCTCGTTCGCTCAAAACTAGACTTCGGTTGTTTTATTTCCGGCGCAGCGACCGCCTCTAAACTTCGCCTTTTAGACACCGTTCATCATATCGGTTTACGTCTTGCTACAGGAGCCTTCCGCACTAGTCGTGTGGAGTGCTTGTATGCCGATGCTGGTGAACCCCCACTGTCAGTGCGTCGCTCAGGTTTACTTTGTTCTTTGTAGCTGCGAGGAGCTACAGGTTGTGCCTTTTATTTCAATGTGGTGACACATACTTATCGCCTTGCGGATGCTAGTTCGGTATTCACCGCCGAACTGTACGCTATCTTTTACTTTCTAGATTTTATCTCGCTTTTAGCACCTGGTAGTTTTCTTGTTTGCAGCGATTCCTTGAGTGCCCTACAGGCTCTGCAGCAGTATACTGGCTCCCCATCACTCGTTATGCGTATTCAATTTCGCCTTTCTGAATTGATTGCCTGCAGCTACCAGTTCATCTTCACGTGGGTTCCAGGTCATGTCGGTATTGGAGGTAACGAGGCACCGGATAGGTCTGCCAAGGCTGCCTGCTCCTTGCAGGATTATTCGGAAGCGGCTGTGCCCTCAGGGGATGTTTCACGTTACTTGCGCAGGTCTCTTCTTTTAGGTTGGCAGCAATCTTGGCAAAACTTAGCAGGGACACAGCTTCGCACGCTCAAAGACACGCTACAGCCATGGCTCACATCTTGCCAGCCAAACCGGCGCCATGAGGTTATCCTTACGCGTCTGCGTATCGGTCACGCGCAGCGAACACATGGCTACCTTCTACGCGCTGAGGCAGCTCCTATATGTCAGACCTGCGATGTTCGTCTGTCTGTGGCACATGTGTTGCTTGATTGTCCGAAATTTCATCGTGAACGGCAATCCATCGGCCTGGGTACCTCCTTACCTGCCATTTTATGCGACGACGCCAATTCCGTCGATATGGTGCTACGCTTTGTTGCCTCTATTGGCCTCAGCAAAGACATTGACCTGTTTCATGCGTGTGTGCAATTTTAGCCTTTTTAACTCCTTAGACTCTGACTTTTACCGTATGGGACCACTTTTTGTGTGTGTGTTTTTAGTTTTTTAACCTTTTAGTCTTTTTGTATCTCCCGGGCCTTTTCTCGTGTGTGCCTTTGTAAAGTTTTTTAGCACATTTTAACTTTTCTGCTGTAGATTTGTAAATAATGTGTTTTTCTTTTTCTTAACTTCGGGCCCAAATGACCTAGTTGTCGACGGGCCCTAAAACACTACTCACTCACTCACTCACTCCTATCGCGCAGCGCATCTAGGACCACCTCCACATTTTGCACACTTTCGGTGTCAACCTAGAGTGTGCGTGGATTCCTCGTCACGTCGGGTAATGAACTGGCAGATGTGGCAGCTAAAACGGCAGCAACGCAGCCCAGGAGAATGATTCCTTCTATGACCTCGGCGCACTTCCGGTTTGTTGTGCGGAGGGCAGAGTTTTCGTGCTGGTGTGACGAGTGGTCGTCTCTCCGCATAAACAAGCTCAGGGAAGTTAAGGATATGCCTGTAAACTGGGTAACATCATCTCGTATATCTCGTCGGGAGGAGGTGATATTGGCACGTTTGCGGATCGGTTACTGTATTTTGTATTTTTACACATAGCTACATTTCTAGGAAAGAACCAGCTCCTAACTTCCCACTCTGTGGAGCCACATTTTCAGTACATGTCCCGCTAGAGTGTGTTGCTATAGCAGCCCTTCGTTCATCTTTGCAGCTGGCGGACTCCCTTAAGGAGGTTCTCTCCGATGATCACAAAACGGCAGAGGAGGTTTTATGGTTTTTATCTCGTGTGATATTTCCAATAAGGGAAATCGTCATTTTTGCAGACAGTTTTACTGGAGAGACAGTTGTTGAATTTTTATCTCTCACTAGTTACTTTTAACCAAGGGGCTAGTTTTAATCACCGTATTTTATCGTATTTGGCCCTTTTAACAAAATCCATTTTGAGTTCATTTGTGGCCAGCGCTATGAGTACTTTTATCTGGAGTTTATGCCTAACCCTCCTTTTTAGTTTCTTTTGGTTTTTACATGGCCTTTTATCTCTGGTGTTTTAATTGGAAGTTGTCTTTATAAGGGCGCTCCTAAACACCAACCATCATCGTCATCACCATCATCATCATGCGGTCATTCGGTCTCGCTTACCACAAATTTGCAAACTGTTGCTATCCGACTTACTCTTCCTGGTATCTCCTTTACTGTCTGTAATGTCTAGCTTCCGCCTTCCTCTATCCTTTGCGCTTCTGAAATGGTCCATCTTTTGTCTCAGCTTCCGGCACATTTTCTTCTGCTACGTGATTTCAATGGGCATCATCCGCTATTTGGTACCCCTAGGGCCTGCGCGTGGGGGACTGTTCTTGCTGACCTCTTCGACCAATATAGTCTAACTTTTTTGAACGCCGGTGAACCTACTTTTATTTCCAATTCCTCTGCCACGGTATCCCACCCGGACCTTTCAGTTTGCTATACACATCTTGCTCACCTCTTCTAATGGAACATTGTATCTGACAGACATTCCGGTGATCATTACCGTTGTGTCATCACCTTGCTCTCACACTACATTTCCTCCTTGCGTCGAGCAGTTGGCAGCTTTCTAAGTCGGATTGGGCTCTCTTTTTCGCTCAGACTGTTATCAGCGACCGCCAGTTCGACTGCGTTGACCATATGGTCGAGCACTTCAATTCTCTTGCGATCTCCGCTGCCAAACAATTAATACCCTGTTCGTCTTGCTACCCTAGAGGATTACCGGTCCCTTGGTGGACAACCGTGTGCCGCGTTGCTATTCGTGCTCGCAGGAGGGCTGATCAGGTATTTCGACATTACCCTACGCTGGAGCATATGATCGCTTTTAAACAAACACGCGCCCGGGCATGCCGACTTATTCAAGATAACAAACGGGCATCATGGGCCTCGTTTGATGCTATATTTAATCGCACAACACCATTTTTATGCAGGAGAAGCTCCGCCTTGTTGCCGGTTAGCAGTCACGTCCTTCAATACTGGGGTTCTCGTGGGAACTGAAACCGTTGTTGATCCGGTCGCTGTTGCAGATGCCCTTGGTAACACCTTCGCAACTGCGTCCAGTTCCGCCAATTATCATCCGGCGTTTCGTGCCATTAAGGCGCAGGTGGAGTCTCAGACGCTTTCTTTTCTGTCTTGGATACCGAGTTTCTTAAACTTTCTTTTAGCATGCGGGAGTTTGATTCCTTTTTAGCATCTCAGCACTCTGCTCCAGGACCTGATGTTATCCACGTCGCAATACTACAGAACCTCCCTCCTGACAGTAAAATTTATCTGCTGAGCTTCTGTAACCGCGCTTGGCACGAGGGTGTGTTTCCTACAGGCTGGCGTGAAACCACTGTTGTTCCCATTTTAATACCGTAAACGCATCGTGGACTTCCGACCAGTTACCATCCTATCTCTCTCACCAGTGCTGTTTCTCTAATGATGGAGCGCATGATTATTGGACGGTTACGATGGATGCTCGAGTCTCAGAAACTCCTGTACAACATCTAGTGTGGCTTTCGCCGAACGCACACCTCGGCTGACCACCTTGTCTCTCTTTCGACTCACATCCTGAATGCATTTCTTCGAAAGTGTCAAACTGTTGCCATATTTTTCGATCTAGAGAAAGCTTATGACAATTGCTGGAAGGCTGGCTTATTGCTTAGACTGCGTAAATGGGGCTGCCGTGGCCGCCTTCCAGTGTTGCTCCGAGAGTTCATGAAGAACCGGGTGTTTTGTGTGTGTGTGGGCTTCGTTTATCCTGCGTTTTTAGTCAGGAGAGTGGAGTACCTCAGGGCTCGGTATTCAGTGTTCCCTATTCGCTATTGCCATCAATTCCATTATTGGGTGTCTTCCTGCTGGTATATCCTCCTCCTTACTTTTGGACGACTTTGAAATTTATTGCAGCTCTTGGCGCACGTGCTTTTTAGAGCATCGCTTGCAGGCCTGTCTTGACCGTCTACACTTTTGCAGTGTTGAAACTGGATTCCGTTTTTCTTTCGAAAAGACGGCCTGCGTCAACTTCTGGCGTCGGGAGCCATACGAACCGCCTTTCTACACTTCGGGCCCCAACCGCTGCCCTTCGCCGAAACGGTGAACCTTCTAGGCTTGGTATTGGACGGAAAGCTTAGCTGGTCGTCTCATACTCTTAAGGCTAGATGTGATTGCTCAGTTAATGTATTACGTATTTTCTGTGGCATCTCCTGGGGAGCAGATCGCACCGTGCTATTACAGCTCTACCGTTCGCTTCTGCACTCTAAACTTGATTACGGGTGCATTGTGCACTCTTAGGCATGTCCTTGGGTATTACGTCGGTTAAACGTTGTTCCCCGTCGAGGGATTTGTCCGGCGCTAGATACTTTTTCGACTAGCCCGGTTGTTAATTTGTCTGCGGTGCAATAGGCGTGAGGTGCTTCTGTGCAAATATGCTCTCCACCTCTTTGCCGTGGCGGAACACCTGTCTTTCAAGTTATTCTTTGACGAGTATCTTGACCGTTGATATGCTGTCAGCGCGCAGGCCTTGCTTGCAGCAGTTCGTTTTCGTCCTCTGCTTCGGCACTTGGATATATGCCTCACGTCACTCTTTCCACTGGGGGAATGTTCATTTCCCCATTGGTTACGTTGCGATATTCCGTTTCATCTTCGGTTGGCATTCATGCCGAAGAGTCTATCTTTGGTCATCCGCTCCGCATTTTTAGGGTTGCAGGCCGAGTTTTCTAACCATTCCTTTATTTACAGGGATGGTTCCAAGGAATACCGTGGTGTGGGATGTGCTTTTGTGTTTAATTCGCGGAGTTATACATTTCATCTTTTGGGTCAGTGTTCGGTTTTTAATGCCGAACTTTTTAGTATCTCTCAGGCTCTTCTTTTTATCCCGAGACAGGTCTTCAGGCAGTCTGATAATTGTAGCGATTCTGTCAGTGCACTGCAGAGGCTTCGTGAGCTGCGCCCATGCCATCCTTTGATATACCGTCTGCACTCGTTGGATGACGCTGTCGTCAGCGTGTCGTTTGTTTGGTTTCCTGGCCACGTGGATTCGAACGGTAATGAGCTGCCAACTGTGCAGTTTTTGTGCCTGCTGTTTTAAGTTCCACTTATTTTCCGGTCGAAGTTTGTGTTCACCTGCGCCGGGACATTCCTTTGCACTGGTTCGCGGAAAGGTCCGGAGTGTGTGGCAAAAGCTGCGAGAAGTCATGTCCCCTGGCCTACTTCCTCGCGTGCATGTATCCGCGATGAAGCGATTTTAGCGCGACTGCATACAGGGCTTTGCCGTTTTAGTCACCAGTATCTTTTATGTGGGGAACCCGGACTTCAAATTGCTCCCTGTAGTCAGCTTTTGACGGTGCAACCCTCAGGGGCCTACTTATGTAAGTCCGAGTTTGGCAAACCCAGGGGTTCCCGAGCAAGCCTTGGTGGCTCCCTTAGTGGGCAACCTCTGAGTGGTGAGGGAGTCAGTAGGAGAAAATGCCCACCCACGTGTAGGCCGTGCCAGGACTAGGTATTATACCGAACTCCAGGGTGAGTGGGACGGCGAGCCTGATACATCCCCTGTTTAGCCCTCTCACAACAGTCGGGTGACCCCTTTTTGGGCTTCGTAGTGGGTGGGGAGCACTGGGGGATGAATGTGAACCATACTCTCTATGGCATCAAAAACCAAACCTAAAACAAATTTTGTATTCGGAAAGGAAGCATTTGCTACTTGGTGGTAACTAGGACAGAGGAAGGAAAGAAATTAACACCAGTTATCCCGTTTAATATCCAAAAAGGGCTTGATGACATAGTTGGTGGAGTAAAGTCCTGTACTCGTTCCCGCAATGGTGCGCTCCTTGTTGAAGCAGTATCTTCATCGTAGGAATCAAAATTATTGCAAGCCAATCTAGTAGGCAGTTACCCTGTTAAGATCGCTAAGACCAAGATGCTGAACTGCTCGCATGTAGTTGTTAGCACCCGCGCATTGAACGGTTTGTCTAATGAGGAGATTTAGGAGTAGCTCTCAGCACAAGGCGTCACCTGTGTGTATAGAGTTCAGCGGAGAATTAATGGTGAATTTGTGCCTACCCGTACCGTGTTCCTTAGCTTTAATAGGGCAGATCTCCCTCAAGGAATAAAGGCAGGGTACGAAGCCATAGAGGTTAGGCCATATATCCCGAACACGCCGCGATGCTTCAAATTTCCACGCTTTGGGCACACGCGCGAGTTTTGTAGTGGTCCATCTTCATGTGCCAACTGTGGGGATGTCTCGCATGATGGAGGTTGTACATCGACTCCGTGCTGTGTTAACTGAGGCGGTGAACATCCATCAAGATCCCGCGACTGACCCCATTTTGGAGAGGGGAGAGCGATTTAGGAGATGCGAGTGAAGGAATAGTTGTCCTTCTCGGAAGCTCCTGTGAATCCGCAAACCCTCTGTCCCACTGTCTGGTACCTACAACTTGGTTTTAGATAAACCAGTACCGAAGCGGGAAATCGCAACGCAGACCTACGATATTAACTGGGCCACAATTGGAGAAAAGACCCTCGTCCAGACCACTTACAAAGCCCTCAAATTCCACTTCTTCGTCGGCATCCCAATCTGCCAATGCCACTTCTGGAAGAAATATTCAAGAAAAAGTGTCACCCAAGCCTTCGACTTCGGGAATTAAATCAGCCCTAACCGTCGAGTATTCTAGTCATGTGAAAGCCTTTGAAACCAAATATGTCCGGACCGACTTCCTGAAAGAGAATGTGAGTCATTTCCCATATCTTCTAAGAGAAGGAACAGTCCACGCCATTCGCCGCGTAGATCCTCTTCAGAGGACTCTTCTAGGGAGAGCACATATCGGGTACCACCATCATAGTCGATAAGTACCTCCAATCGGTTCGAGGTTCTCGAACCGAAATTCTCTATTGGAAAGAGGAATTTCCCCGTAGAAGACTCCCAAGGGGCCTAATTCGGTAGGCACGGATTAGGCGCACCCGGGGTCCCGAGCCAACTTGACTCCCTCAGTGGGCAACCTCTTAGTGGTGAGGGGTCAGTAGGTAAAAATTCCCACCCACATTTATGCCGTACGTGGAGACCCGTATCGGTGGAAAGGAATATTCTGGTAGTTTAGGGTTGCGTATGTGAGCCTGGGGTTCTGTTTTTCAGCAACTGGGGAGGATGCGCTACCTAATACACCACTTTGGTTGCTGCTTTGCCTAAACGGGAGGCTAGGGACTAACCCAACCCTAGTCAAACGGCCAGGACTAGGTATTATACCGAACTCCAAAGTGAGTAGGACGGCGTGCCCGCCATATCCCCTTAGTAGTCCTGTCACCCAAGTGAGGTGACCCCTTTTTTGGCTCCGCGGTGAGTGGGGAGCACCGGGGGATGAAATACAGGCCATCTTTTATGGCACGCAAAACAAAGAATCAATTAGTTGTTGGAAAAGAAGTAGTCGAGTGTAGTGGTCCTAGCTACGTGGTGATACTTAGGGCAGAGGAAGTTTGGACATTTACGTCAGTCAGCCCTTTTAATGTTCAAAACGGTCTAGACAACATTGGTGGTCCCGTTAACTCCTGTATGAAAACTCGCGCCGGTACACTCCTGGTAGAGAGATTTGCGGCATTGCAGGCAGGCAAGGTTTTGAAGACCAAAATGTTAGGCAGTTAGCCGGTGAAGATTGGGCAACATAAGACGTTGAACTCCTCGCGTGGCTTATTAACACCCGCGTATTGGAAGGCTTGTCCAATGAGGAGCTCACAAGAGGAATTGGCAGACCAGGGTGTCCAATCTGTGGATAGGGTTCAACGGAAAGTCAATGGTGAACTCGTGCATACCCGTACCCTGTTCCTTACATTTGATCGGGTGGATATCCCACAAAAGATTAAGGCAGGGTGTGAAACCATCGAGGTTAGGCCCTATATCGAAACTCTCAGATGCTACAAATTCGAGCGGTTTGGGCATACTATTGAACTGTGTAGTGGTCAATCTACCTGCGCTATATGTGGAGAGGCATCGCACGATGAAACTTGTACTGCCGTTCCATCTTGTGTTAATTGCAGCGGGGAACATCCATCTAATTCCTGTAGTTGCCCCCGTTTTATTGAGGAGAGAGCGATCCAGGAGATACGGGTGAGAGTGAAGATTTCTTTCTCAGAAACCCGTAAGCTCCTGTGCCTCCGCCATTCCTCCATCCCTCGCTCCGGTACCTACAGCTGTGTTACTGCTAAACCTATACCGCGTCGGGAAATCGCAACCCAGACCAGCGCTATAAATGAAACACAATCGCAGAGATTATTGTAGCTAGACCGGTATCCAAGTCTACAACTTCAGCATCTACGTCGGCATTACCACCTGCCAAATCTGCCAAGGGAAAGAACACTAATGCAAGAAGCACCACCGGATCCATGTGACCCAAACCGTCGACCTCTGGCAGTAACAATGATCCACCCACAGAGGGTATTCAGCTCCAGCAAAGTCTTTCAAGGCCAGTTTTGTTCGCAGCTACTTCCTTAAACAAATTGTTGAGCCCTCTCCCCAACCATCCAAGGGAGGTCATAGTCCCCGCCACTCTCCACGTAGATCTTCTTCTGAGGAATCTTCCCTACACTGGAAAACCTTATGGAATATAAAAGACTGCCCGCCCATTCTAGAAAAATGTTTAAAGATACAAAAAGCCATCTTGGAGCAAGTTTGTAGCCTCTTTCAACAAACATACACCTTCCTCTCTCGTATGGGACAAGTTAGGACGTGGGGCCGGGAAATCGACCTATATGCCCATTTCCGGTCTAACAAAGCGGTAGGCTCTGTAATTGATCCGTCCGAGGTGGGGAACACACTTGGCAGTGCAGACGCTCAAGTGTCTAGCTCGGATAATTATTCCACTAAGTTTCTGCTTGTGAAGGCTCAGGTGCAACTTCAAGGGTTCCGCTTTCGTTCTGATAACCTCGAGGACTATAATCGCCTCTTCACCATGCTCTTCCATCTTCGCACAACTCTGCACCCGGTCCAGATGGCATCCACGTCGAAATGTTCCAACACCTCTCCTGGCGGTAAAGATTACCTACTGCAGGTCTATAATCGTGTCTGGGTTGACGTCACCTTTCCAGATAGTTAACGGGAAGCCATCAACATTCCAAATTTGAAACCTGGTAATGACCGTCACCTTCCTTCCAACTACGATCCCATTTCACCGTTTGCGTTTGCAAAGTGATGGAAGGCATTATAAATGGGAGGTTCGTATGGTGGCTGGAAACGCACACATTGTTCACCAACACTTTGGTGCAGCTTTCGCCGGCAACAGTCAGCAGGTGACCACCTTGTTGACGCAGATCATGGACGGTTTTCTTAAGAATTGCCAAACAGTTCGAATATTCTTTGACCTGGAGAAGGCTTATGATAAGTGCTGGAGAGGAGTGATCTTAGTTCCCTCCTGAACTAGGGTCCCCCCCAGGGGCCTACTACGGTAGGTACGGGTTAGGCGCACCCGGGGTCCCGAGCCACTTTGACTCCCTCTGTGGGCATCCTCAGTGATGCGGGAGTCAGTGGCTCAAAATGCCCACCCACATGTAGGCCGTGCGTGGAGACCCGTGTCGGTGAAAAGGAATATGCTGGTTGGTTGAGGGTTACGTACCTGAGCCTGGGCTTCTGTCTTTGAGTAACTGGGGAGGGTGCGCAGCCTAGTACACTCCTTTGGTTTCTGATTTGCCTAAACGGGAGGCTAGGGACTAAGCCACCCCTAGTCAATCGGCCAGGAATAGGTATTACACCGAACTCCAGGGTGAGGGGGACGGCGAGCCGCTATATCCCCTGTGTAGCCCTGTCACCCCAGTGGGGTGACCCCACGTTGGGCTCCGTGGTGGGTGGGGAGCACTGGGGGATGAATTTACACCTTTTTTTCTATGGAAAAACCTAAACCAAAGTCTAATATGCGTGGAAAAGAAGTAGTCGAGCCTCAAGGTCCTCGCTACTTAGTTATATCTAGGACAGAGGAAGGAAAGAAGTTTTCGTCTGTTAGCCCTTTCGCTATCCAAAAGGGATTAGACAACATCGCTGGCCCGGTTAATTCTTGTGTTACAGCTCGAAATGGTTCCCTTCTGGTTGAGGCAATTTCAGCCTCCCAGGCAACAAAAATTGTTCGAGCTAAAATGTTAGGCAGCTACCCAGTTAAGGTTGAAAAGCACAAGACTTTGAACTCCTCGCGTGGCTTTATCACCACCCGCGCATTGGACGGTATGTCCAATGAGGATCTTAAGGAAGATATTGCAGACCAAGGCGTATCATCCGGCTATAGGGTTCAACGGTGAGTAAATGGTGAATTCGTGCCCACCCGTACCCTGTTCCTTACCTTTGACCGGGTAGATCTCCCTCAAAGGATTAAGGCAGGGTACGAAGCTATCGAGGTTAGGCCCTACATTCCGATCCCCTTACGCTGTTACAAGTGCCAGCGATTTGGTCACACGAGCGAATTTTGTACTGGTCAGTCCTCCTGTGCTACCTGTGGTGACGCTTCGCACGATGGGGACTGCGGCATCCCTCCAACTTGTGTGAACTGCAGCGGGAAACACCCATCTAGTTCTCGAGATTGCCCCCGTTTTGCTGAGGAGAGAGCGATCCAGGAGATACGGGTGAAGGAGAATGTGTCCTCCGAAGCCCGTAAACTCCTGCGTATTCGACAGCCCTCTGTCCCACGGTCCCGTTCTTACAGCTCTGTTACAGCTATAGCGGTACCGAAGCAAGAAATTGCCACACAAACCGGCGATATTAACGGGGTTACAATTTCGGAAAAGATCGTCGTTGCCACACCACTACTGAAGACCTCAACATGGACGTCCACGTCGGCACCACCATCCGCCTAATCCGCCACAGTAAGACCTATTCGAGAACAATTGTCACCGCAACCGTCGACCTCCGACAATAAGACCGGCAAATCCGTAACCTATTTTGTACCAGCAAAGAATTTCAAGAAAAACTATGTTAGGACTGACTTCCTTAAAGCGCATGCCACGTCTGCACCAAAAACACCCAAGGGTGTTAAAAGTCCCCATCACTCTCCACCTAGATCCTCCTCTGAGGAATCTTCTGGGAGGAGTTCCGATCGGCGACGTCCATCTCCGTCGGTCAGCACCCAAAATCGGTTCGAGATTCTCGAGCCGAAATTTTCTATGGGTAAGCGGTCCTCCCATGTGGAGGAGATGGAACAGGAGGATTCTGCCCTCACTGCCAGAGGGACAGTGCGTAAGCGGCAGGATCGTGCTCCTGGAAAGAGTATTAGTCCAACGGCAAAAAAGAATAAATTAAACCGACCAGAACCGGCCAGCCTGCAGAAACGCCTTTCTATTTAGAACATATCTCATCCCAGAGACCATGGCTATCCTACAGTGGAACATACGCGGCATTATACCACCTCGACTATAGCTGGACTTGTTGCTCCACCAGCATCAGCCCCCCCAGGGGCCTACTACGGTAGGTACGGGTTAGGCGCACCCGGGGTCCCGAGCCACCTTGACTCCCTCTGTGGGCAACCTCAGAGTGGTGAGGGAGCCAGAAGGTCAAAATGCCCACCCATGTGTAGGCCGTGCGTGGAGACCCGTGTCGGTGAAGAGGAATATCCTGATTGGTTGACGGTTGCGTACCTGAGCCTGGGCTTCTGTCTTTCAGTAGCTGGGGAGGGTGCGCAGCCTAATACACCGCTTTGGTTTCTGATTTGCCTAAACGGGAGGCTAGGGACTAACCCACCCCTAGTCAATCGGCCAGGACTAGGTATTACACCGAACTCTAGGGTGAGTGGGACGGCGAGCCCGCTATATCCCCTGTGTAGCCCTGTCACCCAAGTGGGGTGACCCCTCGTTGGGCTCTGTGGTGGGTGGGAAGCACTGGGGGATGAATTTATACCATTTTTATTATGGCACCAAAACTAAAACCCCTTAATTCAAATAAAGACGTTGGAAAGGAAGTAGTCGAGTCATGTGGTCCTCGCTACTTGGTTATTCATAGGACAGAGGAAGTTAAGAAGTTCCTTACGGTGAGCCCTTTTACTATCCAAAAGGGTCTCGATGCCATTGCTGGTCCGGTTAAATCCTGCGTTCGAGCTCGCAATGGTACACTTCTTGTCGAAGCCAACTCCGCCTCACAAGCTGCAAGGATACTTAAAGCCACCATGTTAGCCAGCTATCCAGTGAAGGTCGAGGTGCACAAGTCGCTGAACTCCTCCCGCGGTGTAGTAACAACCCCGCGTTGGACGGTTTGTCCATTGAGGAGATCCAAGAAAATCTTGCGACTCAGGGTGTCTCATCTGTTTATCGGGTACAACGTAAGATCAACGGTGAATTCCTGCCTACTCGTACCCTGTTTCTTACTTTTGATCGGGTTGACCTCTCTCAAAAGATTAGGGCAGGGTATGAAGCCATCGAAGTTAGGCCTTATATACCCAATCCGCTGAGGTGCTTTAAATGCCAACGTTATGGTCACACTAGTGAGTTGTGTACCGGCAAGTCCACCTGCGTCCACTGCGGTGACATCTCCCAAGATGGGGCATGTGCTTCAGCTCCATCGTGTGTGAACTGTAACGGGGAACACCCATCTAGTTCCCGAGACTGCCCCCGATTTGCAGAGGAACGAGCGATCCAGGAGATACGGGTGAAAGAGAAGGTGTCTCTCTTGGAAGCCCGGAAGCTCCTGCGACTCCGCCAACGCTCTGCCCCGAGGTCCGGTACCCATAGCTCAGTTGCAGCTAAACCGGTACCGGGTCGGGAAATCGCAACACAGACCGGCGATATGAACGGGGCTACAATTGCGGAAAAGGTTATTTTAGCCCAAGCGCTGCCAAAGCCTTCGACACCTACACCCAAGTTGGTATCAACATCTGCCAAATCCGCCAGCTTACAGAATAGTCCAGCACACTTGTCACCAAAAACCTCGACCTCGGGAACTAAAGCTGGTAAATTCACGACGTCTTCTGCCCCGGAAAAACAGTTTAAGACCAAGTATGTACGACAAGACTTCTTGAAAGAAAATGTGCAATCTTCTACCAAGTCATCTAAGGGTAAAAAAAGTACACGCAACTCCACACGTGTATCCTCCTCTGAAGGGTCATCTGGGGAGGAGGGCGTGAATCGGCGACGGCCGTCTTCGCCGATCACCACATCCCTTCGGTTCGAACTTCTCGGACCGAAATTTGCTCTTGAAAAAGGGACCTCCCTTGTGGAGGAGATGGACCAGGAGGATTCTGCCGCCACTGCCAGAGGGACAGTGCGGAAACGGCAGGATCGTGCTCCTGGAAATAGTACTAGCCCAACGCCTAAGAAGAACAAATTGAACCGACCAGCTAATCCCAAACTGCAGAAGCATCTTTCGATTTGAAACTTATCCCATAATATACTCAATGGCTATCCTCCATTGGAACATACGCGGAAATCGATCACAACGACCAGAGCTTGACTTGTTGCTGCGCCAGCATGAACCCTTGGCTGTATGCTTACAAGAGACGAAGCTCCGTCCACAGGACACCGTTACCATCAGGCAGTACTCCTCCGTACGATGTGAATTATCCCCGGAGGACGGTGTCCCGGCACATGGGGGCACTATGATGCTTATTCGAGATGATATTTTTGCCAACTCCGTACCCATACAATGTGCAATGCAGTCCGTTGCTGTCAGCATTAAGCTACCCTCCGCTTTATTCACCATTTGCAGTATCTATTTGCCTCCATCTGCGGACCTCTCGCAGAGCGACTTAGAACACCTCATTTCGCAGTTGCCGCCACCCTTTTTATTGGTAGGCGACGTGAATGCCCATCACCCTCTTTGGGGCTCTCCTCGGGCTTGTGCGAGAGGTACGCTACTTAAAGACTTCTTGGATAGTCAGAATCTTGCTCTCTTGAACACTGGAGAGCCCACCTTTCTTTCTGACGCCTTTCATAGTTTTTCACACATTGACATTGCAATTTGTTCCCCTCAGCTAGCAGTCACCTTATGCTGGAATATCATATCGGATTTGCATTCTAGTGACCACTTCCCTTGTCGTTTTAGTGTCTTGACACCCGTTGTATGTTCCACCCGTTTACCTAGTTGGCGCCTAGACCACGCCAGCTGGGAAGTGTACTCCCACTTGGCTGAATTTAGCTACGAAGAGCACGACTCTGTGAACCACTTGGTCGAACATCTCACAGGGACCATTCTTTCTGCTGCTGAGCAATCCATTCCGCGTTCGACTGGCTACAGCTGTCGATTTCCGGTACCTTGGTGGACCGATGACTGTCGGGATGCTATTCGCGCTCGCAGACGAATTCTACGGGGTTTCCAGCGTTTTCCTTCACTGGATAACCTGATACACTATAAACGGATGCGTGCACATTCTAGGCGGGTTATGAAGGATAGCAAAAAGATGTCATGGAATAAATTCGTGAGTTCCTTTAATCGACATACACCTTCCTCTGTCGTATGGGATAAGTTAAGACGTGTGGCTGGGAAACCGAACCATATGCCCATCGCCGGTCTCAAAACACCTACCGGAGCTGTTGTTGATACATTTGACGTGGCGAATACTTTAGGCAGTGCTTTCGCTCAGGTGTCTAGCTCAGGCAATTATTCCCCTGAGTTTCTTACAGTTAAGAATCAGGTGGAATCTAGAATTCTCGTTTCTTTCTGGCAACCTTGAGGATTATAATCGCCTTTTCACCCTGGCAGAGCTAGACAATGCACTCTCCTCTTCGCGACACTCAGCACCAGGGCCAGATGGTATCCACGTCCAAATGTTGCAACATCTCTCTCCTGCTGGCAAAGATTTCCTACTCGAGGTCTATAATCGTGTCTGGGTTGATGGCATTTTTCCAGACAAGTGGCGGGAGGCCACCATCATACCCATTCTTAAACCTGGAAAGGACCGCCATCTTCCTTCCAGTTACCGTCCTATTTCCCTCACCATTTGCGTGTGCAAGGTGATGGAACGCATGATCAATGGACGGTTGGTGTGGTGGCTGGAATCCCACAATCTTCTGATGAACATCCAGTGTGGCTTTCGACGACGACGTTCAACTGCTGACCACCTTGTCTCTCTGTCAAGTCAGATTATGGACGGGTTTCTTAAGAACAGCCTCAACGTTGGGATATTTTTTGACCTCGAGAAGGCCTAAGACACGTGTTGGCGGGCGGGAATATTGCGTTCTCTGCACAACTGGAACATACGTGGACGCCTACCGTTGGTCATTCAGGAGTTTATGCGGGACCGCGTTTTTCGAGTGAGGGTGGGCTCGGTTTTTTCTAACCATTTTATTCAAGAGAATGGGGTGCCGCAGGGCTCGGTACTCAGCGTGACTCTATTTGCTATTGCGATAAATTCCATATCACTATGTGTGCCTCAAGGTGTCTCTTCCTGTTTATTCGTGGACGACTTTGCCATCTTCTGTACTTCTCAGCGTACACCGTTTTTGGAACGCCGTCTCCAGCGGTGTTTGGACAATCTCTATGCTTGGAGCTCGAAACACGGTTTTCGTTTGTCCCCTGAGAAGACAGTCTGCGTTAACTTCTGGCGCCGTAAGTGGCAAATGCCGCCGTCTCTTCGACTCGGGCCAGATATACTTCCTTTCGCAGACGAGGCGAGATTCCTTGGTTTGATCTTCGATCGGAAACTTTGTTGGGCACCACAAATAGCACAGCTTAGAGCACGATGTGACCGTTCTCTAAATCTTTTACGGATACTAAGTGGCAAATCTTGGGGTGCGGATCGGACGGCATTGCTGCGTCTTTATCGTGCTGTGATTCGTTCGAAGTTGGACTATGGCAGCATTGTGTATTCTTCAGCTCGACCTTCGGTGCTCAGAAGGTTAGACACAGTCCATAACCAGGGCATCCGTGTGGCCGTTGGAGGTTTTCCAACGAGCCCAGGTGTTAGCCTCTACGCCGAATCGGGAGAACCTCCTCTGCGTTGTCGGCGTGATGTCCTGCTTGCTAATTATGGCTGTGGGCTGAAGTGTATGCCTGGGCATCCAACTTATCACGCGTTTTTCTCCCCTGAGCTGCACGAGCGATACTGCCTCCGCTCTCTGAGCCCCAGGCCAGCAGGTTTTCTTTTCCGTGAGCTTCTACGCCAGCACCATGTTGACATTCCTCGGCTGTTATCCAAGGGAGAGAGTATACAGCCCCTTGGTTACGCGCTACCTCCCATGTCGATCTCGGGATGACGCTTTACGGGAAATCTGTTACACCTCTTGATAGTATTCGTCGTTGTTTTTTTAGAATTTTTATCCAAATACAGTGGCCGTATTTGTATTTACACCGATGGTAGTAAGAGCCCCGACGGTGTTGGATGTGCCTTTGTCACTGGCACCGCAACCTCTACTTACGTTTTGCCTAGTTGCACATCCATATATTCTTCCGAGCTATATGCTATTTATCAAGCCCTTCTGTATATTCGACGTCGAAACTTAGGTGACTGCCTTATTCTTACTGATTCCCTTAGTGCCCTTCAGAGCATTCGTGAGCTGTACAATTACCATCCTTTGGTGGAGCGCATCCAGCACGTTCTCCACATTTTGCACGCTTCTGGTTTTAATGTGGAGTGCGCATGGATTCCTGGACACGTTGGCTTGCCAGGGAATGACACGGCGGATTTGGCAGCGAAATCGGCAGTCACAGCGCCCAGTGTTACGATTACCCATTCAACAGCAGAAGATTTTAGAGTGGCTGTACGGAGAGCCGTTTTTTCGACTTGGCATGCGGAGTGGTCGGCTCTCCGTGGTAATAAGCTGCGAGAGGTGAAGGACCTCCCTGTCAACTGGGTAACCTCCTCTCGTTTATTCCGCCGGGAGGAGGTAGTACTAGCTCGGCTAAGAATTGGCCACTGTATTTTTACTCACTGTTACCTTTTTAAACGTGAACCTACTCCTGTCTGTGCGCTCTGTGGGGAGGCACAGACAGTTCGTCATGTGTTGCTGGAGTGTGGTCACCTGGCACACATTCGGTCATCTATGGGCATGCCGGCCTCTCTTGCTGAGGTCCTGGCAGATGACCCAAGAGCAGTGGACATGGTTTTTAAATTTTTAGCAAAAGTTTCTTTTACCTTGACGTTTTAGTGTGATAACAGTTTTTTTAAACTCTTTTGGTTTTAATGTGTTGATTTTAGATGGAGTTTTATATCCAGCTCTGGTTAGAGGGCTGGACAGTTCTGTTACTTCCTTTCCAACTGTGTTAACTCTTTTACTTGTGTTTACTTTGTTTTTTGGTATTTTCTTACTGCCTATTGCCAAGTTTTAATCATAAGGGCGCTTATGACCTCGGCAGTTGAGCGCCCTTAAACACCATTATCATCATCATCACCAGCATCAGCCTTTGGTCGTATGCTTGCAAGAGACCAAGCTTCGTCCCCAAGACAACCTTACCTTCAGGCAGTACTCTTCTGTCCGGTGTGTTATATCTCCGGCGGATGGAGTACCTGCACATGGGGGTACTATGATTCTCATCAGAGATGACACCTTCACTACATCTGACATACAATCCATTGCTGTCAGGATTAAGCTACCTTCTATTAACTTTATCATTGGCAGTATATATGTACCTCCTTCTGATGGCCTCTCGCGCACTGGTCGGGAAGATCTAGTCTCCCAGCTACCATCACCTGTTTTGTTGGTGGGGGATCTAAATGCCCACCACCCGCTTTAGGGCTCCTCTCGGGCTTGTGCGAGAGGCCAACTGCTCGCCGATATCTTGGATCATATTAATCTCACTCTCCTGAATACTGGAAAGCCTACTTATCTCTCTGACGCCCTTAACAGTTTTTCACACATAGACTCAGCCGCATGCTCTCCGCAATTAGCCGTTTCCTTACAGTGGAATGTCATCTCTGATTTATGCTCCAGTGACCACTTTCCGGTCGTTATAAATCTCTTAGCCCACAATTTATGTTCCACACTTTTACCTAGATGGCGCCTGGATCACGCCAACTGGAAGCTTTATTCCCGTTTGGCTGTTTTTCAGTACAGTGAGCACGCCGCACTTGATTCCTTAGTTGAGCACCTCACAACCACCATTCTGTTTGCTGCTGAGCAGTCTATTCCACGCTCGACTGGCCACTCTCGTCGTTTTCCTGTTCCTTGGTGGACAGAAGTCTGCCGAACTGCCATTGGTGCTCGCAGACGAGCTCTCCGGGTTTTCCAGCGTCGCCCTACACTGGATAACCTGATACACTATAAAAAAAAACTCCTCACCTTTCCCAGGTTTCTAGCGTCATTTTACCATGGAGTTGCTGACGTGGAATACTCGCGGTGTTCGCTCCCATAGAGCTGAACTGCAGCTCTACGGTCGTATGACTCCTTGGTCATCTGTTTACACAAGACGAAGCTGCGCCCTCACGACCCATTCGTTGTACACCATTACGTCCCGGTTCGTTTCGATCTTACCCCTCCTGCTGATGGGGGTGTTTCGATGCTCACGCGCGATGATGTTTATTCTAAGCTAATTTCGCTTGCCACTGCCTTGCAAGCTTTTGCTCTCTATCTTGTTCTTCCTGGTTTCACCTTTTCAGTCCATCTCCTGTCTCAGCTTCTGGCACCTTCGGTTTTGTTCATTCACTTTGGGGTTCTCCTAGGGCTCTGAGCATGGGCCGCTCCTTGTTTACCTTTTTGACCAATTTCGGCTTGCTGTTTTGAACACCGGTGAACCAAATTTTCTTTCAGATTCTTCAGCCACGTTCTCTCTTCTGGATCTTTCTATTTGTTCAGCGCAGCCTGCTCCTCGGCTGCAATGGAGCGTTGTATCTGACACCTATTCCAGCGATCATTGCCCGCGTGTACTGACTTTGCTCTCACTACGGATTTCTTCCCCGCGAGGCGCAACTTGGCAGCTAGTGAAAGCGAATTGGCCCTTTTTTCACAGAAAGCTGCTTTCAGCAACAATGAGTTCGCCACTGTTGACAATATGGTGGACCACCCTAATACTGTCGTTCTCTCTGTCGCCGAATTGTCTATCTCTCAGTCGTCTTCCCATCCCAGTCGCTCGCCGGTTCCTTGGTGGAATGCCAAGTGCCGCGAGGCTGTTCCTGCGCGCAGGAGGGCTCTTAGGTTGTTTCACCATCACCCTACATTGGATAACTTGATCCGCTTCAAACAAGCTCGCGCAAGGGCCCGACGCATTATTCAGGATAGCAAACGGGCTTCCTAGACTTCGTTAGTTGGTACCTTTAATCGTTCCACGCCTTCATCCGTTGTGTGGGAGAAGCTATGAAGTGTTGCCGGTAAGCAGGCTAGCTCTTCCATACCGGGACTTTACATAAGATCTGCTACCGTCGTGGATCCGATAGCTGTTGCTGACACCCTTGGTAGTACGTTTGCGTCTGTCTGAAGCTCTCGAAATTATGACCGAGCTTTTCGTACCACTAAGGCCGAGATGGAGTCTCAGGACTACCCTTTCGCTCTTTTAATAATGAGTGATATAACTCGATTTTTACTATATAGCAGCTCAAAACTTGCGTATCGTCCTCTAGACTTTCTGCTACTGGGCCAGCTGAAATTCATATCGCCATGCTCCGGCATCTCTGCCCTGCCGGTACACTTTTTCCATTGGGGCTCCCCCCCCCAGGGACCTACTACGGTAGGTACGGTTTTGGCGCACCCGGGGGATCCCGAGCCAATCACCGCCATATCATCCTCCTCATCGCTAATCCATTGCGCCACGTTTTGTGTTCGTGTCTGCATGTGCATGAGCTTTTGTTTATGTTTGTTATGGTGGGTGCGAGATTACTCGTCTCATCTTCCTCTTCTAGGCTTATTCACTATATATTTAGTTTTTAGGCTTTAGGTTAATTATCTCCTGCCTCACCAACAGGGATCATTCATTTATCTCCGTGGTTCCTGTTCCACGGTTCAGGCGCGGCTTCCAACTTTTGTGCTCTTCGGAGTTCTCAGGCGTGACGGTTGAGTGGACCGTTCACACTGCCCCTATGTGTAAGCCTTAGGTGCGGAGCTCGTCCATACCGATATGTACAGCCACTTAGAACTATGGGAGCCCGGCCAGCGCTAATCTCCCGATGAATGGAGGTCTTCGGGTTAGAATCACGGGTCGGACGTGTTACCGCTATCGGAAACCCGGTTAATCAACCAAAAGACCCATGAATCCATGGATGTGTCATTACACACCTTGGCCTAAAGTGGGGGGCCACAGGTGGTTATACCTGTGGTAGGGGTATAAAGCCGGGTTGTGCATGGTGGAGGACTTACCCATATGGACCAGCAGTATAGGCTGGAGGGTAACTCCTCCTAAATACTCCGTGAGATCGGTCTGGGAGGTGTCTCTCAGGCGGCATAGACCGGAAAGTATTTTTGGTGTCTTTTTTTCTCTTTCCCCCGGATGGCAGGCTGACGCCCACAGTACCAGAAGGGGGCTATATCATCATGATCCCTCCGGGCAAAACTGTTACATTTGACCGATTTTTGGTAGTGACTTTGGCTCGTGAATCAAAAACTATGAGACATATTAACCCATTTTATATCCAACGGGAAATTGACAGAATCTGTGGCAAAGTAGGCAACGCAACCAGGATCAGAGACGGTACGCTGTTAGTTGAAACTAAGACCGAAGACCAGTCTAAGAAGCTCCTGAAAGCCGGCTTGTTGGTTTCCTACCCAATAAAGGTAGCCCTACATAAAACTTTGAATACTTGTTGAGGCGAAGTGACCACCAGCTGCATAGACAGTCTTTGATATGCAGACAATGTTTCCAATCTCTACGACCAGGATGTATGTCAGGTGTACCGTCTTCTAGGTAAACGTGATGGTCAGGCGGTTGCGCTGCGCACGGTATTCCTTACTTTCAAAGGCACCACCTCTGTGGATATGAACGTGCTGCTGCGAGGCCGTGTATAGCGAACCCTATGCGTTGCTTCCGCTCTCAGAAGTTTGGTCACACGCAAAGCCGGTGCACCTTCGACGGTATGTGTTTGCGTTGCGGCCAACCTGCTCACGGAGACTCTGCTTGTGCTCGAGACCGTTGTTGCGTCCATTGTAAAGGAAACATCCATCCAGCTCCCGGCAGTGTCCGCGTTTTCTCGAGGAAAATGCTATCCAGGAGTTGAGAGTTAAGGATCGCCTAACTTTTCCTGAAACCACCACCACCGCCACTGCCACTGCCGATGCTACTGCCGCTGCTGCTGCTGCTGCTGCTATAATCAGGTCATCCATGTGGCCTTTGGGGGTTTTTCAACGAGCCCAGTTGTTAGCCTCCACGACGAATAGGATGAACCTCCTCTGCGATAACGGCGAGATGGTTTGTTCGCTAATTATGGCTGTGGGCTTAAGTGTATGCCTGGGCATCCAAATTTTCACGCGTTTTTCTCCCCTGAGCAGCACGAGTGATACTGCCACCGCTCTCTGAGTCTCAGGCCAGCAGGATTTCGTTTCCGTGAGCTTCTACGGCAGCACCATGTTGACATGCCTAGGCTGTTATCCAAGGCGTAGAGTATGTACCCTCCTTGGTTACGTCCTACCTCCCATGGCGATCTCGGGATGACGATTTACGGGATATCTGCTATGCCTGTTGATAGTATTCATCGTTGTCTTTTAGCATTTTTATCCAAATACAGTTGCCGTATTTGTATTTACACTGATGTATGTAAGAGCCCCTACGGTTAGAATATGCCCTTGTAACTGGCACCGCATCTTGTACTTACGGCTTGCCTAGTAGCACATCTATATTTCTGCCGAATCTGAGTAACCTCCTCTCGTATTTTCCGCCGGGAGGAGGTAGTATTAGCTCCGTTACGAATTGTCCACTGTATGTTTACTCACAGTTACCGTTTTAAACGCGAATCTGCTTCTGTCTGTGCACTCTATGGGGAGGCACAGTCAGTTCGTCATGTGTTGCTGGAGTGTGGTCACCTGGCACACATTCGGTCATCTATGGGCATGCCAGCCTCTCCTGCCGTGGTCGTGGTAGATGACCCAAGAGCAGTGGACAGGTTTTTTAAATTTTTAGCAAAAGTTTCTTTTACCTTGAGGTTTTAGTGTGGTAGCAGATTTTTTAACTCTTAGCTAGTTCCTTTAGTTTTAATGTGTTGGTTTAGTTGGAGTTTTATCTCTAGCTCTGTTTACATGGCTAGACCGTTCTTTTGCTTCGGTTTTATACTCTTTTAGCTTTACTTTTACCTGCCTTTTATTTTGCAGTGGTATTTCCTTACTGACTGTTGCCAAATTTTAATCATAAAGGCGCTAAAAACCTCGCGAATTGAGCGCCCTTAAACACCATTATCATCATTATCATTACGCATACTTTTTTGACGGTACGTGGCATATTGTGTGCAACTTTCGCTCCCTGTCCCTCTTGGCACCAGAGGTAGGTTTTCACAAGTTTATAGGGAAAGTGAGCACTGCCATGCCTGCCGTGCTTCCAAAACGAGAAACCCGTTTCCCTCCTTGCTTGACCCAGGATGGTTTGTTCATCTAAACTCCCCTACTATTTCAAACTCGCCTACCCCTGATTTCATCCTTCGGTCCAACTTTTTCGCTCTCAAAGACCAGTATGGCGACCACATTTGTATTTATACTGACGGATCGAAGAATGATCAGTGTTGAATGTATCTTTCTGTTTGGTAACCAATCTTTTATTTTTCGACTTTCACGACACTTTGATTTTTACAACTGAGCTGTTTGCTATTCTCCAGGTTCTTATTTATGTTTGGCGATATGTCATACCGCTCTCTGCATATGTTCCGATTCTCTTGAATGCTCTCCAAATTCTTCGTGCGCTGTATAGCTATAACCCTATCGTAGAGCGGATTTAAGATTGGCTTCACATCGTTTCGGAAGCTAGTCCCAATGTGACGTTCCTGTGACTGCCGGAATCTGCTGCCAAGAGAGCCATTGCATATTCCAGGATATTTTCTTCTGCTGTTCCCGCTGATGATCTTACGGCGGTGTTTCGAAGGACTATCTTTCCACATTGGGCGGCTGAATGGTCCAGAAGTAGTGGTAACAAATTGCGGATAATTAAACTATTCCTGGAATCGTCGAAAAGCTGTTGTTGCACCTCCCGCCGAGAAGAGGTTATTTTATGTCGCCTGCGTTATTTTAGTCATTGGCATTTACTGCGTGGAGAGCCAACTCCAGTTTGTCGTTGCGGCGCGACTTTGACGGTGACAGACATTTTAACCGAGTTCAACTTTTTAGCTCCAGTGCGTGTGCCGTTTTGTTGGCGGCATGGCGTGCGTGCCATCTTGGCGTTCAACCAGGTTGCTGTAGAACTTATTTTATCTTTTAATCCACTGTGCCCCACGATTCATTTTATACAGCTTTAAATGCGTTCTACAGCTATATAATTTTATTTATTCATTTAACCCATCTTATGGTTTTATTATTTCAATTTTGGAGATCATTCTCCTATGTCTCAATTATCGTTTTAGTGTGTGTGTTGTTTAGCATGAGCGTTAAGCCAGAAGTTTTATTTTATGTTTTTTTCTCTCTCTTACATTTTCAATGGCGCTAATAATGCCCTACGTTGGGCGCCCTAAAACCTCATTTCTCTCTCTCTTTCTCTTTTTCTTTCTTTCTATCTCTCTCTCTTAAACCCCAATTATAACCACCATTCCTTAGGCCGTGCCGTGACCGAGTGGTTAGATCACTCGCCTCTCACCTACACGGCCCGGGTTCGATCCCAAATGACCGCATGTGAGATTTGTGGTGGACGAAGCGGCGCTGGGCGGGGTTTCTCCGGTTTCCCCTAACATCGCATTCCACCATCTTCATTCATGTATCGTCGAAAACCGGGCGTTAAACACTACAAAAAAAATCATCCCTTATTCGTAAGATGTACAAGGTATATTAGAAGTATGTGCTACAGTAAAGTATTGGCTGTATTGTAACATCATACCCCAATTATAACCATCATCGCTTATACGTAAGATATACAAGGTATATTAGAAGTATGTGTTACAGAAAGTATTGGCTGCATTTGTAACATCACAGATTCAGCCTCATAGTGTAAGTTGCGCTGATGTTATGAGTTAAGAAAAATAATAAATGATTTTCCTCTTACATATATGTCTTGAGTAAACCAAATGTGTGCAGTTATTAAATGACATGAAAAAAACTTCCATTTCACTAGAGAAGGTTTTACATGCAGTTTTATGCAAACGTCGAAATAGTGTTTTCTGAGTCTATTAATGGCTACTGAATTGTAGCTGCAAAATTTGAATAAAGTTTAATGATATTATTTTTACCCCCCAGGGGCCTACTACGGTAGGTACGGGTTTGGCGCACCCGGGGTTTCCCGAGCCGCTCACTGCCACTTCACCCTACCCATCGCCATTCACTGTTGCCACGTCTTTTGTTCTGCATTTGTTTGTTTCGTTTGTTTACTTTATCACCCTCTTCCTCTTCTAGGCTTATGGAACTTAGTAGTTTGTAAGGCATTAGCTTTATTAACTCCTGTCTCACCAGCAGTGATCTTTCACTATCCCCGTGGTTCCTGTCCCACGGTTCCAGCGCGGCTCCCAATTTGTGTGCTCTACGGAGGTCCCAGGCTTGAAGGTTGGGTGCACCCTCCTCACTGCCCCTATGTGTAGCCTTAGGTGCGGAGCCCGTCCATACCGTCAAGTACATTCACGTAGCTTGTTAGTAAGCCCGGCCAGTGCTGGTGTCCCGACGACCGCGTTACGTCGTTAGGATAGTTTCACGGGCCGGACGTATTACCGCTGACGTTGCCCCGGCGTAATCAACCACAAGTCCCCTGAATCCGTGCATATGCTCTGTCGCTGCACGGCCTAAAACAGGGAGCCACAGGCGGTTATTCCTGTGGTAGGGGCTTAAAACCCGGGCGTGCATGGTGAACGGTATACGCATATGCACCAGCAGTGGTGTTTGGAGGGTAACCCTTGTAACGTAGGCCTTGGGTATCGGTCACGGGATGATTCCCGTGACGGCACCGACCGTGGAGATTTGGTGTCTTTTCCTCTTTAACCCCCGGATGGCAGGCTGACGCCGACGGTTCTGGAAGGGGGTCTTTTCAATATGTCAAACCGCACACCACCTTATTTTGACCAGTTTATTGTTATGGCTATGTTGAACGAAACGAAGAAATTTTCTGACATAAGTCCATTCTACGTGCAAAGGGAAGTTGACAGGATCTGCGGCAGGGTTAAAAACGCGACAAGGCTGCGAGACGGTACGCTACTTGTAGAGGTCCAGAATTAAGACCAATCGGACAAGCTCCTTCATGCTACTCTGTTGGGATCGTACAGCATCAAAGTTTACCCCCACAAGTCCAGGAACACCTGTAGAGGAGTTGTGACCACCTCTAGCTTAGACGACCTCTCCAATGAAGATATTGCCACCCATCTTTCAGAGCAGCGAGTTTGTCAGGCGTACCGTCTACATGGTAAACGTGAGGGCAAGGAGTACCCATTGCGTACGATCTTTCTCACGTTCAAGGGTACTACTGTTCCGCAGTTCATATACTGTGGTTACGAACGTGCTGCCGTCCGCCCGTATGTGCCGAACCCTATGCGGTGCTTCAAGTGCCAGCGCTTCGGGCATACCCAAGCCGCCTGTGCACGACCCGCAACCTGCGATGTTTGTGGTATAGTGGCACACGTTGACACCGTCTGTACGCGCGCACCGTGCTGTGTAAACTGTGAAGGCAGTTATCCGTCTAGCTCTCGACAGTGTCCCATGTACTTGGCAGAGTAAAGCATACAAGAAATACGTGTGAAGGAACATCTTACTTTTCCTGAGGCGAGACGGCGCTTTGAGCAGCTAAAGCCGGCCAACACCACAGGATACTCCTCAGCCGTTCGCCGTAAGCTTGTCCAATCCGTCGGTTTACAGACTGTGCCTGTCGCGGATGCGTCGACGCAAACTGACTTGTGCGAAGCCGCTCCTTTACGTGCTCAATCATCTGCATCTCGGTGTACAACTTCTGATGCACAGCAGAAATCTCAGCCGTCGACTAACCCATGTGCTCCAAGTTCATCCTTCGCCGGAGATCGTTCCCGTCAACGTAGTAGACCGATGAGCCGAACTTCGGTAACGTCCCGCTCTCGTTCTGCGAACCGAAAGACTTCTTCTGACTCCCGACAACCAGTGGAGTCTGAGGAAGACACGGATTTTAGGTTAGTTGGAGCTAAATCTGCTAAGGTGAGAAAGAAAGAAAATACACCACCTTAATTTCTATCTCACCATGATTATAATCCAGTGGAATGTCAATGGGATCAGGGCCCGTCTACCAGACCTTCAACATATAATCAACAAGCGTTCACCCTCAATCCTCTGTCTCCAGATAACCCACTTACATCCCCACCATACCCTTCTACTTCGTCATTTTCAATCCTTCAGACACGACTTTGTTGGTGGCCAGCGTGCTTGCAACGGTGTTGTGACTCTCCTGGCTCCTACCATCCTTGCCGCCAGTATTACACTCAACACCCCGCTACAAGCGGTAGCTGTACGGGTAACATTGCCTTCCATCTCCTTTTCTGTTTGCAATGTCTATTTACCGCCGCACGATGTGATCTCATACACTGAGCTTCGGGCATTGTTTGCACAAATTCCCCCGCCGCTGATCTTTTTGGGCGATGTCAATGCTTGCAATGTTCTTTGGGGTTCTTCTGCTGACGATGCTCGAGGTACATTAATAGCAGACGTTTGCGACAGGTCTGGTTTATTACACCTAATCTCCGGTGCACCCACATTCTTATCTTCTGCATATGGCACCCTATCCGACCTAGATGTAACTTTCTGCAGCCCTGCTTTACTACCCTTCCTGGATTGGTCGGTATTTTCCGATCTTCACGGCAGTGATCATTTCCCCATTGACGTTCTTTTTTCGGGACAATATTCCTTACCCACTCAACATCCCCGCTGGATTATCTCCAAAGCTGATTGGGAAAAGTTTTCCTCTCTGCTCAATCTCAATTCCGATGGCTGTACCTCCATAGAAGACATGGTGGAGTATTTTACTTGCTCGGTTTTTGCGCGCCGCAGAATCCAGTATTCCTCGGAGCTCTTCTAGCCCTCGGCGTATTCCAGTGCCGTGGTGGACCGAAGAATGCAACTTGACATTAAAGGCACGTAAAAAAGCTCTTCGTCTTTTCCACCTACACCCGACGGCGGAGAACTTTGTTGCTTTCAAACGCGCCCGGGCTAAGGCGCGCTATATCGTTCGTAATGCCAAGCGGAATTCGTGGAAAGCATATGTCTCCTCGCTTTCTCGCAGGAGCTCCTAACAGAGAGTGTGGACTTCGGTGCGCCTCATGACCGGCAAATGTCTCAGGACATACATCCCTGGCCTTACCGTTCACGGCTCCACCTTCACCAGCGAACGGGATGTTGCCGACGCTCTAGCCACCTCCTTCGCTGCGAAAAGTGCAACGGGCAATTACGACAATGCATTTCTTCCCATTAAGGAAGCTGCTGAGAGATTTCGCCTTGATTTTACTAGTGACTGTAGTGAGCCGTACAATGCACCCTTCACCCTTGCGGAACTAACTCATGCTTTACACCCTGCGAGGGACTCTTCTCCTGGTCCCGATGATATTCACTGACAAATGTTGCTTCACCTCCCACCTGCAGCCGTTACATTCCTTCTGGACCTCTATAACCGCATTTGGCGCGAACAGGTTTTCCCGCCTGTGTGGCGAGAGGGTATTGTCATTCCTATCTCTCGTCCTGGCAAAGACCGGACCCTCCCATCCTCTTACCGGCCGATTTGCCTCACGAGCGTCGTTTGCAAGACCTTGGAACGCATGATCAGTATTCGGTTTACTTGGTGGTTGGAGGCGAACGAAGTGCTCTGTTCCGAGCAGTGCGGATTTCGTCGCGGTCGTTCAAGCGTTGATAACCTGGCGCTTATGGATGCTTATGTACGGAATGCTTTCCTTCTGAAGCAGCAAGTCGTGAGTGTCTTTTTTGACCTCGAGAGGGCTTACGACACTACTTGGCGATATGGTATTCTGCGCAATTTGCACAGTTCAGGGTTACGCGGCCATCTGGCCCTATTTCTGTGCAACTTTCTCCAGCTGCGCCGCTTTCGTGTCCGTATTGGCCATACTCTCTCGCTGGAGAAGATTCAGGAGAACGGTGTACCCCAAGGTTCCATTCTTAGTGTTATGCTTTTCGCCGTGGCCATCAACGGCATTACTAGCGTGATTCGTAGTGGGATATCATCGTCACTGTATGTGGATGACTTTACGCTGTACTATCGCTCCTACAGCACTGAACATCTCGAACGACAACTCTAGCTCTCCATAAACTCCATTGCTGGTTGGGCGCTTCGCAATGGTTTTCGTTTTTCCCCTACGAAAACTCAGTGCATACACTTCCACCGTCTTCGCGGAGTACACCCTCCTCCTGACCTCCAATTGAACGGTGTGCCACTGCCTTTCGTTCCGTCCTTGAAGTTCTTAGGTCTCCACCTAGACCGTGAACTTTCTTGGGTTCCCACATCCGATACCTTCGTGCCTCCTGTGACCGATCGCTGCGGATCTTCAAACATATTTCTGGTGCGTCGTGGGGCGGCGATCGTTCAGTGATGCTGCGTTTGTACCTATCACTCGTTCGCTCAAAACTAGACTACGGTTGTTTTATTTACGGCGCAGCGACCGCCTCTAAACTTCGCCTTTTAGACACCGTTCATCATATCGGTTTACGTCGTGCTACAGGAGCCTTCCATACTATTCGTGTGGAATGCTTGTATGCCGATGCTGGTGAACCCCCACTGGCAGTGCGTCGCTCATTTTTACTTTGTTCGTATGCTGCTAAGTTGTCTGTGAACCCACGCCATCCTTGTTTTAACCCTGTGTTATGCCCGGATTATTCACACCGCTATCTCAGGAACGCCACTGCTTCACGCCCTTGTGGTGTTCGGTTTCGTGAACTGCTCTCCGAAAGGGGTCTCAGATTGCCTCCTGTGGAGCGTGTTTTTGGTTAACCGGAACCTGCTTGGCAACTGAGGCGGCCCAGTTTCGTGCTGACCCTCTCCAACCTTATGAAACGTTCGACCGCTCCGGAGGTATTTCAGCGACTGTTTTACGAACGTTTAAGCAATTACTGGGCATATGCACCGATATTCACTGACGGCTCCCAGCTGGCAGGAGCTACAGGTTGTGCCTTTTATTTCAATGAAGTAACACATAAATATCGACTTGCGGACGCCAGTCCTGTATTCACCGCTGAACTGTACGCTATCTTTTACTTTCTAGATTTTATCTCGCTTTTAGCACCTGGTAGTTTTCTTGTTTGCAGCGATTACTTGAGTGCCCTACAGACTCTGCAGCAATATACTGGCTCCTCATCACTCGTTATGCGCATTCAATCTCGCCTTTCTGAATTGAGTGCTTGCAGCTACCAGTTCATCTTCACGTGGGTTCCAGGTCATGTCGGTATTGCAGGTAATGAGGTAGCGGATAGGTCTGCCAAGGCTGCCTGCTCCTTGCATGATTATTCGGAAGCGGCTGTGCCCTCAGGGGATGTTTCACGTTACTTTCGCAGGTCTCTTCTTTTAGCTTGTCAGCAATCTTGGCAAAACTTAGCAGGCACACAGCTTCGCACACTCAAAGACACGGTACAGCCATGGCTCACATCTTGCCAGCCAAACCGGCGACGCGAGGTTATCCTTACGCGTCTGCGTATCGGTCACACGCGGCTAACACATGGCTACCTTCTACGCGCTGAGCCAGGTTCCTATATGTCAGACCTGCGATGTTCGTCTGTCTGTGGCACATGTGTTGCTTGATTGTCCGAAATTTCATCGTGAACGGCAATACATTGGCCTGGGTACCTCCATACCTGCCATTTTATGCGACGACGCGAATTCCGTCGATATGGTGCTACGCTTTGTTGCCCCTATTGGCCTCAGCAAAGACATCTCACCTGTTACATGGGTGTGTGCAATTTTAGCCTTTTTAACTTTTTAAACTCTGACTTTTACCATATGGGACCACTTTTTGTGTGTGTGTTTTTAGTTTTTTAACCTTTTAGCCTTGGTTTTATCACCCGGGCCTTTTCTCGTGTGTGCCTTTGTAAGTGTTTTTAGCACATTTTAACTTTTCTTCTCTAGATTTGTTCTTAATGTGTTTTTCTTTTTCTTAACTTCGGGCCCAAATGACCTAGTTGTCGACGGGCCGTTAAACACTACTCACTCACTCACTCACTCACTCACTCACTCACTCACTCACTCACTCACTCACTCACTCACTCACTATATTATTTTTATAAGTACCTTTATAACCGGCTTACTCTCGTTATAGGGAAGAAGAACAAGAGTGCAGACAAAAGTTGCAGAAATCGTTGTTTCAAACCAAGCACTTAGAGCAGCTTCTTAAGAATAAACAGCAGAGAGAAGAACTTTACAACTTAAAAAAAATAACTTTTTCTTCAGAAGTGGATACGGCTGCTACTCAAAGTGAAATAATGAAGTTAAAAATTCAACTCATTCATGTTTTGTGGGTAAGTATATTTTCTGAGAAACAAGGCTTAGCCCTCAAAGAATTTACGGAATATGCACAAGTTTAATGTAACCATGTGAGTAATTTTTTGTTACTCCTGGAGAAAGAAATAATGCAATTTCCAAATATATATATATATATATATATATATATATATATATATATTGTGCTTGTTCATTGTTATATGGGAATTTATTGGTCCTGGGACATACTATTTTAGTAGAAGATTAACAGTTTACTATTTTAAGTAGATATAGAAGGCTTATCCTAGCACAGAATTTCATAATAGGGCAATTAAGCGTCGTATCAGAAATTTAGATATAACAAAAATTTGATTAATAATCAGAGCATTTTATTTGCATACCTGACGGCTGTCATTCAGTGATGCATATCAATGAACCCGCGGACCACGTCCACCACGCAAAATCGAAAAAAAAACCATGGATAAGCAATTATTGAGTTACATGAGACTTTGAGGGGTCATTTTCAATTAAAATTTAATGAGGATTCTGTTTATGCATTCAGAGTTTACCTATTAATCACAATAAAAACTTTGTACATTACCCGATTTTATTGGTTCCTATAGTTGATTTAATGCAGAATAAATAGTAATTTCAGAGCAAACGATCACAGAATGAAATCATACTCTACCGTTTTAAACAGGATAAATATATAGGTCACGTGACAGGAAAGAAGTAAACAGCAATTTAATTCTAAACCCCTGCTTCCCTTAGACATTACAATTGAGGTCCAAGGAATACTAACAAGAAAGTAGCATTATAAATAATCCCACCCCTCCCACTGTCACTGGCGATAACAATCAGAATTTGAAGTATAAGAGTATCCCATTACCATACAGCTCTTAGGAATTTAGAGTGGGGTTGCATTCCTTGCCTTTGTAATACATCTACGTCAATGACAAGCTAGAGCCTTCAGCTTTTACCAATCCAAGCGTGGGAAAGCACTTGTCTCCCCACCCTCTCTAAAGCAAAATAGGAAGTCATCCCTACCTTGTTGTTATTAAGGAAAAAACAGGCTTTAGCCACGTACATATATAAGCAACACAACAGAACCACAGCCAACATGAAACTATGTCTACTTTTAAAGGTTTCGATAAATTTGACGTGAAAACATTTGATATGGACGACCTCTGGAGAGAGACTGAAAAAGAAGCACATCATTACGCGTACTTCCACAATGAATCTTCAATGGGCAAATGTATACAATTGTGTGTGCCAATCTATTGCATCACGATCAAATGTCTTCGCGAATGTTTGCACGGAGAACTGTCCTGTGTACGAAAGAAAGATTTTGTAAGTACAAACATGTGTTTTAAAGAAAATGTACATAAAATCCATAAATAATTGCTAATTGAAAATATTTATTTTTTCAGGGAGTCTCTACACCAGAATTTTATGGAAAGGTGTCTGATGAAATGGATGTATTCAGAAACATATATGATACTAAGCACCCTTCGGAACTGTGCAGTTGGCAAATTCTTGAGGTGTTATGTTCAAACTCTGCAGAACATGACAATAACGGCATATTATATGGAATATTGACTGCATCGTGTATCGTCGAAGAATGAAACAGAAGTAACGTCAGTGTGAAAACATGGCAGCAGAACAAGCTATTTCTCATTTAGTATAAAAGTTAATATCAGTTCTTCATACTTTCAGGATTCGGGACATAACTCTATTGTCTCAGAAAACCTAGACGTGGATGAAATGGACGTCTTCGTCACAGATCCGGGCACGATTGCATTATACTTGATGATGCCAGTGCAGACCAAGGACATGATGATCAATTAGCCGAGAACATTTCAAAACACACAAGGTGCGAGGAATATATTAAGGGTCATAATGAATTAAAGAAATCAGGAATACGTTAAGAAGGACTTTCAGGAAATTATTCCACAAGAATGTATATGTATTATTTCTAACGAGAACGATTGTATTGTTTCAGATCCGCAAAGAAAACACGCGAGCACAAGAAGCAGAAGAATACTTTGCAAATCATCTCTGGAAACGGAGAGCACTTGAAGCCCGAATGCTGGATATTACGGAGTAACAGTGCGGTCCAGAGAACGATGGAGAGTGCATTAAGATATCGAAGCGGTTTTCAAGACGTCTTAATCTCTTAAGTGCATAGGCTATGTGTGTAGGACTTTATTACACATTCCAGTGCTTTTCATCACGAGTGACAACGACAAATTAATGTAGACTGGTAGATAGTTTACAAAGGTCTGCCAGAATTTGACCACTGCACCAAAAGATAGAGGTGGGCGTATCGAAAGTACAGTGAAAATATGGCGTTCTCTGTAATATTATTGCAACTATGGAAAACGAGTGCATTAGTCTTTTCAAAACTTCTATAAATGTTGGTAATGTGCTTTTAAAAACCGGAGATATAAATGGTATAAAACACCTTTCATTTATAGAGAGGAATTTACAGAATCTGTCTATTGTGAATAATGTACTCTTTGTAGGAACAAGGAAATGAAGAAGGTATGTTTTATAGTCACTCCAAAAATAAAAAGACATTAACGTACACTTTCATAAATGTGTTTTTATTTCACAAAAAGGAAACCTTATGAAACTTCCACATGCACTTCCTTATAATCATAGCATTAAGTCGGAGATTCCAAGAGATGTGTTAAGGGCTTGTAGGTAAGTACTTTATCATAAATGTCCACAGGGACCTACTACGGTAGGTATGGGTTTGGCACATCCGTGGTCCCGGGCCAACCTTGACTCCCTCAGTGGGCAACCTCTGAGTGGTGAGGAAGTAAGTAGCTTTAAATGCCCACCCAAGTGTAGGCCGTGCTTGGAGACCCGTATCGGTGGAAAGGAATATCCTGGTTGGTTGAGGGTTGCGCATCTGAGACTGGGCTTCTGTTCTTCAGTAACTGGGGAGGGTGCGACGCCTAATATACCGCTTTAGTTACTGCTTCGGCTAAACGGGAGGCTACTGACCAACCTACCACTAATAAATCGGCCAAAACTAGGTATTATACCGAACTCCAGGGTGAGTGCGACGGCGAGCCTGCTATATCCCCTGTGTAGCCCTGTCACCCCAGTGGGTTGACCCCTCGTTGGGCTCGTGGCACTGGGGGATGAAATACAGACCATATTTTATGGCAACCAAAAATAGAACCTAAATCAAATTTAGTGATAGGAAAGGAAGTAGTCGAGTCCAGTTGTCCTCGCTACTTGGTGATAACTACAACAGAGGAAAGCAAGAAATATACATCTGTTAGCCCATTTGCCATCCAAAAAGGGCTTGATAAAATAGCTGGTCCAGTCGCATCCTGTACTCGTTCCCACAATGGTTCGCTCCTTGTTGAAGCAATATCTGCATCGCAGGCATCCATATTATTACGAGGCCATCTGTTAGACAGTTAACCTGTTAAGATCACAATGCACAAGACGCTGAACTCCTCCCGCGGGGTTGGCACCACCCGTGCATTAGACGGTTTGTCTAATGAAGAGATTCAGGAGGAGCTCTCAGCACAAGGCGTCACCTCTGTGTATAGGGTTCAGCGGAGAGTTAATGGTGAATTTGTAGCTACCCGTACCCTGTTCCTAACCTTTGATCGGGTAGATTTCACTCAAGGAATAAAGGCAGGGTACGAACCCATCGAGGTTAGGCCATATATCCCGAACCCGCTGCGATATTTCAAATGTCAACGCTTTGGGCACACTAACGAGTTTTGTAATTGTCGGTCTTCATGTGCCAACTGTGGAGATGGAACGCGCGATGGAGGTCGCACATGGACTCCGTGCTGTCTTAACAGCGGGTGAGAATCCATCAAGCTCCCGCGACTGGGAGGAGAGAGCGATCCAGGAGATCCGAGTGAAAGAGAAGGTGCCCTTCTCGGAAGCTCCTGCGAATCCGCCAACCCTCAGTCCCGCTGTCTGGTACCTATAGCTCGGTTTTAGCTATACCGGTACCGAAGTGGGAAATGGCAACGCAGACTTGTGGTATTAAAGAAGCCACAATTGTAGAAAAGACCCTCGTAGCCAGATCACTTACAAGGCCCCCTACTTCCACTTCTTCGTCGGCCTTTCGATTTGCCAACGCCATATCTGAAAGACATACTGAAGGGACAGTGTCACCCTAGCCTTCGACTTCGGAAACTCAATGAACCGTAACCGTCGAGTATTTTGGTCCTGTAAAAGCCTTTAAAACCAAATATGTCCGGACCGACTTCCTGAATGACAATGAGAAAACACATCCCAATCATTTAAGGGTAGGAATAGTCCACTCCACTCGCCGCGTAGATCCTCTTCCGAGGACTCTTCTGGGGAGAGCACAGATCGGCTACCACCAACTTCGTGGATAAATTCCTCCAATCAGTGCGAAAACCTGGAACCGAAATTCTCTATTGCAAAGGAGAGCTCCCCCGTGGAGGAAGTGGACCAGCAGGATTCTGCCCTCACTGGAAGACGGCCAGATTGTAAGAGGCAGGATCGTTCTCCGGCAAAAAGTGTTAGTCCGACGGCCAAGAAAAATAAACTAAACCGAGCAGCACAACCGAATTTGCAAAAACGCCTTTCTCTTTAAAACTTATTCCACAACATTGCCCAGGGCTATCCTACAATGGAACATCCACATTAGATCACATCGCCTAGAGCTTGAATTGTTCTACACCACTATCTGCCTTTAGTCGTATGCTTGCAAGAGACCAAGCTCCGTCCCCAAGACCACCTTACCCTAAAGCAGTACTCTTCTGTCCAGTGTGATGTATCACCGGCGGGTGGAGTTCCTACACGTGGATGCACCATGATTCTTATCAGAGATGATATCTTCCCAGACTCTGTACTCATTCAATCTGACATACCGTCCATTGCTGTCAGAATTAAGCTATCCCCCATTTGCTTCATCATTTGTAATATTTAGTTACCTCCCTCTGACGGCCTCTCGCAAACTAATTTAGTCAACATAGCCTCATAGCTCCCACCACTTTTTCTGTTGGTGGGGGACGTGAATGCCCTTTGGGGCTCCCCTCGGGCTTCTGCCAGAGTTCAACTGCTCGCCGATTTCTTCGAATCTTTTAATCTTTCTCTGCTGAACACCGGAAAGCCTACATTTCTTTTCGACGCCTTTAATAGTTTTTCTCACCTGGATATAGCAGTTTGTTCTCCACAGTTAAAAGCCTCTCTACAATGGAATGTGATATCTGACTTACATTCAAGCGACCACTTTCCTATTCTTATATCTCTCTTAGCAAAGGATGTATGTTCAAGCCGTTTACCCAGATGGCACTTAGATCGAGCCAACTGGAGCCTTTATTCAGTTTTGGCCGTTTTTCAACATAACGAGCACGACTCGGTGGATTGTTTAGTCCACCACCTCACACAAACAACTATTTCTGCTGCTGAGGTTTCAATTCCGATGTCGACTGCACATCGCCGTCACTTCCCTGTCCCTTGGTGGACAGGTGAATGCCGGAGTGCCATTCGTGCTCGCAGACGTGCTCTTCGGACTTTCCAGCGACGGCCTACGCTGGACAACCTCATAAAATATAAGAAGGTGCGTACCAAATCTAGACAAATTATTAAGGATTGCAAAAAGCAATTAAGCCAATTTGTAGGCGTATATCTCGGAAACCAACCAATATTCCGAGTGCTGGCCTAAAAACAGCGGCAGTTGCTGTGTTTGATGTATTTGACGTGGCTAACTATCTGGGCAGTGCTTTCGCTCAATGTCTAGCTCAGAGGACTATTCCCTTGAGTTTCTTCCAGTTAAGCTTCAGGTTGAATCTCAAGGTTTCGTTTTCCACTCTGGAAACATTGAACACTACAACCGCCTTTGCACCATGGTGGAGCTAGGCACAGCCCTCTAACTTCTAGAAACTGTGCGCCAGGTCCGGATGGTATCCACATCCAAATGTTACAACATCTGTCTCCTGAGGGTAAGGCTTTCCCCCTCGAGGTCTATAATCGGTTTTGGGTGGATGCCACTTTTCCAACTCCATGTGGCGGGAGGCCACCATCATACCTATTTAGAAGCCTGGAAAGGACCGTCATCTTCCTTCCAGCTTTCCTCCAATTTCCCTCACCAGCTGTGCTTGCAAGATGATGAAACGCATGATCAACGGACGGTTGGTGTGGTGGTTGGAATTCCACAATCTTCTGACCAACATCCAATGTGGTTTTCGAAGACGTCGCTCAGCGGTTGACCAGCTTGTGTCATTATCAACGCAGATCATGAACGTCTTTCTTAAGAATTGTCAGACGGTTAGAATATTTTCTGGCCTCGAGAAATCCGATGATACCTGTTGGCGGGCGGGGATTTTAGTTCTCTCCACAACTGGAATATACGTGGACTTCTACCGTTGTTCATTCAGGACTTTATGAGGGACCGCGGTTTCCCAGTAAGGATTGGCTCGGTTTTGTCTAACCACTTTGTTCAAGAGAACTGAGTGCCGCAGAGCTCGGTACTAAGCGAGACGCTGTTTGCTATAGTGATCAAATCCATATCGCTATGTGTCCCCCCAGGAATCTCGTCCTGTTTATTCGTGGACGACTTTGCCCTCTTCTGTACTTCTCAGCGTACAGCGTTTTTGGAACGCTGTGTCCAACGGTATTTGAGCTCTAAAGGCGACTTTCGCTTTTCACCTGGGAAGACCGTCTGCGTTAAGTTCTGGCGTCGTAGGTGAAGAATGGCACCTACTCTTCAACTTCGGTCTGATTTACTTCCCTTTGCAGATGAGATGAGATTCCTGGGGTTGGTTTTCGATCGGAAACTATGCTGGTCAACACATGTAGCACAGCTTAAAGCGCGGTGTTGCCGTTCTCTTAATATTTTACGGATAATCAGTGGCAAATCTTGGGGAGCAGATCGGACATTGTTACTGCGCCTTATGCGCTGATCCGATCTAAGTTAGACTATGGATGCGTTGAATATTCTTCCGCACGACCAACGGGGCTGAAACGTTAGGCGCACTCCATAATCAGGGCATCCGTGTGGTTGTTGGAGCGTTTCCAACCAACCTAAATGTGAGCCTCTACGTTGAATCGGCAGACCCCCCTCTGCGGTGTCGGCGTGATGTCCTGCTGGCAAGTTTTGTTTGTGGTATTCAGTGCCTGCTTACGCATCCTCCTTTTACCCCTTTTAATTCTGCTTAACTGGACGAACGTTGCCACCACGTATCCCTCTGTCCAAGGCCTGCAGGTGTTCGTTTTCGAGACCTTCTATACCATATTGCACTACCTAGTTTGTTTCCCAAGGGAGAGAGGATGTTGCCACCATGGTTACTTGCTACATCCCACGTCGAACTACTACCACTACACTACTACCACCACCACCACTACCACAACCACTACCTGCTTGCTGCTGCTGCACTACGCAGAATCTAGAGAACACCCTCTGCGATGTCGGCGCGATGCCCTGCTAGCTAATCAGGGCTGTGGGCTCAAGTGTGTGCCTGGCCATCCAAATTTCCATGCATTTTTCTCCCCTGAGCTGCACAAACGGTATCGCCAACACTCCCTCAGTCCAAAGGCTGCAGTTTTTCGTTTCCGTGACCTTCTTCGGCAATATGATATTAACATGTTGAGGCTGTTTCCCAAGGTGTAGAGGTGGTGTCCTCCTTGGTTACGTGCTGCCTCTCATGTCAATCTCAGGATGACGGTTAGCGGGAAATTTTTCTGTGTCTGTTTATGGTATCCGTAGAATATTTTTTAGAATGTTTATCAACATACAGTGGCCGAATGTGTATATTTACCGATGGAAGTAAGTGCCCCAGCTTTGTTGGTAGGGCCTTTGTCAATGGGACTGAATCTTTTACTTTCGGCTTGCCCAGCAGCACATCTGTATATTCTGCCGTGCTGAATGCTATTTATCGGTCCGTTTTGTATATTCGCTATCGAAAATTATGTGACTGCCTTATTCTTGGCGATTCCCTCAGTGCCCTTCAGAGCATTCGTGAGCTGTACAATTACCATCCCTTAGAGCAGCGCATCCAGGGCGCCCTCCACATTTTGCAAGCTTCCGGGGTTAGTGTGGAACCCGCATGGATCCCTGGACTCGCCGGCGTTCCAGGAAATGAACTTGCAGGTTTGGCAGGAAATCGCCAGTCACAGAGCCTTGGGATAATGTAACCAATTGAACTGTCGAGGGTCTTAGATTTGTAGTGCGGAGAGCTGTATCTTTGAGCTGGCATAAGGGGTGGTCGGCTCTCCGAAGTAACAAGCTTCGGGGCGTGAAGGATCTCCTTGCCACTTGGGCATCCTCCTCACGTCCTTCTCGTTGGGTGGACGTGCAATTGGCTCGGTTGCGAATTGGCCACTGTTGTTTCCTTTTTGATATAGATCCTGAACCTGTCTGTGCGTTCTGTGGCGCAGTACTTACGGTAGCACACCTGCCGGCAGAGTTTGCTGCTCTTGTTTCTTTTCGCACCACTCCCAAGGTGCCAGGAATTCCGCTGCTGTTGACAGAGATTTTAAATTGTTATCCACAATTAGTGTTAACTTAAGGATCTAGTTCTCTTTCTACGCTTACAAAAGATTTGGTTTTGTCCTTTTTTATCCATATTACATTCCATTATTTTAACTAGTTTAATGGATTTTATAACTTTAGTGCTGTTAAGTTTTTGGATTTTCTCTTATGTCTAATTCTAGCACGCTTCGTACCATTTTAAACCCATAAATACTAATCTCATGCTCCGTTTAGTTTTCTGAGGGCGCTGATAACCCTAGTCGTTGGGCGCCCTTAAACCCCAATCATCATCACACCCTCTTTGGGGCTCCACATGGACTTGTGCGAGAGGGCAAGTAATCGTCGATATCTTGGATAATCTCAATCTATCAAATTTACTAAACACCGGAAAACCTAGCTTTCTTTCTGACGCCGTCAATAGTTTTTCTCATTTTAATATAGCGGTTTGTACTCCACAGTTGGCAGTTTCCTTCCAATGGAATATCATGTCTGGTTAACATTCAAGCCACCACTTTCCTATTCTTATTTGTCTCTTAGCACAGGATTCATTTTCCACTCGTTTAGCTAGATGGCAGCTAGACCAGGCCAACTGAACCTTTATTACAGACAATTATTTCCTCTGCTGAGATTTCTATTCCGCGGTTGACTGGAGAAGCCCTTCGATTTCCTTTCCCTTGGTGGACAGATGAATTCCAGATGACCATCTCGTAGACGTGCTCTCAGGGTTTTCCAGTTTCTCCTTACTCTTTTTTTTTTTTTTTTTTTGTAGTGTTTAACTCCCACCCTAACTACTTATGGCACCGCAGTCGGTGACATTGGTGATACATGGAATGAAGATGGAGCCTGGGTGGAATGCGATGGCGGGGGAAACCGGAGAACCCGGGGAAAACCCGCCCTAGCGTCGCTTTGTCCACCACAAATCTCACATGCGGTCGCTTGGGATCGAACCCGGGCCATCTAGGTGAGAGGCCAGTGGTCTACCTACTCGGCCACGGCGCTGCCCTCCCCCTACTATGGATAATCTTATACAATATAAACAGTTAATAGCCAAATCCAGACGAATTATTAAGGATACCAAGAATACATCATGGAGCATTTTTGTAGCATCTTTCACTCGACATACCCCTTCCTCTGTCGCAAGGGATAAGTTACGGCATGTAGCCGGAAAAGAGCCCATATGCCAATAGCCTGGAGAAAACTGCAGGCCCTATGGTTGATACATTTGACGTGGCTAAAACTCTTGGCAGAGCTTTCGCTCAAGCGTCTAGCTCAGAGAGCTATCTCCCCGAGTTTCTTGCAGTTAAGGCTCAGGTGAAATCTCAAAATTTTGCCTTCCGTTCTGGTAACCTAAAGACTACAATCGTATTTTCACCATGTAGGAGCTTGGCAATGTACGCTTATCTTCGCGAAATTCGATGCCAGGTCTGGATGGCATCCACGGCCAAATGTTGTAACATCTCTCTCCTGAAGGTAAGGCTTTTATTCTGGATCTCTATAATCGTGTTTGGATTGATGCCACTTTTCTAGTTAAAAGGCGGCAGGCCACCATCGTCATATTTTGAAACCTGGAAAGGACCGTCAACTTCATTCCAGTTACTGTCCTATTTCCCCCACAGGTTGCGTATACAAGGTGATGGAACGCATGATTAATGGGCGGTTGGTTTGGTATCTGAAATCCCACAATCTTTTAACTAACATCCAGTGTGGTTTTCGTCGTGGTCGTTCAGCAACTGTCCGCCTACTTTCGCTCTCAATAAGATAATGAACGGGTTTCTTAAAAACAAGCACTGAGTAGGGATCTTATTTGTCCTCGACAAGCCCTATGATACGTATTGCTGAGCGGGAATACTACGTTCTCTCCACAATTGGGACATACGTGGCTGCTTTCCGTTGTTCATGCAGGAGTTCATGCGGGTCCACATTTTTCGAGTTAGGGTCGGCTCGGTCTTTTCTAATTATTGTATTCAGGAAAACGGTGTGCCGCAGGGCTCGGTACTAAGCGTGACGCTATTTGTTATAGTGATTAATTCTGTATCGCAATGTGTACCGCAGGAATCTGGTCCGGTTAAGTCGTGGACGACTTACCGTCTTCTGTACTTCTCTGCGTTCAGCGTTTTTGAAACTCCGTCTCCAGCGTGTTTGAACAACCTCTATGATTGGAGCTTTAAAAGCCGCTTTCGCTGTTCCCCTAAGAAGACCGTCTGCGTTAAGTTCTGGTGTCGTAGGTGGCAACTTGGCCCAGACTCACTTTCCTTCACAGAAGCGGTGACATTCCTAGGGTTAATTTTCGGTCGGAAACTATGTGGTCAACACATATAGCACAGCTTAAAGAGCGCTGTCACCGTTCTCTTAATATTTTACGGATATTAAATATCAAATCCTGGGGAGGAGATATGACTCTGTTAATGCGCTTTCATCGCGCACTGATCCGAACCAACTTAGATTATGGATGCATTGTATATTCTTCCGCACGACAATCGGTGCTGAAAAGGTTAGATGCGATCCAAAATCAGGGCATCCGTGTGTCAGTTGGAGCCTTTCCAACCAGCCAAGTTGTATGCCTCTAAGTAAAGTCGGCAGAACCCCCTCTGATGTGTCGGCGTGATGTCCTGCTGGCATATTATAGTTATGGACTTGAGTACCTGCCTACGCATCCTACTTTTAACCCTTTTAATTTTGCTGAACTGGACGAACGTAATCGCCACCTGTCACTTTGTCCAAAGCCCGCAGGTATTCATTTTTGAGAGCTCCTTCGTAAGTACGGCCCCAAGGGCCTACTACTGTGAGTACGGGTTTGGCGCACCCGGGGTTTCCCGAGCCGCTCACCGCCAATTTACCCTACACATCGCGTCCACGTCTTTTGTGCTGTGTTGGTTTCTTTCATTTGTTTACTTTTTCACCCTCCTCTTCTTCTAGGCTTATGGAACTTATTAGTTTGTAAGACATTTGGCTTATTGACCCCTGCCTCACCAGCAGGAATCTTTCACTATCCCCGTGGTTTCTGTCCCTCGGTTCCAGCGCGGCTCCCAATTTGTGTGCTCTCCGGAGGCTCCAGGCCTGAAATTTGGGTGCACCCTCCCCACTGCCCCTGTGTGTAGCTCTAGGTGCGGAGGCGTGCATATCGTAAAATACATTAACGCAACTTCTTCGAAAGCCCAGCCTTTGCTGGATTTTTGACGACCGCGCTACGTCGTTGGGATAGTTTCACGGGCCGGACGTGTTATCGCTGACGGTGCCCCGGCGTAATCAACCACAAGTCCTCTAAATCCGGGCATGTGTTCTGTCACTGCACGGTCCCCCCAGGGGCCTACTACGGTAGGTACGGGTTAGGCGCACCCGGGTTCCCGAGCCACCTTGACTCCCTCTGTGGGCAACCTCAGAGTGGTGAGGGAGTCAGTAGATCAAAATGCCCACCCACGTGTTGGCCGTGCGTGGAGACCCGTGTCGGTGAAAAGGAATATCCTGGCTGGTTGAGGGTTGCGTACCTGAGCTTGGGCTTCTCTCTTTCAGTAACTGGAGAGGGTGCGCAACCTAATACACCGCTTTGGTTTCTGATTTACCTAAACGGGAGGCTAGGGACTAACCCACCCCTAGTCAATCGGCCAGGACTAGGTATTACACCGAACTCCAGGGTGAGTGGGACGGCGAGCCCGCTATATCCCCTGTGTAGCCCTGTCACCCCAATGGGGTGACCCCTCGTTGGGCTCCGTGGTGGGTGGGGAGCACTGGGCGATGAAAGTATACACTTTTTTTATGGCACCAAAACTTAAACCCCTGATTTCAAATAAAGACGTTGGAAAGGAACTAGTCGAGTCATGTGGTCCTCGCTACTTGGTTATTCATAGGACAGAGGAAGGTAAGAAGTTCCTTACGGTGAGCCCTTTTACTATCCAAAAGGGTCTCGATGCCATTGCTGGTACGGTTAAATCCTGCGTTCGAGCTCGCAATGGTACACTTCTTGTTGAAGCCAACTCCGCCTCGCAATCTGCAAGGATACTTAAAGCCACCATGTTAGCCAGCTGTCCAGTGAAGGTCGAGGTGCACAAGTCGCTGAACTCCTCCCGCGGTGTAGTAACAACCCGCGCGTTGGACGGTTTGTCCATTGAGGAGATCCAAGAAAATCTTGCGATTAAGGGTGTCTCATCTGTTTATCGGGTACAACGTAAGATCAACGGTGAATTCCTGCCTACTCGTACCCTGTTTCTTACTTTTGATCGGGTTGACCTCCCTCAAAAGATTAGGGCAGGGTATGAAGCCATCGAATTTAGGCCTTATATACCCAATCCGCTGAGGTGCTTTAAATGCAAACGTTTTGGTCACACTAGTGAGATGTGTACCGGCAAGTCCACCTGCGTCCACTGCGGTGACATCTCCCACGATCGGGCTTGTGCTTCAGCTCCATCGTGTGTGAACTGTAACGGGGAACACCCATTTAGTTCCCGAGACTGCCCCCGTTTTGCAGAGGAACGAGAGATCCAGGAGATACGGGTGAAAGAGAAGGTGTCCTTCTTGGAAGCCCGGAAGCTCCTGCAACTCCGCCAACCCTTTGCCCCGAGGTCCGGTACCTATAGCTCAGTTGCAGGTAAACCGGTACCGCGTTGGGAAATCGCATCACAGACCGGCGATATGAAAGGGGCTACAATTGCGGAACAGGTTACTTTAGCCCAAGCGCTGCCAAAGCCTTCGACACCTACACCCAAGTTGGTATCAACATCTGCCAAATCCGCCAGCTTACAGAATAGTCCTGCACACTTGTCACCGAAAGCCTCGACCTCGGGAACTAAAGCTGGTAAATTCACGACGTCTTCTGCCCCGGAAAAACAGTTTAAGACCAAGTATGTACGAAAAGACTTCTTGAAAGAGAATGTGCAATCTTCTACCAAGTCATCTAAGGGTAAGAAAAGTACACGCAACTCCACACGTGTATCCTCCTCTGAAGGGTCATCTGGGGAGGAGGACGTGAATCGGCGACGGCCGTCTTCGCCGATCAGCACATCCAATCGGTTCGAACTTCTCGGACCGAAGTTTGTTCTTGAAAAAGGGGCCTCCCTTGTGGAGGAGATGGACCAGGAGGAATCTGCCGCCACTGCCAGAGGGACAGTGCGGAAACGGCAGGATCGTGCTCCTGAAAATAGTACTAGCCCAACGCCTAAGAAGAACAAATTGAACCGACCAGCTAATCCCAATCTGCAGAAGCGTCTTTCGATTTGAAACTTATCCCATAATATACTCAATGGCTATCCTCCATTGGAACATACGCGGAAGCTCCGTCCACAGGACACCGTTACCATCAGGCAGTACTCCTCCGTACGATGTGATTTAGCCCCGGAGGACGGTGTCCCGGCACATGGGGACACTATGATGCTTATTCGAGATGATATTTTTGCCAACTCCGTACCCATACAATCTGCAATCCAGTTCGTTGCTGTCAGCATTAAGCTACCTCCCGCTTTATTCACCAGTTGCAGTATATATTTGCCTGCATCTACGGATCTCTCGCACAGCGACTTAGAACACCTCATTTCGCAGTAGCCGCCACCCTTAAATTGGTAGGCGACGTGAATGTCCATCACCCTCTTTGGGGCTCTCCTCGGGCTTGTGCGAGAGGTACGCTCATTAAAGACTTCTTAGATAGTCAGAATCTTGCTCTCTTGAACACCGGAGAGCCCACCTTTCTTTCTGACGCCTTCCATAGTTTTTCACACATTGACATTGCAATTTGTTCCCCTCAGCTAGCAGTCACGTTATGCTGGAATATCATCTCGGATTTGCATTCTAGTGACCACTTTCCTTGTCGCAATAGTGTGTTGACACCCGTTGTATGTTCCACCCGTTTACCTAGTTGGCGCCTACACCACGCCAGCTGGAAACTGTACTCCCACTTGGCTGAATTTAGCTACGAATAGCACGTCTCTGTGAATCACTTGGTCGAACATCTCACAGGGACCATTCTTTCTGCTGCTGAGGAATCCATTCCGCGTTCGACTGGCTACAGCCGTCGATTTCCGGTACTTTGGCGGACCGATGACTGTCGGGATGGTATTCGCGCTCGCAGACGAGCTCTACGAGTTTTCCAGCGTTTTCCTACACTGGATAACCTGATACGCTATAAACGGATGCTTGCATATTCTAGGCGGGTTATTAAGGATAGCAAAAAGATGTCATGGAATAAATTCGTGGGTTCCTTTAATCGACATACACCTTCCTCTGTCGTATGGGATAAGTTAAGACGTGTGGCTGGGAAACCGAACCATATACCCATCGCCGGTCTCAAAACACCTACCGGAGCTGTTATTGATACATTTGACGTGGCGAATACTTTAGGCAGTGCATTCGCTCAGGTCTCTAGCTCAGGCAATTATTCCCCTGAGTTTCTTACAGTTAAGAATCAGGTGGAATCTCAAGAATTCTCGTTTCTTTCTGGCAACCTTGAGGATTATAATCGCCTTTTCACCCTGGCAGAGCTGGACAATGCACTCTCCTCTTCACGACACTCAGCACCAGGGCCATATGGTATCCACGTCCAAATGTTGCAACATCTCTCTCCTGATGGCAAAGCTTTCCTACGCGAGGTTTATAATCGTGTCTGGGTTGATGGAATTTTGCCAGACAAGTGGCGGGAGGCCACCATCATACCCATTCTTAAACCTGGAAAGGACCGCCATCTTCCTTCCAGTTACCGTCCTATTTCCCTCACCAGTTGCGTGTGCAAGGTGATGGAACGCATGATCAATGGACGGTTGGTGTGGTGGCTGGAATCCCACAATCTTCTGACGAACATCCAGTGTGGCTTTCGACGACGACGTTCAACTGCTGACTTCCTTGTCTCTCTGTCAACAAAGATTATGGACGGGTTTCTTAAAAACAGCCCCACAGTTGGGATATTTTTTGACCTCGAGAAGGGCTACGACACGTGCTGGCGGGCGGAAATATTGCGTTCTCTCCACAACTGGAACATACCTGGACGCCTACCGTTGGTCATTCAGGAGTTTATGCGGGACCGCGTTTTTCGAGTGAGGGTGGACTCGGTTTTTTCTAACCATTTTATTCAAGAGAACGGAGTGCCGCAGGGCTCGGTACTCAGCGTGACTCTATTTGCTATTGCGATAAATTCCATATTACTATGTGAGCCTCAAGGTGTCTCTTCCTGTTTATTCGTGGACGACTTTGCCATCTTCTTAACTTCTCAGCGTACACCGTTTTTGGAACGCCGTCTCCAGCGGTGTTTGGACTATCTCTATGCTTGGAGCTCGAAACACGGTTTTCGTTTCTCCGCTAAGAAGACAGTCTGCGTTAACTTCTGGTGCCGTAATTGGCAAATGCCGCCGTCTCTTCGACTCGGGCCAGATTTACTTCCTTTCGCAGATGAGGCGAGATTCCTTGGTTTGATCTTCGATCGGAAACTTTGTTGGGCACCACAAATAGCACAGCTTAGAGCACGATGTGACCGTTCTCTAAATCTTCTACGGATACTGTAGCAAATCTTGGGGTGCGGATCGGACGGCATTGCTCCGTCTTTATCGTGCTGTGATTTGTTCGAAGTTGGACTATGGCAGCATTGTGTATTCTTCAGCCCGACCTTCAGTGCTCAGATGGTTAGACACAGGCCTTAACTAGGGCATCCGTGTGGCCGTTGAGCTTTTCCAACGAGCGCAGTTGTTAGCCTCTACCCCGAATTGGGAGAACCTCCTCTGCGTTATCGGCGTGATGTCCTGCTTGCTAATTATGGCTGTGGGCTGAAGTGTATGCCTGGGCATCCAACTTATCACGCGTTTTTCTCCCCTGACCTGCACGAGCGATACTGCCTCCGCTCTCTGAGCCCCAGGCCAGCAGGTTTTCGTTTCCGTGAGCTTCTACGCCAGCACCATGTTGACATTCCTCGGCTGTTATCCAAGGGAGAGAGTATATACCCCCCTTGGACAAAGCTTCAAAACCGAGTAATCTGAGCCTTGAGCTTTCTGAAACACAGAAATTGAGAGGACTTCTAAATCCCTCCTTTTCACCATACATAGCTAATTTGATTCTTATTTTGTTTCTCTAGACAAATAAAACACTTAATATTAGCAGTTTTCATACCATGAAGAAGCCATTGCAGTCTTCAGCAACGAGTGATCTGAGAACCCAAAAGAAACTTTAAATGAAGTGCTTTCAAGCTCATCAAGAGAATGAAAACACACACAGATATATATAAAGATGTGAATGTGTGTGTGTGTGTGTGTGTGTGTGTGTGTGTCTTTTGTAGGAGAATAGTAGGAAAGGTTGTAGCTATTGTCTTATAAATATGATTTCTGAGGTACTGCAGGAAGCTCTGACTGCAATCCTTTTACTACCCAGCACAAATCAATTACAGAATGCAATGTAATCCTTATTGTTATTTCTGCATAAACATAGTTCTATTTATATGATCATTTATTCATTTGCATTTTGATTCCTTTCAGGTGCATAACCAGTACATACAGTGGAATACCAATTTAATATTTACACTGAAAAACCTCAGGGTTAATCTGGAGACGATTCGCTTAGAGATGAGAATCCTCTATGTGGCATATCAGGAAAGAGAAAAGCGTTGGCAAAAATCCCAAAATGAAAATCAAATGGGTTTTAAAGCCTTGAATATCGAGCTAAGGAACATATATAATAAATTAGCTCGTTATGAAGATGTATGGAGTAGTCTAACAGAAAATAGTAATACAAATTTTGAAATTTTATCAAAAAAGTTAAAACAAATGTCACAAATTTTGACCTTTGTGTTGGAGAATAATACCAAATATGAGATCTTACAAAATGTATTAGTCAAAAAGGTTGAAGAGAATTTCAAATTAAAAATACACTTGGAGCATATAGCTAGTTTGTTCAAGAAATCAATAGCCATGCTGAGGAAAAGACAGGTAAGATTAGTAAGTTTTCCCACACATTTGCAAGTCTGCTTCAGTTTATTCTCAAATATAACCGTAATTTGGATAGATATGAACCCAATCACATTCGATAACTGAGCGTGAATACTAATCTTAAACCAAATAATGCAAAATCTGCTTTATATGTGTATTTTATGTACACGAGCGTGGAAACAAATGTCCGATATTGCAAAAAGAGATTGGACTATTCAAAGCTAAAATAAATATTTGTACAATTGTATGTACAGAAACCAATATCATAGAAGGTATTTAGCATCTTGCTTGTGTTGAGAATTGATACTTCATGGAATTGACTTCATCCTGCCGGCTAATACTGTGAACAAAAGTACATTGTTACAAACGCAAAATTAGTTGTTTTCTATGAACATCAACAAACACGCACAGGAGTTGTAATGATTCTTTGCCAATGTCTACTACCATCTGCCTGTTTTGTCAATACTACTAAACGAGCCACCCCCCCCCCAGGGTCTTATTACGGTAGGTACGGTTTGGCACATTCGGGGGTTCTCGAGCCACTCACTGCAATCTCATTTTCTCCATCGCCACCAACTGAACCCTGTTTTTGTATTTGTGTCCGCGTGTGCACGTTTGTGCGCGCATTTGTTGTTTTTGTATGTAAGTGTTAGCGCGAGCTTACTTGCCTGATCTTCTTCCTTTTCTAGGCGTATTATATATTTAGTTTTATAGCTTTAGATTTTTAACTCCTGGCTCACCAACAGGGATCTTTATTCTTTCTCCTTGGTTTTTTTTCCCCACGGTTTCCAGCGCGGCTTCCAACATATGTGCTCTCCGCAGGTGTCAGGCGTGTGGTTGACTAAACCCTTCACACTACTCTATGTGTAAGCCTTAGGTGCGGAGCTCGTTCATACCAATATGCTCATCCTTATAGCTTCTCTGGGAGCCGGGCCTGCGCTAATATTCCGGCGCGCGCAGGTCTTCGGTTTAGAATCACGAACAGGACGTGTTACCACTATCGGAAACCCGGTGTAATCAACCACAAGTCTCCTGAATCCATGCCTGTGTTATTACAAGTGATGGCCTAAAGTGGGGAGTCACAGATGGTAAGGGTAGGGGTAGGTGTATAAAGCCAGGTTGAGCTTGTTGGAGCGCTTACTCCTATGGATCGGAGTGGAGGTTCAAGGGTAACTCTTCTTAAGTACTCCCTTAGTTCGGTCTGGGAAGGGTCTCCTAGGCTGCACAGAGCGGTAAGTATTTCTGGTGTCTTTTTTCTGTTTCCCCTGGATGGCAGGCTGACGCCGACGGTAGCGGAAGCAGGCTCTTTCATCATGATCTCTCCGCGCAAGACGGAGAGATTAATCTTTGACCGCTTTTTGGTGATGACGTTGGCTTGTCACTCAAAGACAATGCGAGGCCTTAACCCATTTTACATTCAATACGACTCGAGAGGATATGTGACTAAGTAACCAATGCTACCAGAGACGCGTCACTGTTGCTGGAAACCAGGACGAGGGCAAGTTGAGAAGGCCCTTGAAAGCCGGCTTATTGGGTGCCTACCAATTAACGGTGGTACCACACATGTCGTTGAATACCTGTATAGGCGTGGTGACCGCCTGAAGCTTAGACGGCTTTTCCGGTGCTGACATTTTCTCCAGTTTCTCCGACCTAGGTGTGTGCCAGGCCTATCGTCTTCTTGGCAAACGTGATGATCAGTTGGTTGCGTTACGTACAGTCTTTCTAATGTTCAAAGGTACCAGCTTACCTGAAATTCTTTACGGTGGATACGAACGCACTACTACATGTGCGAATTGAGGAGATGTCATGCATTATGGAGGTTTCACGTCTACTCAATGCTGTGTTAACTGCGGCGGAGAGCATCCACCTATTTCCCACGACTGTCCCTGTTTTGGGGAGGAGAGCGCGATCTAGTAGATCCGGGTGAATGAGGTGTCCTTCTCTGAAGCTCCTGCGATTCCGTCATCCCTCCTTCTCTCGGTCTGGTACCTACAGCGCAGCTGCAGCTATGCCAGTACCTAAGCGGGAAATCGCAACGCAGACCTGGGATATAAACGGGGCCACAGTCGCCGAAAGGACTCTCGTAGCCAGACGAAAAACCAGTCCCAACGAACCCACGTCTACGTTGGCGTCAGCCTCTACCTCTTCCACCTTTGTCAGGCCTATTCCTAGAAAAGTGTCATCCAGACCTTCAACCTCGGGTGGTAAGTCACACGTAACTGTTGAATATTCCGCACCAGCGAAAGCCTTTAAGACCAAATACGTCTGGGCTGACTTCCTAAAAGAGAATATAAGGTCCTCTCCCAAACCATCTAAGAGAAGGAAAAGTCCACCTTCTCCTCTGCGTATATCCTCTTCTGGAGAGAGAATTTGTCGGCAATCAGCAAATTCGCCGATCATTATTTTTGATCAGTTCTAGCTTCCCGAATCGAAATTCTCTATTGAAAAGGAGACCTCCCCCGTGGAAGAGATATAATAGGGAATTTTGCTTTCAGCGACAGACGGCCAATGCGTGAGCGACTGGATCGTGCTCCTGAAAAAACAAATTAGTCCGACGACAAAGAAAAATAAACTAAACCGACCAGCGCAGCCGAACATGCAGACACGCCTTTCCATTTAAAACTTAGTCCATACAATTGCTCGTGGCTATGCTACAGTGGGACATACGTGGAACCCCCAGGGTCCTACTACGGTAGGTACGGGTTTGGCGCCCCGGGGGTTCCCGAGCCATTCACCGCCATTTCATCCTTCCCATCACGACCAACTGAGCCACGTTTTGTGTTCATGTGGGCGTGTGTGTGCATTTGTTGTTTGTGACTTATGTGAGCGCGAGTGTTTTCGCCTCATCTTCTTCCTCTTCTAGGGTTATTTCTTATATATTTAGTTTTAAGGCTTTAGATTTATTAACTTCTGCCTCACCAACAGGAATCTTCTATCTCCATGGTTCCTTTCCCACGATTCCAGCGCGGCTTCCAACAAGTGTGCTCTTCGGAGGTCTCAGGCGTGAAGGTTGAGTGGACCCTTCCTACTGCCCCTATGTGTAAGCCTTAGGTGCGGAGCCCGTCCATACCGTTATGTACACCCACGTAGCTGCCTTGGGGGCCCGGTCCGTTTTAATTTCCCGATGAACGCTGTTCGTTGGGTTAGAATCACGGGTCGATCGTGTTACCGCTAACAGAAACCCGGTGTAATCAACCACAAGTCCCCTTAATCCATGTCTGCTTTATTACGGGGTATGGCCTAAAGCGGGGAGCCACAGGTGGGTTATACCTGTGGTAGGGGCTTAAAACCGGATTGAACATAGTGATGGGCTTACCCGTATGGACCGGCAGTGGTGGCTGGAGGCTAACTCCTTCTGAGGTATTCCTTGAGATCGGTCTGGTAGGGGTCTACCAGGCGGCACAGACCGGAAAGTATTTTAGTGTCTTTTTTTCTCTACCCCCGCATGGCAGGCTGGAGCCGACGGTTTCGGAAGGGGGTCCTAACATCATGCTATCTCCTCGCAAATCTACTTTATTTGACCGCTTTTTAGTTGTGACCTTAGCTTGCGAAAAGAAAGCTATGCGAGATATCAGTCCCTTTTACATACAACGCGAGATTGATAGGATATGTGGTAAAGTGACCAATGCCACCAGAACGCGCGACGGCACGCTTTTGGTTGAAATGAAGACGGAAGACCAGTCCAAGGAAGTCATGAAGGCCAGCTTGTTTGGTTCCTACCCCATAAACGTGGCTCCCACAAGACTTTGAACACCTGTAGAGGCGTCAGAACTACCTCTTATTTAGAAGGTCTTTCCGAGGCGGATAGTATCTCCAATTTATCTGAACAGGGTGTATGCCAAGCGTACCGTCTGCTCGGCAAACGTGATGGTGAATCAGTGGCATTGCGTACGGTATTTCTGACTTTAAAGGGCACCACAGTACCCGAGACCTTTTATTGTGGATATGAACGCGTCTCTGTGCGCCTGTGTGTGCCGAACCCCATGCGCTGTTTTCGTTGCCAGCGTTTCGGTCATACGCAAACTCGGTACACGTTTGATGCAACATGTGAACACTGCAGCCAGCCTGCACATGCTGAAGGTGTCTCTTCACGAGACCGTTGTTGGGTCCACTGTCGCGGGAGTCATACCGCTAGCTCCCGACAATGCCCACAATTTTTTGGGGGAAAGGCTATTCAGGAACTAAGAATCAAAGAACGACGAACCTTTACGGAGTTCCGGCGCCACTATCAGCAGCTTAATCATGCGACCACTTTAGGCTACTCCTCCGTTGTTCGTTGCACCCCTAGTACCTCTGTGACTCTTCAAACTGCACCAGTTGCTGAAGTGTCCACTCAAACGGAACTGACGCTGACCTCTGCCACCTTGCCTGAACGACCTGCTCCGCCAGTTTCGAGAGCTTCCACTTAGCTGAACCTCCGTCAAAATCCGTACACCTGCCGTCACTTATACCACCACCTGTTGCCGCCTCTCATAAGCGTTCTCGTAAGAAGCACAAGGCGGCGGATAAACCACGTTATACGAGCCGCAGAGCGTCTACCGGAGCCCGACAATCAGATGAGTCTGACAGGGACACAGGCCGTACTTTTTTGGTCCTGAGGTCTGTGAAACTCAACCGACCAGCTTAACAGTGCCGCACGTTTTACTGTCCATCAGCTACCATTGAGAGTTTCCGTTATTCCACCTCGCTTCTCCCACGTCTTTCCTTCTTGCCATGGCTCTGCTGACATAGAACCCTCGCGGTGTTCTCGCCCATTGAGCTGAACTACAGTTGCTGCTGCGGTCTTATGATCCCTTGGTCGTCTGCTTACAGGAGACGAAGGTTCGCCCTCACAATCCTTTTGTAGTCCACCGTTACGACTCGGCTATTTTCGGTCTAACCCCGGGTTGTCGTGACACTCACGCGCGATGATGTCTATTGTAAGCCTTTATCGCTTACCACTGCCTTGCAAGCTGTTGCTGTCCATCTTGATCTTCCTGGTTTCACCTTTTAAGTCTCTAACGTTTACGTTCCTCCTTCAGCTACCCTCAGTTCAGCAGATATCGTCATACTCCTTTCTCAACTCCCTGCCCCTTTTGTCTTGTGGGGTGATTTCAATGCCCAACATCCACTTTGGCGTTCCTCTATTGCAAGTGAGCGAGAGACGCTCCTTGTAGATCTTTTCGACCAATTTCGGCTTGCTGTTTTGAACACTGGTGAACCCACTTTTAGTTCCGATTTTTCTGCCACGCTCTCTCATTAGGACCTGCCTGTTTCTTCAGCACAGCTTGCTCACCTGTTACAATCGAATGTGGTATCTGACACCCATTCAGCGATTATTACCCGTGTGTTCTGAGTTTGCTCTCACACCTTGTATCTTCGTCACGAGCAGCAACTTGGTGGCTAACTAAGGCTAATTGAACCCTCTTTTCAGCAAAAGCTCTTTTCACGGACCGTGAGTTTGACGCGGTCGATCAAATAATGGATCATTTTATTGCTGTTATTCTCTCGGCCGCCGACTTATCTATTCCTCGTTCGTCTTCCCATCCCAGACGATTACCGTACCTTTGTGGAATGCTGAAGGCCCAGAGGCCATTTGTGCGTGCCGGAGGGCTCTTAGGGTATTTCACCTTCACCGTACTCTGGATTATTTAATTTGTTTCAAACATGTTCGCGCTAGGTCCCGTCGCGTTATTAAGGATAGCAAACGGGATTTTTGGGCTGCGTTTGATGCCAACTTTAATCGAGTATCGCCGGTAAGCAACCCAACTCTGCCATAACGGGCCTTCACATGGGATCTGCCGCCGTCGTCGATCTGGTAGCCGTTGCTGACGCCCTTGGTCGTACGTTCGCCTCGACGTCTAGCTCCGAGAACTATGATCGAGCTTTTCGTATTACCAAGGCTGAGGTGGAGTCTGAAACCCTTTCCTTTCGTTCTTTTAACAACGAGTGCTATAACCCTATTTTTAGTATTCAGGAGCATGAGACCTCCCTATCGTCCTCTAGGCTCTCTGCTCCCGGACCAGATGGTATTCATGTTGCCACGCTCCAGCATCTTTCTCCTGCCGGCAAACTCTTTCTCTTGTTTCTCTACAACAGCATCTGGTGCGATGGAGTGTTTCCTGCAGTCTGGCGCGAGGCCACCAACGTCCCAATATTAAAACCTGGTAAGGATTGTCATCTACGTTCCAGGTATCGTCCAATCTCCCTCACTAGTGCACTATGTAAGGTGATGGAGTGCATGATCAATGGACAGTTACGATGGTGGCTCCATTCTGAGAAACTTCTGTGCAACATCCAATGCGGCTCTCCCTGATACCACTCCTCGACTTATCACCTTGTGTCCCTCTCGACTCATACCCTTAATGAGTTTCTATGACAGTGTCAAACTGTGCCATATTTTTCGATCTCGAAAAAGCTTATGACACCTGTTGGAGAGCTGGTTTATTGCGTACGTTGCATAAGTTGGGCTGCCATGGCCGCCTTCCAGTGTTCCTCCTGGGGTTTATGGGGAAGCGGGTATTTCGTGTTGGTGGGGGCTCTGTTTGCGTGTTTTTAGTTTGAAGAATGGAGTAGCTCAAGGTTCGGTTCTCGGTTGCTGGTATTTCCTCATCCTTCGAAAAGGATCATCGCCATCAATCCTACGCTGATTGTCTTCCTGCTGGTTCTTCCTCATCCTTATTTGTTGATCACTTTGCAATTTATTGCTGCTCTCGGCACACATTCCTTTTGGAACGTCGCCTTGAGGCTTGTGTCGACCGTCTGCATAGTTGCAACGTTGCAAGTGGTTTTGTTTTTCTGCCGAGAAAACAGTTTGTGTCAACTTCTGGCGTCGGAAACGCTACGCGTAACCTTCCCTACACCTTGGGACGGTCCCGTTACCCTTCGCCTAAACTGTGAAGTTTATTGGCCTGGTGTTTTACAAGAGGCTTAGCTGGTCTTCCCATATCTCTTCGCTGAAGGCTCAATGTGATCGAGCACTTAATATTTTCCGTGTTTTATGTGGCACATTCTGGGGAGCAGATCGCACTGTACTAAAACAGCTATACCGCTGGCTTGTTCGCTCTAAAGTTGATTACGGGAGCATTGCGTACTCTTCGTCATGTTCAGTTTTACGTCGCTTAAACCCAGTTCACCATCGAGGGGTTCGCCAGGCACTGGGTGCGTTTCCGACGAGCCTCGTTGTTAGTTTATCTGCGTTGGCTCTTGGATGTTCAGCTACCGAATCTGCTGTTATTGGAATAATGTCCATCCCCTCCTTAGTTACGCTGCGGCACCCCGATCCACATACGGTTGGCATCCATGCCGAAGTCAGTTTTTCCGCCCTCGGCCTTCCGCTCCGCTTTTTTAGAGTTGCAGGCTGAGTCTCCCAACCATTGTTTTATTTACACAGTTAGTGCAAAGGATGACCGTGGTGTGGATTGTGCTTTTGCTTCTAATTCGCGGATTTACGCCTTTTATCTTTTGGTGCACTGTTTATTTTTTACCACCGAACTTTTCAGTATCTATCAGACTCTTCTTTTTATCCGGATACAGAATTTTAGGCAGTTTGTTATCTGCAGCGATTCTCTCAGTGCAATGCAGGGCCTGCGTGAGCTGTATCCATACCATCCTTTGATACAGCGTATTCAGGATCACTTGCATTCGCTCGCTGATGCTGGCGTCAGTGTGTTGTTTGTTTGAGTTCCTGGCCACGAAGGTGTCAGCGGGAATGAGCAAGCGGACGCAGCTGCCAACTCTGCAATTTTATATCCTACTGGTTTTAGCTCCATTGCTCCTCCAAATGATGCTCGTGTCCTCCAGCGCCGGGCCATTCTTTTGCGCTGGTTCGCGGAATGGCCCGGGGTGCGTGTGAACAAACTCACAGAGGTCCCTTCCTGTCCCCTAGACTACTTCTTCGCGTGTCTGTCCCCGAGATGAAGTGATTTTACTGCGTATTGGACATTGCCGTTTTAGCCATCAGTCCCCCCAGGGGCCTACTACGGTATGTACGGGTTTGATGTACCCGGGGGTTCCCGAGCCACTCGTCGCCATCTCATCATCATCATCGCCACCAACTGAGACACGTTTTGTGTTTGTGCATATTTGTTTGTTTTGTGAGAGCGAATTTACTCGCCTCAACTTCTTCCCCTTCTAGGCTTATTCTTTACATGTTAGTATTAAGGCTTTAGATTTATTAACTCCTGCCTCACCAACAGGAATCTTTATTCTATCTCCGTGGTTCCTGTCCCACGGTTCTAGCGCGGCTTCCAACATGTGTGCTCTTCGGAGGTCTCAGGCGAGAAGGTTGAGTAGACCCTTCCTACTGCCCCTATGTGTAAGTCTTAGGTGCGGAGCCCGTCCATACCGTTATGTACACCCACGTAGCTTCCTTGGGGGCCCGGTCTGTTTAAATTTCCCGACGAGCGCTGCTCGTTGGGTTAGAATTACGGACCGGTCGTGTTACCGCTAACGGAAAACCCGGTGTAATCAACCCAAGTCCCCTGAATCCATGTCTGCTTTATTACGCAGCATGGCCTAAAGTGGGGAGCCACAGGTGGTTATACCTGTGGTAGGGGCTTAAAGCCGGGTTGTACATGGTGAACGGCTTAGCCGTATGGACCAGCAGAGGTGGCTGGAGGGTAACTCCTTCTGAGGTATTCCTTGAGATCGGTCTGGTAGGGGTCTACCAGGCGGCACAGACCGGAAAGTATTTTGGTGTCTTTTCTCTATACCCCCGGATGACAGGCTGACGCCGACGGTTCCGGAAGGGGGTCTTTCCATAATGCTATCTCCGCGCAAAACCTCTTCTTTTGACCGCTTTATAGTTGTGACCTTGGCATGTGAAAAGAAAACTATGCGAGATATCAGTCCGTTTTACATACAACGTGACATTGACAGGATATGCGGTACAGCGACCAATGCCACCCAAACGCGAGACGGTACGCTTTTGATTGAAACGAAGACGGAAGACCAGTCCAAGAAACTCCTAAAGGCCAGCTTTTTGGGTTCCTACCCCATAAAGGTGGCCCCCACAAGACGTTGAACACCTGTAGAGGCGTCGTAACTACCTCTTTTTTAGACGGTCTTTCCGAAGTGGATATAGTCACTAATTTATCTGACTAGGGTGTATGCCAAGCGTACCGTGCGCTCGGCAAACGAGATGGTGAATCAGTGGCACTGCGTACGGTATTTCTGACTTTTAAGGGCACCACAATACCTGAGACCCTATATATTGGATATGAACGCGTCTCTGTGCGACCATATGTGCCAAACCCAAAGCGCTGTTTTCGGTGCCAACGGTTCGGTCACACGCAAACTCGGTGCACCTTCGACGCTACCTGTGAACGTTGCGGACAAGCTGCCCACGGAGAAACTGCTTGTGCTCGAGACCCTTGTTGCGTCCATTGTACAGGGAAGCATCCATCTATCTCCCGGCAATGTCCACGTTTTCTCGAGGAAAAGGCCATCCAGGAGCTGCGAGTTAAGGAACGCCTGACTTTTCCGGAAGCCAGGCGTCGCTTCCAAAATCTGCAGCCTGCGACCATCTCAGGCCATGCCTCAGCGCTCCGCCGCACTCCTGTTTCCTCAGTGGCACTACAAAGCGTGCCTGTAGCCGACGCGTGTACTCAAACAGAACAGTCGCCGACCACAACAACCTCGCCGTCTTCAACATTCACACCACGCAATTCCACAAGTTCTATTTCTCCCGAACCTGCACACAAGCCGCTAGTGAGACCGACACCATCTGTCGCTGCTCCTCATGAGCGCAGTCGCAAGAAACTCAAGGCCACCGATAAACCTTCCAAGTCCCGTTCTCGTTCTACGAGCCGTAGGGGATCTTCCGCATTCCGAACATCAGCGGATAGCGCCGACGAAGGTGGCTATACTCTTGTGGGTCCAAAGAGTGCAAAGCACAACAAACGCCCACCTTAACTCCATGTACTTCGTTTCACCCTTCGTTTGCATCCCAGTTGCAAACTCATATTATGATTATTCGGTAAGCTTTCACGCCTCTAACTATGCCCCATGGCTCTCTTGACGTGGAATATCCGCGGTGTCCTTACCCATAGGGCCGTATTGCAACTGTTACTACGGTCCTATAACCCTATGATTCTGTGTTTGCAGGAGACAAAGCTTCGCCCCCATGATGCATTTGCCCTGCACCAATACCTTCCCATGCGGTTTGACGTTACACCGGAGGAGGGCTCTCCTCCTAATGGGGGTGTTATGATCCTCACGCGCAATGACATCTGCGGTCAGCCAGTCTCGCTTACTACTACCTTGCAAGCTGTTGCTACCCGACTTGACCTTCCTGGTTTCTGCTTTACCGTATGTACTGTCTACGTTCCGCCTTCATCTATCCTCTGCGCCGCTGACATGCTCCATCTCTTGTTACAGCTCCCAGCACCTTTTCTTCTGCTGGGTGATTTTAATGCCCACCATCCCCTATGGGGTTCTCCTAGGGCCTGCGCGCGGGGGACCGTTCTTGCTCACCTTTTCGATCAAAATAGTCTCTGTGTTCTGAACACCGGTGAACCTACTTTCATTTACGATTCTTCTGCCACGCTTTCCCACCTGGACCTTTCTGTTTGTTCAGCACAGCTTGTTCACTGTTTCCAATGGAACGTAGTATCTGACACTCATTCCAGCGATCATTTTCCTTGTGTCCTCACCATGCTTTCACACCATATTTCCTCATCGCGTGTTAGCACTTGGCAGCTGTCTAAGTCTAACTGGGCGCTCCTTTCCTCTCTGGCTGTGTTTGGCGACCGTCAGTTCCACACGGTTGACCATACGCTTGAGCACTTCAACTATGTTATACTCTCTGCCGCAGAGCAAACCATTCCCCGGACATCTTCCCGACCTAAACGCTTACCGGTCCCTTGGTGGACTGCTGAGTGCCGCGATGCCATTCGTGCTCGTAGGAGGGCTCTTAGGGTATTTCGCCATCAGCCTACGCTGGACCACTTGATCATTTTTAAACAAACACGCGCACGGGCACGCCGAATTATTCAAGATAGCAAAACGTCTTCATGGAATTCGTTTGTATCTACCTTCAACCGCACAACACCTTCATCCTATGTGTGGGAGAAGCTCCACCGTGTTGCCGGTAAGCAGACTGGTACCTCCATACCTGGGCTACTCGTGGGCACCGACACCGTATTTGATCCGGTTGCTGTGTCAGACGTCCTAGGCAGCACATTTGCAAATGTGTGCAGTTCCACCAATTATCACCCTGCGTTCCGTGCCATTAAGACGGAGGTGGAGTCTCAGAGTCTCTCTTACCGGTCCTCTGACACTGAGTGCTATAATATCTTTTAGCATGCGAGAGCTGGATGCCTCACTAGTATCTTCTCGGCATTCCGCTCCAGGACCCGATGGTATCCACATTGCCATGCTGCAGCACCTATATTCTGATGGTAAACTCTATCTCCTGAGCCTATATAACCGTGTTTGGCAAGAGGGTGTGTTTCCTGCGGCTTGGCGTGAAGCCACGGTTGTTCCCATTTTAAAACCTGGAAAGGATCGTAGACTTCCTTCCAGTTACCGTCCTATCTCCCTCACCAGTGCAGCTTGTAAGGTGATGGAGCGCATGATCAATGGGCGGTTACGATGGTGGCTCGAGTCTGAGAAACTCCTCTGCAATATCCAGTGCGGCTTTCACCAATATCGCTCTTAGACTGACCACCTAGTCTCCCTCTCGACTCATATCCTGAATGGATTTCTGCGCAAGTGCCAAACTGTGGCCATATTTTTCGAACTCGAGAAAGCATATGACACCTGCTGGAGGGCCGGCTTATTGCGTACGTTGCATAACTGGGGCTGCCGTGGCCGCCTTCCAGTGTTCCTCCGCGAGTTTATGGAGAAGCGGTATTTCGTGTACGTGTTGGTTCTGTTTGCTCCCGCGTATTTAGTCAGGAGAATGGAGTACCTCAAGATTCGGTTCTCAGTTGCACCCTCTTCGCCATTGCCATCAATCCTATCGCTGATTGTCTTCGTGCTGGAATTTCCTCATCCTTATTTGTTGACGACTTTGCAATTTATTGCAGCTCTCGGCGCACATGCCTTTTGGAGCGTCGCCTTCAGGCCTGTCTCGACAGTCTGCATAGTTGGAGCGTTGCGAATGGTTTCCGTTTTTCTGTCGAGAAAACAGTTTGTGTCAACTTCTGGCGTCGGAAACGTTACGCTGCGCCTTCCCTACACCTTGGGCCGGTACCGCTGCCCTTCGCCGAAACTGTGAAGTTTCTTGGCCTAGTGTTTGACAAGAAGCTTAGGTGGTCATCTCATATTTCTTCGTTGAGAGCTCAATGTGATCGAGCACTTAATACTTTACGTGTTTTATGTGGCACATCCTGGGGAGCAGATCGCACTGTACTATTACAGCTATATCGTTCGCTTGTTCGCTCTAAGCTTGATTACGGGTGCATTGTGTACTCTTCGTTCACCATCGAGGGATTCGCCTGGAACTGGGTGCGTTTCCCACGAGCCCAGTTATTAGTTTGTCTGCTGAGGCTGCTGAACCTCCGCTGTGCTATAGGCATGAGGTCCTTCTTTGCAGCTATGCCCTCCGCCTCCCTGCAATGCCGGATCACCCGTCTTTCAAGCTATTCTTTGACGAGTCTCTCGACCGTCAATATGCTGTTAGTGCGCTGGCCTTGCTTCCTGCCGGGGTTCGCTTTCGTGATTGCTTCGCCTGTTGGATGCTCAGCTACCGGCTCTACTGTCACTGGGGGAATGTTCATCTCCTCCTTGGTGACGCTGCGACACCCCGGTCCACCTACGGTTGGCATCCATGACGAAATCACTTACTCCACCCTCGGCCTTCCGCTCCGCTTTTTTAGAGTTGCAGGCCGAGTTTCCCAACCATTGTTTTATTTTCACGGATGGTTCAAAGGATGACCGTGGTATGGGATGTGCTTTTGTTTTTAATTCGCGGAGTTACGCGTTTCACCTATTGGGACAGTGTTCAATTTTTACCGCCGAACTTTTCAGTATTTATCAAGCTCTTGTTTTTATCCGGGGACAGGATTTTAGGCAGTCTGTTATGTGTAGCGATTCGCTAGGTGCACTACAGGGCCTCCGTGAGCTGTATCCATACCATCCTTTGATACAGCGTATTCAGAATCGCCTGCATTCGCTCGCTGATGCTGGCGTCAGCGTGTCGTTTGTTTGAGTTCCTGGTCACGTAGGTGTGAGCGGGAATGAGTAAGCGGACGCAGCTGCCAAGTCTGCGACTTTAAATCCCACTGTTTTTAGCTCCACTGTTCCTCCCAATGATGCTCGAGTCCTCTTGCGCCGGGCCATTCTTTCGCGCTGGTTCGCGGAATGGTCCGGGGTGCGTGGGAACAAACTCAGAGAGGTCAAGTCCCTTTCTGTCCCCTGGACTACTTCTTCGCGTGCATCTCGCCGCGATGAAGTGATTTTAGCGCGACTGCGTATTGGACACTGCCGTTTTAGCCATGAGTACCTTTTACGTGGGGAAGCCGCACCGCAATGTGCTTCGTGTAACGAGACTTTTGACGGTGCGTCATTTTTTATTGGAGTGCCACCTTTATACTGTTCTGCGTGCATCCCTGTGTCTTCCTACTGACATCCCCAGCCTTCTGGGCGACAACCCTGTATATTGTGACAGTATGGGATGTACAGTAGGGTTTAATTTTATCTCTGGGTTTTAGTTTTTACCGACTAATGTTTTTGGTGTCTCGTTTTTCATCTGGCTTTGGTAGCTTTTTATGCTTTCCCTGGTTTTAACCCTTGTGTGGTACTCCTGTTCTTTAGTGGTTTTTATGCCTTTTAACTGTTAGCTCTTTTAATTACCCTAGGGCGCTAATAACCTATGCAGTTGTGCGCCCTAAAGCCATACTACTAACTACTACTACTACTACTACTACTACTACTACTACTACTACTACTACTACTACTACTACTACTACTACTACTAAAACTACTACTACTACTACTACTACTACTACTACTACTACTACTACTACAACTACTACTACTACTACTCTTACTACTAGCCATCAGTACCTTTTACTTCAGGAAGCCGCTCCTCAATGTGCTCCGTGTAAGGAGCCTTTGACGGTGCGTCATTTTTTATTGCAGTGCCGCCTTCTTACTGTTCTTGCTGACCTTTTCGTTTAATATAGTCTCTTTGTTCTAAACACCGGGGAAACTACTTTCATTTCCGATTCTTCTGCCAGGCTATCCCATCTGGCCCTTTCTGTTTGCTCTGCACAGGTTGCTCACCGCTTTCAATGGAACGTAGTATCAGACAAACATTCCAGTGATCATTGCCCTATTGTCATTGCTTTGCTCTCACGCCACCTTTCCTCTCTCATGGGAGTACTTGTTGGCTGTCTAAGTAGAGATGGGCTCTGTTTTCTGCTGTGGCTGTATTCAGCGTCCGCCAGTTCGAATCCGTTGACCAGATGGTCGAGCTTTTCAACTCTGTCGTGATCTCCGCTGCCGAGCAGTCAATACCGCGGTCGTCTGCCTACCCTAGACGATTAGCGGTCCCTTGGTGGATAACCGAGTGCCGCGATGCTGTTCATGATCGCAGGAGCGCTCTTCGGGTATTTCGCCATCACCCGACTTTGGAGCATTTGATCAATTTTACTGTGGATTTAGGGCGCACAACTACATTGGTTATTAGCGCCCTAGGGTAACCAAAGGAGCTAAAATTTAAAAGGTATAAAAACCACTAAAACAGTAGTACTACACAAGGGTTAAAACCAGAGAGAGAGAGAGCACAAAAAGGCTACCAAAGCCAGACTAAAACCAAGGGACTAGAAACACAAGTCGGTGAAATGTAAAACCCCGAGATAAAATTAAACGCTACTGTACATCCCGCAGAGGCAGAGAAAATTCAAAAGTCCCTCACAAAAATCAGCGTTGTCGCCCAGAACGGTGAGGATGTCAGTAGGCAGACATAGGGACCCACGCAGCATAGTAAAAGGTGGCACGCCAATAAAACATGACGCACCGCCAAAAGCTCGTTACACGAAGCACAATGAGGTGCGGGCTCCCTACTTATAAGATGCTGGTGACTAAAACGGCAATGCCCGATACGCAGTCGCGCTAAAACCACCTCATCGTGGCGACATGCATGCGAGGAGGTAGGCCAGGGGACAGGAAGGGACTTGACTGCTCTCAGTTTATTGTCACGCACCCCAGACCACTCCGCGAAACAGCGCGAAAGAATGGCCCGGCACAGGTGAACACGAACATCACCTGGAGGAACAGTGGTGCTAAAAAAATTAGTCAATAAAATTGCAGACTTGGCAGCTGTGTCCTCTATGTGGCATATCAGGAAAGAGAAAAGCTGTAGTCTCTCGTTCTGGTTGCAATGATCACTTAACCGCAAATCCGGTCAATTTCTCGTTGGATATCGACGGGACAAATATTTCGCATTGTTTTCCTTTCGCAGGCCAAGGTCACAACTAGAAAGCGGTCAAAAGAAGAGGTTTTGCGCGGAGATAACATAATGGAAATACCCCCTACCGGAACCGTCGGCGTCAGCCTGCCATCCGGGGGTAGAGAGAAAAGACACCAAAATACTTTCCGGTCTGTGCCGCCTGGTAGACCCCTACCAGACCGATCTCAAGGAATACCTCAGAAGGAGTAACCCTTTAGCCACCACTGTTAGTCCATACGTGTAAGCCCTTCACGATGTACAACCCGGCTTTAAGCCCCTACCATAGGTATATATCCACCTGTGGCTCCCCACTTTAGACCATGCTGCGTAATAAAGCAGACATGGCTTCATGGGACTTGTGGTTGATTACACCGGGCTTCCTTTAACGATAACACGACCGGTCCGTAATTCTAACCCAACGAGCAGCGCTCATCGGGAAATTAAAACGGACCCAGCACGCGAGGAAGCTACGTGGGTGTACATAACGGTATGGACGTGCTCCGCACCTAAGGCTTACACATAGGGGCAGTAGGAAGGGTCCACTCAAACTTCACGCCTGAGTCCTCCGAAGAGCACACATGTTGGAACCGCGCTGGAACCGTGGGACAGGAATCACGGAGATAGAAGAAAGATCCCTGTTGGTGCGGCAGGAGTTAATAAATCTAAAGCCTTAATACTAAACATGTAAAGAATAAGCCTAGAAGGGGAAGAAGATGAGGCGAGTAAATTCGCTCTCACAAAACAAGCGAACAAATATGTACACAAACACAAACCGTGGCTCAGTTGGTGGCGATGAAAATGATAAGATGGCGGCGAGTGGCTCGGGAACCCCCGGGTGCGCCAAACTCGTACCTACCGTAGTAGGCCCCTGGGGGATCGTCGTTGAACCGGCTGCTTATGCAAATACCCTTGGTAGCACGTTTGCAAATGCGTCCAGCTCCGCCAATTATCACCCGTGCTAGATCCGCCGGGAGGAGGTAGTACTAGCTCGGCTAAGAATTGGCCACTGTACTTTTACTCACAGTTACCTTTTTAAACGTGAACGTGCTCCTGTCTGTGCGCTCTGTGGGGAGGCACAGACAGTTCGTCATGTGTTGCTGGAGTGTGGTCACCTGGCACACATTCGGTCATCTATGGGCATGCCGGCCTCTCTTGCTGAGGTCCTGGCAGATGACCCAAGGGCAGTGGACAGGGTTTTTAAATTTTTAGCAAAAGTTTCTCTTACCTTGAAGTTTTAGTGTGATAGCAGTTTTGTAAACTCTTTTGGTTTTAATGTGTTGGTTTTAGATGGAGTTTTATACCCAGCTCTGGTTGGAGGGCTGGGCAGTTCTGTTACTTGTGTTTCAACTCTGTTAGTTCTTTTACTTTGTTTACCTTTTTTTTCTTGCAATGGTATTTTCTTACTGCCTATTGCCAAGTTTTAATCATAAGGGCGCTTATGACCTCGGCAGTTGAGCGCCCTTAAACAACATTATCATCATATCCTGTGATCGATCGCTTCGGATCCTGAAACTGCTTTCTGGTGCGTTTTGGGGCGGGGATCGTTCCGTGATGCTGCGTTTGTACCGTTCACTCGTTCGCTCCAAACTAGATTATTGCTGTTTTATTTACGGAGCAGCGACCGCCTCTAAGCTTCGCCTTTCAGACATTGTAAATCATACCGGTAAACATCTGACTACAGGAGCCTTGCGCACTAGTCGTTTGGAATGCTTGTATGCCGATGCTGGTGAACCACCACTGGCAGTGCGTCGCTCATTTTTACTTTGTTCTTATGCTGCTAAGCTGTCTGCGGACCCCTGCCATCCTTGTTTTAACCTTGTGTTTCGCACGGATTTTTCACACCGCTATCTGAGGAATACCACTACTTCACGCCCTGTGGTATTTGTTTTCGTGAAATGCTCTCCGATAGGGGACTCAGATTGCCTTTGTGGAACGCGTTTTTGTATACCCCGAACCTCCTTGGCAACTGAGGTGTCGCAGTTTCGATCTGATCTTCTCCAACCATGTAAAACTCTGGACCGCTCCGCAGGTGTTTCGGCGACTGTTTCACGAACTTCTGAGCAGTTACCGGGCGTATGCACCGGTATTCACTGACAGTACCCAGCTGGGAGGAGCTAAAGGTTGTGAATTTTACTTAAAGGGGGAAACAAATAATTATCGCCTTGTGGACGCAGTTCCTTATTCACCGCCGAACTGTACGCTATCTTTTATTTTCTGGTTTTTATCTCGATTTTAGCCCCCGGTAGTTTTATTGTTTGCAGCGATTTCCTGAGCTCCCTACAGGCTCTGCTGCAGTATACCAGATCCTCATCACTCGTTCTGCGCATTCAATCTCGCTATTCTGAGTTGATGGATTGCGGCTACCAGTTCGTTTTCATATGGGTTCCAGGTTTTGTCAGGTAATAACTTAGCGGACCGGTCTGCTAAGGTCTTGCAGGATTACTCGGAATCGGTTGTGCATTCAAGGGCTGTTTCACGTCACTTTCATAGGTTTCTTCCTTTAGCCTGGCAGCAATGTTGGCAAAATTGAGCAGGTACCAAGCTTCGCACAATCAAAACTACCATAAGCCCATGGCTCCCATCTTGCCAGCCGAACCGGCGCCGCGAGGTCATCCTTACGCGTCTGCGTATCGGTCACACGCGGCTAAAATATGGCTACCTTCTCCGCGCTGAGCCAGCTCCTATGTGTCAGACGTGGGATGTTTGTCTGTCTGTGGCACATGTGTTGCTTAATTGTCCCAGTTTCCAACACGACCGGCATTCCAATGGCCTGGAAACAGCTTTAAATGCCATTTTATGTGACGACGCAAAATCCGTGGATAAGGTGCTCCAGTCTGTTGCTTCTATTGGCCTCAGCAAAGATATATGACAGATATTTTGCTGGTATGTAGTTTTTAGTGTTTTTAACATTTTAGCCCACGGCTTTTACCATATTAGATTGGTTTCTTGTTGTGCGTGTTTGATGTGACAGAAGCTCCGTCACTTGTCGTGCGGAGCCTCAATCGATCGAAGCTTCATCATTTGGCTTCGTTTATGTTGGCTAAGCCCGTCCCCTGCTCTCCTCCTACCCCTCTCCGACGAACCGCGAGGTAGCCAGGCAGATGGGAAGGAGAAGCGTAGTAGTTGTTAGCCAGGTGGGCTAGGGTATATGCTCTCCGACTGACCGACAAGTTCGCCATTACGGACTTTCGTGGTGAAAGGTGGCCATGATAGGCAAAACAACTGGGTGAGATCCTTCCAATTAATAATGTCTGTGAATGTGTGAGAATGGCTTTGAATATTTAAGTGCATATCAATGGAGAGTATATTATAGCGTTGTAAATTTGGGTTATTGTATTGCATACATTCCTCTGCGAATGATGTAGAATGGATGCCACGGTGGAGTGAATGGTATGTTAACACGTGGTAATAACCGAAGTAGTATTCGGGTATCGTTGCGGTAGTGACCCCAGCGAATTCAAGTTTGCTTGCCGTGCATTATATCAAATGAATTTAGTATTGTGTAATTCATTGATGTGTGTGTGTGTGTGTGTGTGTGTGTGTGTGTGTGTGTGTGTGTGTGTGTGTGTGTCGGAACCAGCACATAGCAATTAATGATATTGAATTAAATTTGTATATAAAGAGACATTGCAGAAGCGATCAGTTTTTCAGATTGTACTTTATAGATTACAGAATTGTAATATCAGAAGATATTGATATGGGCTTTATTATTAGCCTATGAGTGGCTATTCCTCATGAAGTATTTTAATGGATTTGTTGTTTAGGGTTAAAGCTTGAATAGTTTAATTATTTGTTAAAGATAAATATTTTATTGTTAAGTTTTCCATATAGATTTATCACTTATTGAAATTTGCTTGGGGTCTGGCCACTCATCTCATTTCTATATTAATTCATTTAATGTGCAGCCTCTTTCTGTAATATAATTATGAATTATATTGTTATTGCAATGCAACCTAATTTTTATTCTCTTAGGTAGTTCCCTTTGTCCAACTGTTCCCCGATCGGCGGCAAATTGGTTAATTAAATAACACTGTTACGGTGTACAGCACCTGTTCTTACTCATCCCTCCCTAAGTAACTGTGGGAGAGAGTCGATCGATCACAGGAGGCACGAAGGTTTCTAATGTGGGGCTCCCAAGAAAGTTCACGGTCCAAGTGAAGACCTA